>OX411718.1:26135976-27351289 GCA_948252095.1 Dicycla oo
GATATGTAAATAAGTATGTACAGTCAGCAACCGGGATTGTTTGAGGCACTAGCTATTACTTATCATCTTAACTTGGGTGTGTTGAATGCCGCCCGTGAAATTTGACATGTGACATTTCAATCACGAAAAACAACCAAGTTAAGATGATAAGCTAATGGCTCAACAATCCCGGTTCGTGACTGTACAAGATGGCTGGCCGCAATGACGCGGGCTCCTACCCTAACTTACAAGCTGAGTTACCCAAGACGTTTGCGTCGAAACTAAGCAGGTATGAATGAGCGAAAAGTAAACCTGGCCCTATTTGGCACAGCCGTGAGACACACATTATTACTTATCTCTTTTTTCTGTCTAGATTTAAGATTTTTTATTGTATAGAGAAGTTTTTTCTTTATTTTTTTTTTTATTTTTTTTTTCTATTTGGTTGTTGTGTGCACTTAGGCATGTGCCGAATAAACATGTCTTCTTTCTTTCTTTCTAAGTACTCAGGTAGTCTCGATGGATGCAGTTTTTGATGTAAACTAAACCGGAATTAAAGTTTTTTTTTGGCCAAATCGATCGGCACACATCCGTAGTTTCGCGTGAATTGACCTTCTACGAAATCTAGTTTTAGTCCAAAACTTGATTTCGTTTAACATGATGTCATCAGACAAGGAAAAGTAACCGCTCAGATATAATTATTACCATATGTTTTAGTCGCCTCTTTATAATAACCAGAAGCACCTAATGCATTTAACATCACTTCACGCCCATCCCATATTCCCGAGGGCGGTCAGAGATGTATTACAACCATTTTTCGCAAGTTAGTAGGCACGCAATGAATACCTTTCTTGCGTAAATTAGCCCATTGGAACAACTTAAATCCGGTCGTCACAATATAATAGCATGCTTTCAACTTTTTCTCCCAATTTCAAGGCATAAGTAGATGCCTAAGCTATCTCCCGTTTACACCATATCACCCTATTTTGCGCCAAATGTTCATTTTAGGGTTCCGTTCCCGAAGGGTGCCAAGTGGAACCCTATTACTAAGCCTCCGCTGTCCGCCCGTCTGTCTGTAAGCGGGCTGTCTCTCATAAACCGTAATAGGTATCCGCTGTCCTTCCGTCTGTCTGTCAGCGGGCTGTATCTCATGAACCGTAATAGGTATAGTAGAGTACGCCGAAATCCGCATGAAACTTAAAAACGCCCAAACGTAGGTACTAGGACTGTCGACTGAGTAACCCAAACCACAACCCGCCAAACCATATCCGCCTAGACGTGCAAGGCCCAGTAGTGGTAGCCCAGTGGGTGTGGTGGTGGTTGATTTACTCGAGCGTCGTGGGGACCTATTGGTTTTTGAAGAAAGAAAAAAATTGTTATAATATGATGTAATTACCCTTCACCGTTGGGGGGAGCGGCTACAGGTTTACAAAAATGCAAAAAAAAAACAAGTATTTACTCGAGCGCGTCAGATATTGATAGTGTATATGACCCTCGTGTTTCTGATAACGGAGGAATATTAGTCTGCCGGTTTGCATGGTGGGGGTGGCCATACGAAGGGGTTGAATATGGGAAAAAATATCGAGCGGTTCAGATATTCAGAAGGGATGTTAAGTAAACCCTAAAGGAGATTCGAAAGACTGACGATTTGGAGGCGACCAAAACTCATGACCGATTTTTGAAACTGCAAAAAAAATCGTGACATTGAAATACTCGAGTGCGTTCATTTTTCGTCAGATTAATATACAGATGGTTTAGCTTGATATCCTTGTCGTGCTGACCCATAATCTGACAATTATGTGGAGAATTTCCTTAAGAGCGTTTATCCCGTGCGGGCTGGCAACGTCGCATTTCTACAGGTTTTTCGTGATTATTTTATTTTAATACGTTTAAATCAATTTACTATTTTTCCTACCTACCTTACCTCAAAAGGAAAAACGGAAGCCTTAAATGATCACTTTGTTGTCCGTCTGTCGTCTGTCTGTCAAGACTACTCAAGACCCTTTATCTCAGGAACGCGTGAAGGTATCGAGTTGAAATTAAAACCATACTCAGGTCTACAGTCCCTTAAGCTGTGAAAAATCAAACTTCTAAGTTCACATTAAAAAAAGATACGGCCGTTTGTGCCCCAAAAAACGTATATTTCGACACTCAAGTGAATCAAAATTTATAAGGTAAATTCCGTTGACCTAGAACTATGAGATTTGGCAAGTAATATCGTCTTATACTACAAGTACAGGGAAAAATCTGAAACCTATTTGGAAACTGAATTTCGGGAAAAGCTCGGAAAAACTGCGAGACTCGATTCCTGAACTGTTTATAATATGTACAGACTCCAGCAGGTCAAGCTACCCGAAATTGTCAAAATTTCCCAATCAACCTTGAACCTTAACTATAGCGATAAAGTTGAAAATCTATTAAAGAAATTTGAGAGATTGTAGTAGCTTGATGTGCTGTAAAATAAATAGCATACCTACATACTTATAAATACCAACGATCTAGATAGTATGTTAAAAAATGTAATTTGATTTAAATGTATTACAAAAATTACGAAAATCTTGTAGAAATGCGACGTTGCCAGCCCGCGCGGATGAGCGCTCCTAAGGCCAGGTGTTCCCGTTTTTGCCTGTTTTAGAATTCATTTTTGATAGGCAAATCATTACATTTAGAGTCTGAAATAAATATATATTTTAGATACATTATTTCTCCTTACCCATCTACCCATTAAATACACGATACAATAAAATTTTCTCTATAGAAAAAAATACCGAAATAAGTTCGATATGCAGTTTTTTTACAAGCCAAATTTCATTGTCAACGAGTACTAATACTCCTTTTTTTCTATAAATAGTATCAATTTATAAGTAATTCATTTTGGAATCGATTCTACCCGATCGTTTTTTTCATTACATTTATATTTTTTTATCGAATGATTGTATGATTTCAAGTGATTTTCGATCCGCGCGTCGGTCGACGTCGCATGCCAGTGTCCCGCGGGCCGCGGCACGTTACTTAGGGACAGAGCGTAAATAATATTATTACCCTAATTTTTACTTAACTATCGTCTTTAGCACCCTCGAAAACCATGAAAACAATACCCATGATGAAAATTTGAAAATTTTCGCAGCCACCATCTTGGATTTTCATTTTGACCGAATTCATACTCTCTCTCTCTGTCTGTCTCTTTATATTATATTTTGAAAGAGAGAGGGTGAAAGTCGCATGACGGGGCATAACATAATCTGGAAGGAGTTATAGAATTATGGAGAAATGTTTTGACGCTGCGTGAGCGTGCGTGATCCATCGCCGCCCGTTCGATGTCCACCGGTATGTGGTAGGAATATGTATGTAGGTACATTTTTGCAAGAGTGTCTTAGTGGTTGTGGTCAAAAACTAAGTAGCTTAACCTGATAAGAAATTAAAATGTCAAATTATTGAATAAAATATGATTTAGAGCATAATTGCATATACAATATCTATCAAAAATTACTTTATTACATATAAATGTCTTAGGTTTTCACGATTACTACGCATTATAATAAAACAAGCTGACTCTCGTATTTTAGTATTTTTTAAAACAAATCAATCTGCCTAGCCTTTTCCCAACTATGTTGGGGTGGGCTTCCAGTCTAACCAGATGCAGCTGAATACCAGTATTTTACATGGAGCGACTGCCTATCTGACCTCCACAACCCAGTTATTGGGTAATACGATACCCCTTGGTAAGACTGATTGTCAGACTTTCCGGCTTCTGACGACCCGTAACGACTGTCAAAGATCCACGAATGACAGCCGGGACCAACGGCTTAACGTGCTTTCCGAGGCACGGAGGAGTCTCGGTATGTAAAGATGATCACCCATCTACGGACCAACCCCGGCAAGCGTAGCTTAACCTGATGGATCGACCCGTGCGACTGTTATTACTTTAGCCACAAGCTCCTCTAGTATTTTTTAAAAACCAATTAAGAAATTAAGAGTTGACCTACTGCCTACACGACACACTGTGACACTTCCCTCGGCTTTTTAAGTCATACCGGCGATGTAAGCGCACGGCTCGTTTGGCGAGAAGGGTGGTAGCGTTAAATGCTTACTTCGCTTGGTCTACGTGGCACAGTGGTGCAGGTAGTACGGGCATGCGGAAAATATTATTTTTAAATGAAAAGACGTTGCGTTTCTTCATAATACTTTATTAAAATGATATAATGGATGTACCAGTTTACAAAGAGAAAGATATAACACGTATTTTTTTTTTATTAACATGAAAATATTCATCAAATTTTTTCACATGAATTTCATATAATTAAATCAGCATTTTTAAATAAATAAATATTAATAAACTAAATATTAAATAGAGAAGACATTGATTTAGAGATGGGTGCTATCCACTAATAAAGCTTTGGCATCATCGTGAAGAGGATAGTATTTTTTATTCGGTACTGCACGTAAACTGTTGATAAGGGGATCTGAGGTAGCTAAGAGCATATTCATAACATCTTCATTACATGATAGACGAGAACATTTTCTTGAATGACCTAACCTATAATTGCGGTAATCTTTATTTCGCGCTTCTTGAGCTTCCTCAGATAACATCCCAATAGGTAAGGCAGCAACACTTATTATTTCTTTGCCATGCAGCAAGATTTTATGCACAGTATTTGGCATATTATACCAGCTGTACATGCTTACGTATAGTTCAGCAGTTTCGTAACAATAACTACCAAACTTATCCGAATCAACTAATGCACTAGAATTAATTGTTTGCAATATTATACCAAACCGATGAATAAGTTCTTTATCGACTCTTGTGACTTCAGCTACAATGTCTGCATTATTGAAAAATCTTCTAGACGTATTTCCATCGTTAGATGTTCCCATTCCTTGCTTTACAAAATCCACTTTTAGACCTAAACGTTGAAACAGCTCACTTTGGATTCTTTTCTTCTCTTCATCTTTTTGTTGTTTGGTAGTTGCGTTCGTTCTCCAACTGGTAAATGACATATTGTACGCAATATGTAATATGCATTCCATAAATTTAATCCGTGCGTGAAGCGGGGATAAACCGACCTTGAGAGCCTCCGTATTCACAGTTTTATTTCGCACTTGGTCAAGGTTATTCATTTCTGATGGCTTTGACTTGCATATAAAACACACTGCACATGATGATGTGTCCGTAACTGTCTGCGCTATTTTGCCATCTATCATTGTGAACACAAGTTTATGGTAGACTTTGTAAGTCTTTTCCTTTAAACTAATAACAGTTTCATTTAAGTTTGCTATTTCAGACTCCATTCTAGCAATTTCATTTTTCGTAGATTCTGTAGTTTCTTTTTGAAATTGGAATTGTACCGGGCGACAACACCTTGTAGAAGAAGGAGTTGCATTTGTCCAATACACAACAGATTTATTTTCCTTTTCATACAGACGCAGTGGAACTAATGATGTCAAAAACATATATGAATCTGACACATTTTCGTCGATAAATGACTGTTTGTACTCAGCATGACCTGATGATCCGTCACATCCCCACTTGTGTAAAAACGTTGAATTTACACTAATCTGTGTAAGGTCGTCTTCAGACATTACTTCAAATAATCTTCTGGTTGTGTGATCCAGTAATGACTGCAAACTTACACAAGCGTAGCTTTCCGTTACATCAATATCCGTGGGGTAGCATTGCCTTTTTACTTCAAGTACTTTATGATAATCGGGAAAAATATCACAACCAATACTTTTTGCTGCATTTCTCAGTACTTGATATTGATGTTTCGAAAGTGATGCATCAAGTAATAATGCCAACGCTTTTTCTGGAGTAAACTTGATAGTATCCGATGATTCTTCTTGTACGAGTACCTTAGAGGCAGCTTTCTTAATCATTTCTTCAGGAACGCTTTCACACAATCTTTTAACTTTATATCGCTTTGTTCGATCGCAACATTCATCAAATGATTTTTCTGGTCGTCCTCTATGAGAGCGTTTTGATGGCCCTGGAACATTACTGTCACAATTCACCACATCAGTCTGCACCGAAGATGTCTCAACGGTAAAAATATTTTTCAGCCACTGTTCATTTTTTGCCATAAAAGCATTTTTATTTCTCGCTGCAGTTTGCCACTTTTTTGTAAATACGGGTAGAAAATTACGGCTTAACTTTTCATAAACTTGATTCCAAACACTTTCTGTAAGCTGTGGATACATAAGTTTTAAATTTTCGAGGCATTTATGTATCTCACGATTACTTGATATTATGATTTCCACTAAATCGGCATAGACAATAGTAAAGCTATCCATCACTATAATAACACTGTTATCGTAAGAGAAAATAATTGTAAGTGAAGTTAAAACTACCATTCAATGCTATTTATACTTACACGATATGATAAAATGTTAATTACCCTCATTAGAAACACTTATTAATATAATGCACTTTTTCTTAATTACAGAGCGTCATTAGTTAAGTACCTGGTATTTCCAAGATCGCAGGTTATCGCAGCCAAAACTAATGTATTCTTAATCTATAGGGTCTAATTAATCTCCGAAAGTATATTATTACGTATCGGTCGATAACGGAGATTAGTTATGATCTCATGATTGAAAACAAAAGGTTCCAAATGACCTTCTTCACTAAAAATGTAATAGCAAGTAATTATTCATTATATTATAACATTATGTTTACTATTTTATTAATACACACAATAAACTTATGACTAAACTAAAAATGAAAGTTGATAATTATAGTATTTTGGTTCTATTCATACTTGAAATAACAATATTTTTTGCACGAAATTTGTAAATTCTCGATCACCCTACTTTGGCATCATATAATTAAATACTGTATAATTATTTATCCGTATTAATTTTAGGACTTGTTTCTACTCATTCTAGTATGTGTGTACCAAATTGTAGACATTTTAAACAAGGTTGAAACAAAGGACTTTTTTCCGCCCTTGAACCAATGTGCGTGGCCATAATTAGACGGTTAGAAAAAATTTTTTTCAAACCATCAGATTAAGGAAATTCTCCACATAACTGTCAGATTATCACAACCTGTAGCCGCTCCCCCCTCCGGTGAAGGGTATACATCATAATATAACCTTTACTTGTTTCTACCATCTAATCTTCAAAATCCAATAGGTCCTCACGGCGCTCGTGTAAATCACCATTTAGTATCGTGGCCTCCCCTACTAGTAAACAGTTGAAATTTTCACAGATTTTGTGTTTCTATTGCCACTATAACAACAATTTTCTTACCCTTTTTTTTTTTTTTTGTGGATGGGAAATCATCAAATAACTTCTCCCGCTCTGGGTGGAGCGGAAGGGCGTGTCAGACTTTTACTTACTAAAACCCACCCGTGTTCCTTCAGTTGCCTATGCCACGGTATCTTTTTCAAACAACCCGCGACCCCAGCGGCATCAGCCCTATTGGACCCCATCTTTTGCTGACATCTCTTTGAGGCGCGCGTGGAACACAACGCGCCGTCGACCCGGGCCTGGTCCTCACCGGACGGCGAGCTACCCACTACTCACCGTCCGCAAGCCCGCGCCTACGGTGGCCGGGAATCGGCTATCGATTCCCGCCGCCCAGGGCGTCTCCTGCGGCGACTGAGGGCGCAATTTTTTACCCTGGCATGTGGGGTGTCATTGTATAGAACTCATCGAGTAGACTACAAATATACGTACCTATATTTTTGTATCTTTAAAAATGAAGAAATAGGGCCTGCAAGTTTTCAGTTTTAGACCATTTTTGTACGAGCTCTAACGCAACAACTAAACAAGTTGGGAATTTGGAACTTCGGAATATCATGTACCATATACTGTATTTAATCAACAAATACTAAAAACGCTGATTTATAAGGTATATTGTTTAAATATGGGCGATTTTACTGTAAAAATAACTTTGTAATTCACAGTAGGCATCATCATGTAGTTAATACAAAGTTATCTTTGCGATTGTAAAAATTTAAGATGAAAAATATTCTTGGTATAATTTTTATTTTTTTTATATATTGTACGGAGGTACGGAACCCTCCGTGTGCGAGTCCGACTTACACTTGGCCCATTATATTTTTTCTAACTCATAATCGGTCTTTGAAATAAATTGTCCAAGTTCAAATGAGTCGCTATGCCATAGTGACTCATTTGAACTTGGACAATTTATTCATCAAATCATCATCATAGCCTATGACGATGCAGCACTCGCCTCTCGATAATTTATTTAATGTAGGTAACTAACTACCTACCTAAAAATTATATTAGGTAAATATTTTATTATAAATAATTTCGACACAATATTTTCTTGAAAAGTTTTTGCGAGTATAAAACAATGTTTGCGTCTTTTCGCGTCGCATTGTGTTCAAGTTATTATGCAGATTACCTACCTTTATAACTTCTGATTGGACGTCCTACCTAACTACTGTACCAGCCGATATATTCTGTAAAAATCTCATCGTGAAAACCTCGGTGTAGTGAGCTGTCAATAGTGTCAATCCCTAGCTAAGATCAGTACCCTAATTGCGTAACACATTATCAATCGGAATCTGAATCATTTTGAAATTTTAAATTGCTAATCCATTGCTTCATATGTTAGAAAAATTTGTCTGCTCGACAACGTAAATAACGCAATGAATGTTATTGAACTGTCAAATTGAAACCGATTCCGATTGATAGTGTGTTACGTGGTTACGCACTTACCCCGCAGGTGGAATGACAGCTCACTTCAAATTCACTTCACCTAAGTTTTCACGCTGAGATTTTTACAGAATAGACAGACTGTACCTGTACCTACACCTGTAGTATTAGGGACTAACTACACTTATTCAGCTCAATTCAGCTTTTGTCATCTCCATACAAAAACCAGTTTTGTATGGAGATAAGTAAGCATCTGTTCAGCTCGGAAAGCTGATGAAGGATGCGTTCAGCTTTTCGCGTCGTAACGGTAACATATCGAACTGTTTTTTTTTTCTTTGGGCAAAAGCTAAATTGAGCTGCATATGTGCAGTTAGTCCCTTAGTCACCTACAACAAGGTAGCTTGATGACATATATAAAATTTATAAAGGTATCACGCATTAGACGTCGATTGAATCACGTGTGTTTAAGCAGTCGTTTTTAACACCTGTCTATAATCGGTATTACATAATTTGTAATGACTCATTGTGTATTGATAACAATGCCTGCTACAAGGCGTATTGTTATGTATGACAAGTCCATAGATAAACGAAAAGAATCCAACCCACATTACACCTAATGTGGGTTGGATCCTTTTCGTTTAAGGTTTTTACCGGCGCCAACGACCTTGCGTGTGTGGGCGGAGCTTTGTACTACTCCCCGCACCACCCGAACCTAAACATCGCGCGCGATGCTTCGCTAGGGTGTACACGATTACTGCCGCGCGCGACATACCGTAATTAATAACAGCCGTCTTATTACAAAAGATTTAAACACATGTTCAACGCGTATTTTATGTTTTTTATGTATGGAGTTTGACGTTAGACATGCGTTGAACATGTTTTTAAACCTTTTGTAGTAAGACCGCAGATGTTTTTATAAATACCTACATATAAGGTATTAAAAAATTAACTTTACAATCTTTAAGTAGTGGCAACACATAAAACATCTTGTTTAGATATTTCTTTATTAGTCATATCAATCACATTCTGAAATAAAAGTACAGACGCCAGCAGGTCAACCTACCCGAAACTGTCAGATTTTCGCAATCAACCTTGAACCTAAAGCTTTAGCAATAAAGTCTAAAATCTATTAAAGAAATCTGACAGACTGTAGTAGCTTGATGTGCTGGCGTCTGTACATTTCTACAAGTTAACAATTATACAACGTGGCGCTGCAATGGCGACATGAAATCAACACACGTATATGGTTCCACAATCTCGTTTTATAAGGATATTTTAATTTCATTAAACGTTATTATTTATTGATTTATTTATAATTTTCTAAAATAGCATCTTAGAGCAACCTGTATAGCGCAGAGATGAATTTAAAAAGCGAACGAAAAAAGGGTAAGGGATTTTGAACACTATATGATATTAAATTCATGTTATGTAGGACCTGATACTCGTATGGAACCCTAGAGGTACATCTAGACGATAGCGAAAGAGCCTACTCCTCAAATAAAAATGTAGGTACTATAAGACAAGATCCTAGTGTGTGTCCAAGGATATGTTCAAGAACCAAGAATATTAGTAGCTAAAAACAATCGGTATCGGCATTTATTTCAATGCTTGCACGTACGAAGTTGCGGGCATTGCTAGTATCATAACTTTTTGTTGATATGCATGTCTTTCAAAAAGAAAAACAAATTTGGCAGCATAAACTTGTTTATTGACAGATTACTCAAAATTCATTAAAATTTAATTGTCTTTCGGTCAATGTTTTTCTTCTTTTTATTTGAACTTCTTCATCATCGCTTATATTACCGAATTCTTGAATTGAAGCATTCGGAAAGTCAGTAGAGTGATGAAAAGTATTTTCTTTCTCTTCTTCATTTACTTGAATCTTGCTTTCTTTCTTGCCAGTGTTCATTTCCGTGTACTTCCTTTTTGTGGTATTTGGTTTCTGGTTTTCTACCTCTTCATGTTCCTTCGTTTTTTTATCATTAATGAGCAAGTATGTTGAGGGGATCGTGATGTTTCTTTGTCCCATTTTCTTCCCTGTTTCCATCTTCTTTTAGAAATTTCGTTTTTTTTGTCTTTGTTTACTTCCCATCTTGAACACACTTTGCTTTAGAAAACGATTGTTTAGATACATTTTTTTTTACTATAATATAACAAAACACACTGAATACACTAACTAATAATAGGTTGGGGAAAAAGTTTCTTCGCATTTTTTAATAAAATTCAAAACATTTTTTAATATAGTTTATTTACATTTAACTAAAGTATGTAGGTACCATTTTATTCGATAACTTTTTGCCATCTTGTAGGTAGGGACATGATCCCATTGCTATAGAAATTTTGGGACTTCTGGTCAAAATACCGCGACAAGTGGTTTTGGCAGTCCTCTCGTGATGTTAACCTGACACTGCCTAAAGAATTCTGAAGAGACCGAAACAGGTGGAAATCTGAAGGTGCAAGGTCAGGCCTATACGGCGGATGCATTAACACCTCCCAGCCAAACTCTCTTAATTTTTGCTGAGTGGCTAAAGATGTGTGAGGTCTAGCGTTATCATGATGAAATACCACACCCCTTCTGTTGATTAATTCCGGCCGCTTTCTCTCAACTTCTTGCTTTAATCTCATCAGATGTTCGCAGTAGAGTTCAGAATCGATGGTCCTACCTGGTAGTAATAGCTCATAATGAATAATGCCCTTCTAATCCCACCACACACACAGCATCACCTTGCTGCGAGTTAACCCGGGTTTCGCCACAGTCTGTGAAGCCTGACCGGCCTTTGACCACGACCTTTTTCGCACTTTCTTGTCATACGTGATCCACTTTTCATTCCAGTTCTTCAGCTACGTCGTAACTACTGATATGCCGATCTTGCTCCACTTTTTTAAAAATGGCATCCATTTTATCCGTAATACAGACCAGAGCGACGTGCATCTTTGACATCAAAATTTCCGGATTGAAAACGCTTAAACCAAATTTGTGCTACTCTCACAGACACTACACTAGGTCCATAAACATCGCAAATTTTTTTCGCGGCTTGCGTTGCATTTTTACCTTTTTTGTAGTAAAATTTTAAAATGTATCGAATTTCGTCATTAGTCTCACTCATCTTGACGGTACGAAAAACAAATGAAAATCACACATTTTCCTAATTTGAATTTGGAATTATGTTCTTTAAAATTTAAACATTCAATGATACCAAAACCAGCGAGATACAAATAGTATAGCCAAAGAGATTTTATTACAAGTTCATACATACTATAATGCGAAAAGACTTTTTCCCCAACCTAATATTAATAAAGTAAAAGTATTCACACAAAAAAATATAGTCACGTAACTAGGTAGGTAAGATACCAAAAATTAAACGAAACTGTCCGTGTGGCTACACTATTCACAAAAAAAACAATGTTTATCGAAGCGAGGAGGTCGTCACGCAAAGCAGCACAGGTCCGTCCAGCAACACGTCTCGCCCCGCACTGAGATATTGGGCGAGAGCGGGGCGCAGCGTAAATTTGCCGCTAAGGATTTGCTTTGTAAATTAATTTAAAATAAAATAAAAATAATTTAAAAAAAGTAATAACATGAAATCATTTCTTATTATTTTGTAGAGAACTGTATAAATTTATGAACACTTTTAATGAAAATTGTAGGAGTAATATGGTAAAAACTAGAAAAAACAGACCTGGGTTTAGCTTTTTTTTTTTCTTTAGTTATATAAACTAAAACAGATTTCTGGACACATGAAATCACTTCTTATGTACTGTAGATTATTGTATTTTTTTTTCTATCAAAAATCTGCTATAGTTACTGTAAAAAATGGACACAAAGTTACTTAGTTTCGCCGTATTTTAGGGAGGACGGGCCTTAACTATGGATAATTACTATCGTCTCGCAGTTCCATATTCCTACTATTCTCCATCAAATGAAGGTGTAATATTAATTAGATAGCTACGTTAATAGGTAAGTAACTTCAATTATCTAACGATTTTAGGTCGAGTCAGTTGGTGCCTCTTATCGACGCCGCGTTCCCACGGCCCGTCGAGGCCTGTCACAGCCCGTGCCAAGCATTCCCACGGATCATCTCATACATTCATTCATTCGATCGGACGGCCGACGACAGGTCACCGCAGGCCGACTGTTCCCACGGCCGGCCTGTCGGCTTGGCCTGGCGCGGTCTGGCCTGTGAGAAAGCGGGCCGTGGGAACACGGAATTTTTCGCGCGCAGGTAATCATTGACACTAGACTACCAAGCACAGATTAAGTAGGTATAGGTAGTGCGCACACAAGTGCTAGTCACCGCCTGAGGTACGAGTAACGTGAGCGGTGAAACGGGGGAGGTAGACAAAGGCCAAGCTAACGCAATCTGCCAACCTTATCGCGCCCTCCCCCGTCTCCATCTCACCGCTCACATACAGAAAGGGTTCACATAAGTTTAGGCTTATTTGTTAACCTATCGCTGGTTCATTACGATAATCAGCTCGCGCTGGCGTCACAAAAATGGCCTGGCGGCTATTTGCATAATTTTTATATAGGTATCTACGCGGAGTACCTAATCGGCCTTCACCTCTGGGATCCCGGCAATTAGTCGGACGAACACGGGGAAGCGCGCCATGGTAGCCCGCGAAATTCAAATTTTCTTAAGTTTTTTGCAATTTGCAAGTCAGTATTAGGTTGTATGTTGATTAAAGTATGATTTGCGACCGTAACAAATATGTATTTACAGAATTATAATCATAAGAATCAGTAATACAACTCCTTAAGTTAGTATAATCCTAAAATGTCAAGATTTCATGAAATAGTCATTCAATACTCCTATTGAATGACTATTTCTTGAATTTCATATGGATATGTAACTAACCGGTGGAATGGGATACGGTGTAGGCAGATCGCAGGCTTGTCTTATAATTATATCCGACATCTTAGATTTGACACAAATATCTTCTATCCAGCATCCTTCTTGAAGCTGCCCAGTAGCCATGTGATAAAATCGGCCGATGCCGCTTTTGATGCCCTTCTCCCAATGGCCTTCGTATCTGCACCCGTTTTCTGTTTGCGGACAGATAGTGCCGTTAGTATGGATATAAAAAGTAAACAAAGTGTATACGGTCAACGAAAGATAGTAGGCAAAGTAGTACTTTAGATAACGAATGATTGTGGATGCTAAGATCGAAAGCAGAAAGTTTGACTTCGAAACTTTGTTTGGACTAGTTAGCGAGACAAACATACTAAAAGTCCCCACCCCTCTGAGGTAAGCCCTGGGGGGCACAAATAAGGTCCCGTTTTTCCGTTGAACCGGGAACACAAAAACAAAAACGGGACCTGTTTTTCCGTTGTCGTATGTAGTGTAACAAACCTGCGTCATAGGAAATCTTGTTACCTTACACTACATAATGAAAGCTGATAAAATTTTCAACATCTTTTATTCAAGTATACACTTTTTATCTATTCCCAATCGTGGTCTAGATACGAGCTCCGAAAAACGGTCGATTTAAAAAAAAATGGGACATTTATTATAAATTTAACTCCTAACTAGTCTGCCTATGGATAACACGATGCCCTTGGTAAGACTGGTTATGTCGGCAATTTCAAGCTTCTGACGACGAATGTCAATCAAAGATCCAAGAATGACAGCTGGGACCAACGGCTTAACGTGCTTTCCGAGGCACGGAGGGGTCTTGGTAGGTATGTTAAGATCACAGATTTTAAAAATTTTAAGATCTGGGGTTATGATGGTCACCCCTCGACGAACGTAGCAAGCGTAGCTTAACCTGATCGATCGACCCGTGTGGCTGTTTAAGCCACGAGCATACTACTTATTGTATTTTTTTATTCTATAAAAACTTGCCAATCGTTCGCCATTTAATTGGGTCATTGGCTACTCACTCTCATCCGACTGTACCTAAGTCAAGTCTGGCACATGTTATTAGTTAGGTACCTACCTAGTACGGTTGTGTTGTTTACCCGAAGATTATATACCATAATCATCATATTCCCGAATTTCATTTGCCGGAATGTTTTGTTTGCCCTAAAAGACATATGACATACTTTTAATTGCCCGAAACTTAGATACCATAAGATACGAGTGCCATATGTATTGTTTTTCATATTTTTAATTGCCATAATAATTATTAGACATAATATTTAAACGCCATAATGATTATTAGACATAATATTTAAATGCTATAATAATTATTAGACAAACCAAACTACTTCTGGGTGGTTTATAAAAAAATAACCACGAAGGGGATGGCGGGGTGTATTCGCTCGCTTCGCTCGCTCAAACGACCCCGCCATCCCCTTCTAACCTAACCTATCAGAGTCGGGGTGCCCTAAAGTCCCGATTGCATCCAGTTTCTCCTGATATAACAACCGTTACACACCCAATGTCGATGGCAAATGATGTTATGGCATATGATAATTAGGGCATGTGATAATTAGGGCTTACAATGATTATGACAAATGATGTTATGGTAAGTGACTTTATGGGAAACAAAGCTTCTAGCACGTGACTACTATAGCAAATAAGAGTAGGGCAAATGAATATTACGTCATATAATATTATGGCTGTTGACTATTATGGCAAATGATATTAGGGCAAATAAAATTCGGGCAAACGGCGATATACCACCTAGTACCTATGTATTACACACTGAATATTGCCGTGCTAGTACCTACAAATGCAATAAAAAAAACCTCTTGTCGACTGTATACATACACCACGAACAATATTTGTGTTGTTTTTATCGTGGGAACCTTATTTATAAAATGTTCTGTTGAGAGAACAAAAGAAGACAATTTTAAACTAAGTAGGTAGGTATGTAGGTATGGTTGTGTTTATTAAGCCGACACATCTGTAGATACTGCCGCCATAAAGAAAAAGGACGTACCTACTCGTATCTACAGAAATATTGAAATGGAAAAAAAATATGTTTTGTACTGTTCAAAGTACAAAATACAATTAAAGCGGTATACCGCCGTTTACCCGAATTTTATTTGCCCTAATATCATTTGCCATAATAGTCAACAGCCATAATATCATACGACATAATACTCATTTGCCCTACTCTCATTTGCCATATTAGTCACGTGCCAGAATCATTGTTTCCCATAAAGTCACTTACCATAACATCATTTGTCATAATCATTGTAAGCCCTAATTATCACATGCCCTAATTATCACATGCCATAATTATGATATGCCATAACATAATTTGCCATCGACATCTGGTGTGTAACGGTTGTTTATATCAAGAGAAATTGGATGTAATTGGGACTTTAGGGCACCCCGACTCGGACAGGTTAGGTTAGAAGGGGATATTTTTTCGTGGTTATTTTTTTATAAACCACACAGAAGTAGGAGCCCCGCGAAGCGGGGCTCCGTCGACCTAGCCCACCATCAACCATGCACAGAAAAAAAAAACATGCACAGAATAAATAAGTTTATTCTCATTATACCAAACATTGCGCACCCATCGACATCGACAGCCAGAAAGCTAATAAGTAGGTAAGTATTAGAATTAAATATAATGTCATCATGTGTAATGATTATTACGGGGCTTAAATATTTGTCTAATACTTGTTATGCCATTTAAATATTATGTCTAATAATTATTATGGCACATAAAAATAAGGCAAACAATACTTATGGCATTCGTATCTTATGGTATCTAAAATTCGGGCAATTAAAAGTATGTCATATGTCTTTTAGGGCAAATGAAACATTCGGGCAAATGAAATTCGGGAAAATGATGATTATGGCATATAATCTTCGGGCAAACAATAGACAACCAATTAAAGCAGATGCGTCTTTTAATAGTACCTAATAATTATTAGGTTTTCGTTAAGTTTCCGCCAATATAAAAAATACTGGTAGATGCGTCCTTTTTGCTGATTCCAAATATGTAAATATGTAATTCTATTTCGAAAAAAATGTCAGATACGTCTTTTTTCCTTATGACGACAGTGTAGCCTCTGTAGGTCGCATGTGGTGCTACTTCCGGCATTTACGTACGACTTACCTACCTAGTTCAAAAACGGCAGTATGGATACTTCTCATTATGTAATTATGGGTATAGGTATAGACAGACGTTAGATAATTAGTTTAGTCCTGTCAAATTAAGATATTCCATAGACAAGTTTAGACTTAAAAAATTGCCTACTAAAAATACGTCAATTTATGTCAGGCGCTGACTAATCCGACAGGACAGGACTAAACTAATTATCTAACGTCTGTCGTTTTCTTAATGAAATAGAAAAAGATGCACTGAACTTTAATATTTAGTTTAGCTTGTGAACAAGGGAATCGGCCCTAATGACAGAGCGTTTTTGTTGTCAATGCCGCCGATTCCCTTGTTCACAAACCAATAAATTTAAGTTCAGTGCATCTTTTTCTTTCTATTTCATTAAGAAAAGGACAGACGTTAGATAATTAGTTTAGTCCTGTCAAATTACGATAGGTACTCCATAGGCAAGTTTAGACGTGATTAAAAAATTGGCTACAAAAATACGTAATAATAAGTCTATTTACGTCAGGCGCTGACTAGTTTAACAGGACTAAACTAATATTTATCTTCTATCTTTTTTTTAATGAAATAGAAAGAAAAAGATGCACTGAACTTAAAATTGGTTTAGTTTGTGAACAAGGGAATTGGCGCCAATATTGTGCTATCTGTGTTACACTCACCTAGCAGAAACAATCCCAAACCATCTCTCACATCATTCTTCCAATAGCCGCCGTAAAACGTTTTGTTTTTGTACCACATATTTCCGTAACCACATTTCTTGTTCCTTTTAAAGAACCCTAAGTACACATCTCCGTTTTCATAGTACATCCAGCCAGGGCCTTCCATCTTGCCTCGGACCCACTCGCCACGGTACACGAGTCTATACACGTCATTCGGCTGACGCTTACTGAGCCAGCCGAAACCGTGTCTGATGGTGGAAAACAGCTGGATTAGTTGGGTTTATAATGAGTTAAGAGGCCTATGATGGTCTACAAATGAAGGGCCTTCCAATAAATTAATGCTTTAAGCTACTGACACATACCTATGCTCATTAGTAGCACTAGTACGAAAGCATGCTTTTATTGAGCAATTGCTACCTATATAGAAGTATGTATGTCACAACATTGCTAGGTGTTAATAAGCATGTGACAGTAGTTTAAAGGAAACAAAACAATGCTTGGCAGATTTACTGAGCAGACCGAAACCGTGTTTGATGCTGGAAAGCAGCTGGATTAGTTGGGTGTTTACCTACCTACAGAGTTTAAGAAGCCTGTGATCGCCTACAAAGCCCTCCAGTAAATTAGTGAAGCGAAATTTTATTAAAACAAACGATGTCACCTGGCAGATAAATTGATGGTAGGTAGGTACGGACGCCAGCACATCAAGCTACTACAATCTGTCAGATTTCATTAATAGATTTTCGACTTTATTGCTAAAGCATTAGGTTCAAGGTTGATTGGGAAAAACTGACAGTTTCGGGTAGGTTGACCTGCTGGCGTCTGTACTTAGTAGTATTATTAGGTTGTTATTCTTGAATAGCGTTTGCCAGATTCAAGAGGGCGCTGCTGTCAACTCTTGATCGTCTTTGTCTAAACAGGTGTTTTTATTGGGAACTGATCGAACCACATAGTACATACCAGCGTTTCAATTTGAACATGAACAGCTGGTCCCTATAATTAAATTTACTTACCTATAACCTTGATACCAATCACCTTCGTATAGCATCCCGCCGATTGTGGTAAACCGTCCTTTGCCTGTGGACATTTGGTTTCATAATATTGTGCTTTGTTATCCGCCAAAGGACAAAAGTGCTCTAAGATAAAGTATTAGACTTCTAGAGCTAGATTTATTATTTTAAAAAATCGGTAGGTATCAGCTTCAGGGCTTGTACACGTACTTGTACTTTACTATTTATGTAACGAGTCGGGCGATTGATGGTTACACTGAACGACGGGTCTGGGTCTTCCTGCTCCCTGGCTGTCACCATATTTTCTAAACTTTCATTATTTAACCCTTTCAGGCGGTGAATTTTCAAAAAAATCCTTCCTCAGGGCTCACTTTTGTTCAAGGAACACTTGTGCAGAATTTCATGCTTCTGGAGCTAATTAATTTTAAGAATTTTTAAGAAGTCTCTTTCGCCGGGAAGGCCCAGACCCTGATAATGTGGATAGACCACTTTATAAACTTGATAGGCTTTACATCTCTGTGACTAGAGAGACGAAAACCAGAATGCCATCCATTTTACCTTCCTTCAAATCGCTTTTCCAATCGCCAACATAACTGTCCAACCTCGACGTAAATATAGCGTGACGAAGACCATCCTTTCTAGCTTTCCTGTCGGCCACTATCGACAGAGGTGTAAAACTTCGTGGGTGGTGATAATATGGCATGGTGGTTTATTAAAATTAAGGTGTAAAAATATCAATAAAATACTGTGCACAGATTGACAGTGTGATTGTGTACAAAAATGACACTGACAGAATCGTTTTTTTCTTGTTCTAATATTATTGTATTTACAGTTTATACATGCGTGCTCGTGATTCGCCTCGCCATTCGACGAATTGTTTGGTGAGATATTCGTAGCTTTAGGCTACACGAGTGACTGTTTACACATCCGCGTCTATTCATTCTACTTCAGCATGACGAAATGGACGACGAGCCAGTATACTATAGTAGTCTTTGTGGACGATGTCGTCATTCTAGTGGCTTTTGCTTTGCATTTTCAAAGTCAATATAATTATCTAAAGGTGCTACAAAAAATAATTAAAAGAAAACATCGCCGCAGGATGACGAAAAGTAGCCATAACCATCAAAGATTTTTCCTTCATTTTTAAATCGTTCACTGATACTCCCATTACTTCTGATATACCAGTACTATAGCATTGTAGGTATACCTGCTTATTCTTGATGAGCATTTGTTGGATTCCAAATGACTGGCTGACTTTGGTAAAGCTCCAAAAACATCATATTGTTGGTCCAGTTCATTTTGTTATGTTGCTTGATAGGTCGTTTACTATGAAATGCGAAAACGACGAACGAAAGCGAATATGTAAACACTAGTTTGTCTCACCACTCTTTTCCATGTGACTCGTGTCCAAAAAACCGCTCCCGACGAGAGCGTCACGTGCGGCGACACGAGGCATTTTCGTCCATCAATGAGGTATTTTGTAGTCCGTTTGGTGCCGGACGTAAAGAATAGCACCATCACATTTCTTCCCGTGGGTGTCGTAAAAGGCGACTAAGGGAGCTTGAGACCTAGTGCATACAATTTAAGCACCTTGGGTCACCCGCGCGGTGGCGGGTAAACCACCAACAAAAGCATTCCCAAGGAGGGTTGGTTTCAGGCGGGCGGCCGACTGTAAAAACTTAGCCGAAACTATAAGCAACATGGCAGGTAATATGAGAATGCGCGATAGGGCTAGGGCGTACCCCACAGGCGACGCGCAGGGGCAGCACCCGGCTCCTGTGGGAAATGGACAAGGGTTGTCGCATCAGATCGAGCGGGTGCGACGTAAGACGCAAGCTCGGAGTGTGAGAGAAGTAAGATTGAGGTGCGCGAGCTGGAATGTAGGTACGATGACTGGAAGAGGAAGAGAATTAGCAGATGTCTTAAAAAGGCGACGACTGAATATAGCGTGTCTGCAAGAGACGAAATGGAAGGGTGCGAAGGCTAGAGAGATAGGAGAAGGATATAAGTTCTTTTACTGTGGAAGCGATGGCAAGCGAAATGGTGTGGGTATAGTTTTGGATAGGGAATTGAAAGAATGTGTGGTGGATGTTAAACGAGTGAGTGATAGAGTGATAGCTGTGAAAGTAATTATAGAAAGTTTAGTGTTAAATATAGTAAGTGTGTATGCACCCCAGTCAGGATGTGAGGATAGTGTAAAAGAGATGTTTTGGGAGGATTTCGATCGTGTGATGATGGATGTGCCAGAGAGTGAAGAAGTGTATGAGGGGGGTGACTTTAACGGGCA
The DNA here is from genome assembly GCA_948252095.1 of Dicycla oo. Lineage (NCBI taxonomy): Eukaryota > Metazoa > Arthropoda > Insecta > Lepidoptera > Noctuidae > Dicycla > Dicycla oo. The sequence goes on from OX411718.1 coordinate 26,156,553, forward strand.
TGTAGGAAGACAGAAGGATGGGTATGAGAGAGTGCATGGCGGTTGGGGATACGGAGCCCGTAACACTGATGGTGAGACACTGTTGCAAGCTGCTTCTGCTTTCGACCTGGCAATAACAAATACGTGGTTTAAAAAGCAAAACGAACACCTTATTACTTACAAAAGTGGCCGCCATGCGACACAAATTGATTTCTTGCTGGTAAGACGGAACAGCCTAAAATGTGTCAAAAATTGTAAAGTGCTGCCAGGCGAAGGCTTAGTCACACAACACAGACTAATAATAATGGAAGTAAAAGTCAGTGTCTCGTCCAGTAAGTACAAAGAACGGCCCCCACCAAAAACCAGGTGGCGTATGATAGAAAAAGAGGAATGTGCAAGTATGTTTAAGAGTCAAGTGGTAGACAAAATGATCGAAATGAAGGATATGGAAGGAAATACTGTGAATTAAAGTTGGAAAGAGATGGCGGATTGTATAAGGAGAGTAGCAAAAGACGTGTTTGGAGAATCGAAAGGGAAAGGCATGATAGAAAAGGATACATGGTGGTGGAATGAAGAAGTGCAAAAGATGCTTAAAGAAAAGAAAGTTGCGTTTAAAGAATGGCAGGGTGTAGAAAACGGGAACCATAGTCTGAAAGAAGATAAGAAGAGAATTTATAAAGAATGGAAGAGGAAGGCAAAAAAGGTGGTAGCAGTTTCCAGGGCTAAGGCACAGGAGAAGTTGTATGACTCACTGGACAGCTCAAGAGGCCAGAAGGAGCTATACCGGATTACAAAAGCAAGAGAAAGGAGAACGAGAGATATAATTCATATTAAGTGTATGAAAGATGAAGCCGGTAAGGTTCTGTCCCAAGATGACGAGATAAAAGAACGATGGAAGTTTTATTTTGAAAAGCTAATGAACGAAGAGAATAAATGGAATGGTGTGCTCAAAGAGGTACAAACAAATATGGGTATGGTGAGGGAAATTAGCATGGATGAAGTAAGGAAGGCAGTTCAAAGTATGAAAAATGGAAAGGCCATGGGCCCAGATGACATACCAGTAGAAGTATGGAAATGTTTAAAAGAAGATGGATGTATGTGGCTGACTTTATTCTTCAATAAGTTGTTGCATGAAGAAGCGATCCCACAAGAATGGTGCAATAGTTCGCTAGTGCCCATCTTCAAGAATAAAGGTGACGTACAAGGACTGCAACAACTATAGAGGGATAAAGCTTATGTCCCATAGTATGAAGGTATGGGAGAAAATAATAGAGAAAAGATTAAATGATAAATGATTTTTATTTCTGTAAGTAGGTTTGTACAAACACTTTTACAAGTCAGTATTTTTTTTTTTAAACTAGATGAGGTCGGCGTTTCCTATCTGACTACTCTGAGAAGAAAGGCCGAAACAAACTCAGAGGTCACAGTCTCTTATAAAGTCCAGACATAATCTTGGTCACTTCATGTGAAGACCATGTAGATTGGTGTCTGAAATGGTCTTTTGAGGAAAGAACCACACAGATTGAGAAGACCTGTCCAGTCAGTGCACGCATTTGTCAGTAATCGCGCAGCTCAACTGAGAACTTAAGGAGCTCAACGATTCGACGAACAATACCAAAGAAAGGACATTGGGGTAGGCCGCATAGATTACTCAAACTGCCAGACCATGATTAAAAATAACTGAGAGAAAAAATAAAACAAACAAAAAAAAAGCAATGACCTACATAGTCTTCACATTCACAATAAAGTAAAATAATATAATACTTACAAAGTAAATATTCATGTCAACATTCAGTATGCAAAAATAAAAATAATATAAAATAAAATTTGGAGCAGTTCAATCCCAAGCCTTTTCCTCAATATAATCTTTAACGGTATAAAAAGCTTTCTGACACAACTTGCGTTTAATGAATGATTTGAATTTATTAAGGCTCAGATCTTGAACGTGGCTTGGAAGTTTATTATAAAAGCGTATACATTGACACCTGAATGACCCACCTATTTTCTTGAGCCTTGTTGGAGGTACAACAAATTTGTGTTTGTTCCTAGTATTTATATTGTGGATATCACTGTATTTTTTAAACAATTTAATGTTTTTATGGGCATATAAAAGATTTTCAAAAATGTACTGAGAAGGCAAAGTCATTATATTAATCTCCTTAAATTTCTCTCTGAGAGATTGTCTCGGACTTAATTTATAAATGCATCGAACAGCTCTTTTCTGCAAAACAAAGTCTGAATGTCGGCTGCATTTCCCCACAACAGAATACCGTACGACATTATACTATGAAAATAGCTAAAGTACACTAAACGGGCTGTCTCTATGTTGGTTAAATTACGAATTTTCCTAACAGCGTATGCTGCGGAGCTTAGCTTTTTTGACAATTTATCTATATGTGGGCCCCACTGAAGCTTAGCATCCAAAGTTAAGCCCAAGAATACTGTGCTATCTTCAGGATTCAACTCTTCGCCCTTTATCAACACGTTAGTTTTCACCTGCCTAACGTGAGGTAGCGTAAACTTAATGCATTTGGTTTTTTTTTCATTAAGGAGTAAATTATTAACACTGAACCAGTGAACTAATTTTGAGATCGCTCTGTTTACATCGTCAGTAACCAGCTGCTGACGTTTAAGTTTAAACAAAAGTGAAGTATCATCCGCAAACAAAACTATATCATGATTATCCTAAATGAGGTAGGGCAAATCGTTAATATAAATAAGAAACAAGAAAGGACCAAGAATCGAGCCCTGTGGGACCCCCATTGTTACTATAGATCCGGGCGATCTTTTTCCATTAACGTCAACGCTCTGAATCCTATTACTCAAGTATGAAGTAAGAAGATCCAGAGCGGTGTTCCGGATCCCGTAATGGCGGAGTTTCCTGATTAACGTTTCATGAAGAACGCAATCGAATGCCTTGGACAAATCACAAAAGATGCCCAAGGCATCGCATTTGCCTTCCCATGCATTGTAAATATGTCCTAAAAGTTCAACACCGGCATCAGTAGTTGAACGACCCTTTGTAAAACCGAACTGCTTGTTATGTAATAATTTATGTTTAATAAAAAATCTTTGCAATTGGTCTAAAATTAATTTCTCAAAAATTTTACTAAACGTAGGTAGTACTGAAATAGGTCTATAATTTGTTTGCGAGAGGAGAGTGAGATTACCCCAAACCAGTTTGAGTTTATGCCAGGTCGAGGAACAGTGGACGCCACTTTTGCACTCCGCCAATTGTGCGAGAAGTACAGACGTGCACACAATAACTTGCACATGGTGTTCATTGATCTGGAAAAAGCGTATGATAGGGTACCTCGGGATGTCTTGTGGTGGGCCTTGAAAGAGAAAGGTTTGCCCGGGAAGTATGTAGAGTTAATTCGTGCTATGTACAGTCAATCTTGTACCTACGTCCGGTCGGCTGCTGGCAACACCGACGAGTTCAGTGTGGCGGTAGGCTTGCACCAGGGGTCGGCTTTAAGTCCTTACATCTTCCTGTTGATTATGGACGCCCTGACAGCGGACATACAGGAAGAGGCACCCTGGTACATGCTATTTGCCGACGACATCGTTCTTGTCGGTGAAGATGGACCTGAGATCCAGAGCAGATTGGAGAAATAGCAACGGAAACTGGAGAATGTCGGCTTGAAAATCAGCAGAACCAAGACCGAGTATATGTTCTGCGATTTCGGCGGTCTCTCCAGTGCTGGAGCCATAGCGCTTGATGGCGCGCTTTTCCCGGTCTGCTCCGACTTCCGGTATCTTGGTTCACTTGTGCAAAGCGATGGCGAAGTAGACCGGACTGTTAAGCACAGAATTAACACTGGATGGATGAAATGACGGCAGGTCACGGGAACAATCTGCGACTCCTGCATTCCCCTTAAACTCAAGGGGAAGATTTATAAAACAATGGTTAGACCTGCTGTCTTGTATGGATCAGAATGTTGGGCCATAAAAAGAATGAATGAAAGGCAATCGCATGCAGCCGAGATGAGAATGCTAAGAGGGATGTGTGGTATTACGCGAATAGAAATGAGTATGTAAGAGGAAGTCTGAAAGTGACACCGGTGACTGAAAAGTTGTGTGGAAATCGGTTGTCATGGTATGGGCATGTGATGCGGAGGAATGAGGAAAATGTCGTCAGGAAAGTGTTGAGTATGAACGTGTAGGGCTATACGAGTAAGGGAAGACCAAAGAAACGATGGATGGACTGTGTGAAAGATGATATGGCCAGAAAGGGAGTGACTACCGAGATGACGACTAATAGAGAAGTATGGAAGAAAAATACATGTTGCGCCGACCCCAAATAAATTGGGACAAGGGCAGGAGAATGATGAATGAGGTATTTTGTAACAGCCGTCGCAAACTAGACCACTAGAGGTCGCACCATGCGACTAGGAGCATCCAATACTGCCGTCATAGGAAAAAAGACGTATCTGACATTTTTCTCGAAATAGAGTTATTTACATATTCTAAATCGGCAAAAAAAGACGCATTTAAGTATTTATATATGGGCGTAAACTTTACGAAGACATAATAATTCTTACTATTATAAGACGCATTTGCCTTTGTAGCTTGTATAATAAACAGGACAAAATATTTTTTCCTTATGGCGGCAGAATAGCAATCGTTACTTTTTATGCTCTCCACTTCTAGGTGCTCCTAGCAGCATTAGGCTTTCGTCGCTATAACAAAAACCAAATACTAACAATAAAAACACAAATTCAAACTTAACTATTCCTTTAATTAAATACATTATACATTAGTTCACTACATAAATGCTTTACTGTTTGCCGTGTGCCTTCTGCAAGCCTTTGCTAAGATCAATCAGCTGTTGGTAATGCTCCCTGAAGCCTTGCAGAGCCAGTTCCTGCTGGCTTTTCATTGAAGAGTTGCTGATGATGTACTTCTCTATACATTCTATGCATTTGCTGTCAAGCTGGATGTCTTCTTCCGTGAGGGTTTCGGGCTTCGTCAGCTGCACTGGAGTTGGTAGTATCTGTAAAGCAACATGTGTTAAGTAAAACACTACTTAAAGCTCCACTTAGAATGAGAGAAAAGTAGCGAGATTATTATTTAACGACATTGAATAATGAACTTTATTTTCTGTTTCATAAAGTGCAAATTTGGACGCAGATATTAAAGAATCCTTCGGAAGTTTTTGAGCGCGCATGCACGTACACTGCCAAACTTATGCAAGTGATTGATTTTCTGTAGATATAGAGTAAAGAGTTTGATTTTCAGATTTCAGAAATTGGGAGTGTGGGAAAACTAGGCATATTATGCAAAACACACTCACTTGTTGTGCGATAGTTCGAGCTACATCGCCGTTAGCCACATCGCCATGTATATCATGCCTCAACGCAGTAAGAAGCACCGCCTCCCTGACTGCGCCACTTTGGAGAAGCTCCAGCATTAACTTGTCCACACTCTGGTGCCAGGTCAAGTAGAATACTAGCGGACCGAAGTGGCGGGTTGATCTGGCAAATACGAAGATGTTATGATTGATGTTTAGAGATTAAAAAAATATTAGCAGCATTGGTTTGTAAGTCTTGCTCAGGAACCAGATGTTAACATATTTATATAAAGCTAAAAAAATCCTTGTTCTATAATAATGATAAATCTAATTTATACAAAGCAGTAAATATATGCTTAATGTTTGCATGAAGTTTTTTAGTTAAATGTTATATTGTTGGCTCGTTGCATGCTGTGGTGTAAACTGTAAGGGCCGGTTCTTTGATCCGTAGTTAACTCAACCAATGGTTAAACATAGTAACTAATGGTTGAATTTTGGCTAAATGTGAAAGGCTAAACATATATATTTTAACATGAATGTATTCATGTTAACTCATTCATATTAAAAAATAGTATTATTGGCATTTTGGCAAACACATTTAGCCAAAATTCAACCATTAGTTACCATGTTTAACCATTGGTTGAGTTGGAGGGCCCTTATCTCCGAAAGTACCGAGCCTAAAATTTTGAAAAAAAAAAAAAATACGGAAAATAGTTCAATACCTATAGATTACAGGAAAACCTACAAGAAGTCGATAGTCTTAAAACAACATGGTAAATCTCTAAATATTGTGCGTACAAACTTTTATTTGCAGTTGGAATGTATGGGAGGACATGTTTTTCAACTATTGTAGTTGAAAAACATGTTATGTTTGTTCTTGGGATTCATCCCTACTACGGAACCCTTCATTGTGCGTAGTCCGACACACACTTGGCCGGTTTTTCTAGCTTGTGTTAGTCACCTACGTTAGAAAAAATATGCAATTCAACTGGTATAAATCTCTAGAAATTGTTCCTCACCTCAAAAGCTCATACTTGCTCTTGTTATCAAGATGCTGGTATGTAATGCTCGTCACCTTTTGGTACGAAGGTTCATCGGGCTCATACTGTACACATGCACGGTCCAGTACAAACTCATACTGCTCTCTATCCAGTAAGCTGTTGAACTTGTCCTGGTCACTGAACATCATTGGTTCCCTTAATTTACGACCGTGGAGTGGGAAATACACCTGAAATTGAGATAACAGTTAGGGAAGAATTTTCTGTATGCTTTTAGCACGCAATAGAAAAAACAAGTGGAAGTGCCCACGCAGCCATCCAGCGCGTGTCACAATTATGCAGAAATAATATTAAATAATAACCACCTTCCTCAGTTGTAATAAGTCTTAATTTTGTATGAACAACAAATAAGCTTTTCGTTATAGTTGAATTTGTTGTTCACACAAAATTAAGAACTATTATTTTACATATTTTTCCGCATAATTGTGACACGGGCTGGATAAGGCCGTGGGCACTTCCACTTGTTTTTTCTATTCCGTAAGTTTTTTTAGATAATAATAATAATACTTTATTTGCCAAAATGCTTTATTTGTGCACAGTAGTATGATTTTATTATAAACTAGCTGACCCGACAAACATTGTCCTGTCAAATTATTAATAATTCATACAAAATTTCCATAGAAAATGCACGTTCGTTCAGTTTTCCCGAATTTTCCAATTTTCCCGGCAAGTTTTATAAAATTTTCTTTCATACAAACCTTGTCCTGACAAATACAAACACAACAAAAAAGAATTAGTCAAATATGTATGTGCAACCGTTCTGATGTTATGCGCGTGCCACATTTTTTATATACAGGGTGTATCACAGACAGATTTTGGTATATTGGCGTGTGCTAGCTTACTTATAGCAAATAATTTAATTTAATTTAATGTTTTGTGTTGCGTAATGTACTTAAATTATTATGCGCAGTGTTATATAGATTCATTTTTTTTTTAACTGAACAGACAGCTGTGCTGCTGGGGAGTTTGTTGCGCCACTTCTTCTCCCCAGCTAAAGCACTAGGAAGTGGTGAAGGGCGGGCGTTTTGGGGGACTGTCTTATGTAATTTTGACGTTCAAAAAGTGCTGATTCTCAGCCTAGTTTGAATAAATGACTTTTGATTTGATTTGATTAGACGAGTGATCAAACTAAAGGGTGTGATACAGACCATCAAACTCAACAACTTTTTCCCGGGGACCGACCGAATTGATGGTCTGGTAACAAAAGTTTTAGTCTATCAGTGGTCTTCAGTCTTTTCATGAACAATGTCTCTAGTAGTTTTGAAGGAATAGACAACAAGCTAATCGCCGGTAGAACTTCACGTCCCCGGGGCACTTTCCAGGCTTAGCTATCATAATAATTTGAACTACTTTCCATTGAGAGGGTACATACCCCTTTAAGAGAATTGCGTTATATAAAGCGTTGAAGAAAGTAATACCTGCTTTAGGAAGTTCCTTTAATGTTTTTGCTGTAATTAAATCATATCTAGGTGCTTTGTGTTCATTTAGTTTATTGATGGCAGGTCTTACTTCATTTTTTGTAACTTTTTTCAGAGGCCAGTCGAGTTGGTATGTTTGCTGTAAATATGATGTTATTTCGCTATGCAGTGTTTGTGGTCCTTGAGCATCGTTGGGTGTAAATACTTTACTTAGGTGATCGGCAAAGGTTTGTGCCTTTTCGAAGTCACTTTTAGCCCATGTGTTATCGCTATTGCATAGTGGTGCTTGGCTTGCTACAGGTCTTTTAAGCTTTTTTGTTACTCGCCAGAGAGAATAATTTGAACTCGCTGTTGCATGTAGGTTTTTGGTATATTCCTCCATGTCTCGATTTTGATCTTCACTGAGTGCTAATTTAAGACGATTTGTGACAAAGTTAAGATGTTTCTTGTCAGCAGGGTATCTCGTCGTTTGCCAGCGTTTTCTTGCTTTGCGCTTCTCCTCTAGCAAGTCTCTGACTGTTTCAGACCACAGTATATCTGTAGGTTTTGTTATTGATAGAGGTTTGGTTTGGATGGCTTTATCAGAATTGCAGATCCACCATGGGCTTTTCCATCTGGGTGCATTGTGTGGTAAAGTGTGTATTGTCGTATTGAAAAATGGCTCTTGTCAGTAAAATGTGTTTCTGAGATAAGTAGTAAGTCTATCTTGTTGATTTCTAAGAACGGTTTCAGTTCTAGAATATGTTGTGACAAGTCGTTAGCATTCCATATGACCATGTTTAATTTATCGAATTTTGAGTAATTTTAGTCATGAATTTGATAAGAAGGTTTGTCATCGTTGTCATTTGCTGCATTAGTTGTTTTAACATGTTTAGCAGAGTTCTATTTCACTTGTATTTTGACTGGTTTGAATTGTTGGGAGGTACTGTTCCTTCCTGTTCATTTGAGCTGCTTCACTAAAAGTCATACGGAAAGGGGTATTGCTGGATGGTACATTTTGATGTGACACAAGTTAGGGTGCTCTGGAATCTGAATATATCTTTGTTTTTATATGCTTTCTGAAGCTCTTGGTAAACAACACAACCTTTGTAGTTTGCGGGATGATTTCCTTCACACCGAGCACATTTTACGTCATCCGATCTTCCCTTTCTTTCGCAACTGATAGAAGAATGGTCGCCAGCACATTTAATGAATTTGGGTTTCCTATGGCAGTATCTCTTGGTGTGCCCATACTGTTGACAATTAGAACATTGTGGAATCTCGCATTTTGGCCGTGGAGGCTCGAAGGAACAATGGCAATATAGTAGACTCACAACTTCAGATTTAGATTAACTTATTATTGCTTTTTGGTTGTAATTCCACAATAAATATTGGTAAAGGTTTATTGGTAATACTCTGCTTAATATTCCAAATATTTGTTACTGTGTGACCTAGACTGAGGAGTTCGTCTGATATTTAATTTTTATTTGTGGAAGGATGAATATTTTTCAATACCACTTTGAAACTCTTGTCTTGCTTGGGTTTGTATGTGTAAAACTCCGTTTGTTTAATTTCCAATTGTTTTACGATTTGTGAATAGAAGATTTAGGTTGAATTTTTACCTGTTCATCATGGAGAACTTTTATTTCATAGCTACCATTGGCATGTTAATCAAGCAGTTTAATAAGAGGCTGGATATTGCTGATCTTATCAACGTAGATTGGTGGAGGCTTCGATACTTCGTTCGGCTGGGTTTTTGAAGTAAGTACATCTTCTTCAAGGTTGGCAAAGCTGTTTGTTGGCTCAATTGGTTTGCTTAACCAGTAGTTATTAAGTTTAGTTTGTTTTTCGTTCCTGTGTATTTCTGGACTTTCTCTCTGTCTCTTTTTAGGGTTCCGTACCTCAAAAGGAAAAAACGGAACCCTTATAAGATCGTGTGTGTGGCTGTCTGTCTGTCACAGCCAATTTGCTCCGAATCTAATGGACTGATTATTTCTGTGACCTAAACACGGACGTGTAACGTAAATAAATCAATTTTGAATATGGGGGTCAACTTTGGGGGGCAAATAAGAAAATTTAAAAAAAAAAGTTTTGCAAACTGTACCATGTGCCATATCAAATGAAAGGGCTGTAAGATGCTCAAATGTATTTTTTTATAATTTTAAAATAAACCATTTTAAAGTTATTTAAGAAATATGACTATTCAAAATTCATCAGGATCAGTACTTTCAGAGATAAAGGGGGGTCTTTATCTCTGAAAGTACTGATCCTAAAGTTTTGAGAAAAAATATAGAAAATAGTTCAATACCTATAGATTATAGGTTTATAAGAAGTCGATGGTCTTAAAACAACATGGTAAACCTCTCAATATTGTGCGTACAAACTTACATTTGTCCATAGTTAAACAAAAAGAATCCAACCCACATTAGGTATCATGTGGGTTGGATCCTTTTCGTTTAACTATGGACATTTGTAGTTGGAATGTATGGGAGAACATGTTTTTCAACTAAAAAAACTTTAAACTTTTTTTTGGGATAAATTCATCCCAACTACAGAACCCTTCATTGTGCGTGGTCCGATACGCTCTTGACCGGTTTTTTTTTTTTTTGAGTAAGAGACTTCTTTAACACGTTCTGTGCGGCCAACGCGCATGCGCGATTTTCGAACGTTCACCATGTGCTGGCGGCGCTTATGCGCGTCCATACAATTTATATAACTTCCTTCGAGTGCGGCGCGCCGCACCTGTGGGTTTTTTGTGCATCTCTATTGTTATTGGCGTAATTGTTTTATGACTCATATGCGCCCAGCCGCACTGGGTAAAGTTTCTTCAACCGCGCATGCGCGCATAGCACCACACGAAGTATTTTTTGGGCGCGCATGAGCGTTTGCCGCACAGGGTTTAGTGTATCATAAAGCAGCACTTGGAGCAAATTCGCCAAATAATTCAGCAGTTAATGTGTTAAAACCATCTTCATTTTCTTCCGGTTTTGGGCTGCCTTCATCAGTAAGGTCTATGTTAGCAGTACTTTGCGTAGATGTAGAAGTAAGGCTTTGTGAACATGGTTTGCTGTTGACGCAAGCTTTGTGAAACACTTGCTGCGTCAAGTGTTTTTTTGACTGCTCTTGATCTATTGGCACTGAATCTCCCCTGGTGGATCCATTATATTGGCGATTTTTTTTTATTGGGCCGTGGCAGCACTAACCCGTGACATCCATGACGCTGACAACAGCTGTCATTTGACAGTGACAGGAACGGATATTTCACAGTCGACTTTTATTAATTTAATTGAGGGTATAAGTTTTCACAGTGATAATTCAAAACTTTTGATTTTTTCTGTCATTTTTTATGATGATAAAACGAATTTTAGCACTAGATAACTATACCACACTATCGTGAACACTTTAGCTACACTTAGAATATATTTTTAGTGCTTAATTCACTGTTTTAATAATTTTAGGAAAACTTAGAGCAAGAAATGCTTCTGCAAAAATATATATTTATGTATACCTGGTTCAATCTTTTCCTGACATCATGATCACAGCTGCGAAGAATGCCATCAGGATCACTGTAAAAAAGCATAAAAATAATTAAGTTTGTAAACAATGTGCATTTAATTATGATAATGAAGATCACAATACATATGCCTTCTTTCCATTGGTGTAGACAATTCTTACATCCTTTCTTTTAATGAAGGACACCATCAGAATATTATTAGAATTGCATTGTTTTAAATTTGATTGTTGTTTTAAACAAATTATGTCTGTTTTACAGAGAAGAGGAATTGATTTTTGAAGAGAAATAAGCTTACCGTTCAACAATAAATCGGTGTTCATTAGCCACACCAAAAGTGATGTCAGTAAATATGAACTTGGCTGTATCATAGCCCACCAGAGCTGGGTCTTTGGACAGAACATCTTCAATGTGTTGTTGTATCTGAAAATGACAAGTAAAACTTCGTAGAAACAAACGTGGGGCTGACTTCTACTAATTTACAGTGAAATTATCTTGTAATCTTGGTCTTCATAGGCATAAGACATGATACCAGTAGGTCTGAAAAGGTTAAAGTTATAGCATGAAGCAAAAATATACCGAAGTAATCAATAAACTAATCGTTTACTTTATTTACCTTCACAATAGGAGGCATTTGTAGCAATCTATCAGCCCTTTCATTGGCTTTAGCAACTTCTTCTTCAAGTTCCTCATTTGTTAAGAATTTATAAGTTGGTGTCTTTAGGATGCTTAGCCCTTGGTTGGTTCTTTTACGAAATACTTTATTGTAGTCGGGCCGAGTCAATCGTTTCAATAAAATTTGGACATTTGATGAGAAGAATTTTGGAGCCGGGTCTTGTTCTCCATCTAGAAAAGGAGAAAGATTATTGTATTATTATTATTAGAGAAATAAATTAAATTGTTTGCAGTTTTCGAGCTTTATAATGTTAGATTTAATGGTTACGTGAATGGACTTACCGTAAATGGATGGAACTATGCTCAACTTGCGGCATGATATAACGAGTATTTGCGCATCTGTGAGGATGTTTCTGGGATTGTTTCGGGCTAGTTTTCGAAATATAAGCGACATTTTAATCTTTTACGGATCTTTTCTGTAGCATAACCTAACAAAATAATGTTTATTTTATTTTTCTTTACGCGATTGATCAAATTTCAGAGTTTGAATTCAAGTCTTTTGAATTCAATTAAAATTTGGCTTTCATTCTCACATGTCAGACTAATGCGGTATCTAGACGGTCAAACTTGACAAGCACGTGAATTTTTCGTGGAAGAATAAATTGCAATGCTTGTCAATGAAAATGAATCGAGTGCGGATGCTTGACAAGCATGTTGTCGGCCAAATAATTTTGGCCGTCTAGTACGTACTAATTCCATGGGGTGATCCTTATGTATTCTGTGGGATGATCCATCCAAATCCAATTTGTCAAAATAATATTTTGTCAAAGTCAAAATAGTACTGTGTTTTGTGTAAATTATTTTACTCCATTATAACAAAAGATAGCATAATACACTTTATTTCGAGGGTAGAACGACGTCTTGATGACTTATTCTTTTTACCATGGCCAAAAGGAAGGCAGCTGTAAATGATATCATTTATGAATTGGACAATGAGGACATCGTACTCAGCAGTGAAGATGAGGTTAAAGAACCCAAAATAAATCGTTTGGAGACGGTAAACAGAACAAACGCTACTTCAACTGACAAAGAAAGTAATGTAGAAAATAGTTTAGAAGTATCTGATGTAAATAAGCCAAGCGAGGACGTCAGTGATAACACCGCTCCACCGACGATGCGTAATGGAGGGAAAACGTTGAGCGACGTATGTATTGAAAATACTCCAAAAAGTACCAGCTCTCAACAGGCAGTTGATGAAATTGATAGCGTCAAGAAAATTGGTGGTGACGGTTCAAAAACCACTATACTAAATGAAGATATAGTAATAGATTCTCCCGGTAATAGCGATCTAGGTGTGGAGGGCTGCGAAAATAGGACACCCTTAGTAACAGTGCGATTTAAAGATAGTAAAATGGCCCGTAATTATAAGGAACAGGTGAAAGCATTTATGTTAAACTTGATCAAGCTTCATGAAGGAGAAAGTTTGGGGTCTGATTCTGAGACAGATGTAGAACTTGACATTTGGCCCGAAGACTTAATTGAACCAGAATTAAGTGAAGATATCGTTGAAACAAAGGAAGAAAGTAGTTTGTTCTTTGTGGACACTGACCCGTGCGCTGACCGGCCCAACATTGTACCTAGATACAGACAGGTAAGCTTTGCTGTCTTATTTGTTGTAGAAAACCTTAATTATAATACACTTGCATGCTAAAAAATTGATTCAACTATTTTCTTTGAAATGAAACAAGATAATTCATCAAGTTTAATTAACAATAACCTAATATATTTTGTACCAAAACCTTCTTGAATGTATTTAAATTACGTTAGTGAGATAAACATCAAATTCATTAGTTTTTGCAAATTGCAAACTTACGAACATACTGGTTGAATAAAGACCCTCTTTTTTATGTAGGTTAAATACTTGATTAATTAATGATCAATAAATGAGCACTAATAAATAAAATAATGCTTTTGTCAACTTCACTGACAAAAAATGTCACCCAGGTGTTCCAAACAAAAGTGAGTGATGAGGACATCTAAAAAATCGAGTTGATTTTGTAAAGAAAATTGCTTTTATCAAAGAATAGGGTACGTGTAAATAAACTTTATCTTACATACTTTCATACAACATATAATAATCAAAATATACATTAAAAAATTTTAGATATCGTCTCACAGATAGAGAGCATGGGGTGGGCCAGTTTTTTTGCATGCAAATGTGTATTACTTTATCATATTCATAATACAACAACATTTAACATCATATTTTTCAATCTTTATATGATATTACAGTCTGGCCGTTGAGAGAATGCATTCCTGACACCATCAAGAATGCATTCTCTCAACAGCTGGGACTGTAATGTTCAAATTTTCATTAAAAATCTTTGAAAACTTCCTAATTCTAATAAAATACCATACCTTGCCTTACCATACCAATATTTTGCAACTCAATTGCACATTCTTTTTATATGGATACACACAACAAGCCTATTAGTTTTCTTCATTTTATTAAACTGCAATTTATGGCAGCATTATGAGAAAGAGTACTTTTAATCTTAAGTGAGTTTTCAAGTGGTGTACTCTAATAAAAAGCCGTGGACATATTATATTCCATAAGCATTTGGTTGTGAGTGCAAAACTGACTCATTAATTTATTATGACAAATTTACTTGCACTGATAAAGACCAGTGAGACTAAACGTAAAAAAAAAAAACATACAGGCTGGATTTTTGAGATGCGGAAGTAAGGACGGGTATCTTAACTGTTGTAGCTACAAGAAAACAGTCTTATGATACATGTTTATTTTCGGCTAGTCTGTCCATCATAAAAAGTGAGCTGAAGTTTCTTTCCCAGCAAAAGTATGGATTTTTTTTAGAGATCTCTGACATTTTCAGTGCTCAAACCTCAGTTGGTCCGACAGAGTCCTTCCTTATAAGAAACTGCATCAATTTTCATCAAGAGAATTTTTGTGAAAATTGCCCATTTTCTTGCTGACTGTCATTTTATTCAAAATCTGTGAATGCAGATCAAAATGTTTCAAAAAGTTAAGATCAGTCTCCTTAGACAATTTTCCTGTAGCTACAACAATTAACGTTCCTGCCCTTACTGCCCCGTCTCAAAAATCCATACAGGATGGATTTTTAAGACATTTAAAAGTACTTAGCAAAATGTAATTAATTTTAAACCATAAAATGAGCAACCTCCACTACAATTAAAATAAAATGATTTGATTTATAATAAAAAACAGAATTTATGAATTATTTATTAATAAATAATAATAATAATAATAATAATAATATTCCACAACTATCACACAACGCCGTCTAGCCTCAAGCTAAGCAGAGCTTGTGTTATGAGTGATTGCGATAAGTAGGCTTCCTCTTCTTTCTCTCCACCTTGTTGAAGCCGTCCTCATCGCGGCTGTTCTTCCTGGTGGTAGAACCTGCTGTTCGTGGTCCATCACAGCGCCTTTCGCTGCGCTCGATGCTGAGCGACTCTGCCTTTCCCCTTTTGGTTTTTCTGCTTGTCGTTTCGTTTGCGACCCAGCAGGTTTCGTTTTATAATAAAATAATCTTAATTATATCAACTATTACTCTGACTTAAAAAAACAACTTGTTGTTTTCAGGCATCATCAACAGTAATAACAAATGTCCCTGAGAAGGAAGCATCCCCTCCACCCCTACGGAGAGGGCCGTGTTGCTTCAACTGTGATGGCAGTCATCAACTCCGAGAGTGTCCCTTGCCAAGAGATCACGCGAGAATAGCAGAGAAAAGGAAGGCCATGAATTCACTTAGATTTGGGTTGGTTATCAATGACAGAATTTTCAAATAGCACTCAACTGAAAATAGTACATATATCTAAAGTTTATTATTATTATTTATTCTTTATTTCAGGCAACTATTGCCCATAAAACATAACATATACGTATAAAAACAATAACTATAAAAATACATATTTTATACAATAAAACTTAAAAACTACTGCACTTGTAGTGACAGCGTCGTGTTACGCTGCGAGTTGTCAAAGGAAACGCCGATACAGGCGGTCTATTCTTTAAAAATCTCACCATGAAAACTGAAGTGAGCTTGAAGTGAGCTGTCATTCCACCTGATGCTAGGGATTGACACTATTAATAGCTCACTCTACGCTCACCTCACCTAAGTTTTCACAGTGAGATTTGTACAGAATAGCACTGCAGCACACATTTCGGCCAAAACTCTTCCTTAAGAAAAGTCACCAAATGGTTGGTTGGAACGCACACCACGAACGGCTTGAAATTGATGTTCTGCGCGCCTCCAACTTCTCCACCCTCAAGGTCCAGTTGGTCTTCACCCGTATGTACTCTACGATGTCCTCAGTCTTCGTAGAGTGGTGCAAACGGGACACGTACAGCTGCGTCGTCGGTACTGCAGGACGTAGCAGCATGTTAGATCCTGCTGGCGCCGTCCCACACTGATTGCGATAAGTAGGCTTCCTCTTCTTTCTCTCCACCTTGTTGAAGCCGTCCTCATCGCGGCTGTTCTTCCTGGTGGTAGAACCTGCTGTTCGTGGTCCATCACAGCGCCTTTCGCTGCGCTCGATGCTGAGCGACTCTGCCTTTCCCCTTTTGGTTTTTCTGCTTGTCGTTTCGTTTGCGACCCAGCAGGTTTCGTTTTGGCGACAGTTGCAGAATAGGCACGTTTGGGGGTCATGTACAGACGCCAGCACATCAAGCTACTACAATCTGTCAAATTTCTTTAATA
The DNA here is from genome assembly GCA_948252095.1 of Dicycla oo. Taxonomy (NCBI): domain Eukaryota; kingdom Metazoa; phylum Arthropoda; class Insecta; order Lepidoptera; family Noctuidae; genus Dicycla; species Dicycla oo. The sequence goes on from OX411718.1 coordinate 26,173,149, forward strand.
GATTTTCAACTTTATTGCTAAAGCATTAGGTTCATGGTTGATTGGGAAAATTTGACAGTTTCGGGTAGCTTGACCTGCGGGCGTCTGTACCTATTACACGCGTCGCTTCCCCGGCAGGTGCGACGCGATCAGCGGAACACGATGCAACGCTTGCATTCTTGACAGCCGATGACGTAGATTCTCTCGGCAACTGAAACCTGCAGACTGAAGCATTTTGTGCCCCGCGACGTGTGTTTACATTGGAGCATTCTGGTGACCCGATTATCGGAATAGCGTTACGTAGCAACGCTACTTCGACTCGCAATTCACCAATGATGACATCCGATGACTCCTGCTTGAACTTCATCTCAGCCAGGCTCATCTTCAAAGACGTGATGTCCTTCAGCAGCCTGGTGATGTCAACGTAGTCGAAAGTGACAGGAGGCAGCTTGTGTAGCTCCTTCACCACAAAAATCTGGCACGTCATCCGGATCGGTCCTCTTCAGCAGTTCGATGATATCCTGCAGACTCTTCTCGCCACCATCCCTCCGGCGAAATGGCATCTATTATAATATTATTATTTTTTGTTCCATTATGTAAAAAAAAAACCGGCCAAGTGCGTGTCGGACCACGCACAATGAAGGGTTCCGTAGTTGGGATGAATTTATCCCAAAAACAAACTTAACATTGTAGTTGAATAAGTAATTTTTCAATGGAATTTGTACATAGTTTTTACTTTTCCGTACATTTTATAAGTTGGTCGACTATTACTCCTAAACATGTAAAGCCTACTTAGCTGTGATAGTTTTACATTTAATTTCGTTATTATACTACTGCCGTGAATTTTTCACATTTCCAAAAGCAACATTAGCTGCCAGAGGGGGTAGGGTTGGCTTGGGACACACGACTCTAACAAAAATTTGCAACTTAAAGCTTAATTTTCTGCAAATGGATCCCTGAATCGAAAAATGGTTTTCACAGACCCGTAATATTTTTGAATGGCCTATCCAACGATACATCACACCATGGGATAGACGACAAAAAAAAACATCCCCACTTTACGTGTACAGGATACCTCCTGTACACGTACAGTGGGGATGTTTTTTTTAAAAAAAAATTTTTTTTTCATGTTTTATTTTACCACTTTGTCGGCGTGATTAATTATTAATGTATAACCATGCCAAATTATAACTTTCTAAGAGTCTCTGAGCTAAGCTCCGGATGGACAGACCACTTTTTAGGGTAGTCAACCAAAAACCCTTATGGGTTCCTTGTTGACTACGGAACCCTAAAAAGATAATCTTGAAAGTGTCTTCAATATAGCTTTATCTTTCAGATTTTTTATTTCAGTGTCACGCCTAAAACTTTTTACACTGCCATATGGGCAGTGCAAAAAAGTCGTATTGCAGAAGATACACAAGAAAAGAGTGTTTTTATAATGATGATTGAACAATAATTACTAAATAACATTATATTTTAGTAAATGTTTATGTATCTCCATTTCAGACGATACCACGTAGAAGATGAACAGAAATACGGTCATCTAATACCTGGTAGGATATCTGGGGAGCTGCGGCATGCCCTAGGACTCAAGAGAAATGAGTTGCCACTTCATATTTACCGCATGCGGTTACTGGGATACCCTCCTGGATGGCTTGAGGAAGCCAGGATATCCCACTCTGGCATCACAATGTTTGACTCAACGGTAAATAATAATAGATCTTGCACATTTCAGCAGCTCTGGGTCCCAAGATCATTCATGAAAAGCCTAGTATAAGCATAATCAGCCTATCATGAAGAGACGATGTACTTATCTATATCTGTACTAATAATAAAGCTGAAGAGTTTGTTTGTTTGTTTGAACGCGCTAATCTCTAGAACTTCCAGTCGGATTTTAATAAATATTTTTGTATTTGATAGCCCAGTTCTTGAGGAAGGCCTATACTATTAATACATTATCTGCTTAATTCTTAGCGAAATGTATGCAAACGCTTATTTATGCTACACTAATCCTGTGTGGCAAACGCTCGGTTGCGTGCAAAAAATATCTTGAGTGTAGACACCCTTACCGACCCTTATTTTACGAGGTTTTCGAAACATTAGAGATGCACAACGAACGCACAGGTACGGCGCGCCGCACTCGAAGAAAGTTATGTAAATTGTATGGACGCGCATACGCGCCGTCAAGCACCTGGTGAACGTCTGAAAACGCGCATGTGCGTCTGCCGCGCCTAATGTATTAAACATCACGTTAAGACTCTTAGGAGCCGAGCAAAAGGGAAAAAAGTCAGAAATTACGTTATGCGAAAACGAAGTATTAGAGCGAGCAGGCGATGCGATGCGACGGGGTGGGTGGAGGGGACAAAGTAGCGGGTAGAAAGAAGAGAAGCTAATATTAATAAAATTATGGCTATAGATTTAGTGCTGTTAAATATATTAATGTTCGCCTATAAATCCAAACAGTAATATTTTTATGAGGATAGCCTCAGTATCTTTATGATAAGTAATAAGTCTTTCCAATCTCACGCCATGCTACTCGATCCTCGTGTACCATAACATCCTCCGCCTGTAATCCCTGAAGGGTTAGGCAGAGGAGTACTGTAAACTGTAAAGGTTCCATGCAATGCACCTTAACCTTATATTGTACTGGCAGACATTTTATTACTCATGCTCTTTTATAGAACTCCTTTTTTAAATAAATTAAAAAGATAGATAGTGTTTTTGTTTTAGGCCGCAGTTCGGCTTTAGATAGGATAGGGTGTTAGGTGATGTAGTTTAAAGAAGTGTGCGATTTTATCCGATGATTGTATTGATTTCCTTTTGATTATAGTCAAACTGTTATTCTGCCTTAAAGTTCTATAATTTTGTAGAACTTCCACATAGGTGGAGTGTGAATTGCCCCAGTACCTATAGGACCAGCTACATTTCGCCAGTTCTGTTTAAGTCCCTTCTAATAGGGGGCGAGCCTAGTGCCATCAACTGGGCACAAATGCAGACTCTGGGTTGCTACTGAGAAATTCCAGGTGGAAATACCCAATAGCATTTTGCCGGACCTGGAAATCGAACCCAGGAACGACCCGGTTACGACCCCTACACCAATGAGGCAGTCTCATTTATTTATTTATTATCTTTAACTCAATCAATCTGCCTAGCCTTTTCCCAACGATTTTGGGGTCGGCTTCCAGTCGAACCGGATGCATCTGAATACCAGTATTTTACATGGAGCGACTGCCTATCTGACCTCCACAACCCAGTTACTGGGTAATACGATACCCCTTGGTAAGACTGGTTGTCAGACCCGAAAGTCTGACAAAGTCAGAAGCCCGAAAGTCTGACAACCAGTCGTTGGTCCCGTGGATCTTTGACAGTCGTTACGGGTGTAACGACTGTCAAAGATCCACGGGACCAACGGCTTAACGTGCTTTCCGAGGCACGGAGGAGTCTCGGTATGTAAAGATGGTCACCCATCCACAGACCAACCCCGGCAAGCGTAGCTTAACCTGATGGATCGACCCGTGCGGCTGTTATTACTTAGCCACGAGCTCGTCCATTAAAATTATCTTTAACTATTGAAATAAAATTATTTACAGGGTAACGCCACATTAGAACCTGAAGAGGAAGAGGGCGAGGTGAGCGAACCTGGCTCTAAAGACAAGTTCGACATTAAAAAGATACTTGACTTCCCTGGGTTCAACGTACCAGCCAGTTCGCGGTATATAGAGGTAAGATATCATCAATAAGGTAATCCAACAGAGAAGTAAAGGAGATGTTTCAAAATGTATGTACCCTGGGCCAGGTACGTGTACACTATACATAAAAATAGGGAAATATATTTAAGACAGTTCTCAACCGTCCAATTACTTTAAAATTGCTTTGTTTGCTGGTAAACCACAATCAATTACACTTGAAATTGCAACCCACAACAAAAACCCGTCATGGGGGTAAGCTGTCATTTTTATTGATTAATGACGTTTGACCTGTTTAATACTCGAGACGAGGACTGAAGTGACTGTTGTGACAGCTGACAGTTCTCTTTCTATGATCAATGGTCGATCTATGGTTTACTGTCACTGATTTTATGTACAGAGTAACTAAATCGGTCAGTAGCCATGTTGAAAGTCGATAAAAATAATTGATAATTATCAATTCCCTACCACAACAGTATACATTTAAATGAATTATCTGTATTTTTCCCGAATTCTACGGTATTTTCTCTTTTTTTGAGGTAGTGTACACAGACCTGGCCCATTTTGAAACATCTCCTTTATTTATTTAACGGCACGGGATAGCCGTTACCAGAAGTGGTCATCGTATTAGTGGTTCAGCAGCTTGAATATCATCAGAATTGTGCCGAAAGCTATATTTCGTCATCTATAGTTTCTCGTGAAGGTGGTACGACAGCGGATCCCACAGAACACTGTTATCCTATCGGGCGGCTCCCCTGACATCATCTGTCATCAGAAGACAGCCGCCATGCAACCTTCGATGCGACACTCTGCTAGAGTGACAGTCACCAGCCAATGTCACTCTCATCCGACCTTTTCGTTGATTCCAGTAACTTCATAACAAAACTAGACGGCGCCACTTGCTGCGTCGTCATATTTATTGAACACTTCCTACAAAAGATGTACTTATGCAAATATCACAATATAAAAAAAATATGTTTATGTCTGGTCACACCTTCAACGCCACAGCATGCATAAAATCATTTTTTTCTTTAAGCTTTTCGCATATTTCGGGACCACAGGTTCCCGGACCTTTGGTAGGCATACTAGGGGCCGAAGCTAACTTGCAGAGGCCCGTTACACTATAAGTAAAAGAAATATTAAAAGCCTGAGATGTCTGTGTGTGACTTCTCTCTATTTAAAGCTGCTAATGCTAAGGACCAGTTCTTGTTGAAAGAGTCCAGCTCATCCCGTCATCTTCGTCTGGGCCTGCCGCGATGTCGCTTGCCGTTAAGAGGGGCCTATTGGGTTGTATGTTCGGCTCATTGGTCGTCAGATATGCGGCAGATGTGTCCAGCCCAATTTCATGTTAGCGTGGCAGCTTTCCAAGTGACATCAGTTATCTTTAGTTATCTTTGTGATGGAATGGATGGTCGTATTCCTAAAATTATGAACTAGACTAAATTAACTTAAAAAACTAAAATACAATACGTAGCTAAAGGGTGTTTTTTTTTAGAGGGGGAGAATTTTAAACTGAAATAAAACAGAACAATGTTTTTAATATCCATGAAATTGGCTTTATTTGATAGATAATTTTATTTATATGATTTCGGGCATGTGGCCACCGCGGCGTTTATAGGAATTAAAACAACACAAAATTTAGCAATGTATCCCCTTTTTAAAGGTTGAATTCTGCGCCGCGATAGTTATACTAGGGCGTATGCTGTTTTGCAAATGAGAACACAAAAAAATAACGTAACTTCACGCTTGGCTTGTATGTACTTATACCTAGTACGGCAGAGGTGCACTTATACCTAGTACTCCCACATTTCACCAGATACTAAAAAAAAAAAAAACTACCAAAACCCAATAAACTAATATATATTTATTTTAATTTTTCACTTTTTGTTTGGTAAGCAAATCCTGTAGCACTACTTGCTACGTGAATATTATAACATCATCGACATACATGACTTGGATTAAAAATATATTATAGAAGCTAACTCATAAATTACTCAAGCAAAGTTAACAAGAAAATAAAAGTTAGCTAATAAAAAAAAATGGTCACAATCCGATTAATAGTTTCAGAGAAATGCGTGGACAAACAAACATACATACATACATACACCTATAAAAAAAAGTATATATTATTTGTTTGGAAGCCCTTTTTTTGGGTGGGAAATTATCAAATAACTTCTCCCGCTCTGGGTGGAGCGGGAGAGCGTGTCAGACTTCTACTAACTAAAACCCACCCGTGTTCCTTCAGTTGCCTGTGCCAGGGCCACGGTAACTCTTTCGAACAATCCGCAACCCTGGCAGTGTTTGGAAGCCCTGTCATATTATCATGTGAATTGTAGTTCCAATAATAAAAGTTACTAGTCGAATTGATATCCTCCATTTTTTTAAAACGGTTAATAACGCTTAATGAATAACCTTATTTTTTTAAGTCGGTTAAAAATGACTAAAAACTGAATTAGTTTTCAGTTTTGTTTAGTTAGATGCTACATTATTTCCTCTATTAAAATTTCCAGGAGTCGCAAGAGTTTGGTCTGCCGCCGATGTCAGAGCAGGACAGCAAGATGACGATGCTCCAGTTCCTGGCCCCCAACGCTATGAAGGCGTACAAGCGCAAGAAACTCACGTTCTTCCCGTCGGCCTCCGCTAACAACACGCTTGAGGGACAAGCAGAGATGGAACTTGATAGTGGAGACGGTGAGTTGCGAATCTATATCTATACATACATATTATAAACTAGCTGCGGCCAGCAGTTTCACCCGCATAAGTCTCATTCCCGTGCGAATATCGGGATAAAAGTATACTATGTCCTAACCCAGGTCATGGTCTACCCATGTGTCAAATTTCACACAGCGTAACAAACAAACTCACCTTCGCATTTATAATATTGGTTAGGTAGGATTAAAAACGTCTGTGTCACTGCGTTGTGTTATTCTTGTTATTCTTAATTACGCAACGGATTTTGATGCGGCTTTCACCAATATTTAAAGAATTTATTCCGTAAGGTTTGTGTGTATAAAACATTAAAAATCTCGATGTTTTGTCAAGTACGAAAAACCGTACGAAGCAGGGCGAGTCCCTAGTTGATTATTTATACAGCTATTGTTACTGACAAATATGTGTATGTACTGGACAGGTCCACTCAAATCTGTGTGGTTCTTTACTAAAAAAAACCATTTTAGACACTAATCTACATGGTCCTCACATGATCTGACCAAGATTATGTATAGACTTAAAAGAGATTGTGACCTCTGAGTTTGTTTCGGTGTTTCTTCTCAGAGTAGTCGGATAGGAAACTCTGACGTCACCTAGTTTTTTTTTTTTTAAAATAATATTGACATGTAAAAGTGTTTGAATAAACCTACTCACAGAAATAAATATCAACATTTATCATTATGGATCAAAAAATTACTCGGTCTCAACTGTCAGTTCACTGCTGCTAATGATACAACGCAAAACATATAAGTAACATACTTTATCTTTATTTTCGGCAGCAATAAGATAATACGTCAGTAAAACTGAATACCTGTCTCGTTCCACTAGTAGTCGCAAGCGCATCTACTAAGTCTCCTGATTTCGCTTCCCAGTCGGGGTATTTTTCATCAAGATTTTTTAATAGCATTCGGGATTAGAGCCCGGTTGATGGGAATAGAATCACCCCCTTTACGGTTTCCCTCTATCTGGCAGAATCTTAATGCTCCGAAATTTATTTGGCATAACACATTTGGCACAATCTTCTTTAAACGAATATTTTTAAGGCATCAAAATTCTTTAATATAATTATTGTTTGGCCGAATGTTTATGTGTCCGAATTTACAATGACATACTTTTAAGATAGCAGAATTTTATTTGGCATAATTAACTATGGCAAAGTTAAAATTCCGCAGAATTTCGTTTAGCATATTTATTTAGAGCGGTGATTATTTGGTACAATTTCACTTACATACTATGAAGATGGCAGAATTTGATTTGGAATAATTTTATTAGACATATTGTCATTTATAAAAAATAGAATTTTAACCTTAAATTAAAATATTGTCAATATGTTGTGCTACAAAAGTTAGTGACAAAAACAAATCGTTGCAAAACCGACTCCACGTAGTCTTGTCTGTCCTACCCCTAGAGTGTAATTTAAGCCCGCGTAGGCGCTGAGGGACGAGGCGGCCCGCGAGCTCAGGAGCAGGTGGTTTCAACGCCCGCAGCTGCGGCTGCGAAGCTGCGGTGGTGAGCGTTAAAAGTACCTGCGACGATACGCACGCGTGGGGTCCCACGCGAGTGTATCGCCGGAGTCTCGCAGCGCCGGAGCCGTGACAGAAACCATGCCTGCTGCATCTTGCATGCTTGCTTGCATGGTTTATGCTTGTTTGCATGCTTCTTACAGGGAAATATAAACCACATAATATGTTAAATTAAACAATTAGTGGCAATCAGTTTTATTAATAAGGTAAGAAATACAAAATTATTCTAACTATGAATTTTCTGTAATGTGATAAGTGAGTCTTTAATTATTATGGAAATGGAAATGTATGCCAAAAGATGATTCTAACTGTAAACTTTCTGAGATATGATAGTTCTGCCTTTTAATGACTCTCCATATGAAATGTTTGCCAAAAAAAAAACGATTCTGCCTGTGATCTTTCTGCTTTCTTTTTATTATGGATATCAAATTTATGCTTATAGATGATTCTGACTTACAAAATTATGAGTTTTGAATGTATGATAAATGAGTGTATGCCAAACGATTTTCTGCAAAATGAAGTTTATGTTATCCGCTGTTATGCGAAATAATATATTACTCGTATTATGACATAAAAAGTTCTGCTATAAAAGGTGGACCCTCCTGTTACATGGGACGTAACAGACAAACCTAAATATAACAGCACGCCTGTATTCCCCGAAGGGTTAGGCAGACGTTTACCTACTGCACATCACCCACTAAAACATAACTGCCGGTGTATTCTGTAAAAACTCACCGTGAAAACTTATGGCTGGTTTATACAGTGCGAGCTGCTGACTAGACAGTAGACAGCTGCTCGCACTGTGTACTCGCATGTCAGTAGCTCGGCTTGCATTGACTGTTTTCATTATGAGAGTAGCTGCCTAGTCTCTTGCGAGTTGTGTGGTTGGAAAGATTATACATATACAGGATCCTCTAGCGACTGACTGGCGAGCTACTGCCAAAAGCGTCCGAACGATGCGAGTGAAAATAAAAAATGTTAGTTACTCGGCTGCGAGTTACTGTCCAATTTGCAAGTGCGAGTAACTCGTAAACGTTCACATAGTGCGAATTGCTGCACTGCAGCTGCTCGGTAGGCCGATTCACATGCTAGCTCGCACTGTGTAAACTAGCCATTAGGTGAACTGAGCTGTCACTCCACCTGATGCTAGGGACTGACACTAGTGACAGCTAGATCCGCTGAAATGTGAGTGATACACTTCTCAAATACAGGTGTGATGTTTTGTTTATTCAGTAAAATTCAATTCTCTTTTCTTTGTTGCCTTCAAAAGTGCCTATAAATGTTTTAAAATAATGATTTTTTTTATAACATAATTACAGAAGTAGCAGAATTCCCGTCGAACCCCCCACTGCCGGACGACGCCCCGCCCCCGCCTCCTCCCCCGCCCATGTTGCCGCCGCCTCCGCTAGAGATGCTGCCGCCCCCTCCCCCCGCGGATGACAAGCCGGAGAGCTCGGGGGATGACCTCGAAGTGATAGAGGTCATCAAGATTGGGGACATACCCATTCCTGTCACTGATCTTATTACTATTGACGAGGATGATGTAAGTTTTGTAGATTTCGTGTTTTTTACTCTTTTTTTTTAGGATTTTCTGTTTTCATCATGCAGCCGAACGACGTCCACTACTGGATGGTCCTTATCTTCGAAATATTGTGTTTATTATTTGAAAAACCAAGCATCTGTGAAACTATCACCGATCAAAGGTTTGATAATTGGAATACAAATAACTTTGGGTGTTTATTAAATATTATGTTGTAACTGGCTGTCTACGCCAAGCGACGAACCTATCCATACAATACTTTATAACCTTTCAGGACAAATCCCAAAGCAGTGGACGCGGCAGTCCAACCTTAGACGATTTAGAAGAAAAGAAACGACTACTATTATATGCATTACAAGGCGCTAGTACGCCAAATACATCCATTATCAGTATACTGGACAGCACAGAGGAGAATATAGAAGAAAAGACTAGTGACGATATTGACGTAAACATGGACACTGCAAATGTTGACGAAGAACAGAATGTAGATGATAGTAAAGAAGAAAATGTTAAAACTGACGCTGAAAGTGTTAAAACTGACACTGAAAGTGTTAAAACTGACGCTGGAAGTGTTAAAACTGACGCTGAAAGTGTTAAAACTGACGCTGAAAGTGTTAAAACTGACGCTGAAAGTAATCTAAATATTAATCCTGACAGTGATACGGTAACCAGGCAAAAAGAACCTAAAACTGACGCCAAGTGTAAAGAAACTCAGGGTGAAGCCACAAGTACAGAAGAAACTCCTAGTGAATCAACAGCAGAACCATCAACTGAACCACAATCGTCTAAAACAGTTGATGAAGAAGGTTCTACATCTTCATCAACCATTCCAGAAGTTAATGACAACGAGAATACAAGAAAAGACAGCGTATCTGAGGTCCTCGTCACCCCTGAATCAAAACCTGGCCACGTAAAGGGAACGCTTTTTGGAACACCAGTCATGAACATCGCTTCCTCATACCTCAAACTGCCCACAGATGACAAATTCGCTAAAGACATTTGTGACGTCATCAATTTTGAAAATCTTCCCAACTCCACAGGAAAGTACAAGAAAATAAGTGCATTACTCAAAAAAGTAAAAGGTGAAGTGGACAGGATACAGGACTCATGATAACCACCACCCCTGTAGGGGGCAGAACTGTTCTAAGTTTTATAATGCAAGGAGTTTGCACGGAAATGATGTTAGAGAGTAATTGTAAATTGAGGTAATGTATTTTTATACTACTCAATAGAATAACTCCATTTTTGGATGAGAAGCAATATTTTATAAGGCGGTTTTGATGAATTATTCCACTTTGCCCCACCTAGCCGCCCCACTCACGGTGGGGCAAAGTGGAATGCCTAAAATTTTGCAGTGGAATCTGCCCCACTAGTTCGGTTTTGTGGGGCAGATTCCACTAGTCTAAAATCTTGCTGGCTTCTGCCTCACTTGGGTTTGCACCATAGGTTTGGTGTACCAGTGGGGCGGTTGGGTGGGGCAAAGTGGAATAATTCGGTTTGATTACATAGTCGTTTTAAGTTACCAGTCGCTGGTGCGTTTTAGCATAATCCATTGTAAGTACATTTTAACCAAGTTTTAGCTAGACAATGTTTACGTTCATATTGACAGAATGCGAATTTATTATGAAATGTAAATTTTTCTTTCATCACCCAAATACATACAGTTTTTATATCACTGTGTAATTTATTCAGTTTCTGTGGCACATATTCATTCGTTGTATCCTGACTAGCCGAATTAATCATCATTTGCCTAGCCTTTTCCCAATTAGGCTTCCAGTCTAACCGGACGCAGCTGAATACCAATATTTTACATGGAGCGAGTGCCTCGCCCAGTGCTGTGGGAGCATTTGTGGGGACCAAGCTGGACAAACAGCTCGCAGATTTCTTTCTGTCAGTCTTCTTCTAATCGTACGCTCGCTCACATTGACATTTCTCACTTCATTAGCTGTTCAAAAGCGATTTTTCAACACGTTGCAACGAACAACGAAGTGGTCATCTGGGGTTGAAGTGCATCGATGTCGGCCTTGACCTGGCCTCCGGGTGTATGAAACAGTCTCCCAAAATTCGAGGTAGTCCGGGTGTACGAGCGATGCGACGTTGGCTGTCCCCAGCTGCACAATAAACGAACACTATAAAGTCAAATGAAACAATATTCACATACTATGGTAGAAAAGAACAGGAAATGCTAACAGACATTTTTGCAGCGGCAACAATGTCAAATAACGACTAATTTCCAAAAACGCTTCAGTTACACAATTTTCAACCGACTTCAAAAGGGAGGAGGTTCTCAATTCGTCTGTATGGTTTTTTTTGTATGTTTTTTACGCGATTACTCAAAGACGCATGGACCGATTTGGAAAATTCTTTTTTTGTTTGAAAGGGTATACTTCCGAGGTGGTCCCATATAAATTTTATTAACTTTGCTTGGGTAGTTTTTGAGTTAGCTTCAATAATGCGTATATTTCCCACTTATTTTATGTGGATGATGTGATGATGTTTTAATAACTTCCTATCACTGTTATTTACATGGCTATATCTACAATTATTGTGCTCAATTTAGTATTCGAATTTGTGTGGGGTAGGTTCCACAACTAAAAAGTGAAAAAAAAAACTTTTTAGCAAAAAATAAAATCGACTTCCAAAACAAAACACTACAAAGTGAAAAATAACTTTAATTTCGGAAGTCGGTGGCAAAAAACGAAAGTACAAAACCAAAGACACCGACTACCGATATTAAAGTTATTTTGCACTTTGTAGTGTTTTGTTTTGGAAGTCGGTTTTATTTTTTGATATAAAGTTTTTACAAAACGAAATAAGAGTATGTTACTGCTAAAGTACCCACTTGACGAAAAATAAAACAGTGTTACCGTAAACAAACAGGGTGACGAAAGCAGTTAAATGTGCCCGTGAGCAGTGCTCTTGCACTCGTACATTCCGCTCGAGAAAAGTACTTACAAGTCGCGACAATTGCTAGTACTTAGTCAGAAATTACCAAGCGATTGTTAAACGTAAGTTAATTCCATTCCATAATTAGTTATGCTCTTTGTATGGGTTGGAACAAGTGTTTGAAGTACTTAAAATAATTACAAAGTGATCCTAATGTAAATAGAATAGTACTAATACTTCACAGGGATTGTCTACCACACAGTTCCAAACTACAAACACATTTAAATCATTTGGTAAATGCTGTAATAACATGTGACACCCGCACTAAGTATGGATTGAGCTGAAGAAAGGCAGCAAAGAAGTGAAGAAATATGTCATACGACAGTAAAGCATAAACATTAACATTAAGTCCTGTGATAAGACAGGAGAAAAGGGAACAAGAACCTGAAAGCCATGGCCTGCAAATCTGTCCACATTCAAAATAGAAGTAGACCAAAGTGAAAAGATACAGGAGTATAACTTGAAACTGCCTGGGAAGATCCATGAAGGTAAGGTCTACTACGAGCCCGACGCAGTAGATGACTGGGATGAAGAAGACTCTGATGAGGATCTTGATATTTAAATAAAGTTAAGTCAAATCAAGTTACGATAAATCTTACATTTTAAATGTAAGTAAGTATACGATTCATATTATCACTATTCTTTATATAATTCTGATATAGTTAATTTTTAAATGAAAATCCATTAAGAAATGTCGGAGTCGTGTTGCTACCTACTATAGTTGCCGGCATTTAACATGAGCTCTTGGCGCAGGGGCGGGGGTTTGTGTGCGCGTCGTATTGTCTCAAGTAAGGTCCAAAATCGCTTAAAATAATTAAAGAATCGGAGCTCAAGATAAATACTCCTTTACACACTGTTACCCATTGGGATAAAAATTAGCGATTAGTATCACTGTAACTCAATGACACGTTTTTCTTTTTTCCCATCAATTTACACTGCAACCTAATAGTACGTAATAGGGTTACATATCGGCAACTGTACCCGCGATCGTACGGTCGCACAAACCTACATTTTTCGTTCGCTAAAGTTATTTTTTGTCACTCACTGCCAGTCTTTATTTTTCTGTGTATTTCATCATTGGTGTAATGCAGTAATGTTTAGAATCATAAAGATTCACTTTGATTCTCGGCGGTACGCGATAGCGATAGCTGTCGTGCGGCACGTGCCACTCGATAATAAGCTTACGAAACTTTCAAACAAGTGCCGCGCGACAGCTGTCGCCCGCCGTATAAAAAAGTATGTACCGTATTTTATTTTCCTTTCCGGACAGCCCTAGTACTCGGGTCAAGCGTAGTGTTGGGTTAATAGCCGGATGCTTTAGATATATTATCGATTATAATCCATAAGTGTCCATTAATAGCCTTGCAATGGTATCATCCATTGCAAGGCTATTAATGTATTGTTAAAAAAATAAATGCTTTTTTTTTGTTTTATTGTAAAATCTGTGGGTGTGAACATAAATTGGGTGCGTGTACGCAGTGTGATTCAATGTATTGTTATTCTTTTTATTTATTTTCACTTTTTGTATGTGAAAAAGTGTCAATAATGAAATAAATACACATTTTTCGGGAAATTCAGTTTTGTTAATTTAGAGATCCAATACTATAAAAACCATAATTACTATTGATACATCGCTTTGTGATTTAACCATCTACCTAATTAATTACTTGACTTAACAAAGCGAGCTAAGTATGTGGGTGTATGTATACCTACAAATAAATTTTAACCGATACGTAAAAATGTAAGGTACAGACGCCAGCAGGTCATGCTACCCGAAACTGTAAAATTTTCCCAATCAACCTTGAACCTAATGCTTTAGCTATAAAGTTGAAAATGTATTATAGAAATTTGACAGATTTTAGTAGCTTGATGTGCTGGCGTCTGTACATTATGTAAGTTACTTATTAGCTCTTTTCTGTGAATACGACGTAGGTAAATTATAAACAATGGAATGGATCTCTTTCTGGCGCTAATATTTATTCGTGCCAGAAATATATAAAAAATAGAAAAAGAATCCAGTGTTTCTAGCAGTAATTAGGCTGAAAATTATTTTCGAGCAACAAACAAAAAAAAAAACAACTAAAAACGAAAATAAAAAATAGCTGATTGAAAATTTGTAAATAGGCCAGATTAGTTTTAAATTTCACATTTATTTACTACAAAGAAAGATGATGAAAATGAAGTCTAATCTGACAGTCCTAAGCCTGAAAACCATGAAGGGAAATTTTCAATCACTAAAATAACATTAACAGCAGGGTTATCATCCATAATTGCTATTAATGGCTACTAACTGCTTTTAATCGATTATTAGCCAAATGATATTAACCGGATTATTATCATTGCCCAACACTAGTCAAGCGTCGTAGGTGTTACGATGAGAAAGGACACAAAGTAATAAACAAATAACAAATAATAATAAATAATAACAAACAACTCTCAAGCGCGACGATACCAAAATAAATTGGGGGTTTTTTCGCAACCATTTATTTCAGTATTACAGCATGAATCGATTTAAATTTTGGATATATGTTTATTAACTATTTGATTAATACTTTCGACTGAAAGAAAACGCAATTGGATTAAATTTCCTCGATAGAATTTAATTCCGAAAATACCTACTTTTGTAATGTTTTTTCTGTAATTCTACAATCCTAAGTAATTATTTCATTGCAAATTAAAACCACTTGAGAGCTGATAGACCGATTTGGTCTACGCACACGACTCACCACTGCGGGCCGGGGGACGAAGAAAGTACAGCGGTTGTGATTGGCCGATGCGACAATGTCATGACGAATGTTCCGAACATAGTGATGCACAAGTCAGTTTTACAACAATAATATCGATGAAATCGACGTCTATTATTTCTACATTTTTTTTTAACTATTTTGATAGGGTGTTAACTGGGTGCAAATAAAACACTGACGTAACACTTCAAATTTAACTTTATTCATTTATTACTTCAAGCACAAAATATGTACAGAGGCGGACTTAATGCCATAAGCATTTCCTACCAGTCAACCTTTAAATCGCATCTTTATTCCATTAAATCAATCAGCTAATTTAATCGACTGAAAGTGTGTCTAATAAAAATAATGGCAATGTCCCTGTCGGAAAGAACAATAAATTCTTGGAAACTAATTATCCCTGTAAACTGTAAACTCTACTTCTTAAGTCTACTTTTCTTTCAGTTCCGGAATATTTGGAAATCTAAAATGTAAAGATTAAGTAATATTACTTTTTTACCATTAGGAAACATCGATAATTATTTTTATCGTGTTTTGTTTTGAAGCTGTCATAACACTACAGATAGAAAGGGACAGACGTATTGAAAATATCCTAGTGAGAGAAAAGGACTTTTCAAAAAGACATCAACGCGGTATATATTTTTGTGCCACTTTACGTACACAACCAGTTTTACTTGAGCCCTGCACTTATTAATATTAATAATGAATTATAAATATATTTTACTTACCGATGAAAACTAATGCCATCTTTTTCATAGTTGGGATGTTCTAGACGTTTTCCCACACCATTTAATTGAACGCAGATATGTTTTAAAAGGTACCAAAATAACCGCGTATGTAGAGATCTAATAACTGGTCAAAACTAAAATGGCCACTCATATTGTCATCTAATATAAGTGCAATTTCATGTATGTGTCGTGAGCCTGAGTCGCCCGTATGAGCAGTCAAGAGGCTATATAGACATTGGTGTTAGGTAAATGAAAACTGGCTGAAAATATTTTTGGTAGACAGCTTAATTTATTTTTAAACAATTTTTATTTGGTTTGGCGCTTTTATTTTAGTTCCAGCGCATTGTTGCGCTCTCTTTTTTCGCATGTGGAAGTAATTGACTCTGCCTCTTTCTTATTCCCGCCCAGTTCGCCTTTTGCATATCACCCACCTTAAGTGCAATTTAGCTAGCGCGTGGTAACTCATTTTGTAGGCTATTTAGTAATAAGGAGTGCAACTTCTTTGCGTTAGTACTATTAATTTATTCTGTGCTGTAAGTGATATTGATAATCTTTGTATCAAGTAAAGTGAAAATTATCGATGCTTAATAAAGTATCGAAATCTCGGAGTATACACAGCTTTACTCAAAACTACTCCGAGTATCGATTCTCTTTCTGTATCCCTAGTTGTCTCGCTCAAGAGTACAGTCGCGCAGTTGCATTCTTATTGTTCCCCCATTTTTTCTTCAAATTCAATTTTTTTTCAGTCCCGCATTACTGATCCCTCAAAAACAGTGCGGGATTGGATTCTCTAATGGTTACTCATCCGCGGACCAACCGCGGCTAGCGTAGCTTAACCTGATCGATCGACTCGTGCGACTGTTATTACTTAGGCAATAGCCAAATTAATAATAAGCAAAACTAGTTGATATGTAGGTAGTTTGGTGGTCCCTGCATACGAATCTTGGGTTTCATTGTAGGAAATAAAACATTTGTTTCTCATAATTATATTTATTACTCTCGATAAATATAATCTCGATCGGTTTTGTCAAAATAATAATGAATATTATGTATAAATCAATAACTCACGAAATAAAATATGGTTGAAAATATTACCCAACCCAAGTGAATTAACTAAAACTAGTGGAATATGTATTAGTTCGACTCGAAAAATTAAAATAACCAAGTTTTTTTTGTTAATCTCCTTGTATGTGTTCATTTATGATATGACGTAGTATATTTTATTTTTCTTATCTCACTTTTAAACTAAGTGTAACACAAGCAAAAATAATAAGATAATTGCAAAGACTTATTATTAATTATTTGCATCATCAGAGGCAAAGTTTGTAGGTTTTATCTCACGACTGAGGAGAAATCTTATTTCCCCAATTAATATACGTTATTACGATCTTGTAAAATGAACTCTTTTATAGCCGCAGACATTGGTTTTCGCTCAGTAAATCGTTTATGCAACTGTTTGGCATTCGCAAACCAATAGAGGGTTATTATATAATCCATGCAGCTCGAACTATGTTGCTGCGACTACATGACATTATTTTCTCGATAACAGTTTCATGCCATTGGCGCCGTTTCCCTTGTTCACAAACTAAACTAAATTTAAGTTCAGTGCATATTTTCTTTCTATTTCATTAAGAAAAGGACAGAAGATAAATATTAGTTTAATCCTGTCAAATTAAGATACTCCATACACAAGTTTAGACGTGATTAAAAAATTGCCTACTAAAAATACGTCAATTTACGTCAGGTGCTGACTAATTTGACAGGACTGAACTAATATTTATCTTCTGTCCGTTTCTTAATGAAACAAAAAGAAAAAGATGCACTGAACATAAATTTACTTTGTGAACAAGGGAATCGGCGCCATTGTCTTTCATCGCGTCAGGTACATTCAGTGTAAACTTGACAACACTTTACTAATCTTTAATACCTTATAAAAGTCAGATCTTTATTTATAACGAATCTACTTTATGATTACAAATAGCCCGGTATAAAATCAATAGAGAAATTGCAACGATAGGTCCCGTGCTATATCTTCATGTCGTAATAAAAGTATACATAAGTATTTGTTTGGCAATTATTAAATTAAACGAAGAAACACCTGTTTTAGAACAGACTCACATACTATTGTAAGATTTTAAAAGTAGATGAAAACATATAGCACCAAATGATAAATAAAAAGAAAATAATAAATACATAAGAGGTTTACAATAAATTGGGGAGCAATCATGGACTAATTCATTCCTAAACCGTCACTAGTTCCACGTTCATAAGAATTATTATTGTGACGGCTTCTATGTATTCTAAATTTAATTTCAAAGGCAAGGCAGCAACAGCGAAACTAAATTGTTATACTTTGTCGAAACTTTCCAATCGTTTATAATATCCTTATCAGTACATAATACCTATACAAGATCTTATACATCTACACATCGCTGCTTTGCATGAATACCCACCCGCACAAACCAAAATTTTGAAATGACTGGTTTATAACACAGCCAAATGCAAAATAGTCCTTATTTCATGGAAGTAAAACTCACATTCATAACGGCAAAACCGCCGATTGTGCCGTTATGAATTTGAGTCTTACTGACCATGAAATAAGAACTATTTTTCATTTGAATATGTTATAAACCAGTAATTTAAAAATTTTGGTTTGTGCGGGTATTCATGCAAAGCAGCGACATAAGTTGTGATGACGTTCTCGCTGTCCACAACTCGGTGCGGTACATTTCACTATATAATACAATTACTGGAATTCATTGTAAGCGTGACCCCTAGACGTTGGACCCCTGTTTTATATTCTTGGAGGCGTTGGAGGCGCGCCGTCGTGATCCTGAAAAACAAAATATAATAATCTTATTTAGTTAATTTCTCATGACAAAAGTTGTATTGGACAAGTCTAATAAACAAGCTTAACATGTGTGAGAGACTGGGTGCTCGAAAAAGGCATAAAATACCGTGTTACCGGACGACTTAAAATAAAATAATCATTAAAATAAGACTACACTGTAAAAAGTTATGCGTGACAATACATAGAAAAAAAAAATACGAATTCACGCGTCGACTTGCGAACCTTTTTCATCGGTTAATAATAAAATCACCTAAAAGTGTTGCCCCCTTGTCGCTACGTCACTATGTGCTAGCGGCCGTTTCCGGGGGCCCATTATTGAGTGTGCAAGTCACCCCCTTTTTTTGTGGATGGGAAATCATCAAATAACTTCTCCCGCTTTGGGTGGAGCGGGATGGCGTGTCAGACTTCTACTGACTAAAACTCACCCGTGTTCCTTCAGTTGCCTGTGCCAGGGCCACGGTAACTCTTTCGAACAACCCGCAACCCTGGCGGGCTGACATCTCTATGAAGCGCGCGTGGAACACAACGCGCCGTCGACCCGGGCCTGGTCCTTACCGGACGGCGAGCTACACGTTGCTCGCCATCCGCAAGCCCGCGCCTACGGTGGCCGGGAATCGTCTATCGATTCCCGACGCCCAGGGCGTCTCCTGCGGCGACTAGGGGCGTGAGCGCAAAGATTGCCTCTCCCTCACGCGTTCAGCCTCCTCCTTCGCGAGCATTACAGCTTCGCAGAAGGAGGTGACGGCTTCCCATGCACTCTCGCTCCGTACCATGGCCTGTACCAGGGCCGGACGCGAGAGATCGATCGCCTCCGCGAGGTCGCGGCGGTGCTCTGCCCAAGCCGGGCAGACCTCCACCGTGTCCTCCGGGCGATCCACACAATGGTAACACCCGGGCGTTTCCTCCCGCCTTATCCGGAACAGGAACCTCCCAAAGCAACCGTGTCCGGTGAGGACCTGCGTCAGGCGGAAGGTGAGGGTGCCATGACGCCTCTCCAACCACTCCTCAAAGAGGGGACTTATCGCCGCAATTGTGGCGTGCCCAGCAAGTCACCCCCTGCCATTTTATCCGTGTATGATATTACTGTTAGATATGAATTAAAGCATAATGTTTCGTGATAGCAGTATTTTATTGAATGACAAAGATGTCTCGTCAACACAACGGTAACTAAGCAACACGTATGTATATAGTCTATGACACGCCTCCGCCGTGATTTCCAGGAATCAGAGGCGCTGGAAGCAGCTGGTCGAGGTGGCGCATCCATGTGCGTCCACTGTCTGTCTATATCTCATAGTGGAGGTTTCCCAGTCGGCGGGTCACTCTACCAAACTCCCACTTCCTTTCTGATACAGAGTAGTTGCGAGCTTGCACTCTGCTTCCGACTGCAAACTCTCTCACCCCTTCTCTTCTGGCCCTATTTAGTGTCTTTGGTGGAGCTCTGATCTTGACTGCCAATCTCGTTCTTACCTCTCTTCCGAACATGAGCATATAGGGCGAGTCGCCTGAAATGACTGGCGTAGCCCGGAGGAGACTTCTAACTGTACGGACTTTGTGCAGTATCCCACCACTCTCCCCCTCCATTTTGTGCAGTGATTTCTTAACCGTCTGGACAAATCGTTCTGCTTGTCCGTTAGTTGCGGGGTGGTACGGTGCGATCGTTTTGTGAGCAATGCCATTGCTAGTTAAGAACCTCTGGAATTCTTGAGAGACAATTATTGTCTTCCATTGTCCGACACCAGCGTGTAAGGTAATCCAAAGGTGTCAAATGAGTCGTCTAGTTTCTGAATACAGAATGCGCTTGTTGTAGTTTTTGTAGGGATTATTTCTACCCACTTGGAAAATGCATCTACGACAATTAGAAGTTGATAGCCCGATATCGGGCCTGCGAAATCGATGTGTATTCTCTGCCACGGGCCAGTTGGGTTTTCCCAGTGATGCAGAAGGGTTTTTGGTGGTTCATTCTGGTTTAATCGACAGGTTCTGCACGATTTTACTTTGATGTCGATATCTTTATCAATGTTCTTCCAGTATACGAAACTCCGCGCAAGAAGTTTCATTTTCAAGATCCCGACATGTCCCGCGTGAAGTTCATCTAAGATGCGTTGGCGTAGTTTATGTGGAATTATAACTCTCGTGCCTTTTAGGATGCAGTCATTCTGAAGAGTTAGTTCATTATCTTTATATCCAGATTCCCTAAGTGAAGTGCCTGATTGGAGTGTTTCGAGTAATTTCTGTAATTCTGGGTCTTCTCTTGTTTCTTTTGCTATTATATCCGGTGAAATATTTAATGCATTTATCTGATCCAGCTGGAATATGTAATTTTGGTCATATTTATTCTCATTAATCTTCTCAACGGGAAAACGTGAGAGGTAGTCGACGTTGGCGTGCTTTGAGGAACTTCTATATTCGATATTGTAGTCAAATCCTGATAAAAAAATGTGCGTAGTGGAATAGCCTCATTGTACTCAAGGCTGGTAAGGTTTGGTGTGGGTGAAAGACTGATGTAAGAGGTTTATGGTCTGTGATTAGGGTGAATTTCCGGCCGTAACAATAGTGAAAGAATTTCTTTAAACCCCAGAAAATAGCTGTCACCTCTTTATCGATTTGACTGTATTTCTTTTCGCTGCTGGTCAGGGATGTAGAAGCAAATGCGATTGGTCTTTCTGAGCCATCTGGTAGTTTGTGACTTAGAACTGCACCCAGTCCTGTGGGCGAAGCGTCTGTGGCTAGTATAAGTGGTTTATTCTGATCGAAGTGTATTAGGATTCTTTCGCTTAGTATTCCATTTTTTATGTTCTTCAGGCTTTCTTCACATTTTGTAGACCAAGTGAATTTTGCTTCTTTCTTCAAGAGTTCATTTAAGGGGGGCAGTGATGAATGCTAGATTGGGTATGAATTTGTTGTAATAATTTGCCATGCCTAGTAGCGTTCTTAGTTCATTTACATTAGTTGGGCGTTGTGCATTTAAAATTGCTTTTATCTTGTCCTGATTTTTATGTAAACCTTCTTTGTCTATTGTGTGTCCCAAGTAATTGATACTTCTTTTGAAGAATTGACACTTTTCTTTATTAACACGAAGGTTGCTGTCTTTAAGTTTATGCAAAACTTGTTTCAATCTGGATAATAACTGTTCTTCTGTCGAGCCTTGAATTATTATATCATCAAAGAAGCACTTGACACCGTCGAGGCCGAGTAGTAATTGGTCCATGTATTTTTGCCAGAGACTTGGGGCTACTTTGACTCCAAACATGAGTCGGTTCACTTTAAAAGTACCTTTGTGTGTACTTAATGTTTGCAGCAGGGAGCTTTCTTCATCCATTACCATGTTTGCATAAAAATTGTCCGCCGTTCATTTCAGCTAGGATATCTTCAATTATTGGTATTGGGTATTGTTCGTCTTCTATCACTTTGTTTAAGGTGATGATTTAATTAATGATTTTTTTTTTTTATTTGTGATGGGTTTGCTCTTGACTCTAGTCTAGGTCAGAGGTGACAGAGACAAAGTCGACGATGGAGTGAGCTTACCCAGAAGAAGCCTGTTCACTCTCACTTTGAAGAGATTAGGGTTGTATACGTTCGGAAACACAGACGCAGGTAGTGAGTTCCACTCTTTTGCTGTGCGCATTATAAAAGACATTAGGAAGCGCTTAGTGCGAATTGGTGGGATAGCAACCAGGTAGGGATGGTAACTGGCAGTGCGTCTAGATGTCCGGTGGTAGAAGGGGGCCGGTGGAATGAGGTCGTGGAGTTCTCGGGCACACTCTCCGAAGTACAATCTGTAGAAGACCGACAAGCAGGCAACCTTGCGGCGATGAGCCAAGCAATGAAGCTTGGCATCCACCAGTTTTACGTCGCCAATGAGCCTCTTAGCTCTGCGTTCCACCGAGAGAGAGATTTAATTCATTATGGGCTTTTGAAACTACATTGTTCGTGTCCAATGGTGGTGGACGGGTGGATGTAGATATGGTCCAATTCTCCTTTTTTCCCATTTCCATAGAAGTGGCCGTATGTACTAATTCTGAAAATGGTGCTGTTTGTTTTGCTTGTAGAATTTTTGTGCGAATTTCTCCATCTTTTAACCCTCGAATAAATTGTAACGATAAAAATGAATCGAGAGTGGGTTTCAGACAATGTGAGCACTTAAATTCACATTTTGACGACAGTCTTTTTAGTTCTGACGCGTAAACAGCAATCGATTTATCCGCTTGTTGTAGTCTTGAAATGAAGGTATGCTCTCACAGCATACCTTCATATCAATCAGCCCATATGCTAGGTTTTGGATCGATGAAATTGTCCAACATCTCAGTAAGTTCTTCATAGGTCTTCCTGATTGGGTCGTTGGGTGAACACAGGTCGTAAATTATTTCATGAATGTCAGGTGGTAAAGTGGAGAGCAGGGTGTAGACCTTCGTTGTGGGATCCGTAATATTGTTGAGCATCATGTAGACAGACAGTCTTTTAATAAAAATTTTAAACGATTCGTTTGCTTGAAACGGTTGGAAATTCAGTCTAGGATGTACTTCACGATGAACGCTCGTCAATTCGCACGCTTGATGTGTGGATGGTACGTTGGGTAACGGCTCAGGAGGTTTGAAAGACGTGTTCATCAATCGTATCATTTTTGTACGTAAACTTGTATAAATTTCGTCCACTTCGTACCTGTAATGGGTTTCGGCTTCGATGTATTCATCTTCGGTCTCCTGTTCTATCTGTAATTGTATGTTTTGCAGTCCTTGGTAAGTATTTTGAAGTGTCAGTAATCGTGTTTCTATTTCTTCTTGTGTATATACGTTTTGTTCTTCTTGAAATGCGTTATTAGTTTTCGTTAGCACACCGCGTAGGATGGCTCGCGAACGTTTTGCTTTCTTTATATCGAACGACATCGTCGCCAGATGTTAGATATGAATTAAAGCATAATGTTTCGTGATAGCAGTATTTTATTGAATGACAAAGATGTCTCGTCGACACAACGGTAACTAAGCAACACGTATGTATATAATCTATGACAATTACATTGCAATGTTATATGTCTGCCTGACCAATGCATTGGTCAGGCAGGGGAAATAGTTCTTCCATAGTTCAAGTTACCCAAACCCATAGCCCAATATGTTTTGTTTCCATGTACAACAATAGTCCTGCACCAACCGGGGGTTGTCCTTGGGTGCACTTGCATAGTGCATACAGGGATAATCGTCGGTTGGTGCCTCCTCATCATTTAAAATTATTTAAGGGGCCTCTGCAAGTTGGCTTCCGCTCCTCGTACGCCTTCCAAAGGTCCAGGACCCCAGGGTCCCGAGAAATGTCAAAAAATCACCTAATATAAGTAGGTTACTTCAAAATTAATGTATGTTGGACTACTGCGACTAGTCCAAGAAGCTATTTTGATATCAATAGTCTAGTTTTTTCGCGTCTAAGTGAGGGACTAACCTGTAGCCGTACATCGAAGAATTTCACATAAGAATTCAATTCACATTCAATCAGTCTTTTTTTTATTTTTGAACGTTATAAGAAGTGGATGTAGTGTATCTGAATAATCAAGTATTACACCGGTAATACCGTTTCAAAGGTCAGACCACACTCGCATGGCCGTAGAGATTATACATGTACATGTATTTTTATTAAATGTATGATATAAATTCTGAAACAACCGAGACTTAACAATAATATCGGTTGCTTATCGTCGATGTTTAGTTCCTGGTCTATACTAATTCATAGTCATAATTTGCTCTTTTATAAGTGGTGGCTTTTACGAGTCTTTACTTTCAGGGATAGCTCATTGTCAAGTTATGTAAATTACTTGTAGGTTTACTCTTGTTGCAATGAGAGGTTTGAAGAGAATTTGGTAAATACTAATAACATTGCTAGTCCATTATCTCAAAAATACTACTTGAAACAAACGCAAAGGCTTGTGGTATTCACAGATACTGTGCAAAATCAAAAGTGTGGGCACGCGCAAACAGATGAGACTTATTTTTTGCTATGTACCGGTTTTTTGGCTTAATCTGATTTTCCTCACAGCTAGCGACTACTTGTATTTCGATTTAACACCTAATTGATGTAGGCAGACGGGAAAAAGATAAGAAAATGTCATTTAGTTCACGGTCCTGGATAAAGGTGTGCTTTATTTTGCTTTTGTAAGACATACTCTAAAAGATAAAATTGCCATAAAGGCAGGGCGATGATAAGTTTGAATACTATACGCAGACACTCTGACCCCAGGGTGGGTCAATATGTCTATATTTATCTTTAAAATGTCGAATTTAACTGCAAAACTGTGTCAGGCTCATGGTTATTGTCCAAAAATATCGTTACTCTAGACTGCCGTTATTCAAGGGCATTCGATAACAATCAGGTTTCATTATGTATCAATTAACTTTTCAAGTTATCAATTTATCTTACCTAATAGTTTTTATGCAATTTTCTAGTTTCATTTAGGTAGATATTACAACATATAAATGAATCTTAATTTTTAAAATGAGTTGGTACAGACCTGATGCAAAGGAAATAAAATTGTAACGTAAATAATCCATACGTTTTGTTAACTGAACCCCTTGAGTGTCGTACGACTAATAGAACAGTAACTAAGTAACAACAGTAACTAAGTAATATTTTCGCCGACGTTTCTGTCTACTAGCACACTGCACAACACAGACTGTTTTAAATACATTTTTTTTACACGGTTGTGTGCTGTCGGCAATTATAGTCATTTCGTCTCGATACTGTATTGCTTTTATTCAACACAATGGCCGCGTACGGTACATTCAAGGTCTATTCACGAATTGCGTGTCGTTGAACACAATGCTTTCCGCCACACAGAGATGTAGGGACTACGGTACCTTTCGGCCTCCGACAGCTGTTGATAGAGGAGTGAGTCGAATTCCTACCGCAGTCCAAGTAGGAATTTAGGACTACATGGCCAACAATCCCGAGAGCAGCACAACAAGGGCCAAGGACCTGCAGGGTATTTAACGTCAGCCAGATCTACGCATAGCTGGCATAAGGTGCAACAAATCGCATTGAGTACATTTTATCACTTACGGCTGCATTTAAGAATAAAGTACATAATAATGGTGCCGATTCTGTTGTATACAAACTAAACTTAATTTAGGCTATTGCTAACTTTTTCTATCTAGTAAAACAAGAAAGAGACGGACGTAAATTAGAGCTGTCAAATTTAGTTGGCACTAATGTTTCGATACACACGGTGAAGCGCAAGGCGTAAACCAATTTGACATCTCTAACTTAGTTCATAGCTCTATCCGTCCTTTTTTCGCGCTGCCTGTTAGTAAAAGATAGCGATTCTCTAATTTTAATATTGAACAAGAGAATCGGCGCCAATATCTACCTACACTTGACCATTACACAGTCCAAAACCTGCAAGTGTGATGAAAATTGTTATCACCAGTTAACTACAATACAATCGCCCGGTAGTGCCATGGAATAGAAAAAACAAGTGAAACCCACGCAGCTACGCAGCCACAATCATCAAGAAAAAATGTAGTAAGTAATAAATATTGTAAGTAGTAAGTAATAACAACCTTCGCCAGTTGTAATAAGTCTTTTCGTCAAAGTTATTTTTTTGATGTTCATACAAAATTAAGACTGGTTGTTATTATTTTTAACTTTTTTCGCATAATTGTGACGGCGCCCGGATAGCTGCGTGGACAATTCCACTTGTTTTTTTTTCTATTCCGTGGTTAGTACCTACTGCCAAATTATTATGATTGAGCGCTGTGCGACACTGGGGGCGCGCGCGCCACGTGGTGAGCATGTTTTTGTATGGACAATCAGGTAAGTTATCAAGATTATCACTTTCGTGATTTTTCATGATACAGTTTTGAAACTTTGTACATCGATTCTTTACATAAAAATACTAGACACGTGTTTCGGGTTTCGCATATACTAAAACTAATGCTGTACAGTTAATTTTTAGCATTGTACTGTACTTTACAAATAGGACGTTCTGCTCATAGGACAAACTGTTCGTAGGACGATTTGCTAATACGGCAAATATTAAGACATCACAGGTAATATCAATGTCTACTAAGGATATGAAAGAAAATCAATCTCCTTACCTGAGAATTGCGCGTAGGCTTCGCAGCGTCTTGTATCTGGTTCCGGCGCGGGCGCATGGCGTACATGGCAAGCGCGAGCGCCATCATGAGGAACATTACCATGAAGCTGTTTGCAGATGACTCGGGCCGAGGGAGCCCGGGCATGGCTTCCAGGCAGTCACTGTCTGTGCAATACGACTGGCCCTGACGGAGCTGGGTGAAAGAAAATGGTTTGTGAAAAAGAGTAACTCGCATTTATGTAGTAGTAGAAGATGAATATATCGAAGATGGCGCACAGACGCCTCAGATGTTTGTGTATTCGTAGTATGCACTCTCGTCCCTTTTTGTGGAAATAAACCTATATTACTATATCGATTTATGCAATTTAAAAACAATATTGTGGTAGTATTACATATCGCCTATAAGTAAATTGTGAAATTGGAAAATAAATGTTATTTTTACGGATATGTCTTAGACCCATAACATCTGTAGTACATAGCACGGAGGTACTTGCGCTGGACCCTTTCTATTACAACCACGTACTTTTGGTAGAAGGGGTTCCAAATAGGGACCACATATTCTAACTGAGAGCGAATTAGCGTCTTATACAGATAGAGGTAGGTTGTGGCACGCTTAAATTCTGTTGAAGATCTCATCAAATCCATACATTTTAAAAGCTCTATATTGGCTATGGCTTCGATATGCTGGTTTAAGGAGAGTTTGCCATCAAAGAGAACACCTAGATCCTTCACTATAGCAATATTATTTAACACATACAGTTAAGATTGTAATTGAAATTAAAGATGAATTTCTTCTTAGTAAAGTGTATATAGTTACACTTGGGGATACTAAGATGCAGCTTAAAGTTATTATTATGTCCTTATTATGCTTACAAGAATAAACTGCATAGTCGAATTCACAGATTCCGTGAACTTCCATCGCAAGTCAAAATTTTTATGAGATGTCCATCTGTGTAAGTTATTTGAGATTTCAGATTGGTGAATCACGCATAAGCACACACGCTGTGGGCATAGCCCACACGGACAATTTTTTGTGAACATATCTCGTAATCGAGACAAAATCGATAGTCTTCGGCTATACGAGTAGAGATTCGCCGAGAAGCTCCTTTCTTTCAAATCGTACAAAAATAGAGACTATATACATATTATAAGTACTGAAAAACTGCATAACTGCCGACGCGTATAAAGACTACGTCGAAGAAAATCGAATAAAAATAGCTACAAGCTGATATCAGAGTAATTACAATTTACGTATAGGCATTCATTACGTGCACGTTTAATTATTTTAGAATCATTGTCGGCGAAATCCATTTCCTGCGTTTGTTTGTAAATAAGTTCTTATAGGTATTTGTTGGTGTCATGGAATATTTATTCTTCATTAATTTAGATCGTTGATACATACTGAACTTGGAATTTCATGAATGACCGTTAACATTACAATTACGGTAAATATAAATAAAGCTCGAACGTAAATATTATTTTTCTTTATTTGTGGTTTGTTATGTAGGTTTTATAATTCTGGGATTAAAAGTAGGTTTCACAGTCCAACCTATTCTGGACCGTAGTGCAGAGTATAGTGTAAAGTGAAAATTCATTACGTGCGTATCGAAATTCGAAACATGCATGTCGAGCTGTCGCATTATAATGTCGAATTCGCGTTTGAGGAAGAATATAATTATCATACTACGTAGGGATAAAATCACGGCAATAGCATCCAAATTCCATAAAGCATTATATTCAGATGACTCACCGCCCCAATCACAGAACACAGTCTGCAAGATTCTTTCCCTTAATAAGTGGTTATGACTACAACAGAAGTCCTGGAGAGGATGGAGTCACTACCGAGGCATTAAAAATTGACTCTCCCACACTGTTGCCCCACCTTACCAACCTGTTTAACACAATACTAACATCAGGGAAGTGCCTAATTCAATGTGCCATTAAACAGTCCTTCTGCACAAAAAAGACGATAAAAGCGATATCGGTAAAAATTACCGAAGTCTGATATTTATAAGGGTTTTATTAAAGTGATACACAATCGTATAGACGGGAAACTGGATAAACATCAGGCACCAGAGTAAGCCGGATTTCGCCCAAGTTTTTCAAACGCTAAAACCAGATCCTAGAAAAATACACAGAATTGAATAAACTGTTATATCTGGCCTTTGTAAATTACACGAAGGCGTTTGACAGTATTAAATACTGTGAAATATTCACATCCCTAGAACTCTAGCAACTAAGCCTCAAGGGCATTGACGTCGACAAGAAGAAGCTGACAAACCTCCGATTTGCCGACGATAGTCCTTTTTGCCCTCACAGCTCTAGAACTCCAGACGATGCTCCAAGAGCTCAATTCTTGGAGCATGGTCTGGAGTTCTAGAGCTGTACGGCTAGCTTCAGGAAGGGTGGGACTTGCGATGAATCACTACACACACTAAGTACTAAGCATAGGGTCGAGGTACATGGGCAGGAAATACATTATGTCGATGAGTATATCTACTTGGGCCATTTAGTTTCTTTCGAAAACAGACAGTAAAAGGGAAATCCCCCGAATCGAAATCGCCTGGAAAAGACATGTCCATGAAGACGCTAATGAAGTGTGATCTGCCGATTTCCCTGAAGCGCAAACTCATCGACATGTGCATCCTGCCTGTCCTAACCTATGGTGCTCAGACTTGGTCGCTCACCGAGTCGCAAAAGTTCCACCTTGGAGTCTGCTAAAGAGCGATGGAACGCAGCATCCTAGGCGTAAAAAGACAGGACAGAATTTGGAACACCAAGCTGCTTTCTAAAACAGGTAAAACGGACGTAGACAAGAAGGCTGCCAGACTCAAAGGGGATTGGTTGGGTCAGGTCAGCCGCATGCACGATGACCGCTGGGCAAAAGTCTCCACATAATGGGTACCTGAAGATGGACGGTGCCGCCGAGACGGGCCCAGAAAGAGGGGGCGGGGTGACCTGGACGCATACCGTGAGGTCTGATTCGAGGTGGCGTGGGAAGAGTTCCTGGAAGGACTTTGGGGAGCTAAGTAAAAAAAAAAACTAATAAATATTATTTAGTTTGATTTCCTATTAACATTTTCGTTTTGCTAACAGCCCAAAATAAATGTACGCAGCTTCCTAAAAGACGGCTACAGCAATTTACAATCACGTAATCATCATGCTTGGGAAATGAAAGAACTAGGGAATAATAATGTCCCAGGATAAGTAAGTTCCAACATGAAACCCGGTTAGGACACGGCAACATAATAATATTAATTTTAAAATAATGATAACATAATATTAAAAGTATGTATGTGTGCATTCTTTGTTGTGTATGACATGACATACATGACATGACTATACCTAATATAATATGTAATTATTTATCTGGATATCATATTTACTAAATATTTTGTTCTAGGTATTCTGTGAGCGAGTAAAGCATTTTTGAATTAGATATTCTTTTAATTTTCCATTAAATTTTTTGAATTTGGTTTCTTCTTTTATTCGTTCCGGTAATTTGTTGAAAATTTTTACTGCCATGTAGGCTATGGAAAAGCATTTCGATTCGTGAGGGTGGAAGATGTAATCTATTTTTATGGCGTGTATTTAAGTTATGAATATCTGTTGTTTTTGGAAAAATGTTGCTATTTTTTAATACAAATATGCATAGGTCTGTATATACACAGAAGATAAAGTTAGGAGTTTTAATTTAACAAAGTATGGCTTACAGCTTTGGGTATTGTCAATATGGGCCAGTATTCTAACACATTTTTTTTTTTGATTATAAATACTTCACTTGCGTTGACGCTGTTTCCCCATAACATCACTCCATATCTTATAGTTTGACCAAGACCGCTGTACCGCGCCTTAGGAATGCGCGGCGAGGCGGGGTGCAGCGCTGGCGTATGAGCGGTGGGACGCCGTGAGCGTTGACGAATGAGCGGCCTGCACTGCCCCCCGTCTCGCCGCGCACTTACCTACGGCGCGGTATAGCGGTCTTGGTCAAACTATAGCCACGAGTTTGCGTAGGCGTAGTTTGCCGATAGTGCTGTTTGTGTATTTGTTTTGTACTTAAGTTGAAACAAGGCGTAGGTAATTTTAGATAATTTAGATTTAACTATTTCTATGTGCTATTTCCAATGCGTGTCTATGTTTGTACCGAGTAAGTTAAATGTAGTTACTGCTTCTATAGGGGTGTCATTACAAAATACGTTTGCACTTAGGGAGGTGGGGTTTTATACGATCTAAATTGCATCATTTTAGTTTTATTATGGATTGGATGGAAATTATGGATGTCATGTCTGAAATAAAATATTTTAATTTTATTTTTTATTATAGTTAATTTCTAAATTGTGATCTTGTAGCCTCTGGAGAGTATTTTGTAAGATTGTATTTGAATCACAATTTTTGTCACATTTCACAAGTATGGAGATATCATCGGCAAATAGTACTGGTAATGTAGTTTTTTTATTTAGAAATTTTGGGAGGTCATTGATATACATTAAGAATAGTATGCGCCTAGAACGCTGCCTTGAGGGATGGAGCATGTGAGGTTTCTTATCTGGGATCTGACTGTTATTGTCTCTCTATTTTTAATATTGTGGTCTTCAACCTGGACTATTTGCTTGTATGTATTTTTCATTATGTAGCAACCGTAACAGAAAGTTATAGACGGTATGCAAAAAAGTTAGAACATCGGAGTTTTCCCAGCTTTAAATAACACGGTGTTCAGCATAGTTCTTCAGTTTTCTGTCTGATGTTAACACATTAGAAGCGTAGTTAAGTATATACTTCTAATACGAGTGCGTGCTCATAATGACAACATGTTAAAAGTTGCAACACAATGTTATCGGACGCATTATCATAACATTGCCAGATAGTATCGCTCTTAATACCGAAGTTATGTACGAGTACTCGTCAACTGCGTAGTTTTTAAACTAAAATATTTATTCGGTTAAATAATGCAGAGATACGTCATGTTGGAGTATTCCCTTTTGAGCACCTCTGCATTTTGCACCAAAGGTATTCCCATTTGAGAATACCTTTGGTGCAAAATGCATAGGTGCTCAAAGGGGAATACTCCGTCATGTTAGCTGGTGTGGAAGGATAAAGATAGAAGGACCAATATCGACCGTCCCTATTAACAATGTCGGTTCTGCAGGGAGACTACTGTTTAGTCCCTACTGAACAGTGGTCTTTTTCGCAGAACTGACATTGTTAATATCATAAAGATTCTTTTTTATCGTTAGGGCAAACTTTGAACTGCCCTCAGTTCAAAGTTTGTTTTGACAGTGATTTATGTAAAAAAGTGAATATTGGTAAAAATGTACATATATCCGACATTGCTAATAGGGACGGTGGATATTGGTCTTTAAAAACCTATGTTCTAAACTTGCAACGAATTCTACTAACAGTCCAATCCATATTTCGTTTGCTTTATACAGGGGTTATTGGTAAAACACCAACAACCTCTGAAGGGGTCATTGTACTCATCATTATGAACAAATTTTACTATGGGACCAAACCTGAAATCGCGAAAAAAACAGCTGTTCAGTACATTTTAACGAATTATGCGAACATAAATGTACTGAACAGCTGATTTTTTTTTCGCGATTTCAGGTTTGGTCCCATAGTAAAATTTGTTCATAATGATGAGTACAATGACCCCTTAAGAGGTTGTTGGTGTTTTACCAATAACCCTATACAGTGTTAGGTTAAACGAGGGATTTACTTTAAAGGGGTCATTGTAATCATTATTATAAACAACTTTTACTATGGGACCAATTAGATTTCTACAGAAATCTAATTGTTGAATTTCGATATTGTTTAACGATGTATAAAGTTTATTCAAAATTTCTGTTTTCATTGTTCTAGTTTACTTCAAATGTGTAGTGTTATTGAGAGGCAATTTCTGTCTAAACTATTTAAAAAACAAAAAAAAAACACTAGATATATGCCATGGGCTTCTACTCCGTTCACCTATAGTACCCTATTTTTTTTCAAGACGGTAAAATATCATCTAGTATAGTCACTCTCCTGCGGAAAACAGGAACAACAACTCCGCGGGCAGAAAATCGCAGCATTTTCACAACGCCACGTATCGAAGACACTGGTAAACTCAAACTCCGCTCTACTTACACGGTTTAGTATTTTAATTTTTTTTTTTTATAAGTAAATAAAAAGCCTGGGAATTATCGAGGTTCTTAGTCTTTCTCTCACACGCGCCTGATACTAACCCAGGAATAAAAGGTCTCAGGCGAAAACTAGATATGCCATAGGCTTCTACTCCGTTCACCTATAGTGCCCTAATTTTTTCAAGACGGTAAAAAATATCATCCTGTATAATAACGTTTTGCAAACATATGAAAGTCACTCTCCTGCGGAAAACAGGTACAACAACTCCGCGGGCAGAAAATCGATGACGCGATTTTCTGCCCGTGGAGTTGTTGTTCCTGTATACCTAGGATTAAAAGCTCTCAGGCGACTGTGAGGGCCAGTCTAAGAACCTCGATGGTATCCCGGCCAGTTTCTATTCCGTGTTTTTAAAGTGTCTCAGGATGGAAAGAGAAAATAAATTTTCTATACGGTATCAATACCGGTATTGAAAAAATCTGGTATTCGAAACCCCAGCTCTGTGCCATTGCAAATAGCGGAAATTCAGGGTTCTGCAAATAGCAGAAAGACATCAAATTTTCTAAAACCCTACACGATTTTTAGCGAAAATTTTGCCGCTTTACGTAACAGAACAAGTGAACCGGAACCTGACCGATTACTACGTAACGGAAACCTCTGTCATTTGTAAATAAACTAGTCTTAGATTATGACATCAACATCGGTATCTCACTAACTGTGTACTGCAGATCAAATTGTAATTCTGGCCAGAACGGAAGCCGTTCCCGCAAATGTTCGAAAGGAAACCTAAACTTTTTCAAAGATCGTTGGACTGCAGACCCAGTACAATAGCCTGTAGTCAGTGATGAAAAGAAATTATGTTTATTTGTGTCAGAAGATCTTTTAGGACACTTAAACGTCGGTTTTGGTCAATATTTTACAAATATATGACGCCAGTCCAGCACCCCTTACACTAGGCCGCACATCAGTGGAATACTTTGACCTTGAGCTGGCCTACGGCCACGTACATTACGGCCGAAGAATCTTGGCGAGTACGATCCGAACTTCGCGCAAAAGGCTGCGCAGTAACATTTTTTAGGAACCAAATGGTGATTTGAGACGAGTAAGAGAACATGCGCAAAACTTCAGAGAGCCTATGTTCAGACTCGCCAAGATACGTCGGCCATAGCGCAGTACGGCCTCAGTACGAAATTTCAACAGAATAAGAGGCCAGCCTATACTGGTTTTTGTTACCGTACACTGCCGGGCCAAGACTCTAATTAGTTACATGAATTCTAATCAAACTCTACAACCGCATAGAAAAATAACGACTCGAGTGTGTTTAGGCAGCTATAAACAACGTTTTCAATTTACAACCATGAAAATGGCGGTATCAGACGCGATAAGGGACCCAGTTAACACTTAATTGTATGACAGATTTACATGCTAACTGCTCAAGCACTAACCAGTTAGGTACCTACCAATACAATGTTATGACTTTCAAACTTTTTTATTTTAAATACGACCTAAATATATTACAATAATTGATATGCTAATAGTATATTGATTGGTAAGCTAATCAATAGTATGAGATACGACTATGATAATATTCTTTTAAATTCACCCTTCATTAAGTAAATAAATTGTTTTGATTAAAAGGAAGCTAATATTCTTTTTTACTGTTTCCTAAAATAACCAGTCCTCTAACTTTTTCCACATCCATAGAAGGAGGTAATTGTTTGTCATAGTTGGCAACAGTTTACACAATTAATAGTTTAAATTTAAATTTAAATAAAATATAGTTAGAGGATGTTTGTTACATACCTACCTACTTGTTTTGTTTCAAACTAGGGTAATTTTTATATGGTCATAAGTTTTGAAAGTTAAATAACTGACACAATGAGTTACGCACTACAACCATTTATACATCAAATGAAAGGGGGGTATAAAATACAGATTTACACCACATTAAAATTATTCGAAATGTCCTCCTCTTGCTTCGATACAAGCCTTCAATCTGCAAGGCCAGTCATCAATCGAAGCACGCACGACGTTCATGTCAATATCGGCGACTGCTTTAATCAGGGATGCTTTAAGTGACTCCCAAGTTGCGATGGGGTTTAGCGCAGACTTTCTCCTCTAAGTGCTGCCATATTTTGTAATCCAAGGGATTCAAGTCTGGACTGGATGAGGGCCAATCCTCATGCCTGATGAAAGTCGATTCCACGGGTCGTGAGCCAGTTTTGGGTACTTTTCGCCTTATAAGCCGGCGCAGAATCCTGCTGGAATACCTAGTGCTTGTTTACGAACATTGTTTGTGAAAGAGGTTCCACAATGTTTGTTAGGACTGTGTTTTGATATACAAGGGCACTGGTTTTCACTCCTTTTTCACAAAAAAAACACCTCCGTTGGACCCAAATATGACACCCCAAGCCAAACTATATAATACCGAAGGGTGATGACCACGCTGAACACGTGGCACACGTCTGCTCGCTTCTTAACTAGAGTGTGCATACACATTATTATTTTGTTTGTCGAAACTCTCCTCAACATTAAGAAATTTTTCGTCTGAAAAAAGTAGGTATTTTGCGGTATTTTTGCCCGCGTACCGCCTTAACAAAACCTTCCGAGTCTGATTTTCTTCAGCCGTGCGTTAAGAAGATGTGCTGTTTTTCCTATAAGCACGCAGTCCTAGGTCTTCATTTAACACCCTTTTAACAGTAGTTCTGCTTAGTCCCATCTGCAGAGCCCACATTTTTTGCTTGCGGACAGGATTTCGTTGGATTCGCGCCTTCACTGCTTTGATGACCGCTGGAGTCCGAACAGTACGAGGTCGACCGCTCCTTTGTTTATCTTCTAATCTTGAATCTTCCCGGAATCGTTTGATAGTACGATAAATAAATCTGTGGAATTTTCAAATTTTTCAGCAGTTTGCAAATCTCAGTTGGTGCGTGATCGCAACGATGCAATGCAATTACTGCGACTCTGTCTTCTTTGCGCGTCCACTCCATTTTAGAAAATGAACAAAATTCCAAAAACCCTGTTTTTATTTTCTTTAAATATTCAAATTTCGAATGCCTATAATATTTTCCTCGGCTTGTATTCTAAATTCGAAATTTTACCTATGTAACTTATGGCCTGACTACGTATTATGTACAAAAAAAAAATGTTACTCATAGCAGTGTCCTTAAAAATGTTAATTTCATAGAAACTTAATTTAGTTTAATTTATCATTGGTAAAAAAATCAGAATTTTATTTGATTAAAATTTTATTTAAATTGATTGTTAATGTGGTGGTTAGCTAGCGTCGCTAGCTAACCACCACATTAACCTTTTCACCGCCAAGCACTTCTATAGAAGTTCGGGATTTTCGTGCCACCAGCGCCACAACTTCTATAGAAGTTGTTAGTTTTAATTATCTTATTAAAATAAATTTACTGTGATTAAAAGCTTTGTTTCATTTTATTATTTAAGATAGCACTGTCTACTACCCTGTTTTTATTTTTCTACACAAAATAATCCCTAGTTTGTCCTAAAATCGGCAAAAACAGAAACTCCGAATTTTGTTACTTTCCTCAGAACGCCAATCACTTCATATCAAGTTGTCCAGTGATGTGCCGTGAAAGGTTGATTTCACCATTGAAATATTTATAAATACAGAAAGTTACGAATATCGAAAACATTTTGAGGTCAATAAAATATGAATATGAATAGCGTCGCTAGCTAACCACCACATTAACCTTTTCACCGCCAAGCACTTCTATAGAAGTTCGGGATTTTCGTGCCACCAGCGCCACAACTTCTATAGAAGTTGTTAGTTTTAATTATCTTATTAAAATAAATTTACTGTGATTAAAAGCTTTGTTTCATTTTATTATTTAAGATAGCACTGTCTACTACCCTGTTTTTATTTTTCTACACAAAATAATCCCTAGTTTGTCCTAAAATCGGCAAAAACAGAAACTCCGAATTTTGTTACTTTCCTCAGAACGCCAATCACTTCATATCAAGTTGTCCAGTGATGTGCCGTGAAAGGTTGATTTCACCATTGAAATATTTATAAATACAGAAAGTTACGAATATCGAAAACATTTTGAGGTCAATAAAATATGAACTTTGTTATCTACTTCATTACAAAGGATAGTAGATGAATTTCGACCTTCAGGTAGATGCCGATACGTAATTATAAAGTTGTTACTAATTCTTGTCGATAGTTATTTTCCCATCTCTACAAAACAATTGGTCGTCTATGCCCCTGTGCGCCACCGAGTGCCACGAACTACTATAGAAGTTGGTCAGTGACGTCATAGGCGTGCGGCTGTCAAGGTCACTTTGGCATAGTGCAGCACAAAATCGGATTCGCGCGCACGCATCTTTCTTTCTTTCACTTGCAAATAGAAAAATGAGTGAAGAACTTGATTCGGACGAACTTCTAAAAATTTTGCAAGGTGTGGAATCGGACTCGGAGTATTTTGTGGAGAATATTGAACCAGAAGATAATTCTGAGGTATGTCTAACTGGATGATAATAATAATGTTTATTCATCAAAGAGTAGGAATTCAATAAGTATGTAAAATGTTCGGTGAACCCAGTATCTCCAGATGCACTGTAATTACAGTAGATTTAGGTACTGTTTTTGTACTCTATACACTATTATGGTAAATACAGTGTATGAAAGCACTGTAATTTTAACTTTTTTAGAAATTCTTTTCAAAGAAAAAAAAGGAAACCTAATCGCAATTCGTATAAAAATCATCTAAATGGATGAAACGTAACGTTATATTGTAGATATTATGATTTATGTACCTATTCTGTGCTTCTATCTACTTGGTCATATTATTATGCGGAAAGGGGAATTACTGAGCAAACTGTGTCGCTATTTCTTAGTGAAATTATTTAGTTAGATTTTAGTTTCGTGTATGGGTTTCAATTTGAGGCGTTTACTTTTAGTTAGGTTATTATGCTTATGACTTCATCATGTTTGTTTAGTTTTGTTGCGCTCACAGGTTCACTGTGCTCGTAGGGATAAACCGAAAACTATTTCGGAAAGTGATGAAGGCGGTGGTCTATCGACATCAAAAATAATGAAGAAAAGACAATAAGCATTCAATTTAATAGTTAAAAATACTTAAAATTTGATAAAGTTCCTAGTTACTGTAAAATATACTGTAGTTTAGGACATTATAATTTTACTTTCCCAATCTGGAGACACTGGGTAAACCATATACCTAATAAAAAAACACAGGAATAAACAAAAATAGAAGAAAGAAAAACCATAGACCCCATCCCTGATCAGAATCAAATTCAACGTGCCCTCAGTGCCAATAACTTGATATGAAGTTAAAGAATGAGATCATGAAACAAATAGAGATGTACCCCATTCCTTATAGTTCTAATTGAGTTATGTATTAGTTTCTTTGATACTCATAAATTATACTGTTTTTTTTTTTTTATTAAGGATACTGTGAAATAAAACAAATCTGGAAATATTTAATCAGTTTTTATTTATATTCGTAAAATCAACTTTAAATCTTAACTTTACGCGTATCTTATTCATCGATATGACGATATCCCCATCACTACTGTTTACTGTATATTTAGTTATACATTTATAGCTTGGCGCTCGGCGAGGCATTGCGTTTTGTGTACGTTGGCGGCGAAAAGGTTAACAATCGACCTCAACAATTGATCATTTGATGGTCCTAGTTTATCATTTATCACTTCGAGTTACTGCTACATATACGGCTACATGTAAGTGGGTACGCCCTTTATGCCTGGAGGCTTTTATTTAGTTATACAAGTTCTGTTTACGTTCTTAGTTTTGTATTTATATTTCTGCTCGAGTATAGTTGTCGATATCTTTTTCTTTCTTTCTTGTTGGTATATTAATAATAATAATAAAATAATATCCTGGGACATTTTCACACACGGTCATCTGGTCCCAAACTAAGCAGAGCTTGTACTATGGAAACCAGATAACTGATATACTACATATACTACTTTTTTTTTTTGTAAATACATACTTATATAGATAATTACACCCAGACTCAGAACAAACAGACATGTTCATGCACACAAATGTTTGTCCTGGATGGGAATCGAACCCACGACCTGCGGCGTGATAGGTGGTATCTTAACCAACCACGCCAACTGGCCTGTCTATTGGCGTGTGCTAGCTGACTTATGGCAATGAATTTACTTTAATTACATGTTTTGTTGCGTGTTGCCTATATTATTTTGCACAGTGCTGTATACTATATCAAATATTTTAACTGAACAGACAGCTGTGCTGCTGGGAAGTTGGTTGCGCCACTTCTCCCCAGCTAAAGCACTAGGAAGTGGCGAAGGGCGAATTTTGGGGGACTGTCTTATGTTATTTTGACGTTCGAAAATGCTGATTCTCAGCCTAGTTTGAATAAATGACTTTTGATTTTGATTTAACCTTTTTTATTTTGTCAATAAATAATTGGTACAAAAAGTAGTGTTTCTTTCATTTACAAAAAGTATGTACAACTTTCGGAATAAACCACACTTATTTAGTAATTAGTTAACCTTACTGTTTAATTTTTTTTAAATATTAGCAATGATTTAAATATTCGGTAATTATTCGGCAAATCAACCTAATTTGGTAATTATTCGGCCGAGTACGAACATGAAAAAATATATCGAATGTACCGAATACGAATATTCGGCCGAACATTCGGCGCATCTCTAGTAATTTTACTCCTTCGGACACATATTCTGCAGCTTGTAGTTATTTGTTTATCGATATTTTATGTGGGTAGGTACATTTATTTACATACTATCTATTATTTATTTCTATAACCCGTTCGAGTTAACTATGCACATCCGCTGTGACGTAACTCTGACGGTACTCCTGTCTTTGCAAAAAAAGTTAATTTCGTAAAAATATTTTTTTTTTCTTCATTCAAAGTATTTTTTAAATATTTTGTTGTTTATATTAATTACCATACTTTGAATGAAGAAAAAAAATTTTTTTTTCTTCATTCAAAGTATGGCTAATTAATATAAACATACAAAATATTTAAAAAATAATTTGAATTCCAGCAAAGTGCATAGTTAAGTCGAACTGGTTATAAAATGTGTCTTATTTGTCTAATGTTATTCATTTAAAGGCAATAAAATTATTATAATCAGTCTGAGTTGAATATGTATTAATGAATATTCCATATACCAAGTAAAGGAAAATTTGACTTCCTCATGGACATAAATTATATTAGTGATGATGGTCAAATAAAATGTAGGTTTATATTACCATACTAGAAAATAGACTACAGCTGTGGCTGAAAGGAAGCATACCATATTTTTTTTTTCTT
Source organism: Dicycla oo (assembly GCA_948252095.1). Lineage (NCBI taxonomy): Eukaryota > Metazoa > Arthropoda > Insecta > Lepidoptera > Noctuidae > Dicycla > Dicycla oo. Next base: position 26,213,362 of record OX411718.1, read on the forward strand.
TTTAGTATTTTGGTCTCAATTTTGAGAAGATTACTCAATTATATTGTTTGTGTTAGATCTAGTTTTATGAAAGGTTGTGGTTGGTTTACCAGTCAATTACCTAACATATGATGAAATAAACAAGGGCTCGACTGCCTTTTATAGCATCACATTTGTTTTGGTAGGAATCTTTCAATTTAAATAGTTATAAGTTATAAACTTATGAATGAATGGTAGAACGCCAAACAATTTCTAATAGCCGGCCTACACGCAAAAATAAATTCACACACACACAAGTAAAAAATGTAAAAAATGTGTGGATGTTAAGTTTGAAGTTTGTTGGCTAAACTCAGCACAAATAATTTATTATATGCTGACTATTCTGTGTGTGGATCAGCTGTTATAATAGCTTTAAGAAAGAAATTTATTTGTTTTAAATTTCATCTTAAATATTTACAATAGGATTATTGTTTTGAATTAACTATGTAGTTGTTTTACAACAATAGCTAGTAAAATCCACTACTTAATATGAATGTTATTATCTTGATGTGTATTTTAATAAGAATTTTAAGATATTTTCAACCTTATGGGTGGTTCTGGATGGCAATTGAAGTATTTTTAAATAAAAAGGAACTTTTAAATGCCTTCATGTAGGTAAATAATGATTGGCATACACACAAAATAAAATTTCATTTCTTTATGTAAGTATTGTATCTAAGATCAAAATCGTCAATCAATATTTACCAACAAACAATGCAATTAAGAAACTATGTTGGTAAACATAGAAAGAAACAATATGAGGTATGGAATATTTTGAGCGCAATGTAGACGTGGATGTTAGTTACTACGGCGGTCGCGGTCCACCCACTTTAATTATATCTCATCATAAAACTTCCAAGGGCAAATAACTCACCAAAGAGATGAGCCGACGCATCGCCATCTCATGGTTCCACAGGCACTCGCAAGGATCCATTTCATCAGCCATAACTAAGCAAAAAATTAGCACTTAGAAATCGCTCTGTCTACAATTAAATACTTTCCTTCTCTCATTTGTTCTCAACTCGATAATTTCAACCAGCTGACATGCAAATAATAAATACCCAAGGTGATTACGTCAACAGCTCAACATAACACTTTTCCTCCTTATCGACGTAAGCAGTAATAAGAATCCAAATCTTTGTTTTTATTTACAAATACAAAAAACACTGGTCAAGGATTAGTTGTCATGGGTCTACGAAACAAGAAGAGAAAGTTAAACAATATTCTTGGGCGTACCTGCAGCACTACTTAGCAGAATTAAAAACACACTAAATTATGTCGCTATTGTTACTAAAAGTGAATGCAACTACGTTTGATTTGATAAATGACAGGAAAATGTTGAAGACTGAACACTTTAACACACTGGCGACGACATCTTTTCTACGAGTACTCGAGTGCCTGTAGCTTTTTGATTGGTAGTTCGTGAAAGATGATTGGGTGGCAACATCCAATCAACGACGAGAGACATGAGAGTTGACAGCTTTTAAATTTGGAATGTTGCCATACGCTATATTATTTCTATAGATGGTAAATTAAATTAAAGTTAAATAAATAAACAAATGTTAGACAAGTTAAAAATGTCTGATTTTTTAAATCACCTGAGCAGGTCAAACAGAATTGAATTTTGCAAGCGAATGGAGTGGCCGATAACAACAAGTGATGTTTAACGTTTCGAGCAGCCATTCATCGATTTATAATTTGACTGGCCAGTTGGCGTGGTTGGTACCAAGATACCACCTATCATGCCGCAGGTCGTGGGTTCGATTCCCATCCAGGGCAAACATTTGTGTGCATGAACATGTCTGTTTGTTCTGAGTCTGGGTGTAATTATCTATTAGATGATGGTCATCTGATCCCAAACTAAGCAGAGCTTGTACTATAGAAACCAGATAACTGATATACTACATATACTACTTTTTTTTTTGTAAATACATACTTATATATTGGGTTAGCTAATAAGTAATGAGCGACATACAACTATTTTATTTGTATTTATTAATTAAATGAATAATTGTTAATCATTAATAATATATTCACCGTCGTTTTCTACTACCATTCGCCATCGATCTAGCAAAGAGTGAATGGCGTCTGCATAGAACTTCGTTGGTTTTGAATTGAAGAAGTCAACTATGCATTGTTTCAAGTATGGTTCATCGTCAAAGCTTTTTTCCCGTAAATTATTAGTAAGTGATCGGAACAAGCTGAAATCAGTTGGTGCTAAGTCTAAGTCTAAGAATATGGAGGGTGGGGTATTATTTCCCAATTAAGCTCCAATAGTTGTAGCCTGGTACTCTTAGCAATATGCGGCCGGGCATTGTCGTGCGGGATAAATATTTTGTCGTGTTGTGGACGTTTGCGATGGATGTCAAGCTTCAGTTTTTCGAGTTGATCACAATATACTGTTGCTGTAATCGTAGTATTAGTAAGAAAGAATTCCCAGCTTATTACTCCATGTTTATCTCACCAGACAGAAAGCATTACCTTGCGAGGATGAAGATCACCTTTTGTCGTAAGTTTTCTCTGTTCTTTACATCCCAGCCACTGGCGCTTGCGTGTGTAATTAACATAGAGAACCCACTTTTCATCTCCAGTGACAAGATGATCAAACCAATTAAATGTTCGGCGGAAAGATAAAAGTTGTACACAAATCTCAGCTCGGTAGGTCAGCTGTTCTTTACTTAATTACCACTATATTTTTTCACTATATTTGTAAGTCTTTCCCAAACCATCTAAATGATTTTCTATGGTGCAATGAGAGCACTCGAGCTGAACAGCCAAATCGCGTGTAGTTCTTCGAGGATCTTCTTCGATTAATAGTTTTAATTTATCGATATCTATTTCCACCTTGGTTGATCGGTTAAGGAAAAATCGTTATTGCGGAACCGTTGGAACCAGCGCTTTGCTGTTGCTTCGGAGACTGCATCGTGAGCTATCCTTTGACATAGAATTACGTGTAGCTTCTGCAGCAGAATGCCCAGATTGAAACTCATATAAAAAACAATGTCGTACGTCGGTTTTAATATCACTCATTTCTTTGTGAACTTTAAAGCACTAACAGCCAAACTATCAATAACGCGCATGAGCGCGACTCGCTCTTTATATACCCTCTGCTACAGAACGTTCTCTAACCTTTCCGAAAATTCTAGAAATTATAAACTAAAACGCTCATTACTTATTAGCCAACCCGATAGATGATATGATTTTGTAAATATATACTTATAGAGATGACTATGTGTGAACAATGTCCCAGGATATTAGGTATATAAGCAGGAGGGGTTAGATATTTCATCAATGGCCTTATTAAATTCAGTATGATTGTATGATGGTATCTGATGGTAGGAATACAAATGCATTTGGAACGACCAAGTTGAATTAATATATATGTCGTAGGATGATTTGATAATTCAAATTTTCACGAAAACCCTAGGGGTGTTGCGAAAACACAACACAATGGTGAACACATTTCTCAATCTTACTAGAAAAAGTTAGCACTTTTGCAAAAACACCATTCGCTCTAGTAGTATTGAATATCCTTAACTCTGATTGGATAGATTTTGGCTTACTGACCAAATCTTATTCTGATTGGTTCCTAGTTTTACCCTGTGAGCTTTGAAGTATTAAATCATAGAGGTCTGAATGGTACAAAGGACAATATCGATTTATAGGAACTTTACTTTTTATTGAACATTTTAGTTACTTAATCTACAAACACAGAACCTCTGTAGAACTATTCGCATTATTTTTCAAGTCCTACCACACTTTTAAAACAAAAGACTACTGAGTCGCTCTCAAAAACCCAAATATAAACAAAACAACGTGCGTGAATTATTGACATTTAAAACGTTAACCCATCGGAGGACGTCTCGTTTCGGGCGCTCCGACCAAAGAGTATAATAATAATACGGGAGGCTCCGACCCAGCTAATCAGCGTTCTTATTTCATAATAGCTAACGTTTTGTTTCGCAATATTACTATACCCTGAGTCTCCAATTCAGTTAATTTTTGTAAACAAAGAAACGTCAATAAATGTCAATACAAGATGAACAAGTAACACGATGATAATAACACAACAAAGTTAATAAACACGCAGCGAAAAATTTGACCGGAGAAAAGAAAACGAATGAATTGAAAATACCACAGGAAAAGACGCAACTTAGACGTACCTACTGCCAAACGTTTGAAAATGTTAGGAACTCTTGCAGTGTTACCAGTATCATCAAATATTTCATAACAGAAAATCTCCACTTATTAATAACTTTGTTTCAAACCGAAAATTTCTAATAATAATTACGGTGTGATAATATTTTAATTATTATTTCTAAAATCAGTACTTAAAATAAAATCTAACCTTTTTTCCGCCATTTCTTGGGAATTACCATTAAGAAGATATTTTTTTGGCCTGTTATCACCTTTGTTAGAGACTCAGGGTATAGAGCGACTCGTGTTTTTGCAAAAAACCCTATCTAATAGGTTGGGGAAAAAGTTTCTTCGCATTTTTTAAGAAAATTTAAAACATTTTTTAATATAGTTTATTTACATTTAACTAAAGTATGTAGGTACCATTTTGTTCGATAACTTTTTGCCATCTTGTAGGTAGGGACATGATCCCATTGCTATAGAAATTTTGGGACTTGTGGTCAAAATACCGGGACAAGTGGTTTTGGCAGTCCTCTCGTGATGTTAACCTGACACTGCCTAAAGAATTCTGAAGAGACCGAAACAGGTGGAAATCTGAAGGTGCAAGGTCAGGACTATACGGTGGATGATTAACACCGCCCAGCCAAACTCTCTTAATTTTTGCTGAGTGGCTAAAGATGTGTGAGGTCTAGCGTTATCACGATGAAAAACCACACCCCTTCTGTTGATTAATTCCGGCCGCTTTCTCTCAACTTCTTGCTTTAATCTCATCAGTCGTTCGCAGTAGAGTTCAGAATCGATGGTCCTGCCTGGTGGTAACAGTTCATAATGAATGATGCCCTTCCAATCCCACCACACACACAGCATCACCTTGTTGCGAGTTAACCCGGGTTTCGCCACAGTCTGTGAAGCCTGACCGGCCTTTGACCACGACCTTTTTCGCACGTTCTTGTCATACGTGATCCACTTTTCATCACCAGTTATCAGCTTCTTCAAAAATGGTTCGGTTTCATTACGTCGTAATAAAGAATCACAAATGAGTACACGGTTCATTAGGTTTCTTTCAGTGAGCTCGTGAGGTACCCAAATGTCGAGCTTTTTTGTGTACCCAGTTTTTTTCAAATGCGCCAAAACTGTTTTGCGGTCAATTTCCAGTTCTTCAGCTACGTCGTAACTACTGATATGCCGATCTTGCTCCACTTTTTTCCTAAATGGCATCCATTTTATCCGTAATAGGGCGACCAGAGCGACGTGCATCTTTGACATCAAAATTTCCGGATTGAAAACGCTTAAACCAAATTTGTGCTACTCTCACAGACACTATACTAGGTCCATAAACATCGCAAATTTTTTTCGCGGCTTGCGTTGCGTTTTTACCTTTTTTGTAGTAAAATTTTAAAATGTATCGAATTTCTTCATTAGATTCACTAATCTTGACGGTACGAAAAACAAATGAAAATCACACATTTTCCTAATTTGAATTTGGAATTATGTTCTTTAAAATTTAAACTTTCAATGATACCAAAACCAGCCAGATACAAATAGTATAGCCAAAGAGATTTTATTACAAGTTCATACATACTATAATGCGAAAAGACTTTTTCCCCAACCTAATATTTCCAGTAAGATTGAGAACCACCATTGTCTAATTATCATTGTTTTAGCAATATCCCTAGGGTTTTCGCGAAATTTCTAATTATCAAATTATACTACGACATATACATGGTCAGCTAGCTCTTTGTATAATACAGTTTCAGCATCCTAATTGCGTAACACATTATCGATCGGAATCTGAATAATTTTGAAGCAAATTGCTAATCCATTGCTTCATATGTTCGAAAAATTGGTCTTCTCAACAACATAAATAACGCAATGAATGTTGTTGAACTGGTTGAACTATCAAAATGAAGCCGATTCTATAATATGAAAAACAAAGTTGCGGATGTAACCGAAAATATATCCACAAATTTGACTTACTTTTATAGCACAGTCACTTAGAAACATTATAATCTTTGTAATTATAGTATCCAACAAGACTTCACACACTTATGTGCCGTTCAATACTCTTTGCAAAGGAAAACGTGCTGTTATAGTAATAGGTACAGACGCCAGCACATTAAGCTACCCGAATTTGAAAAGTTTCCCAATCATCCTTGAACCTAATGCCTAAGCAATAAAGTTCAAAATCTATTAAAGAAAGACAGATTGTAGTAGCTTGATGTGCTGGCGCCTGTACAAGGTAGTTGTCATCCTATATATTTTTACATTTTGCAATAACATTACGAAGTTATAATGCACATGGCTTCTCATAACAATAAAACTTATATAGTGTCTCGTTCAGTGTCCTTGAAAGCGTTAACTTCGTAAAATAAGGTGTAACTTAAATAACGCACAACCTCTTAAGGGGTCATTGTACTCATCATTATGAGTAACTTTAACCACGGGAACAAGTCTGAAATCGCGAAAAAAAATCAGCTGTTCCCTACATTTAGCTCGTCAAAATGTAGAGCATGCAACAGCTGATTTTTTTTCGCGATTCGAGGCTTGGTCCCGTAGTAAAAGTTGTTCATAATGATGAGTACAATGACCCCTTAAGAGGTTGTGCGTTATTTAAGTTACACCTTGTATTATATAGAGACCTCTTCACATGTGTAACCAAAAACAATCGCGCAGTGGCGCCCTCATCGTTTGTTTGGTTATTTCTTTTATTTTAGAATGAAAATGCAGAAAATAAGCATGGTTTGTTGTGCTCCACAAGATTATACGTTATTATTATTACTTTGAATGATCACTAGGCTGCTGGTGGGACTTAGTAATTTATACTTATTTAGAATCCGCGCGCGATCATAATGGGATAGAACCTTGTAAAAGTAAATCGAAAATGACAGTTCTCGCGCGAAGTAGCGTTATCAAATAAGTTCTGGCCAACCCAACCCCCTGGTTATGATTTTAGCAGATTATGTCTATGTAGGCATGTCATGTTTTTTTTACTTCGTTGCTAACGCTACTTCGCTCGAGAACTGTCATTTATTTGACAAGGTTTCATCCCATTCTGATGCGCGCGGCTAAATACGGTGATAGTAATTCGCTACGTAAAGCCGGAGCCATGCGTGACTGGTACAAATCGATGAGTCCGCGTATCACAGTCAGTTTCCCTCAGTCGTCAGTTTATTTAATTCGCCAGTTTCGTTGATTAGTCACCTATTAGGCTAATTCTTTTTTTTTTGTTGTTGTGTAATTGTCACGACAAGGTTTCTTGAAAGATTTTTTTTTGAAAAGCTGCCGGGAAAATTGGAAAATTCGAGAAAACTGAAAGTACATTTTGTAGGTTTGGGAATTTTGTATGAATTATTGAAATTTTTACAGGACAACGTTTGTCGGCTCAGCTAGTATATACAAATAAAAATCAAACCGAATGTACCCATGTACGCGCATCACTTCAGAACGGTTGCACCTATTTGACTAATTCTTTTTTTGTTGTGATTGTAACTGTCAAGACAAGTTAGTATGAAAGAAAATGTTTGAAAAGTTGCCTGGAAAATTGGAAAATTCGCGAAAACTGAAAGTGCATTTTCTATGGGAATTTTGTACGAGTTATTGAAATTTTGAAAGGACAACATTTGTCGGGTCAGCTAAACTCGCCACAAAGTAACAGGCCTGTTTTGACATGAGGGTGTCCTTCTTTGTCCCGCTTTGTTTGTCTCTCTTTGGCATATGAAACGATATGGGCTGTCAAAACGCACCTAATTATTTTGTGGCGAGTTTAGTAGACTATAATAATATACCTACACGTTCGTATATCGAACGATTATGTGCCATACCTTTATCCACCTACTTATGGAAGTACCTAACATTAATAAAAGTATATGGTTACCTACTTCTTTCTATATACGTATAATATGTTCAAGTACTTAGGTAAGTTGACAGAATACTGTTCGAAAACAGCTTTTTACATTGTATTATTTATTTATCCAAACTATAACCAGCCACGCTACAAACAATACCTATGCCACGATCCGACGGCTCGCTTTTTTACAGGCCAGACCGCGCCAGGCCAGACCGACAGGCTTTGGGAACAGTCTTGAAGTGGTCTGTCGTCGCCCGTCCGATCGAATGTATCCGTGGAATGCTCGGCACGGATCACCACAGGCCTCGACAGGCACGGGCTGTGGGAACGTGGCATTAGATATGCATATCACAGTTCTACGTAAATTACCTACTTGTTCATTGTTGTAGGTACCTACAATTAATAAGTATTTACTAAAAAAACTGGCTAGAGAAAATATCTCCAAATTAAAACATAATTATGACCCTTGGGTTTAAAGTAACATAGGAACACGCATAGATTATACACTATAATATTATGGATCACGAGTTAATAGCTACTAGGTATAACACAGAGTACATTTATATATATGCATATAATTAGTTGGTATCGCGAAACGTGCCACGGACACAAAGTTACAATTATGAAAATACAACCACTAAAACATACATACCTACACAAAAAAAAACCGGTCAAGAGCGAGTCGGACACGCGCACCGAGGGTTCCGTATCATCAATATTAAAAAGTGTGCTATTTGGAGACATCGTTTTATTTTTTCTGCAGTCTTTACATAAACTTCTATCACATAGAATAATTTCAGATTTTTCTCTACGCAAACTTCGGAGATAAGGGGGAAATGGTATTTTTTTTACGTTTTTCATCAAAAGTCGAACACTATGCGGCCTAAAAAAAAATGTTTGAGAATGTGCGAACTAATTTTTAAGATCCCCTTTCAGATTTTTAAGATCCCCTTTCAGTCCCAGTTGCATAAAAATATATCTGTATTTTTATTTATTTCTTATTTGCAAAATAGTTGGGCAAACGTCATCTAAAACTATTCCAAAATTCAAGTTGATAGCTTTAGTAGTTCTTGAGATATCTAGCTGTGACAGACAGACAGACAGATAGACTGAGTCGCACCATAAGGGTTCCTTTTTACCATTTTGGTACGGAAGCCTAATAAAAGTTCTTGGTGTATGGAACGAAGTTCCTCTCGCTATATGTAGGTATTAATACAGAGCCATCTAGTAGAAGTTTTATAAACTAAAAACTTATACTAGATGGCTGTGTATTAAAAAAACAAAAACTTTTGACACTTTGACTTTTTTTGGGCATAATGCTTTTTATTTACGTGACGATTTCTATCAGTTTGCTCATACCGTAAGCCGCGTTAAAGAACTTCGTTTCAATAATAAATCCTTCATTTACGAAGATTTCAAAATGTTAAGTTGGGGCTCACACAGAGTGTTTAAAGCTTTCTCCTCAATCTTCAGGGAACCGAACAGCTGCGTCGAAATTGTTGGCAAAAATGGTTGACTACAAAAGTTGCACTTCTTCATACTACGCCGTAGGCCGCGTAGTACGCTACGACTCGTAAAGATTCACCGCGCATCGCACTACGCCGTAAGCTCCAGCGCAGTTGCTACGACTCGTAGTCTTAACTACTCTTAACGTGAGCCGTGCTACGCCGCAGCCGTTGGTGAAGTACGCTACGAGTGTTACGATTCGTGGAGTTTGAACACTGGATTTTGATAAAAATAATCTGAAAGTATAATTATCCTTTCCAATAAAAATAAAAAAAAATCAAACCGGTATGTAAATGGCGGAGTACTGAGGTAACAACATTTAAAAAAAGAAACTTTTTTGAAGTCTGTTAAAAAGGAGGCGTTTTCCAAAAAAAAGCTGCTGACACGAATTTCTGTCGTCCCACTTTACCTCCAATGATGAAACCAGAGTGAGCCAGCGACCCATCGCTGGCTCACTCTGCAAGTGAAAAAGCAAATATATTTGCATCTCTCTTTGCAAACAATTCATGTCTGGTCGCTGGCTCCAAGCAACCACCTACTGTACCTCATTGGGGCTCCTCGATGCCGAGAGATCGCAGTTCACAATAAAGAGGTCCGAAGAGTATTGTGCAGTCTAGACGTGAACAAGGCCAGTGGGCCTGACGGCATTCCAGCGAGAGTGTTGAGGCAGTGTGCGCCTGAACTGTCTCCTGTGTTGACACGTTTGTTCCGCCGCTCTCTTGAACAAAGAACGGTGCCGAAATCCTGAAGCTTGCAAATGTACAACCAGTGCCCAAAAAGGGCGACCGTGCAGACCCTGCCCATAACCGTCCGATCGCCATTACCTCCATTCTATGCAAAGTTATGGAAAGGGTACTGAACAATAAGTTGCTGACCTACCTTGACGACAATGATCTCCTTAGTAACCGTCCATATGGCTTTCGCCGGGGACGATCAACTGGCGATCTTCTTGTGTATGTCACGTAGTGCTGTGGCGAAGCCATAGAGAAACACGGCTAAACACTTGCTGTATCGCTTGACATCTCGAAGTCCTTTGACAGGGTCTAGCACGCTGTTCTGCTCAGCAAGCTTCCTGCTTATGGTATCCCAGCTGATTTTTGTAGCTGGATATCAGATTTCCTTAGTGAACGGTCGATCAGAGTAGTCGTTGATGCCGGAGTTCCTCAGGGGTCTGTTCTCTCTGCAACTCTTTTCCTGCTGCACATCAATAACCTGCTTCAGCCTGGTATTGTTGGGTACGCAGCTGATAGTACAATTTCAGAGATATACTTGTCCAGCCCAAAAACCAGCGGGGCCGAAGTTCGTTCCTTGAGAGAGGCCATGGTAGAGCGGACAGATTTGACCTTAAGCCTTGTCTCCCAGTGGGGTGTTGATAATCTGGTGTCTATTAACGCCACCAAAACACAGGCATGTCTTTTTACCGCTAAAAGGAGTCGTTTCGCCCAAACTCCTACTTTTCGGGGTACATCTGTTCCTGTAACTGATCGGCTTGAGCTCCTAGGCACGGAGTTGACATCTGGTCTCAACTTCGACGCCTCCATCGAGTACAAAGCCCAAACAGCGGCCAAGAAGCTGGGCATCCTAAATAGGGTGAAGCGATACTTTACGCCTGGACAGCTTTTAACCCTTTACAAAGTGCAAATCCGATCCTACATGGAATATTGCAGCCACCTTTGGGATGGCTCAGCAAAGTACCAAATTGCCGCGCTTAACTCAGTGGAACGCAGAGCTAAGAGGCTCATTGGCGACGTAAAACTGGTGGATGCCAAGCTTCATAGCTTGGCTCATCGCCGCAAGGTTGCCTGCTTGTCGGTCTTCTAGAGATTGTACTTCGGTGAGTGTGCCCAAGAACTCCACGACCCCATTCCACCGGCCCCCTTGTACCATCGGACATCTAGACGCACTGCTAGTTACCATCCCTACCTAGTTGCTATTCCACCAATTCGCACTAACCGCTTCCAAATGTCTTTTATAATGCGCACAGCAAAAGAGTGGAACTCACTACCTGCGTCTGTGTTTCCGAACGCATACAACCCTAATCTCTTCAAAGTGAGAGTAAACAGGCTTCTTCTGGGTAAGCTCACTCCATCGTGGACTTTGTCTCTGGCACCTCTGACCTAGACTAGAGACAAGAGCAAATCCATCTCAAATAATAAAAAAAAACAATAAATGTCATTTTACCATTTAATCAACGATATAACTCGAAGACAAAAAATTAAACCTCCAAATTTATGACTTGGCAGTTGCGCTGCTAAATATTGAAGGAATTTATGACCACTTGCATGAAATGTTATGATTACCCATTGATTACCCGACCGGTTTAAATATGTAAGTACCTACGTAAAATTAAAAATATTAGTATGACATTAAATCGAACGCACTGGGGGCAATCGTGATCATCAAAGCTCATGGGTTGAACTCCTTAAGGCGACGATATAACCGACTTTTGATTATTTTAAACTGAAGGTCACGTCTAAACGAAAACGAGTAGTGATAGTGATTTGGAAAAAATATATGTTAAATTAGAGCATTTTCTTAATAAATTAATATGTGAATATTTTGATTATGTTTATATTACAATGTAATTAATTTGTAAAGTTATATCTATAGCGGCTGAGTTAAGCCTTATGCTGGAACAATAGAGGCACGTCAGCCTCGAGGTTGCACTCGAAATGAATATGACGAAAACGAAGATAATGACAAACAGCACGAAGATAATGACGAAATGCAAAGTGGACATTGGGGGTGTCGAGGTTGAATATGTCCATGAGTACATTTACTTCGGCCAAATAGCGTCTTTCCAGGTGAGGCGAGACAAAGAGGTTGCGCGACGCACCGAAAACTGGAAGAGCTATTGGTCAATGAAACACCTACCTAATGAAAGTATCACTTCCACTTTCCCTAAAACGGAAAGTCATGGACATGTGCATCCTTCCCACCCTTACCTACGGAGCGCAAACGTGGTCGTTAACGAAACGACAAAAGTTCGCACTCGGGGTCTGCCAGCGAGCAATGGAACGAAGTATTCTTGGAGTCAAAGTTACAGAACGCATTCGGAACAGTACCTATACTTCTTTCCAAAACACAAATCGCAGACGTGGGCAACACAGCCAAACTAAAGTGGAATTGGGCAGGCCACATCTGCCGCATGACACAACAGAATTGGGCCAAAGTAGCCACTGACTGGATCCCGAATAACAGGAATCGGCGACGCGGTAGGCTCAGAAAGAGATGGCGTGACGAACTGGACGCCTACCTATAGGATTGGCCAGATATAACAAAAGATCCTAGGGTCCCGAGAAATGTCAAAACAAAATAAATAATAATAATAATCTCTGCGCCGCACAATGATAATCGATGTCACTATCCCACATGACGAGAACCTCGTGAAGGCTGAGAAGGAGATACAATTGAAGTATCTCGACTTAGCCCACGAGGTTGTCGCTATGTGGAATGTGGACTCGGCAATCATTGTGCCGATAGTCGTTACGGTCAATGGCCTTATTGCTAAGAGCCTCGACCAACATCTCAAGAGGCTCTCGTTGGGTGGCTGGGGGAGGGGCCTGATTCAGAAGGCAGTCCTCCTTGATACGGCGCGTATTGTGAGGAGGTTCCTGTCTCTGGAGCCCTAACCACCGGTAGCTTGGACCCTGCTCCCGCTACCGGCGGATCACTATTTTTTTTATATTTTTAATTTTTTTTTTAAATGTTTTTTATAAAAATATTTAAAAATGTAATAAAATAAGTTTTAAAAATAAATAAAGGAGATAATAATATCCTGGGACATTTTTCACACACGGTCATCTGATCCCAAACTAAGCAGAGCTTGTACTATGGACACCAGATAACTGATATACTACATACACTACTTTTTTTGTAAATACATACTTATATAGATAATAGTTATCTGACTATTGAAAAATTTGCCCTTATTTATTTATCTTTTAGTACGTCGTTTATCTTTTTTATAGGTGTTTTATTAAAATACCTTTTGTTTTATGTATAATAAATTAATAATGGATCTAATTTGGGAGAGCGCTGCTCGATGGGCGAGTCCTATTACTGGCTGGACGTCCGACGCGTTGCGTGAGCTCAGCATAGAACACGCAAGCTAACCACTCAAGGCAATTGGCATAATTATGTCTGCGTCTTAAGTTCTGAGTTGAGCTGCACGATTACTGACAAAGGCGTGCATGGACTGGACAGGTCCACTCAATCTAGGTGGTTTTTTCCTCAAAAGACCATTTCAGACACCAATCTAAATGGTCTTCACATGATTTGGCCAAGATTACCTATATCTGGACTTTAAAAGAGACTGACCTGAGTTTTTTTCGGTCTTTTTTCTCAGAGTAGGGTATAGTCAGACAGGAAACGCAGACCTCATCTAGTTTAAAAAAAAATATGATTGACGTGTAAAAGTGTTTGTTACAAACCTACTTACAGAAATAAAATCATCCTACTGCCTACTATCCTACTAATCCTACTGTCCTACTAATATTATACGTATAAATGCGAAAGTTTGGATGGATGGATGGATGTTTCTTACTCAATCACGCCAAAACGACTGAACGGATCTGGATTAAATTTAGCAAAAAGATAGATTACAGTCTGGAATAGCACAAAGCCTACAATTTATTAAGATTTTGTGTGATTTGGCCAAAATATAACGATAAGTATCAAGTCATTCGGAAAAATTACTGCCCTCTGGTGCTAACTTGGCGTGCGCTGCTTAAACCGTTAGAGTATACGAAGATGATGTATGGTAGGATTATTTGCATTAAACAGTTCTAAATAAAAGTCCTTAGTATCTACCTTTTATGTGAAAACTACTATAGCCAAAATAATGAACCATAAATACATTTAAATTGGATATTTTTTTATAATGCACACTTTAAAGTATTTAGTTAATTCTTATCAAAATGAATAATATTCATTTTCATCGCTTTTGGAATTAAATTTAGATAAACCTTGTCTTTTACACTAAGTAATTTGGATAAATAGTTTAAAAGTTACCACAATTAGAATGACCGGAGCGCCAGCCTTCGTTCATTTTGCGATTTTTCCACGGCTAATTCAATTCGAAGCGATTTATTACTGACTTAAAGTAGGCATATTTATAATTTATAGGTACAAATTCGTGTATTCCTCATGTCGTACTGTGTGGAAAATCCCTGCGAAGGGTGTACAAGTTTACGTATTTAGGACACTGGAGACCTTAAAGATAACTGTGACATTGAAAGGGAACGTAGGTCGTTGGCTGTCCGTTGTAACATGGTGGCCCGCAGGGTTGTACAATGTTCGAAACGCTTTGGTCAGCGTCACTCAGCGGGCATACAGTGACTTACGTGTTCAATATAATAATGCTCTGAGAGTACTGCTGCGGCTGCCGAGGCGTTATAGTGCGTCAGGGATGTTTGCAGAAAATAACATTGATAGTTTTGCAGCCATCATTAGAAGAAGATGTGAGATACCAAAAATGACCATTCCCAAATCTCCAAACTGAGCCTAAAATTTGGAAAAAAATACAGAAAGCAGCCTATAATATACCTATAGATTACAGGAAAACCTACAAGAAGTCTGTGGTATTTAAATTAAAATGGTAAATCTCTCAATATTGTGCGTACAAAATTACATTTGCAGTTGGAATGTATGGGAGAACATGTATTTGAACTACAATTTTAAGTTTATTCTTGGGATAAATAATTCATCCCAACTACGGTGTTCAGAACAAGTTCACGCGCCATTTCTACAGGAAAATATATGGGGTATATCCGTTTTACCCACTGATGTATCCCACTCTGTTTGTCATGGGTATGGTTGGCTACACAGAACAGATTTTTACCTATTCTGTGGTTGGCTATAATCAATTGCATGTCCGACGGGAGTTTATGCTGGTCGCCTACTTGGTGAAGGTGCTTCGTGGAGTGGAGAGTAACCCGGGAGTATTGCACCGCTACGTGTGGAGGCGGCGCAGCCCGCCACTGATACTGGTACCTACAGCCAGATCTAACCTGCTTGCCAAGGCACCCCTTACCACAGCTATCCGTACCATCAACGACCTTCAAACTCAGATTGATGTGTTTACATGCTGTGTGAGTGAATTCGCAAGACTATTTATATTATGCTACAAGCAAAATAATACTTATTTTTTTTTCATAATGTAAGTAAAGTATGTTTGTGTTTATGTTGTACTATGTTAACTGTCGCATTAGGGTAAACCCTGTAATGATAGTTTAAGCTGTTATAAAAAATAAATAAAAAAGCCGAGCTGCGAAGGTTTGTAGGCGGGGCGTGAGGCAGCGCCCAGAGCTAGTGAGACACCAGTAGAGTCCAAAGATCGCCGTCATCAACACGCTATCTGGCATCTCAACAAGCTGCTGAGACTCCAGAACATTACCAAGATCGGCGTCAATAGCATGCTGAGTATCTAACATCTCAACGGACTGCAGAGACACCAGAACAGTCCCAAGATTGGTGACAACAACACGCTGAGTATCTGGCATCTCAACGAGCTGCTGAGACTCCAGAACATTACTATGATTGGCGTCAATAGCATGCTGAGTATTTAGCGTTTCAACGGTCTTCAGAGACGCCAGAATAGTCCCAAGCTCGACGTCAATTGCATGCTGAGTATCTGGCGTCTCAACGGACTGCTGAGACACCAGAACAGTAACAAGATTGGCGTCAATAGCTCCCGGAGTATCTTGAGTTTCAACAATCTGTAGAGACACCAGAACAGTCCCAAGCTCGATGTCAACGCCATGCTAAATATCTGGCGTCTCAACGAGCTGCTGAGACTCCACAATAATACCAAAATTGGCGTCAATTGCACGCTGAGTATCTAGCGTTTCAACAGTCTGCAAAGACACCAGAACTCGAACAGTCCCAAGCTCGACGTCAACGGCATGCTGAGTATCTGGCGTCTCAACGAACTGCTGAGACTCCAAAACAGTATTAAGATTGGCGTCAATAGCATGCTGAGTATCTAGCGTTTCAACGGTTTTCAGAGACACCAGAATAGTCCCAAGATCGGCGTTAACAATACGCTGAGTATCTGGCGACTCAACAGGCTGCTGAGACACCAGAAGTATCCCAAGCTGGACGACAACAGTATGCTGAGTATCTAGTGTCTCAAAGGGCTGCTGAGTCACCAGAACAGTTCCAAAATCAGCGTCAACAGCACGCTGAGTATCTGGTGTCTCAACGGGCTGTGGAGACACCAGAACAGTCGCAAAATCGATGTTAGCACTAGGCGACTTATATGGCGTCTCTAAGAGCCACCTTTGAAGCGGCTGAATCTAGCAGAGCGCTGTTGCTGAAAGGGCAGCATAGCGACGTCAAACGTCAACAAGAAACACGTGTGATGAAATTTGATATGGATAGTCTGAAGCCTGGGGAAGGACATAGATTACTTTTTATCAACAACCTACGCGGGCGAAGCCACGGGCGGAAGCTAGTTTATAAAATAAAATATTACCATTTTCCCACTTACGAAAATTACTTGTAACAGAAACTGACAGATTTCATACATCATCTACCTAGCCTTTTCCAACTATGTTGAGGTTGGCTTCCTGTCACCGGATGCAGCTGAATTATTTACATAGAGAGCCTATCAGACCTCCACAACCCAGTTAAGACTGGTTGTAACACTTTTGGGCTTCTGACGACCCGTAACGACATTCAAAGATCCACGAATGACAGCCGGGACCATCGGCTTAACGTGCTTTCCTAGGAATCTTGGTATGTCAAGATCGTGCAATAGCTTAACCTGATCGACCGTCCCATGCGGCTGTCATTCCTTAGCCACAGGCCCCTCTACACTCATTCAGACATATTGACAAATCATTTTAAGTGGAACCTTAGAAGTGTTCATGTGAAGCGACAAGTCGTGGTCGTGATTGAGACAGCTGGGCGGCAATCTGGCGGGGCGTGGCATCATAAGCCCCGCCTTCCGCTAAGTAGGGTACCCGCCCACCCTCCACTAATTGATTACTTTTATATAAAGAAAGTATTAAGTATTATATTCTATCAAAGCCTATCCGATTAGCTACTTATTGTAGGTACGCAATTATGGAGTAACTAGCTTCTGCCCGCGACTTCGTTCGCGTGAAATTTCTTGTTCCCCCGCCCCAGCGCGTCGCATCGCATCGCCTGCCCACGCTATTACTTCGGTTTTGCTTAGCGTTCTATCTGACTTTTTTCTTTTTGCTCGGCTCCTAAGAGGCCTAGCGAGTTGTTAAATAGCTTTCCTCAACAATTGCGCTAACAATGCAAAAAGAATTTTTCAAATCAGACTGGTAGTTCCAGAGATTAGCGCGGTGAAACATAAAAACAAAGAAACTCTTCACTGTCTGTAAGTAAATTTAATATTTTTATTAAGTACCTTATTCTTTGTGAAATGTGACGTTAAAAAAATGTTTAAAAGTTTATTCTTTCTGCATCTCTTTGTCAAAGTATTTGCCTTAATATTCTTCCATTTCCTTAAAAAAAAAAAATATTCAAAGCTTCCAATAAACTTCGCTGCCCTACTTCCAGGCTCGATAAGACCCGTTCCATACTGAGCAAGACTGTATCCTGGGCGTGGCTTGTTGCCGGATGACGCCCAGCTTCCGTCGAGCGCGGCGTGGAGCCGTCACTCTAGCCCAGGCACGGCGCCAAGCGGACATGGCGCCGGCAATGCTACCGCCGACACGCAAGTAAGTAACACGCCTTATATTATTTTTTTGTAAAGATAAATATGTATATGTCAAGGACTTTTATTAAAAAAATATTCTGTAATATTTTTGATTTAGATCTTAAAAGATTTTTATTCTTTTGAAGTAGGTTCTCGTTAAAAGTTTTGCAGACTAGATTTTTGGAAATATTATAATATCGTAATTATCATTTTATTTCTTAGCTCTTTATTTTATGCTATTACTTTGTTTAATATTTGAACATTTACTTAGTTTTAAATCTTTGTGGAAGTCGTGTTCATGTCACTCTCAGAACGAACTTGCAAAATCAAAAGTTTGTAGGTAATCGCTCAAAAAGTTTCTTTGCAAAACTTTGAAATTAGATTGCTTAAATCTAAACCAAAATGAAGATAAACCGTGATAAATTAAATTTCCAGTTAAAGATATGATGACTTGGACTTTCAAAACAACTTTTTATCTACGTTAAACTTTGCAGATTTTTTATTTGCTATTTAATCACAGTATTTTTTGCGAGTAGTTTAGATTTAATTTAATATTCTTTTGGTACAGAATATAATCATGCCTTTCTGACATAACCCTTCACTTCTTTTTTTCTTCTTCATGTTGACGGCACAACAGTATTTATTTAAAAACTCAAACATAATTAAACGCCGTTAAATCTTAAAAAAAAATAACATGCTCTGTATTCTTGTTTGACAGTAATTTAATATTCTCTCAAGAGCGGTTGCGATTTTTCTCTCTGCAGCAGACAAATAGTCACAACCAATTGGCATCACTTTGAGCTGTTGCTCCTTTTCTGCTGTTATCCCCTTCGGTAAAAGTCCTTTTTCGGATACCTACTAATTTTGCTTAATTTGGGACATTCTACAGAAAATCGTTAATATCGGGTGTTTTTTTTTAGAGGTTGAGAACTTTAAATTTAAATAAAACACAGTAAAATATATTTAATACCTATCCATGAAATTGGCTTTATTCAATAGATAATTTTATGGCATGTTTGAATACGATTCCGGATATGTGGCTGTCGTGGCTGACACCAACGCCTAGTTTACTGAAAACTTGACTTTTTTATTGGCTTAATTTACTAAAGAAAACATTTGATAAATTACTAATTGTAAAGTGCGATTTGAAGCCATTACTTTATTTTTTCTGGGGATATGTAAAGTCGCATGTCTACTCCGATAAACCAGTAACAATTGAGCATTTGAATGTCAACATTCGATGCACTATTGCCGAAATACAGCCTCATTTACTGTGAAGAGTGTGTGAAAATTTTACCTCCAGATTACGCCATGTAGGTACGCATCAGCCGCGGCGGCCACATGCCCGAAATCATATTTAAACATTAATGCCATAAAATTATCTGTCAAATAAAGTCAATTTCATGCATATTAAAGTCATTTTTCTGTGTTTTATTTCAATGTTCAGCCTCTAAAAAAACACCCGATACTTAAACACGTCGTTTCAAAAGGCTGTAACGTAACTTGAAAGATGTGACGTTTTTTACTTTACCAGATAAAAATAAAAAAAATAATTTATATAATTTTATTCTTAGAAAGTTAAGCTCCGTAGCTAGTATTTTTACTTGGGGTAGGTAGTCACTTTTACGCCAGCCGTTTGGTTGGGGTTTCTTTTTGTACAAGGAACCCTTACAAAACCGCATATAAATTACAATAAAATAATGCGGTAGGTAGGTAATCAGTTTTTGAATTAAGTGCCAGAATTAAGTTATATCTGGAACCGATAAAAAAAATACGATTGTGGAAATGGGATGTAAACACAGCGTCACTATGTGGCGACCCCTCAAGTTTTAAAATACTATCCTGCTATACTTAACAGAATTTTTACGAGTTCCATAAATAATACTTTCAAAAAAAGCCCGGCTTGAGATGGATTCGAGATTTCGAACCAACGCATCGCCCAATGCCGCCATTCAAGCTGGCAGTTTTGACCAACTATTGGTAGAGGAGCCCACGATGCTAAATGGTGATTTATTCGAGCGTCGTGGGGACCTATTGGATTTTTAAGATTAGAAGGTAGAAAGAAAAAAAAAGGTATTATGCCCTTCACCGGTAAGGGGAGCGGCTACAGGTTTTCAAAAAAGTAAAAATAAAACTGTCACATGGATTTACTCGAACGTGTCAGATATTGATAGTGTATATGCACGTGTTTTTGATAACGGAGGAATATTAATCCGCCGATTTGCTTGGTGGGGGTGGCCGTAGGAAGGGATTGAAACTGGCAAAAAAAAAATATTCGAGCGCGCCAGATATTCAGAAGGGATGTTAAGTAAACCCTAAAGGTTGCTCCTATTAGATTTGGACGCGACCAAAACTCATGGCCGATTTTTGAAAATGCAAAAAAAATATATCGTGACATTGAAATACTCGAGCGCGTGAAATTAATATACAGACGGTTCAGCTTGATGTCCTTATCGTGTTGACCCATAATCTGACTATTAGAATCTGGAATTTCCTTAATCTGACGCGGACGGTTTGAAAACTGTTTTTTTTTCAAACCATCAGATTAATTCCTCCACCAAATAAAGATAAAAAAAACCGATTACGTGTACTTTTACACGTAATCGGTTTTTCACTTTATTTACTAGTTATGTTTGTGATTTTTTTGCAATAAATACTGCAAAATAAAGCAAAAAGAAGACCATTAATTGAACAACATTAAGGGTACAAGCGAACTTATCTAATACTTTCGATCTAATTGGCCAGATACTAACCTCACTTAAAAGCGTTCTTCTGTATTATTATTGTCTTCTTCTCGATAAATGTACATATAATTAAAAAAAAAAGTAAAAATACAAGAAAGTGTTAGGGTACCTAGTTGTTAAGAGGATTGTGAAGTGACGATACGCGGCGCGAGTCGTGGAGGGAATTACTTACATTTCATACAATTATTTACATAAATATTGTTTCGGGCGATAACGTTTTCACCCCCTAAACCTTTACAAAATGATACGATTTTGGTCTCATTACATTCCGTACACCTTAATCAAGGTCTGTACGTTTTTGTTTTTTAGTAATTCAATTGAATTTAATTTAAAAAAAATAGAAACGCTCGAGGAAGTTTTTATATCAAAAATATAGATATTTAGATGCTAATAACTTATATCGTATTCAATATTTCTTTATAATAAAAACGTACGGACCTAGTTTTTCATTATACTTACTACATTTCCAAAACTTATGAAAATTAGACTATTTTTACGGGGAGAAAAACGTTATCGCTTTTAGTATGAAAATTTACAGCTTCACAATCCTCTTAAAGCTGTGTGTACGAATAGGTAACGGAAACTTGGAAGTTCCAACTAAAGGAGAAAGGACTGGCGATTATACGTCTACATTTGGGTATAGGGCTTAAGTGACGTACTACTGCGTCCTTTTTATACCCTAACTAAATCACTGATTTCTAGATTCATAGACCATATTCCATATTGCGGTAAATAAACTTAAAACTTTTCCCTGAATATTCATCAAACTATTAGTGATCTCTTGTGTCATACATAAGTTTGTGGTTTTGGTACTTTGTAGATATTTCGCACGCTGAATAGGAGAGTGACCAAAATAAAAATAATGGCAATCATGACTTGTCTTACAAAATGGCTTACAACTTAGTCAAAAAGCATAATAATAATGAAATAATGTATTGGAGGAATAATTTATGAACTGATTATTGATACAGAAATGATATTTTGAAGAATTTTACTTAAAACGAATTTCTTTGTACGCTTAACTCATTTTGGACACAAACCGTAATCGGTCGGTTTATTATTAGCGATATATTTCACTCACTCGCCGTAACTAGAGAGGTAATTTTGGTGAATGTCAATCTACAATCTGCCTAGCCTTTTGCCAACTATTTTGGGGTCGGCTTCCAGTATAACCGGATGCAGCTGAATATCAGTATTTTACATGGAGTGACTGCCTATCTGACCTCCACAATCCATTTACTGGGTAACACTATACCCCTTGGTAACTGGTAAGACTAGTTGTCAGACTTTTGGGCTTCTGAATACCTGTTGCCTCTGTCAAATATCTACGAATGACAGCTGGAACCAACGGCTTAATGTGCTTTCCGAATCGTGCCTCGGTGAATGTTCACAATATTATCGTGATGAAATTAAATAGTAAAGCACTTATAGGAACCTAGTAAAAGACACTGCACATTACACTAAGTATAGTAGTGCCGCAGTGTGCGTGTGTATAATAGCATCATATTTTCCATTCACCATCGAGCAGCACCTAAATGAAGTTTGCTCTATTGCCGCGGATGGAACACTGAACTCGAAACGAAATTTCTACGTAGGTTCTGGCAGGATCGGACTGGAACGAAAGGGCCTGGCCGGCTCCCCACAAGCCCGGGGCCCGAGACTAGATAATGGTAGATGGGATACTAACGGAAAATAATGAAATATACAAATTATTAATTATCAACGATAATTATTAGATTCCTAAGTACAGTTTCAATTATATTCCAATGATATAACAAATGTAAAGCTAGCCAATCAACATTTTTTTTCAAAAGAGGAGAACTTTCAGCTAAGCTGTTAATAACTCGATCGTATCCTTGTATCGTTCACGTCATCCTTGATTATATCTGATTCTGTATTTAATATAATCAATGAATCCAACGTGCTTGCCCCAGTAGAGAGCGAAGTGCGATTCAACGCTGAAAATCGTCTTTCACAAGTCACTTGCGTGAATGAAATTGTGAGATATACACAATGTGCAACATATAATGTGGTGTTATGCATGTTATATTGTGATAAAAGTTTACCTGCAAATGGTATGCAACTTTAACAGTCGTCCAAACCACTTCTGGTAAAACACACGGCGTCCTTTGCCGTTTGGTCTAAGACATCTTCGTTTTCTTCTTCCTCACTCCAAGAATCTGAGTCATTCATGTCTTGCTTATGCTGCCTAGGTTATATGTGCTCATCTTAAAATGTTTTAGACAGTTCATTAAAACTATTTGCTAAAGAGTCCAGTTCTTTTGACAGCAATTTTCGATTGACATTTGCAATTTATGCAAGAGACTTTAGTGCGTCATTAGGAATCCCATTTTTGATGATTTCATGAGAGTTTTCCGGGTCCTAACTAGCGGCATCCTTCATTAAATCTTCGCTGCAGATGAATTTTTGGTTTATTTTAACTAAAGCTGTTGTAATAATGAGTTGTAGACAGAAATAGAATAGAATCTCTTTGGGTCTGCAGCCAATAGTGTCACTTTGGCTTCGCATAACTCGTCGTCTTATTTCGATTTTTTTAGAAATTCTTCGTAATGGCTATGTGGTTTGTATGTCGATATCAATGTTTTCGGCGTGCATTAAGTCTTGAACATCGGATGCAAATAAACTTGCAGCTTTGAAAACATCTTCAAAAGTGTCTAAATGTCTTCGCAAATTCATATACCTATAAACTTTTGATGAGTCCTCAAGCTTTAAGATAGCCTAATGTATATGCCTACATTAGGTTGATAGGTCAAACATTTTCGCGAATGCGAAAGCTGTCAGGATAGTTTCAAATTTCAAAAAGGAATCCATCAATGCCTTCGCTTGGAACGAAACCTTTGGCTCGAACTCCGTCCTCGAAGATATGGCACTTAAAGTTTTTATTAAGGCGAGCGACGTATCGAGTTTTCTCTATTATAGTGGTCAAGGCTTTGCCTTTAGCTCACTATCTCATTTTTCCGATATTCTGTAATCTTCTCAATATGTCTTGTCCAACTGTTAATTCTGAGTTTTTTTCATCCATATAGATTTGCGCTTAAATGATTCATGAATGCATACACTGGTAGACTCCAAGAGCCCAAACAATTCTTTGCTTCATTACAACTTGACGTCGCGCCTCCCAACACTAGGTTTACAATGCGTGAAAATTAATTTACGCACTTCTTCCTTCAGTTTTGCTTGAAGACCATTATACCCGTCTGCCATATTTCCGGCTCCATCAAATGATACGCTAATAAGATCTTGCAAATTTAAGCCTAACTGGGCTAATTCATTGCTTACGATAGCTCGGTAATCATGTGCTGATTTCCGGACAGGAACCATGCTGCTCAAGCACACAGTCCAGGGGGCCTACCCCAAAGCGAAAATCCGAAATATCGGCCGAAAGCTCGGAGTTTTCTTAATACACTTTTTTCTATTTCGTTCGGTCGGTTTCGTTCGAACAATACGTAGCCGACAAATTACCAGCGATCTCCTTGGAATTCTTCTTGACCTTGATAAAATTAAGCCACAAATCGGGGAAGAGAGATGCTACGACCTGTAACTACGTTGTTGAAGTTCCAGCCGATATACGCCGAGCCCTAACGAATACCTCAACTAAGGCTTTTTATAAATTGGACGCCCTGATCAAGGTGTTATAAATGCAACAACATGGCCATACAGCAAAAACTTGCCGAGAGACCATTTCTACGTGTGGTCACAGTGGTGAACCAGGTCATTCAATGTCCGAATGCGCGTAGAAAGCCGATATTCCGAAATGTGTAACTTACTCAGGCTTTAAAAAGCCCAGTGTTCACAAAACGGGAGACGCTGAATGTCCTGCTAGGAAAATAGCAGAATACTCCATCGATTATGAGGGAATCTAGTGCGTTATAAGTACTCAAGGACAAACTTCCGTATCACTTGTTACTGCCTCAACAATATACCTGACCCCTGCGCTGTCCTACTTACCATCGATTTGTCGCTGTATAAACACATTAGCCGAACGTTTCAAAAATCGAATGTAGCCTTGAAGGTGATTTATGCAATAAGTATTTATTTCAACCTAGTTAATACTGCAAGCGTAATCATAATAATATAACTAAGTGCTAGAAACTATTTTCTTTTTTTTTAAATTAACTAGCTATGTGTATTCTTAAAACTTATGTTATATATTGTTAAGAAATCAGTTCTAATAATACCTAATTGTAAGAACTCATGCCACCTGTGTACAGGCAGCATACTTCGTAATACCTATAAATTACTTCTAAGATTTATACTGTATTTTATTAATTTTTTTTTACTATTTTATATATCATTTTTTATTTTTAATCAATTTTATTATTATTTTGTAAGATTTTCGCATAACTTGAGACCCTGGTGTCCCGGACCTTTGGATTGGAAGACGACGTTAGACACTTTTAATGAAATGAGGCACTAAACGACGATTATTCCTGTAGCGCTATGCAAGTGCACCCAAGAACAACCCCCGGTTGGTGTAGGACTATTGCAGGAGATGGAAACAAAGATATTGGAATATGTGTTTGGATGGCTAAAGTGAATGATAACCGAGAACTATGAAAGGACTATGGCCCCTGTCTGACCAATGTTTTATTATACACGGAAAAAATGGCAGGGGGTGAATTGCACAGTCAATTAATGTGCCCCCGGAAACTGTCGCTAGCACTTAGTGACGTAGCGACAAGGGGGCAATATATCCCGAGGTGCTTGAAGAGTGGAGAGGTATTCCACGACTATCAGGACAATTTCAAAACCCAGAAGATGGTCAGGATCCCTACCAGCACTTACTGGAATACTTCCTTCCTCCGAGCACGTTTGCTCTTGCAAATCTCCACTCAAGCCGTCCAATAAAGGCAAGAATGAGGCGGGAGCTCGGTTCGTCGTCAGTGTTCACTCCAGCCGGTCAATAAAGGCAAGCCAGAGATGAGGAACAAAACTTCTCCCGGGAGATTACCTACTAGTGCCCAACAGCTCGCCACATGCTACCCTGCGGGTTTCTGTTTCTTTCTTGGTCTGTCCTCATCTTAGACCTGTTCCGGCAAGCTCGTGGCTAAGTAATAACAGCCGCACGGGTCGATCCATCAGGTTCAGCTACGCTTGCCGGGGTTGATCCGTGGATGGCTGACCACCATTACATACCGAGACTCCCCCGTGCCTCGGAAAGCACGTTAAGGCGTTGGTCACGGCTGTTATTCGTGGGTCTTTGACAGTCGTTACGGGTCTTCATAAGTCTGAAAGTCCGACAACCAGTCTTACCAAAGGTACCCAGTTACTGGGTAATACGATAGTATTACCAAGTAACTGGGTTGTGGAGGTCAGATAGGCAGTCGCTCCATGTAAAATACTGGTATTCAGCTGTATCCGGTAAGACTGGAAGCCAACCCCAATATAGTTGGGAAAAGGCTAGGCAGATGATGAAGTACAAATAAGTTAATTTTGTAAAAAAGAAAATAAGTAGGTATGTATGTGAAAATCGAACATACAAAGAAAACTAAATTATTATCCCCAATATAATTTAGTTTTCACCTCAGCACCTCAAACAAGCAGATTTTTCTGTTTAAAAACAGTGAGCAAATTCTATTTTGCTGCGAGCGTGAGACAAAGTAACTTTTTTTTTTTTAATGCAGAACAGTACTGGGTCTACTCACAAAATTCGAAAGATTTGAACTTCGCTTTGGTCTGTCACTTTTACTTCGATGTGAAAAAGCGAGATAGAAACAAGTCGATTCGTATCAAATTCCGTACCTAAAAAAGAAACAAACTATAAAACGTTCAGATACACATATAATCGTAAAATTGCAAATCATCTGTTAAGGTTTCAAATGTAATTATTATATTTTTTACTAAATAATCGAATTATATTTTTTTTTATAATCAAATAAAGAGAATGTTGAAGAAAACATACGAAGTTTATTATGTATCTACATAATTATTAATAGTTTTAACAATCTTTAATATTGTGACAGAATACCGCGGGTGCAGTTTCAGAACGCATCTTTAAAAAAATAGCGGGATTCAATTTTTTATTGTATTCTTCTTCTGTTACGCTAACTACACAGTTCGATACACGTTGGATATTATAAAAATAATAATAAATAAATATGAGTCAGTCCAATGACGAAGTCTGCTATTTAACACCGGAAGATTGAAGCAGCATCTTCCTGCCTGAAAAGTCTCGCGAAAAATATCTAAAAACTTATGATATTTTAAGCAATGGAGACTTACAATGGGTGCAAACGCTTTTTCGGAGACTGTAGTGTTATCGGACTTCATATAATTATCACAAACGAGGCAACCATCTACAATGTGGAATATTTACCTACTCAATGTTGAAAGCCACAATAAAGACAAATGACGTGCACATTGAAACATCACAAACTTATTGCTATCCCCAAACTTATTTACTTATTAATATGCTCTCGCTGCTGAGGTGAAAACTGATATGTGTTGCACGTGACCAAAGTTATTTGCATCTTGTGTCTTTGTATCCCATCGCTGCATCTAACGTAGAATCGCTACGCTCGTTTTTCAGTTATAATAGAATCCTTCGCTTACTCGTGATTCAAAATTAACACTGGCATCAAAAACCAACTTTGCTCTCTTGTTGCACAACTAACTAGTATATATCTTTCCAATGCAAATGCAGAATACTGCATACCTCCACTCAATTGCTCCGTACCAAATAAATGTCCATGGCGTCGTATACGAAATTCAATTTGTCGACTAGTGGTGCGCTCTGTAGCAAAGATATACGATTTTTCGGGCAAATCGACCATCGGTTAATCGGACCGCTAGCTGGACGTGACAGCCTCTCGGACGTACCGGATAGAGAGCTTGCACTAGGGTTGGCACAGCGGCAATTTAATGACATTATGCAGGACAAATGAATAAATTGTTTACTTATCAGTTACGTCTTATGAATCACGTAAGATTTATATACACGTCGATCAATAAACTATGTTGCCTGATTCGTGGACAGTTCATGTGTTACTTAGTAGATATAATTACAAATATTCCGCCTAAGCTTTTTGCAGCAAGAGAAACAATAATCATTTTTTGCAATCTTCCGTGAAATCTAGTTTTTTTTTATTATTTTATTTTAGGTATAGCTGTAGGTATAGCCACAAGTAAGCCCCTATAAACATGACACCCTATTTATTACAATTAAAAGACCAAAACACAATAAATGACAGCGGTAACTTTGGCCATTAAATGCGAA
This sequence comes from Dicycla oo, assembly GCA_948252095.1. Lineage (NCBI taxonomy): Eukaryota > Metazoa > Arthropoda > Insecta > Lepidoptera > Noctuidae > Dicycla > Dicycla oo. The sequence continues at coordinate 26,241,525 of OX411718.1, forward strand.
GTAAAAACATCGAAAACGAAAAATAAAAATGTTAAAATAAAAGTAGCGTCAACCCTGGTTTAAAGCTGCGCGATCAGCGGTCAGCGAGCGTGAAGTGTGCGCCCTCTGTCACGCGGTGCGTCATAACATTGTCACTTCATTATGTCGTGTCGTAATGGAGGGCCCCGACTCCACTCGCGATATTTCTGCTTCCAGTTAATTAACACTCGTATAAAAGGTCAAGTGGTGTAGTTTGGTGGGCTGTTTTAACGTGTTTAAAATAGGATTTGTTTTCTTTTGAATGGGTACATCTAAATTGGCGTTGGGTTTATTTATTAATGATATGCACGATTTTTAGTGTTATTTGAAATGTTCTGCTTGAAATACTTGGAATACCTAAGTGCATCGATTCATAAAACCGACGTCGCTTTTTTATCTCGATATACAAGGTGGAGACGACAATACGCCAATAAATTAAACTACATAATTATAGCTAATGCCGTTCCCAGTGTGCATACGGAAATTCAATAAAAAATATCCAATAGTTTAGCCACTATACATGGGCTGTTCCAAAAATTGTTGGTGAAATGCAAAATAGTTAGAATATGAAAAATTTGTATTTAATGCTTTTCAAAATACTCCCCTCCAACTACAATGCACTTATGCATTCGGGTGAAACAAAACATTTAAAAAATGTATCTTGCGGTAGTTCGAAAAAATTCCCGTGAGTCGTCAATTGTTGCAAACAAAAGAAGAGTGACAGATATTTTTTTTTAAATATTTAAAAAAGAACTACGCATATGGCCAATGATTTCCAATGATTTCCAATGATTTCCACCAAGGAGATTGGTATTCAAATTAGCCATCAATTTAAAAAAGTTTCAAGAATAAATAGATTGTATTTATTCTGTACAACCTAGTAGCTAGTCAAAGATTGTCAAAACCTATAGTCAGCCCATCATTACTAGGTATTTAGTACGATGTATGTATGTCTGTCATGTATGTCTTACATAAAACGTAGTTGAGTAAAGCTGTTGTATGTAAAGACTTACATATCACCAATGACTTTGATCAAAATCATGATAATTTTAAGTTGAGCTGCGACTTTATGAACACGAAGCTACATAAATCGTGGCACCTCTCTCGGTTTATTCTTCGTTCGTCCCTAAGTTTTGTCCCACATTCCAAAAAAAATCTTAGTGATAGCCTCGAGCAAGGTTACAAGTAGGTACTTTAAAGGTATAGTCAATAAAAAAAGTACTTATTTGATATTTTTGAAAGAATAAGTCAATAATAAAACAATTCTAAATATTTAGGTATATATCATCTTTACTATCCAGTATCACAATCAAAATCACAGAAATGGTATAATAATCATATTATCATTAGTACAGGTTAAATATCATTGCAGAACCGTCAGATATATAATACAGATAATAAACAATATTTTAGACATGATCATTTTAATTACTGAAAAATTTACCGACCAACAATTAAATGAGAGTATCAAAACCAAAGGTTTAAAAACAATCTGTCTAATATAATCCCTCATTATAATAATACGAGTATCTCTCGCGGAGAAGACAGAGAGGAGCGATTGTTTTAAATAGTTGATTGATGTTAAATATTTAATAATAGGTACGTAACCCTTTTTTGCTGATTGTACATACACACCAGTAAGTTTGGCATAATATACAAAAATAAAACATAGGCCGTAGAAGGAATATAAAATAGGACGAAGCGGGAATAAAATAATTAAAGTTATGTTTTGGGACAAAGTAAGCATATTCTTTGGGACGACCCAGGATTTTTTATGTAGGACAAAACTCAGTGGGCCAAACGAAGAATAAATCATCATATCATCCGGTAATTAGTATTTATACGTAGAGCTACTGTAAAAGCCTGAAGGATCTTTATTTATTTGAGACCGACAACTAATTCGATTTGTGTAATTTGTTTTTTAATCGACTTAAAAAAGCAAGATTTTCGTTTTGTTTTTTTATTTTTTTTTATTTGATAGGGGTTGCTCTTGCTCTAGTCTAGTCGGAGGTGACAGAGACAAAGTCGACGATGGAGTGAGCTTACCCAGAAGAAGCCTGTTCACTCTCACTTTGAAGAGATGTTACATACATCGATTTCTCAGTGATTATGTGATTATTTTTTAATTTTATTAACTTTGGTTGAGTAGTTTTCAAGTTACGATTCAATAAAAGGTTTCGTCTATGAAATGAAATGAAAATTATTTATTTGCCAGAATATAGGTACTCACATAATAATATGGTAAAATCGTTCATTTTAGTTTCACTATATTCGACTTATCAGTCGTGCAAATATTTCTAGTAGGTACATGCATAGTAATGTATTGAAGTTACATCAGTTTATTAGAATATCTCGCAGTCAGTTCATCAATTTAACTAAGTATTAGATTTATAAATCATGTCAATAATTATAAGTAAATAAGTGTGTGTTCGTTTAATATAGTTTTACATCATGTCTGTTTAAAATTTTTAAGTAATCATCTATTGAATAAAAACATCTGTCACAAAGCCAATTGTTTAAAGTTCTATTGAATTCTAAGTTATTCATTTTTCTTATTTTTTCCGGTAGTTTATTATAAATCTTCACCACCATGGTGTAGCAGTTTCTGTTACACAACTTTAACCTGCTTCGAGGTACTACCAATTGGACCTTATCATCCTGCTCAAAAAGTGATAGGTGGTTTCTAACAAATTTTCCCATTTCAAACACATATAGGGATGGAAGTGTGAAAATTGGTCGGCACGAATCAGTCCACTTAAGACTATAAATTGACCTTATGCATTTTTTCTGGGTTATAAAAGCTCTCTGGCGCCTGTAGTTTCCCCATATGATTATCCCATACCTTAATACTGAACATACATGACTATGGTATGCCATTAGTTATTTTTTTTATTTTACGAAGTGCGTAAACGAATTTGTGATTTTTTTTACAAACAAGATCTATGTTGACGATTGTTAACTACACATAATTATTAAGATTTTTTATTTTTATTTTTTGTAAGTAGCTTTATAAAAAACGATCTTATTTTTTTTTACTTCTTCCCTAGGGTGTGGCGGGTTCCTGTGGTTGGGCAGTAGGATGGCGCTGAAGACGCCTACGCCGGTCGTCGGCGAGCGCGAGACATGGGGCAAGAAGGTGGACTTCCTGCTGTCGGTCATCGGGTTCGCCGTCGACCTCGCCAACGTGTGGCGCTTCCCTTACCTCTGTTACAAGAATGGCGGCGGTGAGTGCTTTTATAATAGTAGTAGATATATGAAACGATGAATAATGATGATGAAGAGTGTTTTAATACCTAGTTATGTGCAGTTTCCTACACTACGTTATCTACTCTCATACATTGGGATTGAATCTACTAAATAAAAGATCAATGTTAAAAGAGTAAGAAATAGTTTATTTGGAATTGGTATAAAAACTTTTTTGTAATGCTATAAAAATGGCGCACCTGACATTATGCGTCCCATTAGAAAAAAAATATTGTTGGAAACTTCTTGGTGATATGAACTTCTTGGATTTGCCCTGTATCGATTCTTAAAAAAAAAAAATGTTATACATTATTTTGTTAGAGAAGAGAGTTTCTTCGCATTTTTTAAGAAAATTCAAAACATTTTTTAATATAGTTTATTTACATTTAACTAAAGTATGTAGGTACCATTTTGTTCGATAACTTTTTGCCATCTTGTAGGTAGGGACATGATCCCATTGCTATAGAAATTTTGGGACTTCTGGTCAAAATACCGCGACAAGTGGTTTTGGCAGTCCTCTCGTGATGTTAACCTGACACTGCCTAAAGAATTCTGAAGAGACCGAAACAGGTGGAAATCTGAAGGTGCAAGGTTAGAACTATACGGCGGATGCATTAACACCTCCCAGCCAAACTCTCTTAATTTTTGCTGAGTGGCTAAAGATGTGTCAGGTCTAGCGTTATCATGATGAAAAACCACACCCCTTCTGTTGATTAATTCCGGCCGCTTTCTCTCAACTTCTTGCTTTAATCTCATCAGTTGTTCGCAGTAGAGTTCAGAATCGATGGTCCTGCCTGGTGGTAATAGCTCATAATGAATAATGCCCTTCCAATCCCACCACACATACAGCATCACCTTGTTGCGAGTTAACCCGGGTTTCGCCACAGTCTGTGAAGCCTGACCGGCCTTTGACCACGACCTTTTTCGCACGTTCTTGTCATACGTCATCCACTTTTCATCACCAGTTATCAGCTTCTTCAAAAATGGTTCGGTTTCATTACGTCGTAATAAATAATCACAAATGAGTACACGGTTCATTAGGTTTCTTTCAGTGAGCTCGTGAGGTACCCAAATGTCGAACCTTTTTGTGTACCCAGTTTTTTTTAAATGCGCCAAATTGTTTTGTGGTCAAATTCCAGTTCTTCAGCTACGTCGTAACTACTGATATGCCGATCTTGCTCCACTTTTTCAAAAACGGCATCCATTTTATCCGTAATAGGGCGACCAGAGCGACGTGCATCTTTGACATCAAAATTTCCGGATTGAAAACGCTTAAACCAAATTTGTGCTACTCTCACAGACACTACACTAGGTCCATAAACATCGCAAATTTATTTCGCGGCTTGCGTTGCATTTTGACCTTTTTTGTAGTAAAATTTTACAATGTATCGAATTTCTTCATTAGATTCACTCATCTTGACGGTACGAAAAACAAATGAAAATCACACATTTTCCTAAGTTGAATTTGGAATTATGTTCTTTAAAATTTAAACTTTCAATGATACCAAAACCAGCCAGATACAAAGAGATTTTATTACAAGTTCATACATACTATAATGCGAAAAGACTTTTTCCCCAACCTAATAATATGATTCTATTTTTAAATTTCGGTGTTTTGTTTATAAAGTATGTCTGTACATAATAATTCGTTTTGAAATATACAATAAATTTGAATATTACGATATTATGAGAGAAGATAAAATATTTTTAAATGTTCTTCTATGGGTATGGTATGGGTAACAAGCGGACTTATGATGCCCCACAGGCCCAACCGATAAATTGGTCTAATTGTACTGTCTTCAGCTTCCTAATTTATGTTGCTTACTATTAGGTAAACATTTGGCAAGAGTTAGTAGGTAGGCAATAACATTAAAAAATCAAACTTGCATGTTCTTTTAAAAATCACTACATTAATTTCGCCTCAAATCTGGTTTTGTTTTGTTAGTGGTGATTGTGTGCCGTTCATTTAATTTTACAATTCAAGCTTGCAAAAGTATTTTTACGAACCATCTCCTTCTTCGTCGTATCGAAGATTTTCAAAAAGATAAATGACCAAACTAGGCATCCGAATGCCAATCGTCAATCCTGCAATACATCACAAACAACAAGGCCCTCCAATCACCCATATTTTGCTCGCTCTATAATCAATTAACCTAATGATCCATTCTAGACGGTCTAGAACGCGGTGTCGGTGTCTAGAGGGGTGCGGTTGCGCCTCGAACGGCACTAAGTGCCTCTTGCGTCGCTAATTGTGCACCTAGCGTCTCGCCGACGAGTTCCGTCACGTCATAAATGCTCAGACGGCACACTTGACGATGTGTTTCGGTTTTGTTTGAAATTTTCTAGTAGTTCAGAAAATAAGTTAAAATAATTGCTATTTGATTCCTTTGTCGTTTATATTCTACACAAACGTAACTTAAGTAATGGAAGAAGAATTGGACTTGTTATCTTCAAAACCGAACAAAGTTTGTCGCCGTCGGATTGTGTTCATCATTAGTTTTTGCCGCCAACCACCCAGTGGAGCGAAGAGATAATCTATTTTATTTTTCCCTTTTAATTTCTACATCAAATCATACGAACTCCATAAATGAGAAACTATTTCATTCCGTATGAGAAAATGATTCGTGAATTCATTCAAGACTACTGTGTGATTGCGCGCTAACACCGGCTGTAGGGCACTCGAGGCATAATAGGCGGTTAACAATCGTACGCCTTGTGCGGCTTGCACCTCGTCTCGCCTCATGCAGTGCCTCGAGTGGCCTGCACTACACTTACACCTGCGGCTTGCTAATTGAAGCTTCACATTCGCCCAGTGTGCGGGGAAGTACTCATGTAATAGCGTTATATATACACTCAACACACAGTATAGTGGAACTAACTAGCATTATGCAAAATGAAGACATGCTAGACTGATTTGCATGACAGAAAATATAAAGAAAAACTTAAAACGAAGGTAACTGCCCATTCATCTTTTGGAAGTGGCGACTAGAACCAATTCTATTTTCATGTTAATTTTGACGTGCAAAAGTGCCTTTTATGTGCCTATCTATCTTCTATATACATAAAAATCAATTGCCGAATGTATGTATGTAAGCGCATCACTTCAAAACGGTGTTTGTAATTGTGTTTTATGACAGATTTTTTTGGATAATTCACCGGAAAAGTCGGAAATTGGGATGGTATTTTTGTATAAAACACTGGAAACAGAGACTTGAAATTCACCCGGGCGACGCCGGACGCGAACAGTTAGTTTGAAATAAAAGATTTGACTTTGAAATGCCTCCTCAAATGGCGAAACGCGGCCTGGGCAGTCAGCTTCTCTACTTATATAGGGTGACTGGTAATGACCGATACTTAAACACATGATTGTACTCATGATAACAGACAACTTTTACTATGGGACTAAACCTGAATTAGCGAGAACAAAATCAGCTGTTCCATACATTTTGACGAGTTATGCAAACGTAAATGTAAGGGAGCAGCTGATTTTTTGACATCAGATTTAGTGCCATAGTAAAAGTTGTTTGTTATCATGAATACAATCATGTGTTTAAGTATCGGTCACTAATTACCAGTCACCATACATATAGTTCACGTAAGTAACACGTTTCAACAAAAAAAAAAAAAAGATTCGGATTCCATAGCTACAGAACTTAGCCACCATGTCTAATAGTTTAGACAAAACATGGCAAGTGACAAGGCGCGATGGCGAGGCATCGCCGGACTTCACGCGTCTTTGCTGAAACGGAAATGAAGCGCCTCAAGCTAGAGCATGGAATGGACAATCAAAGCCCAGGAAGTGACTTAAATGAGATTTGTTTGCGAGATGGTATTAAAATCATAAGTCTGAATCATATGCTTGAATAGTACCACAATAATTCCTATTATTGCTTTCAGCGAACCGCATGGTACGCACGTTAGTTATGATGGGGTCTACGACTTTATACTTTTTAAATCAAGCTACAGGATTTTTCTTCAGATTTAAAGATGCAATTTGTTGATGCAGTAGAAATATTTTCAAAAAAATTGATACAATTAAAAATACGGGTACGGATTCTAAAGAATAAATCTCTCTTGCTAACCCAGCAACTAAAAAAACTTGCCCTATGCACAACAAACAAACATAAATAAAAGACTCGCTGACCTTATTACAAACCCCTACACAGTATATAGGGTGACTGGTAATTAGTGACCGATACTTACACATAATTGTACTCAACTTTTACTACATACAACTTTTACTATGGGACCAAACCTGAATTCGCGAAAGGAAAATCAGCATATCCCTAAATTTTTACGAGTTAAGCGAACATAAATGTAAGGAACAGCTGATTTTTAAAACAAAGATATACTAAAGAACATGTTGCAAATACTTGCGCTCGTAACAAAGTTTCAGCCACATACTTAATTGCATCCGCTGTTGCTTTGATCGGCAGTCGCAACCATCCTTTGGCGTCCAAGAGTCAGTAATTGACAATCAAAACGTGCCCTTTACGTCGGGAAAACTTAGTTAGCTCCTCGATGTGCAGGAAAATTAGTAACGTAATAATGGGGGCGAGTAATAAGATAATGGAGAGGGGAGGTCATCCTCTCTCGGCAACGCAAAGGCCGATCGGGGCGCGTCTCTCTGTGATCTAATTAAATGGCAATTCTCGTGAACTGTTGAAATGTGATCTTGTCTTAGAGCCGTTCATGCTGAGAGGAAATTTATTTAGAACGACCGATGAGATGCTGTTAAGGGTAGTCCTCCGTAAAATACGGCGAAACTAAGTAACTTTGTGTCCATCTTTTACAGTAACTATGTATAGCATCTTTTTGTTAGGAACAACACACCTAACAGGTTTAAAATATACATAAAACAAGGTGGGTAGGCTCTGGTGTGTGACGCAACCTGTGTCGACACCCTTGCGCCATCTCATGTTCCAAGCTCAGCGTGCTGTGCTGGCGCCGCTACTGCGGCTGCTGAGACCCTCAAGCGGCGCAAATATTGTAACCTTATAGGTAACTACAGTTTTGAGCCGTTTGGGGTCGAAACTCTCGGGTCATGGGGCCCGAGTGCGCCTTCTTTTTAAGGAAATTTCTCGCCGACTGGTCGACACTTCACATGACCAGAGGGCTGGCTCGTACTCCCACAATTTTCATTAAAAGTCTTCATTCATAAATTAAGAAATTTCTCTATAAAATAATAGGGAATGATTTCATGTCATTACTTTTTTAGTCAAAATAAATCGATTTTTTTGTAAATAGATAATTGCTTCATATTTTGCGTTATTAATATATTACCAGGCGTTTGTCATCGCGCTTCTCTTTCTTTTTTATGAAGTCCGACCGTGACCGCGATTTTATGGGAGGACAAGCCGGCGTATCGCTTGTCATAATCATAATTAACTTGGTCTAAGTAGAAACTGAATGTAGGTAGTTAGTAATCAGATTCTGCACCCAGTTTATTTGGCACATACATATTCCGTCTCCACACTATATTAGTATCACTCGGTTAGTAATAGCATAAGGCGTAGGTACGTATTTTTTGCTAGTAATGGAAAATAATACTTTATTAAACTGTGGCATGTGTGGGTTTGTTATAAATCGAGCCGCGGCGAGTTATAATAGTATCAAACGACTGTTTTAATACTCATTTAGCTATGTGCAGTTTGATAAACTGCTAAAAAAGCTCTTGTAGTAACCGATACTAATGTATTGCGTCCGATCTAAATTTCCAGAAGTTTCACATAAGTAGGTATGGCAAATAACGGGGCAATTGCGTAATCTATACTTAATATTATAAAGCTGAAACGTTTGTTTTTTTTTATAATAATAATAACAACCTGGGACATTATTCACACACGGTCATCTGATCCCAAACTAAGCAGAGCTTGTACTATGGAAACCGGATAACTGATATAGGTACTATATAATACTACTTTTTTTTTGTAAATACGTACTTATATAGATAATTACATAGTTTGTTTGGTTGAACGCGCTAATATCAGGAAATACTGGTTCAAATTGAAAAATTATTTTAGTGTTGGGTAGCCCATTTATCGAGGAAGGCTATAGACTATATAACATCACGCTACGCCCAATAAGAGCGAAGCATCAATGAAAAAATGTTGCTAAAAACGGGAAATTTTATCCCTTTTGGGATCTTCCCTTGCGTGCACTGCGTAAACGGTTAAAATTACGCAGCAATCATGAAAAATTTTAAAAATTGTTTGTTAGAACGCCAGTCGGATTTGAAAAAATCTTTCTTGCATTTGATAGCCCAAATCTTGAGGAAGGCATCTGGTTATTTAATATCACGATATGACCCTCAGGAGTCGAGCAAAAAGAAAACAAAAGTCAGAAAGGACGCTAAGCGAAAAAGAAGTAATCAAGCGGGCGGGCTAAGCGATGCGATGCGACGCGGTGGGTCGGGAGAACAAGAAATTTCACGCGGACGAAGTCGCGGGCAGAAGCTAGTATCTATAAATCGGGATCGGTTTCATTTTGACAATTAACAACATTTATTTACCTACGTAGTCGGGCAGATTTTTCAAACATTAAGCAATTTTTTAGCAATTTGCTTCAAAATGATTCAGATTCCGATTGTTATCGAGTTACGCAATTAGGGTGCTGTGATAGCATGACTATCGACCATAACAATCATAAATAACAAACCTAAAATAATAATATTTAGTATTTGACTACCTACAATATTTCGATAGCCAGCACAGCCGACATTACTAACCCTTCTCCGAATGGCCCTGATTTATAGCCATGTTCGGTCAGAGCCGTGGTTTCGTACTAATTGATTGGGGCGCCACTTCATCATATGACCCTCCCCATCCATCATTGCTAACGTGGATTATACCATACCACTATCCACTATTATGAAGATGTAATTATTTCGTGAAGTGACAGTTTGCTTACTGTGTTGATTGCTTTGTTATACGGATATAGGTAGACCGGATTTTCACTTTACTCCTGCGTAATCTATTACAAGTTTTTCTTAGGGTTTCATACCTCAAAAGGAAAAACGGAGCCCTTCTAGGATCACTTCGTTCGTCTGTCTATCTGTCAGTCTATCCTTTTTCCTTTTTTTTATCCCTTTTTCTCAGGAGGTATCAAGTCGAAATTAATACGTACGTCCTTTGGAGCTCTAAAAAAATTAAGCTTCTAAGTCAAAATAATAAAAAATACGGCCATTTATGCGACATATTTTGATACTCGCAAATAAATCAAACCCTATAGAGTAGGTACTTCCCGTTGACCTAGATACAGATTCAGGCAAGAAGCTGCAAGATCTCACAACACAAGTATAGGAAAAGTCCGAAAGTGGTTCTTTTTTTTTCGTCTGATTTCCGAAATCAAACCATAAAAAAAAACAGACGCTAGAAAATTTGAATTTAAAAAAGTAATTGTTAGTTAATATTATTAACAATTTTGTTAGAACAGCTTTTTGATGGAATGAAAACGAATTTTCTTTGCCTCGGAAAGCACGTAAAGCCGTTGGTCTCGAGTTCCCGACCGAGACCCGACCGGGACCGAGTTAGTCCGATATACGAACTGTTTTTTACATTTCTATGGTCCCGGCTGTCATTTGTGAATCTTTGACAGTCTTACCAAAGAGTAAGACTGGTTGGAAAGGTAAACCCAGTAACTGGGTTGTGGAGATTAGATGGGCAGTCGCTCCGTGTAAAATACTACAGCTGATCGGTTAGACTTGAAGCCGACCCCAACATAGTTGGGAAAAGGCTAGGCTGATAATGATGAAAATGAATTTTCATAACCATAATATTTTGTACAGCCGCCAGCACAGCAAGCTACCCGAAACTGTCAAATTTTCCCAATCAACTTTGAACCTAATGCTTTAGCCTTAGAGCTTTACCGATAAAGTTGCAAATCTATTAAAGATTGACAGATTGAGTAGCTTGATGTGCTTGCGTCTTTACAATAAGGACTCTTTCGCTTTCAAATGTAAACTGCCGTGTTCCCCTGAGGAGTTTGTGTACTCAGGTACGTACGTAGTATTAAATAGAATGTTTAAAATAATGACTACAAAGACTGTTACTGTTCGATTTTGGTCCATCTATCATACTTATTTTACGAGGGTGGTCTATTTTAATCTGCATACTTTGTAGTACTGTATGCAGCAGTTTGATGCAATTGGTATGAGCAATATGATGAAGTTAATATCCGTAAAGTTACAGCGCTACAGTACCTACCCAGAGTGAATTCATTCGGTATGATTCGCCATTTCGCCAACTTGTTATACGAAAAGACGGGAGAAAATTAAGTAAATAAAAGCTAAAAGCTAGAAGCAGTAAAGTGACATCAAAAAGCAAGTTAAAAATTTTCTAGTAGATATAGCCTATTATAATTTAAATGAGTTTATACATGAATGATTTTGATTATGTTTACTAATTTATTATTTTTTAATGTTCTTATAAATCATCATGAAATTGTTTGTAATATATATAATGTGTAATTGTTGGTTCTTCCGAATAAATAAAATAAAACGTATTCTCTGTGACACAAATCATCATGAAATTTACATAATAATTTGACATTATAAGTTTTTGTGTAAATATTTGCAATCTTTCAATCTTTACTTTTAACATCTCTTGCATGCTGACAATTTGTGTTGTATGTATTGTTTGAGCAAATAAACGATTATCTTATCTTAAATGAAATTTCCACCAACCTCTAATACAGTCGAACCGTGTTTTGGAAAGCACATTAAGCCGTTGATCCCGGCTGTCATTCGTGGATCTTATACAGTCGTTACGGGTCATCAGAAGGCCGAAAGTCTGACAATCAGTCTTACAAAGGGGTAGGTATCGTTTTATCCAGTTCTTTCTTTCTTCTTTCTCCATGTAAAATACTAGCTGGTATTCAGCTGCATCCTTGTTTGACTGGAAACTGACCCCAACATATTTGGGAAAAGGCTACTGATAACTGTTAATTGAAATCAAAACACAGCTACCTATAAATCACAATTCCATAAACATTTCAGTTGGAAACAATTCCGGCCTTACGGTGTGGATGATTTAATGGGGACCTATCGGCGGTAATCTCGTAATACCCAATCATCCGGCCTTCGGTCCGCGGGGACCTCCCGGCCTCTCGGAACGATTCGATTCGATTACCATTCTAACATCTGTAACAGATTCGAAGAAAATGTAGGCTCTGAATTAAATCATCGTGAGCCGATTAGGTTTTGGAACGAAGTACTTTAACGCTTGCAGTAGGAGTTCACTGGTTAAAAGAGTAAAGTGCATTCATAGATTTTAGTGACTTTTAAATCTGTTAAGCCTTCAAATAATGCAAGTAAGTTATCCAAAAAATGTATGTTAAACTAGAACGAACATAGATGATAATATTTAAGTATTGTAGTAAAATACTATAAAAAATAGTTTTCTAAAACATAAAAACGTTCTAACTATCAAAATACTTGAGATATTTTCAAGGTTTTTTTTTCAGCGATTTTAAAAGGAAATTAGTTCTCAAGGTACTCTGGATACTCGTACTGAAGAATTTCATTAAGTTTTTATTGGTGTAATTGTTTTTTTAATTTAATTGTATTAATCATAACGCCACAGTTAAAAAAAAAAAAAAAACTAGTGCCTACAAAAGATATTTTCCTTTTCTTACTTTCTTTTACATGAGATTCAATACAATTTCACTATAGTCAAATACCTACTACGTACTCGTATCTTTCACTGTACCTACATCAGTTTGAAAGCGACCAGTCCCTTTAGAACTTGCACAAAGTAACATCTTACAAAAGACTAGCAACGCAACAGTTAAAATTAAATCACCCTATCATGGCAAAAAGCCGCACTATTCCATAAAGCCCCATTATCCCCTCACTTAAGAGACACGAAGATTCTCCGAAGTCACTTCTCCCCGTCGTCGACTTACAGAAAGTTGGTCGGAATGTCCTCTATTCCCCTCTTATCCGCGACCTGTTGCATCCGGCAATAAAGTAAATCCTTGCCATATTTCTCCCTGCCTTCCCGCAAAGAGCTTTTAAGACGCATTGCTCTGAAGATGTAGCTACTTATAGTTTTTTCTTCGGCCTAGAATTGTTTCGGCTTTCTACGAAGTTCTGGACAACTAGAGGCGAGATTTTGTTGGCTTTGTAGGTTTTAGCCACCAGTAGCACGCATGCGGAGTGTTTTCGTTTAGGTGCCAGATTTGGACATACTAATAAAGCTGCTTATTTCCGAACTTTGGGTACAACATTTGTTATCAGAAAGTATTTGGGTCAAAAGCAAATCATATTAGGTTGGGGAAAAAGTCTTTTCGCATTATAGTATGTATGAACTTGTAATAAAATCTCTTTGGCTATACTATTTGTATCTGGCTGGTTTTGGTATCATTGAAAGTTTAAATTTTAAAGAACATAATTCCAAATTCAAATTAGGAAAATGTGTGATTTTCATTTGTTTTTCATACCGTCAAGATGAGTGAATCTAATGAAGAAATTCGATACATTTTAAAATTTTACTACAAAAAAGGTAAAAATGCAACGCAAGCCGCGAAAAAAATTTGCGATGTTTATGGACCTAGTGTAGTGTCTGTGAGAGTAGCACAAATTTGGTTTAAGCGTTTTCAATCCGGAAATTTTGATGTCAAAGATGCACGTCGCTCTGGTCGCCCTATTACGGATAAAATGGATGCCATTTTTGAAAAAGTGGAGCAAGATCGGCATATCAGTAGTTACGACGTAGCTGAAGAACTGGAAATTGACCACAAAACAGTTTTGGCGCATTTGAAAAAAACTGGGTACACAAAAAAGCTCGACATTTGGGTACCTCACGAGCTCACTGAAAGAAACCTAATGAACCGTGTACTCATTTGTGATTCTTTATTACGACGTAATGAAACCGAACCATTTTCGAAGAAGCTGATAACTGGTGATGAAAAGTGGATCACGTATGACAAGAACGTGCGAAAAAGGTCGTGGTCAAAGGCCGGTCAGGCTTCACAGACTGTGGCGAAACCCGGGTTAACTCGCAACAAGGTGATGCTGTGTGTGTGGTGGGATTGGAAGGGCATTATTCATTATGAGCTGTTACCACCAGGCAGGACCATCGATTCTGAACTCTACTGCGAACAACTGATGAGATTAAAGCAAGAAGTTGAGAGAAAGCGGCCGGAATTCATCAACAGAAGGGGTGTGGTTTTTCATCATGATAACGCTAGACCTCACACATCTTTAGCCACTCAGCAAAAATTAAGAGAGTTTGGCTGTGAGGTGTTAATGCATCCGCCGTATAGTCCTGACCTTGCACCTTCAGATTTCCATCTGTTTCGGTCTCTCCAGAATTCTTTAGGCAGTGTCAGGTTAACATCACGAGAGGACTGCCAAAACCACTTGTCGCGGTATTTTGACCAGAAGTCCCAAAATTTCTATAGCAATGGGATCATGTCCCTACCTACAAGATGGCAAAAAGTTATCGAACAAAATGGTACCTACATACTTTAGTTAAATGTAAATAAACTATATTAAAAAATGTTTTGAATTTTCTTAAAAAATGCGAAGAAACTTTTTGCCCAACCTATTATAATATGTCCCACTCAGCTCGGTGTGTCTTTTGGCCTAGGCCTCCTCCAACTGGCTCTATTGTGCTCTGTCCTCTGCAACTCTGGCCCTGTAGTTATGGCCCCAGGGTTAGAAGGATATCTTCTTATCTTGTTTTTGTGTCACTTTTTTGGGTCATTTGTTTATTTTGCATCGAAGCATGTGTCCTGTCCAGCCCCATTTCAAAGGGTCTATAGATGAATCAATAAAACCCGTCTGCCTTCAAAGCAAGAGTGAACAGGCATCTTCTGGGCACGCTCGTTCCATCATAGACCTTATCCATCGCTTTCCATCAGTCGTGATCAATGTCAAGAGCAGGCCCAGTCAGCAATAAAAAAAGATATATTCCTTTGCTTGAGGAGCTCATGGCTAAGTAATAAACGCCGCACGAGTCGATCCATCAGGTTAGCTATTCTTTGACAGGCCAGTTGGCGTGGTTGGTTAAGATACTACCTGCCATGCCGCTGGTCGTGGGTTCGATTCCCATCCAGGACAAACATTTGTGTGCACGAACATGTCTGTTTGTCCTGAGTCTGGGTGTAATTATCTATATAAGTATGTATTTACAAAAAAAAAGTAGTATATGTAGTATATCAGTTATCTGGTTTCCATAGTACAAGCTCTGCTTAGTTTGGGATCAGATGACCGTGTGTGAACAATGTCCTAGGATATTATTATTATTATTATTATTATTATTCTTGCAGGGTTGGTCCGTGGATGGGTGACCATCTTTACATACTGAGACTCTTCCGTGCCTCGGAAAGCACGTTAAGCCGTTGGTCTCGGCTGTCATTCGCGGATCTTTGACAGTCGCTACGGGCTTCGCCGAAATTCTGACAACCAGTCTTACCAAGGGTTATCGTATTACCCAGGAACTGGGTTGTGGAGGTCAGATAGGCAGTCGCTTCATGTAAAATACTGGTGTTTATTCAGCTGCATCCGGTTAGACTGGAAGCCGACCCCAACATAGTTGGGAAAAGGCTAGGCAGATTGATATATCCTTTACTTTGGATGTTCTTCTTATATCTGTGTTTCTGATCTTGTCCCTTAGTTTGACTCCTAACATGCTTCTTACAATCGCCCTTTGATAGATTTTGACATAGCATAATAATCAGCTTATAATGTACCCACTCCTGGGACACAGGCCCCCTCTCTGTGAGAGGGAGTGGGCTGTAGTCCACCACGCGGGCCCAGTGCGGGTTGGTAGATGTCACATGTCTTCGAATTTTTGGTTCTAGGTTTCCTCACGATGTTTTCCTTCACCGTTTTTGAGAGCAGTGGTGATGAAATTATGTCCACAAAGTAAAGTGCCTGCCTCGGTTTGAACCCACGATCTACAACTCGTAAGTCGGGGCTGTTGCCACTGGGCCACCAGTCGGAGCCGTAGATTTTGACATACATTGTATTTATTATTGCCAAGCATGCAATAAAGTTCTGGTAAGCCTGCAGCTATCATAATTATGAACGTGCATTCGCATGTCATCATCCCATGCCTAGACATCTACCAATTATGTTGAGGTCAGCTTCCAGTCTAACCGGATGCAGCTAAATATCAGTATTTTACAAAGAGCGACTGCCTATCTGACCTCCACAACCCAGTTACTGGGTAATACGATACCCCTTGTTGCCAGACTTTCGGGCTTCTGACGACCCGTAACAACTGCCAAAGATCCACGAATGACAGCCGGGACCATTTCCGAGGCACGGAGGGGTCTTGGTACGTAAAGATGATCACCCATCCACGGACCAACCGTGGCAAGCGTACTTTAACCTGATCTATCGCCCCCGTGCGGCTGTTTTACTTAGCCACAAACCCCTCATCCATCTCCATTCATGTTCATTCGCATCTGACCCTTTAAAATACTTAGTTGAGAACAAAAGAGGCTGACGATGAGTATGTACTCGTATATCAAAAACGGTAAAATACGGTATAACTTTTTATTTCTACCTTCAGACCATTAAATAATACTACATTTCTGTATTTCTTGATAAACCAGTGCCCTGTAAGACAAACGATTGTGTGGGTTCCGCGGGTATTATACTTACCCAATTATAGTGTACGGAAGTTCGTCATTTAGCAATTGTGTTCGTTGTTCATTACTGTTTACTTGGAACTCGTCGACATACGCGCACCAGACAGTTTACTTCATCCGTTACTGACCTCGTTTTAGTCACTCTTTCGTTTCACCCTAACGGACTTTAAGATGAGTAGGAGTAGTGGAATTGTAGAGCTGTATCGATAGTGATGATGATCTTCTTAATTATAGATCTGTATCGATAGTGATGATGATTTTCTTGATTGTAGATCTGTATCGATAGTGATGATGATCTTCTTAAATGTATATCTGTATCGATAGTGATGATGATCTTCTTAAATGTATATCTGTATCGATAGTGATGATGATCTTCTTAAATGTATATCTGTATCGATAGTGATGATGATCATCTTAATTCTTCTTACCGTACCGATGGCAAATAAGATTGTGAAAATTAAAATATTATGTTTAGCCTAAAATTCTGCCACGCGAACTTCGTTCACTGACGCGTGGCGCCGCGCCGGCTCACGGCAGCAACCATCGTTTTAAACGTATACTCAAACTTGCAGTTTGGTCTAGATATGCACCGCGAAAGACGTATTCTTCTCCTGTTATTGCTAAGACGACGAATGAAGAACGGCATGTGCCTCCACTAATGAAAAAACCGGCTAAGTGCGTGTCGGACTATGCACAATGAAGCGTTCCGTAGTTGGGATGAATCTCAAGAACAAACTTAACATTGTAGTTGAAAAACATGTTCTCCCATACATTTCAACTGCAAATTTAAGTTTGTATGCACAATATTGAGAGATTTACCATGTTGTTTTAAGACATAGACTTCTTGTAGGTTTTCCTGTAATCTATAGGTATTGAACTATTTTTGTATTTTTTTCAAAATTTTAGGTTCGGTACTTTCGGAGATATAGGAGGGAATGGTTAATTTTCGTCTGTTTTCTTAAATAACTTTAAAATGCTTTATTTTGAAATTATAAAAAGAAAATATATTTGAGGGCCGCAAGGGAGGAGGAGTGTCGGTATTTCGTTGGCCGCTCTCCATATCCTCTGCGGCCGAAAAGTGGTAGGCGGCCGGGCCACTGACCTGACCAGTCGAAGGGGGACCAAGGGGTCGTCTAGCGCCCATGTGCTGGTTTGGGCCCTGAGATGGTCATGGCGTGCAATGTGTTCTGGTGCGCCAGTGATGGGGATACTCCCCAGAGGAGGATCCGGTGACGGACAGCAGCGGCGGGTTCGCGGTGACTGCTAACGCGTGCCCGTCTTCCCGCCACAAGCGACAGAGGAGGACACCGTGGAGTTTTAGTGGGTTGGAATCCCACATAACTGCACTATCTGCCTGTGGTAGTGTAGGATCCATGAGCATTTCTCCACGTAATAAAAACTTTTTAGCAAAAAATAAAACCGACTTCCAAAACAAAACACTACAAAGTGAAAAATAACTTTAATTTCGGCAGTCGGTGTCTTGGGTTTTGTATTTTCGTTTTTTGCCGCCGACTTCCGAAATTAAAGTTATTTTTCACTTTGTAGTGTTTTGTTTTGGAAGTCGGTTTTATTTTTTGCTAAAAAGTTTTTATTTTTCACTTTTTAGTTGTGGAACCTACCCCACACAAATTCGAATACATAATTGAGCACAATAATTGTAGATATAGCCATGTAAATAACAGTGATAGGAAGTTATTAAAACACCATCACATCATCCACATAAAATAAGTGGGAAATATACGCATTATTGAAGCTAACTCAAAAACTCCCCCAGAAAAGTTAATAAAATTTATATGGGACCACCTCGGAAGTATACCCTATCAACCAAAAAAAGAATTTTCTAAATCGGTCCATCCGTCTTTGAGTAATCGCGTAACAAACATACAAAAAAAAAAAAAAAACATACAGACGAATTGAGAACCTCCTCCTTTTGGAAGTCGGTTAAAAAAGGCCGTTGGGGCATCTGGCGCAAGATGGAAGGTGGGACACTGTCTGCGGAGATGATGATGATGTTGAGAAAATGACATCAATAGTTTTGAGTTATTTTGCAATTGTTTCTATCAGTTTGAATTTTATACCATACTAGCTTTTGCCAGCGGCTTCAACCGCGTGGATGTTGGAAATTATCCCACGGGAACCGTACATTTTTCCGGGATAAAAAGTATCTTATGTGCTAATCCAGAATATAATCTATCTCTGTGATATAAATTTCATCCAGATCCGTTCAGCCGTTCTGGCGTGATTGGTTGAGAGGTGCGCTGTATGCCGAGATATAGGTTTGTCATACAGATGATGTATTATTTTCATTATAGCCTACAAATTTCTTTTTACTCAATATCGTTGTTATAATGTTAATATTTTTGGTGGTTATAAAATTATATTTATTGGTAAGCAAAAAATGTTTAGAAGACAAAATTACAAAGTTGTCGCAATGTTTCCTGTTTAGGTATCTATCTTATTTCAATTATTTGAACTTTGGCAAGATACGAAAAATCTGGTGAAAATTCTGATACGCAGCTGCATCCGGTTAGACTGGAAGCTAAACTCAACATAGTTCGGAAAAGGCTAAGAAGATTGATTGTAGGTACTGATTTTATTAGAACAATTTTAGCACTCAACAAAAACTAATTTATTATATTACCAACACATAGTCTATCTATGTATATAATTAATCTAAATAAATGAGCTCGAACGTTGAACATCTCAAGTTTCATAAAAGCATATTGGAAGCAAATGTGAGAGCTTTAAAAGGCCAATTACAGGACAATTTGCGTCGCCCTCTCTCTCGGGGCCGATATGAAATTATTGCGAGTATAGATCTGAGATTGCGATGGAACTTAACGGGGGAAATCGACTGAAAAATGTACGTTATTACTGGGAATATTAGTTGAGATTTGTAAAACAATAGAACTTTTGTTGAAATTATTCATTTTGGGGCTTATTTTCTTGTGGATTTGTATATTCTCAGGAGCCTATCGTTTCTTTGTCGTTTTCGTCATTGATGATTGTTTCTGTAATTACCAGTGGTCGGAGTAGGTAGAGCTGTTTTTGCTACTTGCGACATGCGAACATAACATGGATATGCCAAATATTTCCCTGATCCCGGGAATTCTCGGAATTAAAAAACCATTGTTTAAGTAGTTTTTATAGGAGTAGGTAGAGTTTTACTTAATTAATTCATATTTCACGGAGCTACCTCTAACAACATTCTAGGATCCCTGTGTGTGTATATAAGTAAGTATATACTGTTTGGGTACTCACCTACTACCTGCTCATAATAACTGCCCACTTACCCATATTAACTCACTTAAATCAATCGACAATTTCAAAATCCAGGGATTTCAGTGGCATATCCATCTTAACGTCAATGTTTGCGGTCATTCACCCCAAACAGCTCTACCTACTCCAACCACTGGTAATTACCCACATAAGTATTTGAATTTTATGATAAGCGAATCACGTGAATTTACAGTCTAAAAACTTTTAATAATTGTTGAAAACTAGAATTATATCACCGTGCTAGAGAAATGATCTTTTCAGTGTGTATAAGTATATTAGTTATTTAGTTGACATTTGTCCCGTTGTCCAGGTGCTTTTCTGGTTCCGTACTGCATCATGCTGGTGGTGGGCGGGATCCCGCTGTTCTACATGGAGCTGGCACTGGGGCAGTTCCATCGGAAGGGCGCCATTACCTGCTGGGGAAGGCTAGTTCCTCTCTTTAAAGGTAAGTGTCAGTTTAACTCATTATATGTGTGTACTTTCAGCAATACTGATATGATCCTGGCAGTCGAGAAATTTTTGTTCCTTGGTTCCGGTATTAAAGAAAAAAAAACATTTAAATCGAAGGATATTTTTACGTGAATGCATATATTTAGGTCATAAAACAGATGATAAATAAATAAATATATTCCGCATTGTTTAAATATATCACACTGCATAAATGCTTAACAAAGTTACAGAAGACAAGTATTTTTACTGATTATTACTCACACTGATGCCGATTCTCTTGTTCAATAACTAAACTAAAATTAGAGAATCGCTATCTTTTACTAACAGGTAGCACGAGAAAAGGACGGCTATAGCTACGAACTAATTTAGAGATGTCAACTAGTTTAGTACGCCTTGCGCTTCACTGTGTTTTTAGTCGACATGTTTTTACGCGTCGAATCATCGTATTGAAATATTATACGAGTAGTTCAACCAAATTTGACAGCTCTTATTTACGTCCGTCTTTCTCCTGTTTAATTAGAGAGAAAAACTTAGCTATAGCTTAAATTATGTTTAGTTTGTGCACAATAGAATCGGTACCAATGTCTAAGAATTTCACTTTACATGCATTCTATTGCAATAAATTATAATAATAACTCTTTATTTTAGATTACAGGATCCATAATGTGTTATTATTGCCTTAACCTATTGTTAGTGAAAAATAAAAATAAATTAAAACACAAGTGACATCACAATTAATTTTGCACATGTACGTCCGTACGCAAATGTCTCCCAGCCCAGAGTCTAATAAACGGCACATCTATTTTGTCCGCCAAAGTACCCAAAATATTGTTCGGACTATATATATACTAAATATTATACGTAGGACATAACTTTTCTTTACCTACATCACATTATTCAAAACTAACGTCTAAGTGGGTTTAATTTTCAATTGGCACGATTTCTCTTTACTTGGCTTAGTTTTATGGGGTCACGTGCGACTCATACGCCAGATTTATTGCGGCCGGTCACGTCCCGTTGGCTAACGTTTTCATTGGTATGATGGAAGCCGCATTTGGCGATCAAGAGTTATAGTACTCACCACTTAACTTTCTGACTGCTTTTGTTTTTTTTTGTGGGTCGTGTCTACATCGTCTTCGGCTTAAAAGAACGAAGGAGTTAGGTACAGCTCATGAAGGCAATTATTTAAATGAGGTTTCAGAATTCTTGTGCCTAGCTATCAATTAAAAAGTTAGGTCTTTACTTCACTGTTATTAAATAAAAGAGGTTGTACTTGCTTTGATTAACATAATTCTAAAGTTATCTTGTTCTTTCTGTGTCAAAAAGCTGGATAAAGTTTTATTAGACTGTATCTGATAGTGTAGTGTAAAATGGTTACAAATTCATTCGCAACTTCGGCGTTGAACAGATAATTAACTTCTGAACTACATGACTAACTTCACAGCTATTCCATGGCGTTTAATACTGTTAGAGTTTTAGAATCATTTCACAGAAGAATTACGTAAGCCTTTATATATTCTACTAGGCTGATCCAAAAGTAACGATAAAAAAATAAAATTCAAATGGATATACAGACGCCAGCACATCAAGCTACTACAATCTGTCAAATTTCTTTAGTAGATTTTCAACTTTATCGCTAAAGCATTATGTTCAAGGTCGATTGGTAAAATTTTACAGTTTCGGGTAGCTTGATGTGCTAGCGTCTGTACCTCCCGCGATTTGTGGTATATTTATATGATTTTCTTATGCTGACGACGAATTTTCTTTTTTTTTGCTTGATTATTTCCCACTAAGGGAAATAATCAAGCAAAAAAAAAGAAAATTAAAAATAAATATTAACCGATTATCTTTACTTTTAGATCAGCCCTTGTTACACTCACTGCTCGCGGACTCAAGGACCAAAAAATCACACGCTCCAATAAACAATCCACCCGACTTCAAGACTTTAATGCAAAACATGGGACGCGTCATTTACAAGATCGCGGTCTTGTCGGACGTCGCCCCCGCACTTAACACCCATAATTGACACCATTCTCGGGGCTCCCCTTAAGTGCTCGTCCCATACGGTCTCAAAAGGCTCCGGTAGATTTGCGAGCCCGGCTTATGCCCGTTGATTTCATTTCACGCGATTGTCACGTCTTGCACCCTGAGTGGCTCCCACCAAGATATGATTTTTGAAGAGAAATAAAATTGGTAATGGTCCGGAAAGGTGGTGGAAATCCGCTCTGAGTGAGTTTTTTTGACGCAATGAATTGAGTACGTCCGCGCGATAGATCATTGTTTAGGTGAAATGGTTTTCTTCTAGCTTTTATTTAAGAGCTAGGTAATTCCTTAGGTCTGTAAAGAGGTCTTTAGAAATAGTAGATAATGAGTCCCCAATTGAGCGCAATTTATTTAGGTATCCAACCTATTTCTTTAGCATTCATCATCACGTGAATAATGAGAGAGGTATATACATATATACTGAATGACTTTTTTTACCGTTTTGAAAAAAATTAGGTGAACGGAGTAGAACCCTATGGCACACTTGCCTAGTTTTTTTTTTTTTTGAAAAAAAGAATAATAATACCTAAATTCGGTGCGTAGTGCGTATGATTTGAATTTCGATATTTTTTAAACATCTATAAAGTTTTTACAAAATTTCTGTTTTTATTGTTCTAGTTTACTTCAAATGTGTAGTTTTTATTGATAGAGCAATTTCTGTCAAAGCTATTGAAAAAACAAAAAAGGTTAGGTATGCCATAGGCTTCTACTATATTCATCTATTGTACCCACGGATATCGAATAGTACCCTTTTTTTTCAAGTCGGTAAAAAAAAAACATCCACTTATAGGTAATTATTGCTATGTCAAGGGTCATCATACTGCAATACAACAACATTCAAAGGTTCTATCGTTCATCTTCGGAAAAACGGAAATGTAGGGAATAAAATGTGACTGATGAAATTGTAACTAAGAGAAATTGATTGATATTTCCACCTAAATTGTCCATAATTAAACGAAAAGGATCCAACCCACATTACACCAAAGGTGGGTTGGATCCTTTTCGTTTAACTATGGACGTACTAATTCCGCCACTCCCTTATTGGACCAATGGTCCGGTTTTTCCGAAGATAAACAATGGAACCTTTGGCTATGTATTTTAACCAGTGGCAGCGGCTTTTAAAAGAATAATAAAGTCTCTTTCGACAAATCAATGTTTTTTTAAGAATCTGGTGCAATCCAATACACATACTCATTTACTTAGCCTTGCTCCAAGTATCTAAGGACGCAACACTTTTCAATCTTCCATAGCCATTTATTCCAAGCTGCACTTGTTACTATAATCAAGTCCTTATTACCATAGGTATCGGGTACGCGGTAGTTCTGATAGCATTCTACGTGGACTTCTACTACAACGTGATCATCGCGTGGGCGCTGCGGTTCTTCTTCGCCTCTTTCACCACCATGCTACCCTGGACCAACTGTGACAACGAGTGGAACACCCCGGCTTGTCGACCTGTGAGTTTTTAATCATAAATTATTAATTTCACCGTGTTATTTTATGTTTTAACTTAACGATTCTTTATTCGAGCATGGGTTTTTATTGGCTCAACTTAAACACGCCTCTCGATACTTTTCTATGCATAGGTATTCTTTTCCGGTTTAGATATCTTCGTCATTTGATTAATAACTAAGAAGCTAGTAAAGCTGCTAGCAGCTTATTACTTCGAGGCTAATCATCAACGCTTCTACTTAGTCACATATTTAAGGTGGGTGTTAATTTAACAGAATTTGACTTGTCCACAGTTCGAAGCAATCTGGGAGGCTTCGAACAAAACTCGCGTACGCAGCAACAGCTCTGCAGGAGTATTTCCCCCACCACAAACAACTCCATTTACATCGGCTGCTTCTGAATACTTCAAGTAAGTTATTTTAAAAAGAATGAAACAAATATTTTTGTCCTCTTTTTCTGTTATTTTAATTCAGGAATATTTTTAGCCGGGCCATCTTGGAACTGCAAGGGAGTGAAGGTCTTCATGACTTGGGTGCCATAAAATGGGACATGGCCCTCTGTTTGCTAGCGGTCTATATTATTTGCTACTTCTCTTTGTGGAAAGGCATCAGCACTTCTGGAAAAGTAAGTACATGCCTATGACACTTTTCTATTTATTTTATTTCTTTGGTAAAAGGCTTACAGTGAGCCATAAGACTAAATTATGTTTACCGTAGCCAAATGAAGATCAGCCATTAGACTCTTAAAAAAATAATTTGGAAATACTTTGCTATGTTTTTTCTTGCAGGTGGTTTGGTTTACTGCTCTTTTTCCCTACGCAGTTCTCCTAATTCTTTTGGTTCGTGGCATAACCCTCCCTGGCTCCGCCACCGGTATTCAGTATTACCTCAGTCCTAACTTCGAAGCTATCACACAACCTCAGGTATGAAAACCATTAATATTTTAATCCTAGGCATGGTTTGTAAGAAAATAACGGTTTGATTTTTAAATATTTTGGATCCAAGGTATGGGTGGATGCGGCGACTCAAGTGTTCTTCTCTTTGGGACCTGGATTTGGAGTGTTGTTGGCTTACGCGTCTTACAATAAGTATCACAACAACGTGTACAAGTGAGTATTTCATCCAGTACGCGTAGCATGGCGACGTTTTGTCGACGGAAGAATAGACAAAATGGCACATTGCCATGCTTAGACGCGTAGAATGCGTAGAAATATTTCTATGATCTGTCATTTTGTCTATTCTTCCGTTGACAAAACTCGTTTCTATGGTGGTCATGCTCATGGACACCGGCGCGTTTATTTTCAGGGGGGTGCATCTGCAGCTCTACGGAGCAAGCTCTGTAGTTTTTGCATTTCGTTTGTCCTTTCATACAAGGAGCAACTTTGTCGACATATGTTGAAAAGTTTAACAATTAAGAGAATGTACGCAGGAGGCTATTGCGAGCTAGCGTGCTCGAAAATTTTTGCACCTCGCCTCGAATGGGATAAGTTTTCTTTCGTCCATTCATACAGAAAGTATGACGATGTGTGTGTCGATTTCAAAGAAGCTAAAGAATTAAGAGGGAGTAAGTAGTATGCAAGCGCGAGCGAAGTGAGCTCAGCATTTTTTGCAACCCGCCTAGTGTAGATTAGATTTCCTGTAGACCATTCATACAGAAATAAGAGTAGCAGATAGGTAATTTGTCGACTAATGCACAAAAGTTTAAGAAAGAGATTACAAGAGCGTGCGTAGCGTGATCGAAAAAAGGATGTCTTTTGAAAGACTTGTCAACAACATGTCGTGTATAAAACATGTATCATCACATCACATGTGTTGATGTAGTTCCAGACATATATTATAAACTATTTTGTTTAAAAAAATAAGTACTAGTTTTATATTGTACTTTACGTACAACGTGTCTTTACAACTTGTTTTACGTGTTAACGATAAATTAAGAATACAATGTTTTATACCTTGGTATAAATGCTGGGTAAAAATGTTAAGTCATAAACATTGTGTTCATTCGCCTTAGCGGTCATAGCTCCATTATTTACTGAATTGTGATACTGCCAGCCCCAGGCGCTGGTTGGCCGCCCTAGGCCCGGGCCTCTTCGGCCGCAATGCCGCCACTGGGTATGTGAGGCAGTCAAAATTGGTTTAACATATCCAGCAACAGCATTGAACATAATAAATTGAATGTTCGACGTGTCAAGACGTGGAATCGATCAACGATGGGAGACGCCAGGCTAACAGGCCTGTACTGTGCTCAGTATTCACAGTAAAAGAGTAGAGAAGGACACTAAAAATAACAACTTTGGACAACAATCTAGACCCCTTTAGTTTTTGTTCAAACAGTACCTAACTTAATAAAAAAAAGTCTTAATATTTTCTATGTATTTTCTTTCCCAACAGGGGGTGCAAAAGCACCCTGATGCACCCTGCTGCCGGCGCCCAAGGTCATGCTACGCGTGCTGGACCGAAAACGTAAAACAAATGAATTGGTCCTACTATACGCCATTTAATTTCTCAGGGACGCAATCCTAACAAGCGTGATCAACTCGGCGACCTCCTTCATCGCTGGCTTCGTGATCTTCAGCGTGCTCGGGTACATGGCCCACGCTTCAGGCAGGGATGTGCAAGACGTGGCTACCGAAGGACCAGGCCTTGTGTTCGTGGTCTATCCGGCTGCTATCGCGACCATGCCGGGGTCAACCTTCTGGGCGCTGATATTCTTCATGATGCTGCTTACTCTTGGGTTGGATAGCTCTGTAAGTAGACTTTCACTACTAATCCTAACTTGTTAATATTATAAAATGTGAAACTGAGTTTGTTTGTTCGTTTGTTACGCTTTCACGCTAAAACGGCTGAAACGATTTGGATGAAATTTTGGCACATGGATAGACCATGATCTGGATTAGGACATAGGTTACTTTTAATCCCGGTAGTACGGTCCCGTGGGATAATTTCCGACCTCCACGCCATTACTATAAATGGAGATCTAAAGTAATTTTTGGTCTCGCTTAACATAGTAGGTATATCGATTTTATATTTCACTAGCTGACTCGACAAACGCTGTCCTGTCAAAATGTCGATAATTCATACTGAATTCCCATAAGAAATGCATTTTTAGATTTCCCGAATTTTCGAATACTTCCGGCCACTTTCAAACATTTTTTTTTTTCATACAAACCTTGTCCTGACAATTTATTACAAACACAACAAAAAAAGAATTAGCCAAATAGGTGCAACCGTTCTGAAGTGATGCGCGTACGTCAGCAAATGATTTTTATTTATACAGATGTTCAACCCAAAGTGACACATGCACGACACACAAAGTGACACATGCACGACACACAAAGTGACACATGCACGACACACAAAGTGACACATGGGAGACATGCAAGGTAGATTAAACATACGATTAAAGGAAACTCTAATGCACAGTCATGGCCTAATAAACCAGTTCTGGATCACACGTTCCGATGAACTTATCTGACAGTTTATCTAAAACTGTTTATGCGCACTTTCGTATTTTTAAGCGACTTCCAAAAAGGAGGAGGTTATTTATGTTCGACTTTGTTTTTTTTTTTATGTGGACCCATTTAGAAAATATTTGTTTTGTTTGTAAGGATACTCTCGAGGTGGTCCCATTGTCACCAAGTCAGAATCTGATGAGGGGATCCCATGGAAATCGAGGGAAATCCTCAAATTTTATAGGCACGCCTATAGTGATTTGGATATTTTTTTTATAGTAAGTCATGCATTTTCTTTCGGAAAACACCATTTGGTGAAGTGGAACTGATGATGAAGATCACAGATGGCCATCGGAACTTCTCAACAATAGGTATTTTACGGGTTGCGATTTGATTACTTTAATATGGTTGCTAAGCAATTTATGCTCGTCACAATGCATTATGGTTATTACCAGGAGAACTCCTCAACAAACAACGTCCCTGGATCGGGAAGCAATATTTTGTAAAAGGTAATGAGCAGTTGACGTTAGACTATTGTAACTTAGTTAAATTACAAACTGGACCACTAAAAAGTGAAAAATAAAAAACTTTTTTACAATAAAAACAAACAACCGACTTCCAGGAAAAAAACACTACAAAGTGAAAAATAATTTTAATTTCGGAAGTCGGTTGTTTTTTTTTATGTAAAAAGCTTTTATTTTTAATATGGTACTTAGCTGTAGTATCTACCTACTTAGCTATATTCGTACCACAGCAAAACAGGCATTTAAATTCTCATAAATTTTCCGTTTTCACACAGTTCGGCGGCTCCGAGGCAATAATAACTGCCCTCAGCGACGAGTTTCCTCCGATCGGTCGTCACCGCGAGATCTTCGTGGCGTGTCTCTTCACTCTATACTTCTTCGTGGGATTAGCTTCCTGCACCAAGGGAGGCTTCTACTTCTTCCAACTGCTTGACAGATACGCTGCAGGGTATTCTATTCTGGTGGCAGTGTTCTTTGAAGCTATTGCTGTGTCTTGGATATATGGTGAGTTGATTTTTGAGCTCTCATGGTCTTTTGTTTTGGTCCTTGGTTTCCCTAAATCATCTTTAATCAACATCTTTTCTACATGTAGGTATAGATGGTATAAAAAGACCCATCAAATAGCCGTTATCATGCGTTCTGTATATCGAACTAAGTATCATTGAGCATAAAATTATTGCAGGGAAACGACCTTTGTTTTTGATGTGACAACCGACTTTCAAAAAAAAAAAGTCTACAAAGTGAAAAATAACTTTAATTTTGGAAGTCGGTGTCTTTGGACCTGTATTTTAGTTTTTTGCCACCGACTTCCGAAATTAAAGTTATTTTCACTTTGTATCTAGTGTTTATTTTTTTTTTGGAAGTCGTTTGGAAGTTTTTGTAAAAAAGTATTTTATATTTTACTTTTAAGCAATGGTACCTACCCCACACCAAATCCTATACCACTACTTGCTGTGTAAACAGTCAACAGTCACAGGAAGTATTAGAACATCATCAAGATACACAAAGTGCATGAAATAAATACGTATTATCGAAGCTAACTCAAAACTACCCAAGCAAAGTTAATAAAATTTATATCGTCTGCCCCATTTCAAAACCTAGTAAGACCAAAAAAGGAGGAGGTTCTCAATTCGACACGTATTTTGTAATTTTTTTTATGTATGACCACGCATAATTTTTGTAGGGTAGTCCGATTTGAAAGATTTTTGTTTTATTCGGGAGGCCTCGAAGTTGGTCCCATGTAAAAATTAACTTTGCTTGGGTAGTTTTTGAGTTAGCTTCAATAATATGTATTGGTCCCCGTTTTTATGTGGGTGATGTTCTAATTTATTTTGCTGCAACTAAAAGTGAAAAATAAAACTTTTTACAATCAACCTCAATCTGCCTTTTCCCAACTAAGTTGAGGTCGGCTTCCAGTCTAACCGGATGCAGCTGAATACCAGTATTTTACATGGAGCGACTGCCTATGACTGACCTCCACAACCCAGTTATTGGGTAATACGATACCCCTTGGTAAGACTGATTGTCAAACTTTCGGGCTTCTGACGACCCGTAACGACTGTCAAAGATCCACGAACGACAGCTTAGCGTGCTTAACGTGATTTCCGAGGTACGGAGGCGTCTCGGTATGTAAAGATGGTCCCCATCTACGGACCAACTCCGGCAAGCGTAGCTTAACCTGATGGATCAACCCGTGCGGCTGTTATTACTTATCCACAAGCTCCTCCTTTTTTACAAAAAAAACCTACTTCCTAAAAAACACTATGTTTTATTGGAAGTCGTTGTTTTTTTTTTTTGTAAAAAGTTTTTATTACACCTTTAAATTAAACTGAATCATTTATACCTTATGTGCCAAAAAATGACTATACGAGTATAATGCCTTGTAGGAGAAGCACCATACTCGCTAACTCCGTTTGCTATTAGTTATAAGTAGCTATAAGAATGTACTAGTAGCTTAACATCATCTAACTAATAAATTTTCCACGAAACTATGCTTGTCCGTAGGAAATAAACACGTTTTGACTTGAACGCAGAGAATCAACTCAAAACTGCGTACGGGTTTCTCCCTGGCTCAGAAAAGTCGACAGGTTGTGACTTGCACGAGAAAATAGGGGCGTGGTTATTGTTTAAACCACATATATTGGTGTTATAGTTTTACTCGGGTGAGGTGTACCCGCTACGTTAACTATGGTGCAAAACTAATATATATGCGTCCCCTAGGATTGAAAGTTAGTTCCATCAAGTCCATAAATTGTTCATAAATTGTATCCAGCAAGTTAGTAATAGTACCTAACCATCAAGTGACATGCTCAATAGAGCCCTGTGTAGTCGCGTGTCTGTAGTATCTAAATTATGTTTGTATTATTGCAATAATTAGTGTTTCGAAGGTAAGATTATTGCCGTAAGTATTATGATTGTATTTTATGTGTATTTTGTTTCTGAATTGTGTTTACGTGCTCTTTTATTATATTTGTGAATACTTGTACTGGTTTAATTTGCATAAAGACGACGATAACCCCCGCCTATCAGAGTCTAATCACGACGCCTAAGCACAGCATGCAGGTTGTTTGATATATGTTTCGTGTGCTGTGCTTAACAGCCTACTAATAAAGTGCATACTCGTAGGTGTCCTTAACTTAGACGTAACGAAAACCCATTTCAACTTCTCCGAGTTCCCAAATACTACTTACCTTGAAAGTTCGTAATCTATTTCTCTT
Organism: Dicycla oo; assembly: GCA_948252095.1. Lineage (NCBI taxonomy): Eukaryota > Metazoa > Arthropoda > Insecta > Lepidoptera > Noctuidae > Dicycla > Dicycla oo. The sequence continues at coordinate 26,272,304 of OX411718.1, forward strand.
TACCAGGTACGGAACGTTTCTGCGAGGACATCCGCGACATGATAGGTTTCCGTCCCGGTCTATACTGGCGCGTCTGCTGGCGTTTCGCAGCCCCTGCCTTCCTCCTCTTCATCACCGCTTACGGACTTCTGGACTACGAACCGCTAAGATACGAGAATTACATCTACCCAGCATGGGCCAATGCGCTTGGGTGGGCCATTGCTGGTTCCAGTGTCATGTGCATTCCTACCGTGGCCATTTATAAGCTGCTTACCACGAAGGGAACTTTTGTTGAGGTATGATGTCATTTAGTTTATTTGAGGAGACTGATAAACCTGCCCCTAAAACATTCTGGATTTGTCTTCCATAGAACTTTGTATTTATATATAGGTCCATAGTTGTTATTCTGCCATCATTCTCTGTTGTTTATGGCATCAAAGATTTGCCCTCACCGTACTTAGGACGCGCGAAAAAGTATTCGCACTGAGAAGAGTGAGCTCATTCATTCCGCATGGAACGATAGACACAATTTTGAGTAAGAGTGAGCAAGACAATAAGGAGGTAGGTACAGTCACGAACCGGGATTGTTGAGCCACTAGCTTATCCTCTTAACTTGGTTGTGTTACATGAATGCCGCCCGTGAAATTTGACATGTGATATTTCAATAACGAATAGGTAAACGGGCCGCATTCTTGTAACACAACCAAGATAAAATGATAAGCTAGTGTGTCAACAATCCCGGTTCGTGACTGTACCTACTATTCAAACGTCACTGTTAACGAAACTGAAACGTGACCACCTTTTGACGTGGTCGGGTGAATCTAACGATTTAAATCTTTGTATGGCAGTAATAATAAAGTTTTGTTATTAGGAGTGTATTTTTTTACCCAAAGCTTTACTTTTATCAAAAGGATTTGACGATTTTTTTAGATCTTTAATTTCTTTGTAACTTAGTAGGTAACTCCTTCAACTTCTTTGCAGCGTCTACGCATCCTGACAACTCCATACGCAGACACAGAAAGCAACGGCACTGTTCACAACGGGATGGTGGTCTCAGAGAGTGGCGGCGTGCGCCTCGCATCCACCGTCGTGACGCCGACCTCCCCCCCTCCCGCCACGTCCCCGGACACACCCCCGCAAGCCGCGCCACCCCCTGCACTCGTCTGAGCTCAGCTCTCCTTCGACGTCTACTACGTCTAGACGTACAGCACACTGCCTTTGAAAAGACACATGGAGCTTTTAACATAGACCGTCACACATCCATAAGTGACAGAGACGGCGCTCTATAAAGCCGAAATTTTTCTCAAACTCCGTGTGCCATATCAACAGCCGGGTACTGTACCATAGATGAGGAAGAAACAAGGAGTGCTGTTTCACCCTAGAGTTCACTTCTGATGTCGTGGGAAACGGTTTAGTTAAGCTGCGTACCTACAGACATCGCGAGACATCGGATAGTTTGCAACACAAAGGTTACATGCTCTCTGTGAGCATTCGCCGTATCGACGAATACCTCGCGAAGTCTGGATGCGGCTGTAGAACAAATTTTAATGCTGTCGGCGTCGTGGGACTGCCAGACGACCCTTAGCACTCCATTTGTTTGTTACTCCAAGTACGGCTCTCCCGAGTCTATGGTTTTGCTCGTTCCGTTTTTAAGCTTTGAGCATTCGTGATGTAAGACTATTTGGAATTAAATGTTAGTTGTAAGATTGTTGCGTGGTAAGCATTGAAGGCGGAGTCGAAAGGGTAAGTAGTGAAGGGCTAATTGTATAAGAATAATATGATACTCAACGTCTTAATAGCTTTCTTATAGTGTAGATCACAAAATATATTGTTGCATGTTTTTGTTTAGGGACTTGTAATTTGCTTGATAGGTCGAGCAGGTCACTGAGCAAAAAATTGGTCGCTCCTATTATACTCACATAGGTACCTACAGTAGGTGCTTCAAATTTAAAATTTCCAATACCTATTCATAATACTCCGTAAGTTTTTTCGAATAATTATACCTACATGTATATATCTACCTACGTATCTAACTGTGTTGTATTTAAATAAAAAAAGTTTTCATACTTCTGTGTATTTACTAAGTATTTTAAAATATTCTTAGGGTTAAAAATAATAGTTAAAGACTAATTGAGTCTTCGCGCGTAAGTTAAACACGCCTGTAAGATTCACCGACAATTCAGCAAACCGTCGATGTTTTTAGCTGTAGTTTAGATATAGTAGACCCATCAAGCATTAAGGTTGACGCTGGAACAATTATTATTATGAAAGAAAATGCTTCTTGAACGCTTCGAGAAATCAACTTTAGTTTTACCATATTTCCATGGTCCTTCGTTTAGATAAAACCCCATTTTGTAATTTATTTTTGAATACAAAAAAAAAAAACAGAACAAAAAATGGTAGCAATTTTCTTTTATAAACTGGCAATCATGAAACAAATTTTAAGTGTTGCAAAAAGTAACTAAACTTATAAATCGACTACCTACTTTTGTGAATGAGCTTAAACCTTCCCACTATAGTTAATAAATTAATATTATGGATGTGTAAATTTAAAATTCAAAACGTGTATTGTAGCATTAATAATGTAGGATTTTGTTTTTATATATTTCTAGCTGTAAGCAAAATATGTGGCTGTTTATTAAATTAACAATAAGAATATAAAAATAAAATATGACAAGATTCAGATAATTTTGAATAAGTAGTAAACAGGTTGTCGTTTTAGCGCAATATATTTCGGCGCAGAAAGTACCTACCAGAGTAGCAAAAATGTATTCAAACCATTAATGGATATTATCTAAAATAAAAATAGCGATTAAACTAGGATTAAGAAAAATGAAATGCTGTGTAGATAATAGAAACAATAAAATAGTAATGTATTACAAGTAGTATCTAAATTAATAAATGTATTGGAACTGAAAGTTCATGTACCCACATAATTTACTTTGGTTGTAGGTTGTAGGACTGTAGGCTGTGTCTGTTAATGGTAATATTTAATATGACTTCTAGTTGAATAATATACACTTACTAATTATCATGTTTTATCTCTAAATGTTGTAGTTATATTCAATGTTTACGTGCTCCATTTTTTGTAAGTGAGAGAGAGAAGTTTCGTTGTCTCTTTGGTTAAAATTACTATTCATCACTCCGTCATGGGCAATGCGGACTGAAGAATTGTAAAACGATTATGAAATAAATGATTGGATATCAATGAATCTTCCATTACTTTAGGAATGTGACACGCTCCACACGCGCTACACTTCAGCTTACTTGATGTGCGTAGTGTAGAATTTTATCTCTTTCATTCTCTTGGTGTTAGTAAATAGTAATTTTTCATTTTTTTAAATTATGATTGATATTATTAGTGTTGGGAATATTTACTCAAATCAGTAGGTATAGTTTCGCATAACCTCTTGTGTAATTTATGAGGTAGGTATTCACTGTTTAGAAATTGTAACTTAAAATATTCTGTATGTTAGTTATCGTATTGATGTATCAAAGATGTAACGCGTATTTATAGCTGTTGATGTTATATCAATAGTCATACCAGCCATTATGACTATTGATTGTTAGAATAAATTTATACTTACTATAATCGACTTTTATTACGAAAAACCTACAACTTTTTGATTTCTACAAAGCATCAATTGTTTTCTTCTGATCACCGATGTAGGGCCAATTTATCTTGGCAGGTCCGAACTTCACGCAGAAGGCTGCGCAGTAAGATTTTTTAGGAACCAAATGGTGACAAACGCGCACTTCTTAAACCGATCCTATCGTTAGATAGGATCGGCTTAAGAAGTAAGTTAAGATGTACAAACAATCTAACACTAAAATAAAGTTACAAAAATAATATCCTAACCAACTAAAACTATTAAAAAAAACCTAAAATATGGCGTCGAAAAATTCATCCGCATCGCTGTCGTCTGGTAATGTACCCAAGAGACTGGTGGCATTGCCACGTTGTAGGGCAATGCTTAGCCTCTGGTCAAGGTAAAAGCCTGCCCTTGGGTCACGGGAAGTGTCAACCAGCCGTTTGGAGATTTCCTTGAACAAACCATGAGCATACGGACCCCACGGCCAGGGGGGTTTCAACCCCAAACGGCTCGAAAATATAGTTACCGATAAGGTTATTATACTTCCGCCGCTTGAGGTTTTCCGCAGCCGCAGCAGCAGCGCCAGCACAGCACGCTGTGCCAGGAAGATGGGAAGGCGCAAGAGTATCGATACACGTTGCGTCCCACACTAAAGGCCTACCCACCTTCCATGGAAATAAAGACATGCCGTCCGGTCTCTTGCCGTTGTCGCGTGCCAAGCCATTGGGTTCTAATACAGCTGGAACGCCGACGGTGACAAGGGCACATCGGATGATGTCATTAATGTTTGCGTTTGACCCGCACTCCGGCTGCAAGACAGGCCGTGGTGTCCGAGGCTGTTGACAACTTCACCACAGTGACAGCGATGAGGAGAACAAAAGCTCCTAGTCGCAGGGAAGCGGCGAGGTGGAAAGTAGTGTAGTCGAACAAAGTGCCTATGTTCGACGATGGTAGTGCATGGAGCCACAAACCCGATTTCCACTTATCCACAGCCAGTAGGCGCGCACGCTCCGCAGTAGTGGCAGACGTGTCAAGTAAATTTTTTTGTACTACTCTGCAGAGCGTCTCATCCCACCGTCTCTGGGAAGATGGATTGTCGGGTAGGTCAGAATTCGGGCAAGCGAGTCTCCAGGCATCAATAGCCTCAGTAAAACAAGGCACATCAAAATTAACCAGTGTGGAGGCTAGGATTTTCCTGATTAATTTCTCAGTGCCGTGGACCGAGGATATGAAAGCCGGTAAACTAATACTAGAAATTTTGCGGACGCCGAGGCCTCCCATACTGATGAGAAGAGTAGCGTGTGCCCAAGCTCGGTCGTCCATGGCCACATTTAAGATCAAAGTTAAAGTATGCTAGATAATTTTGTCCAATTTGTCTAAAAGGTGAGTCTGTTTCCATAAGTGAGAAGCGCGAAGGATATATGGTAATTTAGGGCCGAAACAGCAGTAACGGGTTATGGTTATGGCCGAATGGCCGAATGCATGAATTTCGTTAAAATTTTGTATTTTTTCCTCAATTAAAAACAGGAAAGGAATTCTCGAAGATCGGAGAACCAAGGAGACGGCGAGAGGATTTTTTCAATAATTTTGATTTCTGGGGTTATTGCGTTAAATTTGGGAAGTGTCATATGTCCATCATCATATGTACTATCTGCTAAATATATTTCACATTTCGAAAGGTTAAGATCAAGGCCAATGGAATGAAGTTCATTTTTTAAGAATTGAAGGTCGTTTCTACATCGCCGCCCAAGGTTCCGTCATCAAGATACCAAACGTTAAATTTGCAATTTAGCTGTCGAATAATCGGGTGAATGGCTAAACTAAAAATCACTGGCCCGAGGGGGTCACCTTGATGACAGCTAACAGCAGATTCCAGAAGGTTGTCCCGATACAATAATTTAGAAGGATGTCTGTAACATTGCCAACGAAAACTATTTTGGGGTATTTCTTTTTTAGTTTCTGCCAGCAAGGTGTCCCTATTAACTGAATTGAAGGTATTCCTTATGTCAACCTTCAGAATGACCTCTCCTTTCCCAGAATGTAGGTAGGTCGATATGGCGTATACGGCAGCCTCACAGCTCCCTTTGGAGCCGTAGCCTAGCTGGGCTGAAATTTTTCCGAAACAATCTCACCATAAAATTTACAGCAAATCTTGGCTGCCATACGACGGTAAGTAGTTCGCAGGGTAATGGGACGAATGCCGCCATCCCTCTTACGTAGGGCGCATAGATTGGCCCAGTACAGAACGTCGATGACGACCTCGTTCGCCTTGCCCGAGAGCATAAGGTTAATCGGAGCCGTAAGCTCCTTCAAGAGCAACTCACCAGCTGCCCCGGCGCCTGAACAGATAAGGTCCTTAAGGTGCTGAGGACTCAGGCCATCGAGGCCGCCAGCGGAGCCGCTCCGGAAGGAGCAAACGGCTGTGACCAACTCTCGACCTGTAATGGTGAGGGAGTGGTCGGGAAAAGAAAGACCATCCGCTTGGGTAGGGTGTTTGCTCTCCAGAGCAGCGAGTGTTTCTAGAGAACACGGTCACACACAGAACACGGTAGAGAACACGGAAAAGAATCCTGGGTGCACCGCTGTCTTAAGAAAATATGTATTTAATTGAAAATATAATACAAAATGGTGACATGAGGCGATTGTGAGTGAGAGAACATCTCTAGTGCCTATGTTCGTATCTGCCAAGATAAATCGGCCGAAGTGTAAAGGGTAGAAGAATGCATTTTTATTATATTTATAATATTAAGTTAAACACGTAAGTATACAAGTTTACAGTATGTATGGGAGTGAACTTAATCTAAAACTGACCTTATAAATATCCACAATATGGTTGGCTGGAAGATCTCAAACAGCGATAAAGCTGCACTTTGTACTTATCTCTAAAGCATGGTTACCTAGTTAACATACATATAAACTGCATCAGAACTACAAAGCTAGGTTGGTTCAGTTTAACATGTTTTTTTCTGTACTTATTTGGATATCCAATCCATTCGTAACGATTCCACGTTTCGGAGTTTAGTTAAACTGAGGAAATACAGTCTGACATGGCTCTCTAGAAATAAATGAACGTGGAGGAGCCTGTATAGGAAGCTGTGGGGAAGATAACAAAAACCAGTCAATCCCAGCACATTTAATTCAAGTTAGTTTCCTATTTCACCAGGTTTACAAAAATGGTCTTATCATGCACATTATAAAATAGAAATAGATAGCACTCTCACTAATAGTTTTTTGCCAACTGTTTAATCACAGCGCCATCTATCTGTCGGCCCTATCATTACAGGAATGTAATGTAGACTAGACTTAGATTATTTAATATTATTGAAATCCGTGACGAAAGAAATAATTTTGTTCTGTTATTTTTTATGTTTTGTTTTGTTTTTTATGTATATACATTTATTAGGTGTGTAAGTGAAGTTTGGTTTACTCTAAATTATGTTGGTATAATTGCTTATATGAATAAGCACCTTACCTACTATTAAAATTTGCATGCCAAAATACGGCGAAATGTGTCATCGCATATGAATGTTTATTCGCCACCGCTATTGTATTACAGTATTTTTAAAGCAAATAAATGACTGACTTTGTCTCGTCTTCCAATCACTTCAAATGACAGCTGTCATAAAACGGCTGCAATGACGGCCATCTCTTTTTAACCGACTTCCAAAAGGAGGAGGTTCTCAATTCGTCTGTATGTTTTTTTTTTTTTTTGTATGTTTGTTACGCGATTACTCAAAGACGGATGGACCGATTTGGAAAATTCTTTTTTTTGTTTGAAAGGGTATACTTCCGAGGTACTCCCATATAAATTTTATTAACTTTGCTCGAGGAGTTTTTGAGTTAGCTTCAATAATGCGTATATTTCCCACTTATTTTATATGGATGTTGTGATGGTGTTTTAATAACTTCCTATCACTGTTATTTACATGGCTATATCTACAATTATTGTGCTCAATTATGTATTCGAATTTGTGTGGGGTAGGTTCCACAACTAAAAAGTGAAAAATAAAAACTTTTTAGCAAAAAATAAAACCGACTTCTAAAACAAAACACTACAAAGTGAAAAATAACTTTAATTTCGGAAGTCGGTGGCAAAAAACGAAAATACAAAACCAAAGACACCGACTTCCGAAATTAAAGTTATTTTTCACTTTGTAGTGTTTTGTTTCAGAAGTCGGTTTTATTTTTTGCTAAAAAGTTTTTATTTCCCATGCACACTTGTTGGCAGAATAGTCGATATCGGCTTTACTTGCTATTTATTAAAAATTGAATAGAATAGACGACCATCTCTAGAGAGCGTTTTTACCCTTGTTTTTACCATACCATAACCTACCTTAAATATTTTATTGATTAATTTATAAATCGACTAGGTATGTATGACTCGTCTATTACTACAACACTGCAAATCTCTCTAGTTCGGCAGCCCTAGAACTGTCAAGCTGACTTTGACACTTTTCACAGTCTACTTTATAGGTTGTTTGCTTCTGGTAGCATCTTTCCGTTCGATAAAATAGAAGTTTTCAGAAAATCGATATGGAGGCGAAAAGTGAAGAAAAACCTGGTGCTGTTAAAACAATATTCGATGCCATAGCTCAAAATGACTTGACGGAATTCAAGCATATTTTGGCCCAACACAAAGGGACCGTAGATTTCTTTGACGAAAATGGTATGACTGCGCTGCAACACGCCGCTTATAAGGGCAACAAGGATATGGTTCAATTGCTGCTCGATAGGGTACGTAACTTTCATTGACATTTTTGACACAACACATTTGTTTTCTTGTGACTAATTTGTTTTTTAATCATCTTTTCCAGGGTGCCGACGTGAACTCTGGCAAGCATGAGTACAACTACACGGCTCTGCACTTTGGCGCCCTGTCAGGGAGCTCTGAGGTGTGCAAGCTGCTCCTAGACGCCGGAGCAAAGTCGATCGCCACTAACTCGGTGGGGCGCACAGCCTCGCAGATGGCGGCATTCGTTGGGAACCACCACACCGTCGCGACCATCAACAACTACGTGCCTCGCAGCGAAATAGCCTACTTCAGTGTCATACAAGGACAACAAACGGAACCATACCTACCTGCGGCCTTAATTGACCCACTTCACAAGTTCGTCCTAGGTGTCAACATCCACCCTGTGCGACTGGCACTTAATCTGCAACACATACCTACCTTACTTGACAATGCTGAAAAAGTAATTCAAACACTTGAGCTGTTGTGTAAGAAGGAAATGACACGAGGTGGCGATACTAACGAAGTGATGGCATTTAAATACCACTACCTGGCTTATGTACTTAGAGAAATACACAACATTAGAGATAAGAAAACAAATACTGATAAAGATGACAAGAAACATGATGTTGTTGATGTATTCTCCAAGAAACTGTTGAAGCTTGGCAAAGATGGAGTTTCTCTGGACTTGATGGATACATTCCTTAAAGATTGTGTGCGGGAGTTCCCTTTCAGAGAATGCACAACCTTCCACCAGATGGTGTCATCCCTGACCAGTAAGGATCCTCCACCGGCATTGTCAGTGATCAACTGCACTATCAATGGTCAGCGAGGGTTTGTTGATGCCATCCCTTACTGCAGCACTTGTGGGGAGGAGAAGCCAGCTAAGAAGTGCTCCAAGTGCAAATCTGTGCAGTACTGTGACAGGGAGTGCCAGCGCCTGCACTGGTTTGTGCACAAGAAGGCTTGCAACAGAGAGTCCAGCGCACCTGCACCTGCTTCCAATGCTAAAGTCAACATTGATGCCAATGAATTAAGTTCTGAGCTTCAAAACCTGGTTGCTGGATAGGAGTGAAAGTCACCACAGTGATTGGTGTGCAACGAAATAAGAATAAGAATAAAGTAATTCCACTTTTAATGTCTGGATGTATTTTCTTGTAATGTAGGTACGTGTTTTATCTCGGACTCAAATACAGTTCTTCTATATTAGAATAGGAGTGCAATATTTTTCTAAACAATCGCAAATTATTATTATTTAATTTTTCAAGTGGCAAATTAATATGAGATGCTGTTAATGGTTGAAACATTGTTAGATGCATTTTGATGTACATAATTGTGTTAATCCCACTTCTGTGTGTATGTATCCTATAAAGTCAAATATATAAAAATTATAAATTATAAACTTTAGTTTATTTGAGCCAGAATAATACCTAAGAGCTGGATACCCAAAATACTATAACTATACTTTGTAATAATAAGATGAATGCATCAAAATCGCAATGAAAATATTGCTACACTTATGTAGTACTTAGTAGATCCAAAAAATATCTGTATTTGGATTGAATACGCATGTCAAGTGATCACAGGACCGGGCAGTGAGGCCACAGAGCACTATATAATAGTGAGGCGGTGAGGCCGAGAATGAAATACTTCTTGCATAATTCTATAGATGGCGCTACTTTACACATGGGAAGGCAAAACTACGCGGCCGGCTGTTTTTCCGATAGATGGCTCGCACGATTGACTTATTTTCCACTATGATGAAAAGCGCGACAATAAATTAAATTATGCAATTTCGAAAATATTTTTTTTTTCAAATCAATGATTTCTAAATGCTTCCCTCTACCTATTTTATACGAAAAGAGAACATCTATGGTATTTGATCTACTGTCGACGTCATGGCGTCTACAGCAATAATTTCGAAAAGGTCACAATTCTAACGAGATGTGCCCTTTTCGAATTTATTGTAATACTTCTTCTTACTTGCACCATGAGATTTAACGTTGAAAAAGTAAATACTTACAGAAAATATTATTGATTTCAAGAAATGGGCTTAACAAAATTTTAAATCTAAACCTTTATCAGTACCTAAGAAGTTACGGAAAAGGTGTACCTAAAAATTAAAAACTTAATTTTCAAGTATCGGCTTATTGTGAGTTTGTTTTTTATTCTTAAAACCTGGTAAAGTACCTAGTCGCAAACAATTTCCTCAGATACTATCTATATATTAGTATCTGAGGAAATTTTCGTTCTTTCTAGAGTAAAGGCACTTGCAGTAACTTACCAAGCCAAGAATATCGAGCTTATAATGGCAAAGTATTAATAAATAAAAAATTGCAGATATTGCAAAAGTGAAACAATATAATTACCAGGAGAATTTACAAGATTTGCCAACGAATGGCCAACTACTAATGAAAGTCTCGAGAAGAAGATTAAAAAAGTATTAATTATCTTTAATTGAAATATCGAAATTTTTATTTTAGGTATTTAAAATTTAACATAATACTCGTAGGTACATGTTTAAATCTAGATACCTAAAATAAAAATTTCGCCAAATTTATTTGGTTTTTAGGGTTCCGTACCTCAAAAGGAAAAAACGGAACCCTTATAGGATCACTCATGTGTCTGTCACAGCCAATTTGCTCCGAATCTCATCATTCTCCTGCCCTTGTCCCAATTTATTTGGGGTCGGCGCAACATGTCTTTTTCTTCCATACTTCTTTATTAGTCGTCATCTCGGTAGTCACTCCCTTTCTGGCCATATCATCTTTCACACAGTCCATCCATCGTTTCTTTGGTCTTTCCTTACTCGTATAGCCCTCCACGTTCATACTCAACACTTTCCTGACGACATTTTCCACATTCCTTCGCATCACATGCCCATACCATGACAACCGATTTCCCCACAACTTTTCAGTCACCGGTATCACTTTCAGACTTCCTCTTACATACTCATTTCTTATTCTATCCATTCGCGTAATACCACACATCCCTCTTAGCATTCTCATCTCGGCTGCATGCAATTGCCTTTCATTCATTCTTTTTATGGCCCAACATTCTGATCCATACAAGACAGCAGTTCTAACCATTGTTTTATTAATCTTCGCCTTGAGTTTAAGGGGAATGCGGGAGTCGCAGATTGTTCCTGTGACCTGCCGCCATTTTATCCATCCAGTGTTAATTCGTGCTTAACAGTCCGGTCTACTTCGCCATCGCTTTGCACAAGTGAACCAAGATACCGGAAGTTGGAGCAGACCGGGAGAAGCGCGCCATCAAGCGCTATAGCTCCAGCACTGGAGAGACCGCCGAAATCGCAGAACATATACTCGGTCTTGGTTCTGCTGATTTTCAAGCCGACATTCTCCAGTTTCCGTTGCCATTTCTCCAATCTGCTCTGGATCTCAGGTCCATCTTCACCGACAAGAACGATGTCGTCGGCAAATAGCATGCACCAGGGTGCCTCTTCCTGTATGTCCGCCGTCAGAGCGTCCATAATCAACAGGAAGATGTAAGGACTTAAAGCCGACCCCTGGTGCAAGCCTACCGCCACACTGAATTCGTCGGTGTTGCCAGCAGCCGACTGGACGTAGGTACAATATTGACTGTACATAGCACGAATTAACTCTACATACTTCCCAGGCAAACCTTTCTCTTTCAAGGCCCACAAGACATCCCGAGGTACCCTATCATACGCTTTTTCCATATCAATGAACACCATGTGCAAGTTATTGTGTGCACGTCTGTACTTCTCGCACAATTCGCACCTTCGGTGCAACAAAGTCACAACAGATCATTTTACAGGAGAGGACTTTTAAGATTTTTTCCGCATTTATTATAATGCCTTATTACTGGATTACTATTTGGAGTAGGTTTGAAATATTAAAAAAAAATGTTTATTGCTTTTGCTATAGTTTAACGTAAGAAACTTATTTTGAATTATTAAAAAAATCCTTTTAGATTTTGCAGTTTTGGCTATTTGTGACTTTGTTGCACCGAAGGTGCGAATTGGCGGAGTGCAAAAGTGGCGTCCACTGTTCCTCGACCTGGCATAAACCCAAACTGGTTTGGGGTAATCTCACTCTCCTCTCGCAATCTTTTCTCTATTATTTTCTCCCATACCTTCATACTATGGGACATAAGCTTTATCCCTCGATAGTTGTTGCAGTTCTGTACGTCACCTTTATGCTTGAAGATGGGCACTAGCGAACTATTGCACCATTCTTGTGGGATCGCTTCTTCATGCAACAACTTATTGAAGAATAAAGTCAGCCACATACATCTATCTTCTTTTAAACACTTCCATACTTCTACTGGTATGTCATCTGGGCCCATACTCCGAATCTAATGGACCAATTAGGTTGTTTGGTACACGAATGTATTTCTGTGACCCAAACACGGACGTGTAACTAATGTAAATGAATGAATTTTGAATATGGGGGTCAATTTTGGAGGGCAAATAAGAAAATTAAAAAATATATATATTTGCAAACTTTACCCTGCGATATATCAAATGAAAGGGCTTACTGTGAGGGTCTCAAATATATATTTTTTTATAATTTGAAAACAAACTATTTTAAAGTTATTTAAGAAAATGGACGAAAATTGAATATTCCCCAATTTATCTCCGATAGAACTGACCTTAAAATTTTGAAAAAAATAGATTAAATAATTCTATAGCTATAGATTACAGGAAACCTATAAGAAGTCTAATGTCTTAAAATAACATGGTAAATATCTCAATATTTTGCGAACAAACTTACATTTGTCCATAGTTAAACGAAAAAAATCCAACCCACATTAGGTGTAATGTGGGTTGGGTCCTTTTCGTTTAACTATGTACATTTTTAGTTGGAATGTATGTGAGAACATGTTTTTCAACTACAATGTTAAGTTCGTTCTTGGGATAAATTCATCCCAACTACGGAACCCTTTATTGTGCGTGGTCCTACACGCACTTGACCGGTTTTTTTCTTCCTTACAAAAACTACATTGTTGGTCTTTGTGCTACTAGCGCCACTTTGACAGTTGTCGGCCACATTGGTTTCAAAACATTTCGCATTTTGACAGCACTCTTCAACGGGATTGAAATAAGCTTTATGTGAATTTATACTAAATTTCGAAAAGGGCACATCTCACAAACTTGAAATATCTAAAATACATATAGTAAGTACATAATAACGTTAAGATCAAAATATTTCCGTAGCTTCGATTGCAAAATGGCTCCAGAATGTACGAGTAACTCAAAATTATTTTTTTTATTCATTATAAGTACTTCTTTAAAAAATATTAGTGTTTTTAATTTCCTTAAAGTTTACATATTCAGACATGTGCCCTTTTCGGAATTGCATATTCAATTAATGAAATGAAGCTAAGTCATACTAGCACTTAGCCCGCGTCGATTTTCTCTAAAAATGTTAACACCTCTCCACCCGAAAATCCCAAAAACATAATATTGCTACTTTTCTGTCAAAACTTCAAAAGTATTAAAACTGAGTAGGAACAATACCTACGTTGGACCGCGCCGTAAATTTAAAATTCTTTCATACAAACTTTAACACCCCCTGGCCTAACCCCTTTGAGAAGTAGTTTTGAAAAACTCATACCTAAAAACTTAGATACCTAATTAGGCAATTATTCGTGCCAAGTTTAAAGTTTAGTAAAAAGATTTTTCATACAAACATAATACCCCTTTTTACCCCTTTAAAGGTTAAATTTCCTAAAACCCCTTCGTAATGCTCGCCTACAATCTACAGGGTCTAAGTGTAAATGTGTAAAATCATTATGAATAACTTTTACTATTTTTTTTATTTTTTATTTGATCCTATAATGAAAGTTGTTAATAATGATGAGTACAATGATCCCTTAAAAGGTTGACACTGTTCACACTTACACCATGTATAAGGAAGCCTTGTGTCAAATTTCACGTTCACGTTTCGCCCAGTAGTTTCGGCTGTGTGTATGTCAGTCAGTTAGTCAGTCAGATTTTTTCCAATTATAAACATGCACCTACAGATAAGAGATAAATGGATATTTTGACAAGATTGGAAAAATCTTGATGTGCCCACAGGGGTTTGTGACTTGTGTGATCGAGCGCATATATCTACAGAACTATTCCTAAGGTAGCTACGAATTATATCTAACTTAACGTGCTCGCCGAGCCACAGAGGTGTCACTATGCCGTTGATGCTGCGCCTGATCTCTCACTGGTCGCATCGGATTCCCTTCGGGTCGGATTGAGGGAAGAGAAACACAGGTGCACTATGCACCTCTGTTTGCAGACACGTTAATGCACCGCTCCGCTGAGATGGGCGGCCATGACCGAAATGCGGTTCGGAGGACTACTGCTTATTTGGTAAGGACCTACTAAATTACACAACTTAACCCCTAAACTGCTTAACGGTGTTCTAAATGAGAGAGTTTTTAGCGTTACAAGGCCAGCGAACGCGCGACGCAAGTCGGATATCCTGAATTTCTGATGATGGAAATAATGACTATAAGGAACTTAGATATTCACTTCCGACAGTTCTGACGAAATTGTGTGTGTGTGGTAAAAAAGGGCAAGAGTCGGCGCGGATTACTTTACATAAATTACCGAAGCCATCTGAAGCCACAGATAATATACACATAATAGGTAGGTAGGTAGGTACACTAGCGTCCTAAGCTTTCCTAAATAAAACTAAAGTGTATAATGGCTGTGCGGCTAACGCGCATATGAATTCAAATCTAGGTATACGTACCTACCTACATTTATTCAACTTTATGGAGATAATAAAAAAAAAACAAAAATAATCCTGTGAGCCAGCCAGCAAAAAAAAAAACCAGCCAAATGCGAGTTATATATTACGTTACTTACCTACTTCCGTCGGGAGTTTCGTGCCTTCCTTGAAAGGAAAAATATAGGGTGACTGGTAATTAGTGACATGATAGTGACCGTTACTTAAACACATGATTGTACTCATGATAACAAACAACTTTTACTATGGGACCAAACCTGAAGTCGCGAAAAAAAATCAGCTGCTCTCTGCATTTTGACGAGTTATGCGAATATGAATGTATGAGACAGCTGATTTTTTTTTTCGTGAATTCAGGTTTGGTCCTATGGGACTGAAAAAGATGCACTGAACTTAATTTTAGTTTGTGAACAAGGGAATCTGTGCCAATAAACAACTTTTACTATGGTAAAAGTTGTTTATTGGCACAGATTCCCTTGTTCACAAACTAAAATTAAGTTCAGTGCATCTTTTTCATTTTACTTCATTAAGAAAAGGACAGATGATAAATATTAGTTTAGTCCTGTCAAATTAAGATACAAGACAATAGAGTCATTAAGTTTAGACGTGATTAAAAAATTGCGTATTAAAAAGTCGTCCATTTACGTCAGGCGCTGACGAGTTTGACAGGACTAAACTAATATTTATCATCTGTCCTTTTCTTAATGAAATAGAAAGAAAAGGATGCACAGAACTTAAATTTAGTTTCGTTTGTGAACAAGGGAATTGGCGCCATTATCATGAATACGAATACAATCATGTTTATATGTCGGTCACGAATTACCAGTCACCCTATATAATTCCATTCTTCATGTAGGTATTATTTTTCCTTTTTGAGTCTGCATACTTAGGTTTTGCTGATTGCTAAAAAAATACATACATACCATGCACGCCTTCTTCCCATGGGGGTAAGCAGAAACTACCAGAACGCACTAGCTACGATCCTTACATACTCCTTTTCCATTCTCGTTAACGTTCATACATCTGGTCATACACGCACACGTGTTGCGAGTACTACGCACCTGACCTCTCTGATGAACATCACCAATAAGGTCACTATATTATGTCCTCCTAGGGCGTCTCCTGCCGGCGGCGGCGTTTCCACTCTTATCTGTTTTGTAAATACCTTTTGTTAGTCGCCTTTCATTCATACTCTCATCAGGACCTAACTATCTAAGCAAACTCTTTTCAATTTTTGTCACTACGTCTTCTTTTAAATGGCAAAGGGGGGGCTTTGTCTTATCACATCATTCCCCAGCCTATCATTCATAGTCACACCACACATGCTTCGCAATGAACTCATTTCACAGTATTTATTCTACTTTCATGCTTCTTTTGCCACACCCAATATTCACTTCCATACATAAGCGTTGGCACCAGCACACGATTGTAAACAGCCAGTCGAGCAAATTTGGACATCAACTGGTTGGTTACAATTGCATGTACAGCACCATTCATTTTATTTCCCGCATTTTCTCTCCTTTCCACATCTTCATCAATCTTTCCATGCCTTGTAAATAAACTCCACAAATATACAAACTCACTTACTTGCTCCACACTCTTATTATTTATTTTCACATTACACACCGATACATCCTCTTCTCTTTCAAACACCATGACCTTCGTCTTATTCACATTTATATTCATCTCGTTCATCTTACCTATATGCTTCATCCATCACAGTCACCATGTTTTGCAACTGTTCTGCTGACGATGCAAGTAGAACTTGATCATCTGCGTTCTGCGTATAGATAAGACATTTGACAGGCAACTCATCCATCCTTAATCCACATTCACCCTCTTTCAAATCTGTTAGACAACTATCCATGTACAAGTTGAACAGTCACGGTGACGCTACACAACCCTGTCTAACACCCCTCGAGATGCAGAACCAGTTCGTGTATGCCCCATTTATCCTAACACAAGCACTGGAATCCTTGTAGTAAAGATTTCAGTGCCCCTACCAAGCGCCAGTCCACACCGTGTGGATAGTATCGACCAAAGTTCTTCCCTCTACACACTGTCATAGGCCTTCTCCAAGTTAACGAAAGCACAGTAGACTTTCTTGTGCTCTGCCAGATGTTTTTCGGCTATGCCCTAGTACCTTGTCATTATGGTAGGGAGAATATCTAATCAATACAGCCCCTTCTCTCTCAGCATTTGCTGACTGCACTACACTACTTTCTCACCTGTCACTCTTATCACTCTATTTATTAAAAAAATCTCATACATTCGCCGACAATATACATTCTTTATATTCATACACACGCCTTTTTTCCATGGGGGTAGGCGGAAACTACAGATCGCCACCTGCTACTTGTTTATGTATTTATGATCTACGCTACGATCCTTACATACTCCTACAACACTCAAGAGTCTATGATGCTATAGTTTTTACTCTCCTGCTGAGAGCCTTTTCCCTTACATAGCGGTGCGATTAGAGCCTTGCACCAATCATCCAGCACACGGCCATATCTCCAACACATGTTACAAGATCCCTATCTGTTTTTTTTTTATATTTCTTCTGCCTAGCCTTTTCCGAACTATGCTGGGGTTGGCTTCCAGTCTAACTGGATGCAGCGGAATACTGGTATTCCGCTGCATCCGGTATTTTCTTTATTTTATTGGACGTCAGACTTTTGGGCTTCTGACGACCCGTAACGACTGTCAAAGATCCACGAATGGACCGACGGCTTAACGTGCTTTCCGAGGCACGGAGGTCTCGGTATGTAAAGGTGGGCCACGGTCGGACCGTGGCAAGCGTAGCGTAGCCACAAGTCCCTAAATGATCGCTGCTAGTTAAATAATATTTAACAATTATCTAAACCCAGTGAAAAAGTTATTTACCTAACACCCATGTTAAAAACCTATGTTGTGTTAATGGGATGAGGGTAAATAAAATACCATATTAAATCAAATAAAAAAATATATTGTAATTACTTAACTGTTGACTGATATTATTTACAATATGTACATTTTACATCGAGACATTTTTATTAAAGTATAATCTAGAATTAACTAGCTACTCGTACCTAAGTAATTTAGATATACATCTGAGTTGGTATAATCTCTATACTTACCTATATAATATTTTCACATAATTTATGTACTTACGCTTATTATAAAAGTAGACCTATGCATTTGATATGACTAATTAATTAATTTATTTAAGCATTTTATACAAACTTCAGGCACTGCTATCACAATACAATATTCATTACTTATTTTAACGAGGTAGGTATAAAGTAGAGTTTTTATTAATTAAACATCTATTAAACATATAATGAATAAAGTGTAACTGATCGCTGTCTGTAGGGACACGGAAGATATTTGAGTAAAACTATTACTAAGGGGTCTTTATTAGCGTAATAGAACCCAAGACGATGATTTAAAAAAAAAAAATTGTTTGTCTGTCCGTTTGACCGCCGTAATCTCAGAAACGGCTTTACCGATTTCATTGCGGTGTTCACTAATGTATTGTGGTAAGCTACACTTAACATTTAGTATTTGTTTTATTTCAATCAGTTCATAAATAAGAAACTTATCTAAGTTTGGAAAATTAAAAAAAATGCTATAAAAAACGTAGTAAGTCGGAAAGAAATACCTCTGTAACCTAACTTTTTCCGAACTATGCTAGGACTGCATGAATTAACGATAATATTTGAATCATTAGTAATATGCTGCTAATAGCATTTGGATGAAATTTGGCACACAGATAGATTCTATCATGGATTAACAGTTTAACACAGGATACTTTTCCGTGGGTTGATTTCCGACATCCACGCGGGAAAACCGCTGACTAAAGCTAGTTTAAAATAAAACTACACATGTTGAAATTATAATTATTTTCATTAATTTATGGTAAATAGGTATTGCGAATATCCCTGTCGCGTCAACATTCTTAATTAATATTAATTTTTAATTTAAGCACTCTATAGAATAGCTCCATGGTGCAAAGTTACATACAAAAAGTAACATCCATTCATGAAGGGACAAATAATATTTGTCAACACTTAACATTCTAAGTCATTAATATCCAGAAGAAATGTGTAAATATGAGCGTCAGCCTTCGCCGAGTAGGGCACTGATCGTGAAGCTTTTTACCCGTCGGCAGGGCGCCGGCGCGGCGGGGGGCGAAGGCGCCGGCGGCGGGGGAGGGGGCAGCGCGGGGCCCCACGAGAACCCGCTAGGTATAGGGCTGCCGGGCCACAGCCCTAGGTGCATTGGCATGTGTAGGGGTAGGTACGGTAACTCTGGGGGGTAGAAGGCAGGTGGTGGTGGTGTTATATTTTCTGGCGAGGTGACAAGTGGAGTGGGGGATTCCACTAAAGGCGGGGATCTAGGTGACGAAGACCTTAAGCTTCCCTCCTCTGAACACGAGGAAGCAGCATCAGAACAAGATCTCTTGGCCTCGCTGGGCTCTGTACTAGGTTCTGGGTTTCCCTCGCTGCCGGAGTCAGGGTTCTTCCGCTTGCACTTGGACTGGCCACACGCTCGGAAACCTTTGGCGAAGGGGTTGTTGTCAATTTTCAACTTTGTTATGCGGTCATTCTGTGGACAAACAAAAAGTATGTTTTAAAAAAATATAGAGCGAAAACTTTTTCTGTCTAATTGATAAGAAGAGAAACCATTTATAATGTTGATTAATTTTATCATCCACGTTTTACAGAGTGAGTAAATCTGTCGTTCTAGCAACTCCTCAGTTATCTATCGCTATCAAAAATTCGTGGTTGACGCGTCACACGGAAATCTCCTTATCTCATTTGGAGAATGCAATTTAAACATCCGTTTCCGCATACATCCCGGCGTTGCTAATAGCTTGTAAGGGATAATTGTCGCACATGTGCCGTGGACTTGGCGACAAGCCAATTAGCATGGCATGTTCGCGTGTCGCCGTGTCGCCGTGACTGACGCGACGTCGGCGTCGCCCGCCTGTCGCGCGGTTGTTACGCGCGAACTACTCTACTAGGCGCCTGCAACACGCAGCAAAAACACCAAACACTACCATAACATGAAATCTGATACAAGCACCTATGTAGCTTCAGTAAGCGATGGTGACAATTAGGACACAATATTTAGCTATTGCAACGTTTCCTAATTGAATAGGACGTCCGAAATTCAACATTATTTTTTTCGCGTCTCGGCCTAAAACGCCCTAAAATGTGTTTGCAATCGAAAGTCGAAATTATCTAGCGAAATCCTTAACGCAAATAGTGAGTTCGAGATACGCGAAGTCACTTGTAACGATTGTTTACCCGGCGTGATAAGGCGGCGCCGGCGGGAGCCCTGCGTTGCTCCACCAGATAACCGCCAGCCCGGTGAAACACCGGAGAGTGCTAAAAGCCTGTTATTAGCAGAGCAAAGTGCACTTTTTAAGTCGGCCGGATAGCAAAACGTGATGCTTGAGAGAAGTCAGGCGCCGCCCCTGGCCCGCCCTGTCGCCCGTGACGTTACCACACAAACCTGCCGTCGCTCTTACTTTTTGCGTGGCTATTTCACATATTGGCGACTGTCGCCAGTTTTTTTAGAACTGTGTAATTAGAGTCTGAGTAAATTTGGTTTATTTAAGCAGATAGGACCATAATTTACGGGTGGACCAGCAAACACGCGATGACAGGCTGGAACTATGACGGTGCGCTGCGGCGAATTCACAACATCAGGCCATTGTGTTGTTGTAATTGAACTGGTGTGCCACCTAGTTACGCTCTCGAATAAAGGGGCGGCATTTCCAAAGACGATTTCTAATTCGTTGATAATTCGCAACAATGGTTTAGCCGTCGAGCGGTCGCCTGTCGGAGGATAATGTGCAATGATACGTCGCCGACCATTGTCGCAGAGAGGGTCCCGTTAGCCGGACAATTGTCGGATGATCCTACAAAGCTTCCGATGAAATGGACGCGAGAAAACTTTCGCGCCTCGTTGCAGTCAACATGAAGGACGCCGCGGGGCAAAGAAAGCCGCTGCTTAATTACGACCGGGGATTATGCAAGGGATGGCTACGCTGCGATGAACGCGAAAGCCAGTAGTTAGTTTGGGATAACAAACAGCGGGGGGCTGTGTCTCGGTACTTACCTATATAAAAGCTTCGGGCCAGATTTAATAAATGGAATTAAAGTGTACGGCAACTTTATTGCCCAAGGCAGATGCAGGGAGTTGTTCTTTCAAATATGTATTGGTTTAGTATATTTAGACACGCAACGTATACATTCTGTCTGCAACCCCGATGAAGGTACTTAATCCAAATCGTGTGACTTTAATCACAATAGGCAATTCTAATTGAACGTCTACTCACATTGCTCGCTCTATTGTTTTCCATAAAGCTATAATATCATTTGGTACCGCGTTTACCGCTTGAATTCACTGTTCAGCTTCTGCAGAAAGTAACTGTAGTGAACCTGATACACTTCCAAGATTTACCGAACGGCCCACAATGCAATGTTTCACAAACGCCGCTTGAACAAAAACTCCAAATTAGTCGGTATTGTTTCGTTAAGAGTCCTTACACAATGCCCGTTCGTCACAATCTTATTTTTTGTCGATGTAACTGGCACCAACTTATGTTCGATTTTAGTAAAAGCTTTGGCGCCTGGTGTAGCGAAAAAAATGCGGACGTCAGTCCGTATGTGCGAATCGACGGGGTTCGTGGAATCGTAGTACGTATTCTGAGAATTAGAGGTGCGATCGTATCATGTGAGGTATTCCCTTGATGTCCTACTGATAGTACGTTTTTATAAATTGATTTAGTGGGGGTACACTACGAGCGCGACAATGCAAGATGTAATTTTGCATTGTCGCGCTCGTAGTGTTGTTTGATACGAGCTACAGCCGCGTCAATAAATTTACTAGGGCGAGCCAAATTATATGGTTTGGATAAGTTGTGCTTTCGACATTGATCTCCTCATGTTTATAAGCCTAATGCCCGTTTTCACCAACCCTACCTGACACTTATATTAATCCCTAAATATTATGGCACTGTTGGATTTTTAACTCACGGTCTAGCGTTGAAAATCCAACAATGCACTTTTATTTATATTTGTGTCACTTAGGGTTGGTGAAAACGGGCATTAATCGTACATATTTTATAATTTTAGATCATCTACTCAGTTACAAATAAGAATAAAATAGCTGGTTTATTTTCCCACAGTGTTTTAGCTGAAATACTGCTTGTTCTAAATCTATACTTAATATAATAATAATAATATATAATAATAATATCCTGGGACATTTCACACACGGTCATCTGATCCCAAACTAAGCAGAGCTTGTACTATGGAAACCAAATAACTGATATACTACTTTTTTTGTTGTAAATACATACTTATATAGATAACTACACCCAGACTCAGAACAAACAGTTCATGCACACAAATGTTTGTCCTGGATGGGAATCGAACCCACGACCTGCGGCATGATAGGTGGTATCTTAACCAACCACGCCAACTGGCCAGTCATAATAAAGCTGTAAGAGTTTGTTTATAATAATAATAATAATATCCTGGGGCATTTTCACACACTGTCATCAGATCCCAAAGTAAGCAGAGCTTGTACTATGGAAAAGAGATAACTGATATACTACATATATTACTTTTTTTTTTTGTAAATACATACTTATATAGATAATTACACCCAGATTCAGGACAAACAGACATGTTCGTTCATGCACACAAATGTTTGTCCTGGATGGGAATCGAACCCACGACCTGCGGCATGATAGGTGGTATCTTAAACAACCACGCCATCTGGCCTGTCAGACCTGTTTGAACGCGATAATCCTTGGAACCCAGTCGGATTTGAAAAACATATTTTGCATTTGATAGCTCAATTCTCGGAGAAGGTTATCGGCTATTTAACATCATGCTAGGATTCTGAGGAGCAGAGCAAAAAGAAAAAAAAGTTAGAAATCACGCTATGCGAAAAAGAAGTACCTAATAGCGCTGGCGGACGATGCGATGCGACGCGGTGGGTCGAGGGCCGAAATTTCACGCGGATAATTATAGTCGCGTGAATAAAAGCTAGTAAATACATGAACTACCAATTCACTATTTTTAATTCTTGTTATAATGTTGGTGGCTGCCAGATTAAATTAAATACGCTCTCAGAAACCGAGTCATGTAAATAAGTGGACGGGGTACAAACCTGGTAAGCGGTGACAGCAATAAACTCCGTCTCAGGGAAGGAGAAAGACGCGTGGGGCGCACCCCAAGCAAGCGCGGCGGCATCACGAGCTCGCACCACTAGCACCCGGGGACGGTACTTGTGCATGGAGGTCAGGACCATCTGGAAGAGAAGGAAGATATTAGTTAATGCCCAAAAAAGCTACTATGTGCTTAAGTGTATATATCTTATATCTGCAATTTAAATTATGAAAAAATATTCTATCCTTCTCTATCTACGCTGGGCTCACGTGGTTTATGGCAAGCGCGTTAAGCCGTTGGTCCTGGCTGTATTCGTAAATACAGATTCACGAATACAGTCTGACAATCAGTCTTATCAAGGGGTATCGTATTACCCAGTTACTGGGTTGTGGAGGTCAGTTGGGCAGTCGCTCCTGCTCCTGCTGTAAAATAATGGTATTCAGCTGCATCCGGTTAGAGTGGAAGTTGACTTCAACATAGTTGGGAAAAGGCTAGGCAGATTGACATAAGAAAGAGTACCTGTTCTATCTTTCTATCTCTACCTACGCTGGGCCCGCGTGGTTTATTATGGCCTACAAAAAGGCTTGAGCATGGATATATGGTAGGTTGATTCATGTTGCATTATTGCTGTGAATCCAAGTGCTATTAATTTGCAATCCTTTATTTATTCCGTGAGAGCTTCTTTTAGCACTTTCAAGAGTGCTAAAATATGTATTTTGTTTTGGTTTTAGGTGTTGTAACTTATTTTAATTTAGACCAACTGTTGAAGGAAGACAAAGTATCTGAACCACGGCTTAATAAGAAGGTATATTATAATAACTACCTAGCTAATTTATCTTACGGTCACGTTTGGCCATATACATTCGAGATGGATTTTCAGGCGTTTTCATAATCATTCCGATAATTTCTCAAGGATGATTAAGTTTAGCTGGGTAGGTACTATAATTTTCAATCGCCCGTGTTACGCCAGGACAATCTAAAGTTCTCTTATGAAAGCTCCCTTAAAAAAGGTGCCTCTAAACTTTGCCACACCTAAGAAAATTCTCCAACTTGCTAAAACATCAAATCTAATCTCCATCCTCAAAGAACAAACACGGTAAGGTCTGCCAGTGCCTGGCGACACGACTGTCGCGTCGTTCCGTCGGTCGCTCTTGTGTAAGGAGCCTTATCTGCCACTTGACGCAAATAACGCTACCTGGGCAATGCGCGGGCGCCGGTTGCAACCACTTCAAACGTAGAAGGGTTCGCACTCTATTGTCTATGAACTTTTTGAATAGTTAATCTTAATAGCTATAAGAGGATTTAAGTAAAAGTGTGATAATGTTAGAAAAGGAGTGCACATGTTCTGCGTTCAAATTACATTGATGAAGCAATGCTTGTTTTATTTAATTCAATTATTATTGTTGAAAGTGACACTGGTTACTGAAAAGTTGTGTGGAAATCGGTTGTCAGGGAATGTAGATGGCTATACGAGTAGGGGAAGAGCAAAGATAAGATGGACGGACTGTGTGAAAGATGATATGGCTAGAAAGGGAGTGACTACCGAGATGACGACTTCCATGGGGGCTGAAAAGTTTTGAGCCTAAGCACTTTCAAGTGTCATTATTGTCTCGCGATGAATTGGTATTACTAATTTGCGAATACCCTCTTTAGTGTAAATATATACAGAGTTTCATGTCTATAGCATCATATATTACGACTTTATCATGTCTCATTCATCCGCGGCCCATTCCTAGGCTCAAAACTTTTCAGTCCCCCGGTACACCGGATGTCGCTATTGTTGCTCAGATTTGCTATAGGGTTTAAAAAACTTAGCGTACGGGGAGCTGAAAAGTTTTGAGCCTAGGGATGGGCCACGGATGACTGAAACATTATGATGTTTACGGATTAATTACTAAAACCGTAATTATGCTAATGACATTAAACTCTGTATTTATACTAAAGAGGGTATTCACAAATTAGTAATATACAGCGCGAGAAATGACACTTGAAGGTACTTGGGGCTCAAAACTTTTCAGACCCGTGGTAATAGAGAAGTAGGTATGGAAGAAAAAGACATGTTGAGCTGACCCCAAATAAATTGGGATAAAGACGGGAGAATTATGAATTATATTATAATTATATTATATTATATGGTTATTATAATTGATTTGTAAGTTTTGCTGAAATTATTGTTTATCATCAGTGTTTAAGAATGAAGTAAAAATAATTAAAAATTCAAAAGTCATTTATTCAAACTAGGCTGAGAATCAGCACTTTTCGAACGTCAAAATTACATAAGACAGTCCCTCAAAACGCCCGCCCTTCACCACTTCCTAGTGCTTTAGCTGGGGAGAAGAAGTGGCGCAACAAACTTCCCAGCAGCACAGCTGTCTGTTCAGTTAAAAAAATTGATTGTATACAGCACTGCGCAAAATAATTTAAGTATTACACAACAAAACATGAAATTAAATTAAATTCATTGCCATAAGTCAGCTAGCACACGCCAATAATAACGTACTCGTATGGTCTTGTGGAGCACAACATACTATGCTTATTTTCTGCATTTCTAAAATAAAAGAAATAAGCAAACAAACAATGAGGGCACCACTGCGTGCTCGGTACCCTCTTAAGTGCACCTTGGCATAGGGAACAAGGTAGGTATCTTTTTCATGTTTAAAACTTCAGTGGTTTGGCTGTCCGCTGTCAGTCCCGGAAATGACTTCCATCATACATGGGCTACATTGACACGAGAACTGATATTTTGAAACATTCCCACAACGTCCCGATGTGCCGGACAGATTGACAGTGAGACAATACAAAGTTAACCGCGTTCGGTAGCTCGTCGATCATAGCGAGGTGTGTTCAATCAAAAAGATACAGCCTTCAGATTGTCTGGTGAAGTTCGGGTGGTTTTTGCGACGTCGCTACGGGAGGATAGTGATCATGTTAGTTGATAGGGCTTTGATTAAAGTGATTAAAGTGTTGTTCGTTTACACTCTTTGTGTTTTGTAAGAGCTCTTTGTGAGAAGACGCAATCTTATTGATTCCATGATAAAAAAAAACTTTTTTACATAAAAAAAAACAACTGACTTAAAAAAAAAACACTGCAAAGTGATAAATAACTTTCATTTCGGAAGTCGATATGTATTTTAGTTTTTTACCACCGACTTCTGAAATTGTAGTTATTTTTCACTTTGTAGGTTGGTTAGTGTTTTTTGAGTCGGTTTATTTTTTGTGTTTTTTATTTTTCAATTTTTAGTGGGTCAGTTTGTAATTTATCTAAGATACAATACCTAGCCTAATGTCAATTGCTCATCACCTATTATAAAATAGTGCTTTTACCGATGCAGTTACGTTGAGGAGTTCTCCTGGTAAGAACCAGGAGAACTACGTCACCATATGCATTGTGATGAGCTTAAATTGCTTGGCATTCACACTAGAGTAACCGAATCGCAACCCGTGAAATATTTATTATTAAGTAGTTCCAGTGGCCATCTGCGGTCTTCATCATCAGTTTCACTTCATCAAATGGTGCTTTCCGAGAGCAACTGCACGAGATACTATAAAAAAAATACCCAAATCACTATAGGCGTGCCTATAAAATTTGAGGATTTCCCTCGATTTCCATGGGATCCCCTCATCAGATTCTGACTTGGTGACAATGGGACCACCTCGAGAGTGTAGTTAATAAACACACAAGTTAAAATTTAATTTAGATAAACAGTTAAAATTATCAAATTGGTAGGATTACGAAACTGCAAAATTTTTGTTTACCTATAATTTATAGAATAGAATAGAATAGAATAATATTTATTTGCATACAAACATGGTATAAAAAGATGGTAAAATACAAGAAAAATTACAAGAGCATACATGTTTTTGCTTAACAGTGATGAGCGTACAAATGTTCACAAGCATAATTTAACATTTACGAGTATTGTCAAAGAAGTCTTTGACACTATAAAAAGGGCTGCCTTTTAACATAGCTCACTTCACTATCCATACTTGTATTATAAATTCGAAAGTAAATCTGTCTGTCTGTATCTTACCTTTCACGCCTAAACCGCTGAACGGATTTCGATAAAAATTTAGCAAGGAGATAGATGGCATCCCGGGGATGAACATAGGCTACATTTTTCTTAAAAATAATCCTACAGAATTTTGAAGATTTCTGATGTTACGGATATGAAAATTCAAATTTAAGCTTATGGTAAAAAATAAGGAGTTACATGTTTCAGCGTTTTTATAAAATCATCCCTTAAGGGGGGTTAAATACGGGATTATTTTAAAATTCACGTCATGTAGGTAATATTGAAACTTTTGTGTAGTACCTATTTTTCTGAGATATAAGTGATTGGAAATATTGTCATAGTCCGTATCTTCGCCACTCGGTCAAAAGTAATTACAATTTAAAGTCACAAAATAAGTTGGCCGACACGTACACACTCGCGTGGTCAAAGGTGACGCTAAAGGTTTTCAAATTGATGTTAAAGTAATTAATGTCATTTTTAAGTTAGATATTTAGAATCATAAAAACTAGATATTTTTTGCAAAAAATCGTAAGCAGTGACGGTGGTTTGTTTTTATTTTTGGGATCTCCTGGGACCTCCAAAAGTTTATCTGTACCTACAGATAAACTTTTCTATTACATAAGATTTTAACTGAAATCCGATAAGATAAAGGAGTTGCTGTTGTAGTAGCCTCCTCTGGAATAGCCGCTACGTGCTAAATGCTGGCCGAACGGCACATTCGGTAGTTGAACAGCCATTAAATCATGAGGAAATGCCAATTTGTAACATTAGTAAAAATAGCGAATATTGCAGCAATTTAAACTATTGGTTTGGAGTGAATGTCGATGTCCTACAAAACTGTAATAGGAGTTCTAAACCTAGGTATGGTGGTACTGCTAGGCCCGTGGAGATTTTAGGTAGTCTCTGGAGATAATTTCAACCTTCACGCGAGCGAAGCCGTGGGTAAAAGCTAGTACATATTATAAAACAAAGTCGCCCCCGCCTCGATAAACTCAAAACTATCAAACGGATTTTCATACATTTTCACCAATGCAGACGGAGTGATTCATGAGGAAGGTTTAGGTGAGTAAATCACAAGTGCTAAAAACCATACGAAGCAGGGGCGGGTCGCTAGTTAGTATACCTACACAAAATCAAGAAAAAAAAATGAAATCAAGAAATGTTTGAAGTAAGAGAAATGGTTAAAAGTTTAACGATTGGGAAACTGCAAAATTATTCTTTCTTACCTACAATTATGAGACCACCTTTGAGCATAGTTTACTTTAGTAATAAATAAAAACTAGTTCTAATAAAATATTGTTTCTATTCAAAATGGCGCATCCTATAAACCACACACAGTTATAAATTCGATAAAGTTAACTAGTGATTAAAAATATGGGCAGCACGAGGAATATTATTGATTCACGAATAAACATTTTAAATAATGCCGGGGGCAATAATGTGGATAAACACCATCTATAAATTACTCGAGTAAGATATCATTTTACAGAACGATAAATAATTCTGTGATTTAAACGTCTTACGATACCCTAATTATTTAGTACATACGTATAAATAAGGTTGGAATATAAATCAATTTCTATTGGTCGTTAGCCACATATTATTCGCTGTATTTCGGTTTTTGGAAAGAAAAACGATGAAACCTTTGAACGTTGTCGTACTGTACCAACTACGACTTCTATTCGCACTACAAATCACAGAATGCGTTATATTATTCTGTCTCTATCATCTTCAAACGATTGGCAGAAACAGAACGAAGTCGTAAATTCGATTTGTTGAGTGATTTGTGTTGCAAATGGGATTAACAGTGAAATTAAGTATAATTAAAAGTACTGATTCATAACTAAGTATTTTAATTAGGTACCAAGCATTTACGGTGAACATATTAAGGCACGATTACCCTTTGTGTCTTAACCAACATTTTCGGTTATTCTGATTTTACATAAGTTTTTGGAAAAAAAATACTTTACAAAAGTAAAAACCGACTTGAAAAACCTAAAACGAATAAAATAACTTTCATAAAAAACTTAACAGCTTCTGAAGTCGCTGCCAAGCTATAGGTGCATTGACATTGAAGAATTGAAGACACCGACCTCAGAAGCTGAGGATTGTGAAGTGCCGATACGCGGCGCGATTTTTGGAGGCAATTACCTACATTTCATACAATTATTTACATAAATATTGTTTCGGGCGATAACGTTTTTACTCCCCTAAACCTTTACGAAATGAGACAATTTTGATCTCATTACATTTAGTATACTTTAATCTAGGTCTGTACGTTTTTCGTTTTTAGTAATTAAATTTAATTTAATTTAAAAGAATAAAAATGCTCGAGGATGTTTTTATGTCAAAAATATAGATATTTAGATGCTAATAACTTATATTGTATACAATATTTCTTTGTAATAAACACGGACCTAGTTTTTCATTATACCTACAACATTTCTAAAAATTATAAATATTAAATTATGTTTACGGGGAGAAAAACGTTATCTCTTTTTGTATGAAAACTTACAGCTTCACAATCCTCTTAAATTATAATAATTTGACTTTCTAATCTGTAGATATTTCACCTACATAAAATGCATAATTATGCACTCCAACAGCAAATAGGATTCGCCTAACTTCAGTCTTTATAAGTAACTTTTGCCTAGAACAGTTATGTGCCTAATAGCAGTCACTAGCATCCCGGAGTCTGGATTAGCGGCCGGTTGATGGCAATAGGCTCGCCCCCTATTACATGGAACTTAAACATAACTGGCGAAATGCGGGGGTACTATAGGTATACATCTCTACCCAACCCTTCGGGAATTACAGGCGTAATGTTTTATTATATGCCTAGTGTTAGGGCAAACGAGTATTTGTCTCTTTTCAGTCCATCAGACACACGTAATAGAAAAAAACAAGTGGTCACGCAGCTATCTGGCGCGTGTCACAATTATGCGGAAAAATATGTAAAATAATAACAACCTACATCAGTTGTATTAAGTCTTAATTTTGTATGAACAACAAATTCAACTTTGACGAAAAGCTTCTTTGTTGTTCATACAAAATTAAGAGGATTGTGAAGCTGTAAATTTTCATACAAAAAGAGATGACGTTTTTCTCCCCGTAAACATAGTCTAATTTTCATAATTTTTGGAAATGTTGTTGGTATAATGAAAAACTAGGTCCGCACGTTTTTATTATGAAGAAATATTGTATACAATATAAGTTATTAGCATCTAAATATCTATATTTTTGACATAAAAACATCCTCGAGCATTTTTATTTTTTTAAATGAAATTAAATTGAAATACTAAAAACGAAAAACGTACAGACCTAGATTAAAGTGTACTGAATGTAATGAGATTAAAATTGTCTCATTTCGTAAAGGTTTAGGGGAGTAAAAACGTTATCGCCCGAAACAATATTTATGTAGATAATTGTATGAAATGTAGGCAATTGCCTCTAAAAATCGCGCCGCGTATCGGCGCTTCACAATCCTCTTAAGACTTATTATTACAAGTGACGAAGGTTGTTATTATTTTACATTTTTTCCGCAGCTGCGTGGGCACTTCCACGTCTTGTTTTTTTCTATTCCGTGATCTGATCAGACATATGTAATCTCAACATACATCATATTCTATCTCCAATCTCTCAGAAACACGTGTCTATCACTAATTAGTGGCCACAATCGTGTCACGCTACAGATAAGGGGATGGTTTCCGAACAGGCTCGGGGCTGGAACCCCCTGTCTTCCGCCTCGCTAACCCGATCGCTTGTACTGATAAGCTTAATGCGCCACAAAAGTTGATGTTTATTTAGCAGTTTTTGTTGTTATTAATGAGTGGATTTTTTTCCTTACAAAAAATGTCACAGTAGTAAAAAAATTCTGCAAACTGCGTCTGTTTTGACTTGAGCCTTAAGTACAAAAGCCGACGGCTTCGATTCGATAATTATGTAATATTGCTTTTGAGTTTTCTTAAAAACAATATAATAACAATTTTATTATTTTTATTAGCATTTAAATCTTTATAATAGAATGTATATTGACTTTTTTTTATTTTATGTGTTCAGAGCATGTGTAATTACTCGATAATGTGTAAGCTGTGGTTACCTGAGTGGGCATTACAGGATAACGTATTTATTATACAAGTTATATTATTGTAGAAAATAAATGTAATGTATCTCTTTGGTAATCCTTAAATAAATAAATAGCAATTGCAGTCCAGTGCTTTCCCGATGATTTTCCTTGACGGGGACGGAAAAATCTGATAGAGCTAACGACGGTAACAAGCCGTAGAAATAATAACTTGATCTTTATGTATATTATTTTACATAATTCGATGCTACATGAGAAATAGCTGTCCGCCGCGATATCTACGAATCTTGACTTTAATGTGGCTATAAAACATATTTCACTTTAATCATCTTATTACCCCCAATTTTCTACCACGACTGGTTCTAATTCTTAGAATCAATAATATGAATCTATTCCTAATTGCGTGAGAATAAACTATCTATAATCCCTAGTCTTTAACGATTTTCGTAATTATATCATTTAGAAATAGCTACAAATGTAATCCTTCCGCTGTAACAGTATTTTTAAACATTAATCCGTTTTGAGTCCGTACCTACTCGTTCACACGGGCGGCGATCTGAAGTTTTCCCTAAAAAATAACCAACAAAGGGTGTGGACACAATGTGTAATGGTGGCTCCTTTTATCACAGGTGGTAAGTCCTCAAGTGCACAGTACACGAGGATATCTTCCACGCGAATTGGTTCGCTCTTCGTCGCTCAGTAGCTGGTGCATTGTTAGGGTAGGTGCACAAAGACGCCGCGCCGCTCTCCCGCGATCCCAAGTCCCGGTGCCTCAGCGAAGCGTACGCACGCACTGAAGCGTACCCGCCTACAGTTTTTGCTGTCCCTACCCGTCATAATAATGTGTGTTATGATGCTTTGTGACTGATCGCCATGAACGATGTTTGTTTTGATAGACAACCAGCTTTTATGTAGATAGGTCAGGTTAATTGAAAGACCTTTTTTTTTTGCGATTCCTATATTCTCATTACATTCTTTTAGCTGATAAAACATCTCTGAACATCTTTGTAAATATTGTAAAAAGTCTTATCGCTCTGGAATTATGGCTCTATAATTTAAACAGTCAAACATGCATCAAGAGCAGTCGTAAACTGTCACTCCGAGGCAGTTTCTACAAACAGGCAGTGCAAACGTTGTATAAAATGTAACCTAGGGTTGAGCGTCACAGTCGTCATTAATCGAGGCGTCAACCGCTCTGTCTAAACACAGCCCGGATAAAGGAATACAGTTAGTTGCCGCTACGAAGACATCATACAATGCCTTTCAGCGTATTTGTTCAAGTGACGAAATGCTTATAGACGTCTTTGTACGCAGGCTCCCGCGGCGCGTATGAACTAACGCCCGCATATTATACACTCACCTTTATAACAGCAACTTAAGATTGAAATTCGAATGAGCAATCGCGAAGAACTATCTTTTTTACATCATCGAAAAACGGGTTGTCTGCATTCGAATCTTATATTAACAAACATAAGGTTGATTTTAGTTTTTATTGAACTTTTCATTGGAAGTGGTTGGCGTGGTTGCGCGAGAGGCGTTTCCTTTCAAAAAGGCGATATATGAGGCAGGGTCACGAGTGCGGGAATGCTCGGCGAAGGCTGTACATACTTGTAACTGTATCCAATATTGAAACTTTTAGTTACAATAGAGCCAATGTTTGCCGTTTGCGTCATACTTTTATTAGTTTGAACAACTTTTTATTTACGGAATTTCAATTAATGCTTTCAATTGCTTCGTGAAATAGAGTTTCTTTGAGGTGGCATGATTATTATTTATTAATAATTTTTTAATGCATGTGCTCGAAAAGAGCGTTTTCCAAGCAGCAAAACTGTGCGGAAAGTGCCACTTTTTCGCACTAGGACTTTTTGCAATAGGTACCTACATACACAGCACAGTAGTAGATATGCTGACCGCGCATGTAGGTATTTAAAATAAGCCCGCCATTTTACTAATTTCTTGCTTAGTTCGGAGTACGATCTGTGTAAATCTGCCTTGCCTTGAGAGAGGCCATGGTAGAGCGACAGATTTGACCTCAAGCCTTATCTCCCAGTGGGGTGATGATAATCTGGTCTCTTTTAACGCCACCAAAACACAGGCGTGTCTTTTTACCGCTAAAAGGAGTCGTTTCGCTCAAACTCCTACTTTTCGGGGTACATCGGTTCCTGTAACTGATCGGCTTGAGCTCTTAGGCATGGAGTTGACATCTAGTCTCAACTTTGGCGCCACATTGAGTACAAAACCCAAACTGCGGCCAAGAAACTGGGCATCCTAAATAGGGTGAAGCGATACTTTACGCCTGGACAGCTTTAAACTCTTTACAAAGCGCAAGTCCGATCCTGCATGGAGTATTGCAGCCACCTTTGGGATGGATCAGCCAAGAACCAACTAGCCGCGCTTGACTCGGTGGAACGCAGAGCTAAGAGGCTCATTGGCGACGTAAAACTGGTGGATGCCAAGCTTCATAGCTTGGCTCATCGCCGCAAGAAGAACGACAAGCAGGCAATGCTTGTCGTTCTTCTACATATTGTACTTCGGAGACTGTGCTCAAGAACTCCACGACCTCATTCCGCCGGCCCCCTTCTACCATCGGACATGTAGACGCACTGCCAGTTACCATCCCTACCTGGTTGCTATTCCACCAATTCGCACTAAGCGTTTCCAAATGTATTTTATAATGCGCACATCAAAAGAGTGGAACTCACTGCCTGCGTCTGTTTCCGAGCGCATACAACCCTAATATCTTCAAATTGAGAGTGAACAGGCTTCTTCTGGTTAAGCTCACTCCATCGTTGACTCTCTGTCGCCTCCGACCGAGACTAGAGTCAAGAAAAAACCCATCTTAAATAAAAATAAAAAAATCTGTAAAAAATATCGAGTTCAAGTGATGAATCAATTAATTTAACCCCGGAAAATGTTATTTAAGAAGCACAAAATGCCAACAACTGCCTCTTACCGGCTAAATCAAAAGAAAAATACTTTTCCGATATATATTTTTTATTTCCTCGCACAATGCAAACCACAATCTATAAATCAGTAAAACGTTGTATAAGATGATTTCCGCACTTGTAACATAAATAACTATTGTAGGTATATCACGACATAATACCTATTAATAAATGAATAAAGAAACTACACTCTCTAGGCTCCTACGCTACGTAAAAATCTATCGAAGAGTAAGAACAGACATATCTGCTAACGACTCAAAAATATTTCAAAACAATAGTATCTTTTGGTAATTACCACACATTCCTGGATGCCAATGTTGCAAATCATCACTCCCCTTATCTGCAGGGGTGACTGGTGACGTGTGACGTCACACCGTGATAATGGCGTGTCACTGTGCTACTGACAAATTGCAGCCTGTACCTCAAAGTTATCGATTTTAAAACATGTGAAGTATGTGCTATTTTGGTTCATAAAGTTTTTGGTAATAGAAGATAATGCGTTTGTTTGTGTGAATACGTTCGTAGCTGTGGAATTTTAGTAAAGAGAGCTTTACCTAAAGGGACATACATAATACCAGCGCATGGACCGTTGATTTTACCAATAATTCGGGTATGGTTTCCTAGATGTAAATTATTTGTTATTGCGTTCGCGCGGCGTTTACGCTGCTACGCGGTGTCTACGCCGCTACGCAGTTGCTACGCGATTACTACGCGGTTGCTACATGTGGTTTACGCGGCTCAAACAGTTCCCAGTGCAGACGTACTACTAAATTGTCTTGAAACAGCACATTATAATTACAGATAAGCTAAAGGGATGTTACACTAAGAAGACAACAAGCAAGAAAATCTCTACAAAGAAAGATTTGCACGTTACGTTAATTTCACAAGCGATTATACAAAAAATGGAAATTAATTACTAAGGGCTCTTACACACCATGATTTTTCAGGCGCCGTCGATGCGCGTATAAAGGCGCAGACCCACCGCGGCGCACGGAGAGGCCACGCACGTGTGTTAAGCTTCGCTTTGCAAGAAAATGTATGTGATTGTGTCCACTGCAACTCACGGACACGCTACCCATCAATTGACGTCATCAGTACATGCGTGACTTGCTCGAATATGGAGCTCACATAGATCAATGCTGTCAACGCCATGCTCGCTGTTCATGTGGTACACACTATACACGAATATTAACCACGAAGAAGCTACGCACCATCAATCAATCATATTCTTGGTAAAAACACGTGCGTATCACCGCCGTGTGCCATGGTGAGCCACGCACGCGTGTGTACTGCAGTGGAAACGTAGACCCACGTTGTCAAACAAATGAACCCACGCAGCTAAAATATGCCGCGTGCCCGTGCACAGCATGCGCCGCGGTGGGCTTGCGCCTTAACGCGTTAGCAAGCCAAACCGTGCAGATCTCTCATGTAAGGAAGAAACGCGCCGTCGACGCGCGTTACAGGGAACGCGCGTAGGCGACGCGTATAAAAAACGTCGTGTGTTTGGGCCCTTAACCATTTCATAAGTCGTATTGCTGCACAATTTAATGCGTACAAATCCGTTAAACTAATGAACCGATTTGAATTATAACGTACACAACTAAACACGGTTTCTTTGACAAATTACCAACTTCTTCGAAGCGTGACTGTTGTAAACCATTATTACGAAGGAAAGTCATGTTCCTTTGCTAATACAATGGTTAATTGATCAGTCTAGTATTCATTTCCCACGATTAGAGAGGATTATATTTTATCTAATTAACGTTTTTTGCCATGGATATAAAACTAATGTGTTTTCTTTGAGGACTGAGAATCGTATGAGCGGTCTTTTTGATATGTTATTGCTCAGATATTCTTTATACGACTGGAGGATAGTTTCTGCTAATAGTCTCGAGTTATTAACTGAAGGTCATTAAATATCCAAAGAGTTCTGAGGAAACTTTGTTCTCTACGAAGTTTATTGTTAGCAAACTATCATAACGGCCACAATATTAAATCAAAACTTAGAATAAGCCTTAGAATAGCATACCTACGCATAGCCATAAAAGAAATCATTATAATTTCGTCCAGTGCTCGATATAGGCCTACCTACATTTGTATATTTTACATCTAATGACCCTAAAACTGAGACGAGCGAAAAATGATCTATAGAAAAATACATTTGAATACACTTACATGCCCCTGCGCATCCATAGTATTATTCGTCAGCTTCAGTTTACTGAACGACACTGGATTCGCAGTCCAATGATGACCAGGTGCAGGGGAGTCAGGGTGCAGCATCAGCCGTCTCGGGGACTGAGGTTCTGCACCCCCCGCAGCTGCCCAAGCGCCGCCCGCCCAGCGCCAGCGCCGCCGCCCTACGAGCGACATTTCCAGCAGGACACAGTACTCCTCTCGAGGGTCCAGCGCGCCCAGCGAGATGCGGAGGGACGGGAACATGCGTCTGGAAAGAAGATTAAGGTTAGACAGGTGAAGGTTTTGTAACTTTTTGAAGGATGTTCAAGCTACAATTCTGGTTTTGTTATATTCTGATGTGAATACTGATTTTAAATCACTTGAAGCAATAGGATTCCGAGTTAAGCTTTTGAGTTAGAACACTAATAGAGATCTAGTGGATCTAGTGATGAATGGAGGAAAGAAAGTTGTCGATTTTCTTTTGTTTTGGAGTTCTGCCAGCGTCTAATTTATGCCGAAAATGTATATTCATCACTATTCCTAACAATGCAATCGTCCTTACCCATTCGTACGTATGTAACTATCACATTTAACAATGTAGTTTATTATCCCGTCCATATTACCTTACTTACATGATAACAGCTTATATTAACGTTTAGATTTGACTGTCACAATCCTAAGGGTGCGTTTCCACCAGAGATGTGAAGCGGCGAATGTGCGTAAAACTAACCAATAACAACACTAGCTTAACTCAAGCTATCAAAATGAAGCGATTTTATTCGTTAGTTTTACACACATCCCTCGCTACGCATCCTCGCACATCTCTGGTGGAAACGCAGTCTAAAGAACAGATTATGTCACTTCGACCACTCTAAGCAAGATACCGTATAACGAGCATTCAGAAAGATAAATCGACATACCTAATCAAACATTTCGCAACAACCAATTAAAACAGACTAGACATATTACTGACAAGCGAACAGTCTCCACATTTAAAACATTACATCTACCCGTTCGAACGAAGGTGATAACAGGAATTACAAGTCGACATGTGACGGGTCTCCGGTAGCATTCATATGCATTCCAAAACGTTATCAGGTTTATAAAAATGTGATAGGGGTAAATGTGTTACCAACGAGGGCTTTTGGCACCCGTTTGTTTCGACTATAAGAGTGTCATAAAGAGAGATATTGGTGGCGCCACCATTATCGGTGGTCGCTGAGGGTCCTTTGAATTATACCTTGATGTAATTTTGTGGATTGTGTAACTATGTGTGCCTACCGCGGCGGTGGCTAATCTTCGTTGGATGTGTTCGGAATAATAGCTGGTTAATTTTGTTGAAAGTGTAAATTATGTTGGGAGTGAGGCTTTTTACTTGCATGGCAGTGCAATGGAAGAAAATTCAGTTATTTTAATGTTAATTGCATGCGTAATGAAATTGACTACTGAGATGACGACTAATAGAGAATGGAAGAAGACATGTTGTGCCGAGCTCAAATAAATTGGTACAAGGGCAGGAGAATGATGATGTTTAATTGCAATCAGAAGTCAAAGGTTTTATGAAACTTTGACATCCCCCCAACAGTTTCAACCTGTTAGAGTCAGCGAGAAATCAATTTGCCTAACCTTTTCCTATGTTGGGGTCGGCTTCCAGTCTAACCGGTTGCAGCTGAATACCAGTATTTTACATGGAGCAGTCGCCCGTCTGACATCCACAACCCAGTACCTGGGTAAACGATACCCCTTGGTAACACTGGTTGTCACACTTTCGGGCTTCTGACGACCCGTAACGACTGTCAAACATCCACGATTGACAACCGGGACCAGCGGATCTCGATGTGTAAAGATGGTCACCCATCCATGGAACAACCTCGGCAAGCGTAGCTTAACCTGATGGATTGATCCATGCTACTGTTATTACTTAGCCACAAGCTCCTCTGTTACAGTCAGCGATGTTTATTGCTAAAAGAAACAAATCATTAGATGGCCTTATTTTTACGGTCCATGCAAGTACCGTCCTACAAAATCATCGCTAACAAAAAAATTAACTGACCATTTCCATCAACCACAGACAAAAAACAAACAAGCCAGCCTTATTCGCGTATCACATCACATAGGCATGCCATCAGTCATAACAGCGTTGTTATCAGTGGCGGCGAGGGCGCTGCGCCTGCGCCGGCCGAAGGCACTAATGCAGCCGCAGATAACGCACCGACAGAAGCTCAATTAACAACAAACTAAATTAGCCTCCATTTAAAGTTTACGATCGCCGCTACCGCCTTACGTGAGTAGTGCCCTGGTACCGACAGAAACACAGGACGACCAGTACTTTAGTAATATCGATTAAATTCTTCTATGGAAACCAAGCGAGAATGTATTTACATACATTCTCATCCGCAATAATATGAGCAAAATGTAACAGTAGATTGAACTTGTAAGGAGAAGCATGAGTTATGAATGAAATAGGTACAGCAAAACCCACACCACCTACACTACCTGCGCCTGTGTTTCCGAGCGCATACAACCCTAATCTCTTCAAAGTGAGAGTGAACAGGCTTCTTCTGTGTAAGCTCACTCCATCGTCGACTTTGTCTCTGTCACCTCTGACCTAGACTAGAGTCAAGAGCAAACCCATCTCAAATAAAAATTTAAAATAAAATATAGTTCGGAAAATCCAAAAGCGCAAGCCAGCAAGCAAGACAGAAACATGTCGATGATTTTTACGGAAAAAAAAAATCTAAAAAAGTTCATATCTTTTAAACGGTTATGAGTTTGATAACTAAACTCAATAGCGCTCATGCGAAGGACAAAAGAAAACTTATAGAAGAATATAGATTAATCCATCGTGTGTGGCGGCGTGAATCGTGACGACAGACAGACACACTTCTCAATGGAAAGCAGCAGATACATGTACTTACCTAAGTTTTTACAATTATACTCGCCAAAACTTTACAGTTTTATGGCGAGAAGCGCATAACTGAGAGTATTATAGAAACGATTTTATGTTGGAAAATTTTGACAAGGCGACATATCGAGAGTAGAGCACTCTCACACGCTGAAGCGTTTGTGAGGCGCGTAATTAAACTATTACTGAGGGCCTTAGCACCTCCACTGCAAAACCACGAAATAGCGAAACCGCAAGATGTTTCGCTGATCTTCCGCTACTCGAGTACGGAACATCATGCGAGTCAGTTGAATTCAATCACTGCGGTTTCGCTGCTATGGTTTCACGGCGGAGGTGTGCTAAGGGCCTGAAAGGAAAAGTGCTAAGAAGTTTTCTGGAATAAAAAGCGCAAAAGTAAGAAAACAAATTGTTGTAACATAAACAACAAAAATTGCTAATTGCTATTTGTTTTGTCGACTGTATATTATGTTAGGTTTAACATTGAACAACTACACTACCTTTACTGAGGTAGGCACTAAACTGTATTTAATGTTCAGTTTCCGCTTTAGGAAACGACCTACCTATTGAAATATAAACAAGTATCATTATTATAGTTAGTTATAATAAGTTTGAAACAACGTAAATTTTACATATAATGTGTGTCGGATATTGTAAGTGGTTCGTCCACCAACGCATCTGCCCACACAGCGTCTAAACGTCACCGCCACATGAAATATCTGTTAATCATTCAGTTTTGATGCGCGCGCGCACATCACGCGGTATTAAGATCTTCTCCACGATTACATTCTTAGCGGTTGATTAATAGGCAAGTTTGTTCGCTAATTTATTACTTTCTTCAACATACGTGAATTATTATTGTCATTAAAAAATGTTTAACTGGATAGATTAGCTGTTATTTTTCAAGCAACTGTTGCCGCACCAAGTAATGTTTGAGGCACTCGCCCCATGTTTACATCAGACCTTATGTCGTCAAACATGGCGAGACAAGACACACCAAACACAAATATGTGTCCACATATTGTTGGGTATCGACGTCGCGTGTTGACCGTACTTTGACAAATCCCTTCACTCGGCTACCGTTCGTTCGTAAGATGCCTCTTATCAGCCGCCGTCCACTTATCGAGCCGTTTGAAAGCTCCGCGCGCCGACAAAGAGGTGACGATCCACGCGCAAAATATCATGAAAAATTTGCCGCCTGAACGCACTATCTAAATCGTAACTTCAACAACTAAGCGATACAACCTACTATAGCGCGATTCCGCGCCATTTAACGTTTGATAGCCGTGATGAGGAATTAGATCAGGATTCCTGACATCCCTTTTATTTTAAGTGTTTTATGTTATGGAATTTTGTTTACGATACAGTTTAAACGAGAATGCAAATGAAATAAAGATACTATAAAAACGGGGCCGCCATAAAAGGGCTCTCGAGAGCGTTAAGCCGCGTCTTCGGCGGTGGGAAGGGACTTAGGGAACACAATGGGACCACCAGAATCGCGTTGAATAAACTTTAGAGTGGGTCGTAAATCGGTAACAACTCGCCAATTGCCGCACGGAGGCGCTAACAGCGGCCAAAGAAACTGTCATATCCGCTCTAGCATCCGCACTCGAAGTGCTGGAGTCGACCGATTCGTTGCGGATAGTTTAGTGCGGCCGCTCGCACGAAAACAACACTTATGTACCTACAGACCCAACATGATATACTGAACGTTCCTGACGATAAGTTTAGTAGCTCACACGCATCAGCTGACAGACATCGTCTGTAAACTTTAATGTTCCCTGATCACTGTTCAACGTCGTCGTCACTAACCTACCCCTCTCGCCTGGCAGTTATCTTTACTGCTAATTTCATTAGTTTTTTATCGTCAAGTTCAATGTTAAGGAGCGAGACAGTCGTTAACACACAGACGACACGTTGTCCAAGACATCTGCGTTTCACTTCGGAGTAACTCGAAGGATAAACAACTTTCGAGTGTACAATACTCGTGTTGTGGCTTGTGTATCCAGAGCCTAACCCGCGCTTATTAACGCTCTTATGAGAAGTCCGGCCGGTTTTTTCGTGTGCCCAGATGTGGGCCTGGGTAAACACCCCCGCCATTGTCTGGGCTCATAAAAAATCATACACCTGGAAGTGTCAAATTGTTCACTCTGACTGTGAGAGCGGCCCGTGTGAATCTCGCTTGCTCGGACTCGCTCGCCCGCTATGTATGTACACAAATATTGGTATTTAACGTTCTTTATCCTGCTCCTAAATCATCAAAACACGATTATCTACAATCTGCAGCTAAATTATAGTTAAATAGTCAACGGCTTAGTGCACAAGGTTGTTTTTTTACAACATAATCTTCTGAGAATTAATAAAACGAGGATAGACTCTGCTATTTTTTTTAGTCTGTGAGTAATATTTCTGAAACCTGTAAATGTAATTCACGTTCTATAACTACATAATTATTATGTAAATTATCTTAATGGTTCGGCATCGCGATAGGCGGTTGACGTGCGCTCAGATTATAATGTGCTGCGACTCCTAAAAACCTTTTACTGCGTGATTATAAACGCGTAAACGGCTGTTTACGAGACGCAATCGAGACATCGCCGTAATGAGTGATGTGTGTGTGTTCGTATTCGTACAGACACGTCTCTAGGCACTCGCGAGCGACACTCTTGCGTAACCAATTTATTGATGGCCACGCGCACGCTCATTGTTATCCCACTTAAGTGGGTAGTTAAGACAACCGAACTTCATGAATCAGCAATAACGCACAACGATAACACATTAGGGGCGGTCAGGATGTAGCAGTACACATTATAGATTCATACCGGAAAGTATCCTGTCGACAAAATTCAGATCGTTCTGTTGTTTGCTCTAAAATTCACAAATATTTTCACACCACACCACGCACAATGAAGGGTTCCGTAGTTGGGATGAATCCCAATAACAGACTGAACATTGTACCTATGTAGTTGAAAAACATGTTCTCCCATACATTCCAACTGTAAATGTAAGTTTGTACGCACAATATTGAGTTTTTTTTAAGACCATAGACTTCTTATAAGTTTCCTGTAATCTATAAATAAAGAACTATTTTCAGATTTTTTTTTTTTCAAAATTTTAGGCTTAGTAGTTGCGGAGATAAAGGGGGGAATGGTCAATTTTCGTTTATTTCCATAAATTACTTTAAAAAAGTATTTTAAAATTATAAGCCCTTTCATTTATTTTCTTATTTGCCCATAAAAGTGACCCCCATTTTCAAAATTCATTTATTTACATTACACGTCCGTATTTGGGTCACAGATATTCATACGTGGACCAAATTTCAACTTAGTCGGTCCATTAGATTTGGAGCAAATTGGCTGTGACAGACAGACAGCCAGACAGACACACGAGTGATGCTATAAGGGTTCCGTTTTTTCCTTTTGAGGTAGGGAACCCTAAAAAATATTCCCGCACCACTCCCATATACTACGAGAGCTTGCAAACCAAACAAACTACACTTATAAAGAAATATGTACACTGGTAACAAAACAAATAAACCAATTTGGGCACGACCACAAAAAAGCCACGGAATCATCTCGGGAGATGTAACGACTTATTAGCATATTGATAGCTACCTCTATCTGTCGTCCTTTGTTTAAAATCAGCGACAGCACCTTCAATCATAACGATCGCTTTAAAAAAAAGATATTTATTTTATTGACTAGTTATTGCCGCAGCTGCAGGTGCTAGCAAAAAAATATTGCACCGGCTACCTTCCCCAACAACCCTTGTTTTATAACAAAATTGATTATGCCCCTTGACTGTCTCGCCATTATAATAGTTATCGATATCGTGCTATGTCAATATCTAATTTGAAAATTATACAAACTTGACATTTGTAGCAGAATGAAGTTGAATGAATCAGTTAGCGCATGATGTATGGAAGCTTACGTCATCATTTATTGCGACAAGTGTCTGATACGA
The DNA here is from genome assembly GCA_948252095.1 of Dicycla oo. Classification (NCBI taxonomy): domain Eukaryota; kingdom Metazoa; phylum Arthropoda; class Insecta; order Lepidoptera; family Noctuidae; genus Dicycla; species Dicycla oo. Next base: position 26,315,592 of record OX411718.1, read on the forward strand.
TACGCGTTATTGGTATGTGTAGTAACGGTAGATGCTAGCAATATTTTAATTGGTCCTAGGAGCCGCAGCGGGGCGGGCCGGCGCACACAAAGCACGCCCGCGGCGCGCGCGCACCTGCGCGACATTTTTATGCGCATCTCGTCGCCAAATTTACAACCGCCCTGAACAAGGACGCCGCTCTTGCGGAAATTGGAAATGTTTAATCGCCACATCGGCACCCTTTTAGCCAATGAGTTGCCGTCCAGCATAGTTTCAATTGCACCCAGTTCGCTTTAGTGCACCGTTCGCAGATTGTAAACGTATCTCTAAAGGGTACCGCCTCAATTAATATCCGATCTTACGCCAGTCGACGATTGGTTTTATTACCGCATAAGTAAATTAATTCGCCGGTTGTTTTATCTCAGTGTGTTTATTTATACATTGATAATGCTGCAGTATCAATTTTCACTGCAGTACTTCTTTGGAACATACACATACAAAGTCATGTAAGCTACATTACCTACTTAATATCAGGAGGTTTGACATAATCTTAATTAAAGTCATTAGTCAGAATCTTTAGACAAAATCATAAGGTATAATGTCGTAAATTAAAATCGGTCGCTACACACAAAACTAAATGTACGTAAAAATAAAACCTTTGTAACAGTAACAGAATGTCGGTCTCAAATTCCGAAACTTGACATATTACCTATATAATTTAAAGTGGTATTTATAGAACTCTTCAAAGAAATCCATGTAAATTTTTAGCATAATTAAATAAAAGAGGACAAATGGACACCACATTTTAACACGATCGTTGTATAAACACCTCGTAGTATGGGGCTTACGTAAAAAAGTTCAAATTTCAAATGAATATGGATGTCGTTGCGGTGAAAGTACGGAATTAATTCAGCACCTTTTTGGGCGCCGGCGCCGCGGCATTCACGCGTGGCACAAAGCTTGTTGCTCGTAAATTGCGAATGGAAGGACCGACAAACGCGCAGTAATTTAGTTGACATTGGGTACCAGAGCCGGCGACCGGCGACGAGCGACGACGGCCCGACCGCCGCACAGCGCGCTCCCTATACAAAGCTTATCTACCCGCCGCATCTAGAGCCTATTATGAGCCTGACACCGAACTCAACACAACAGATCGTTAAGATTACATTTCGCCAATACACAGTTCGGTAATTCATGCCGAATAAACGGTTAAAGAGTTCGCCGACAATTAAAAATTAATTAGAGATATAATACCGGCCCAAAAAACTGTATAACTTCGTCGATGGAACGTGGCATTGATGAACGATTCGTTATTGTCCAATGCTTTTTCCTTACCAAAATCAAGTGCTAATTTGGATTCGCATAACAAAGTGAGCTAGTCATCAAACTCAAACAAAACCAATTCGAGTATTAATGAGAACCATTCGATTGCATTACACGTGGAGCTTAATTGTCTGATCAACAATTCTTGAGAATCTGTTTCAAAACTGATCCTTATGTCCGCGGAATGCAGTTCACGTTCCATTGGAGTCGTGTGGGTCGTGGTGTGCGCCCCCAGTCCAGTGGCGATCGCTCGTTAGCTCCCGAGCCGGCATAAATCACACCGTTTTATGAGAACTCCCAATTTTTTAACATTTTGAGTTAATGACACGCGAGCGCAGTATGGGACCCGACTAGCGACATTAAAAAGGACAACCCAAAGAACGGACAGTTTCTAATTATAATCCTGTCAAAGTTGTGATATAAGCAAAGAATTGATGATCGCCACAAACGCGGTGATTTTATCTACGATAATAGCGATCTGTTGATAGTAGCTGTTGAATTTTAATATTTGTCATATTTTTTTATTCGTTCGTGTCTTAGTAAACCCCTGCCACGAAAGCTCGTAAAACTACCGTCGTTATGTGTTGTTAATTTGCTTCGGGTGCCGCGCCGTTTAGCAAAGATCCTGGATGTCAATAATCAGTGCCGTTCAGAAGAAAGCCGCTTGCGAAAGAGAGACACACACACATTGATTACGTGCTGATAGTAAATCTCATAGAGGCTGCTTCATTTCCAGTTCCTTTTATTGGGTTTTGGATCGCCCACCACGCCCTGTACGTTGCAACTAATTTGCAGTAGTTAACAAGAATAACAAGAGCCATTAACCACAAGTACAATAAGGGAACACGGTAGTGGCAGTCAAACGAGTAGCGATCAATCAAGCACAGGATCTGCGCTCATCGTACCGTGATGCCGCGATCCCTAGAACTACCATCAGCCATAATAACAACCGTATTTCATAGTACTAGAGTTCATTATCCTTTAACGGAAGTCACAGAGAATGGCGCCAGTATTTTAGGATTTTCGAAGAAGCGTAAGGGTTAGGCTGCGAATTAAAGTTGCGCACACGCACGGAGGCGCAGAGGGGGGATCACTAGCGCCGACAAAGGCACCGCCGCACGCGAGCTGCCCGATTCACAATTAAGCCCGCGTGTGTTAATTGATATTAATTCTGCGTGGATGGTACAAGCAGGAAACGGCTCGCGTATTAGTCCAAGCCATTATTTCTATAACTGTTCGCGAATCTAAGCCATTATCTTCTAGACGCTTTTGATTAAGCGTGACGTCACCCGATGCTATTATTTCGATTTGATATAATGATCGATCGAATTCGTGTCAAAAAGTTTTCATTATTGCCATAACTGTATCTTCTAAAGAAATACTGTCTCTCAATGCGTTTAATCATCTTAAAAATATTCATGGAGCCGCTTATTATATGACTATATCGAGAACCATTATAAAACCCGCTACGATTCCATACTTGGTCCGCATTGCAACAAGTCAACTCTAATGCCGCTCGATTGGTCCTTTTGCGCCACTGTCGCTAATCGCTCCCACAAGATCCACATGACAATCATGTAGGTACTGGGAATCGCGCCAAGGCTGGCGTAATGTGTCGGGTTCAAACGCGCCGCGGCCGCGTCATCAACACAATTAGCGGGCGTTGCGACATCCAGCACACTATTGACATTGAACCCTTGTTACATATTTCACAGAAATGTGTTTTGATGTCGCCTCATCGTCACGTCTCAACTAATATGTGTGGACTTTAATCTGGAACGTATTGCTCGCAACTAATTGCAGCGCATGCAGTCGTCTTTCAATTCTCATGTACGCTATCATGCACTGGCATTTTTCTGCGAAGCCTATGATTGATGACAATGATGCTGGAGTTAGATATTTACTGGATTCTAACGGGAATGACGATTGAGCGAGAGTTAATTGCAAACGGTAGAAAGTTGAGCGTAGAAGACATGAAGCCACAAGGGCCAAATGTTGAAGAAGCAGTTACGGAATTACGCTAGTGCTGTTTGCGTTAGGAAGACGAAGGGCAAAGAAAATATGGATGGATTGTGTGAGGAATTCATATGAAAGAGAAGGGAGTGAATGATAGCGTGACGGTTGACAGAGGAGAATGGAAGAAGAAAACGTGTTGCGCCGACCCCAAACATGGGGAAAGGGTAAACATGATGCTGATGTTTGCGTTAGGAAATATGATGTAACAAGCATTCTACTTTATTGCTCTGACCAAACTATCTGTGAGCATCTCGACGCCATTACGTATTCTCGTCAACATTCGTGTCCAAATCAGTCATGTTCTCACAGCGCGCAGCGTACACTTAGACGCTGAAGCGACACATTTATTCGAGAATCGTGCGTCCGTCTGCACCCAGAGTCGCCCATTGCGCTTATCTGAGGTTTCGGTAGCGGTGGCCGTGCGCGATACACATCGGCGCGTGATGTCGCGATGCGCGGGCGCGGCTGCCCGATGGTATCGGCGCACGAGCGCGGGTGGCTCGCATCCCTCCCTCCCTGCATCCTCTCAGTCTCGGTCACTTCACAACGTCGCACGTCATTGTCGTACCTTTTTGTAACTACTATCGAGTTACTGTCATTTAAAGTTAAGCTTTCTATACTTATTTAGAGATAAGGAGTAATCTACTCTTGTTAAGTGATAGATTCATAGATACGCATTGATTTAAATCATGTAATCTCAAACCAAACCATAGCATGGATTCGCATTATGAAGATATCTGCCCGAACGGCCAATAGCCTCACAAACACGCATTACTGTAAATCAAACATTCTATATAAAAAACAGATCACAGGGCTCGTTGGCGACAAATCTTGCGTGAAATGTAACAAATTCATATACCTCACAACATTTTTTTTTTTTGTTACTGCTACCATTGGTACGTGGGTTCCCATGTTTTTACGAGCACGTTATGATAAACGAGGCACCCTCAACAAAATGTCGTGCCATGATCACCACGGGTTCTGGGTAGATGCATTATGGACACGTAGGACCAGACACGTAACGCACTGAATGCTTTAATGTTCTCCAATGTCAGATCTCATCTCAAACAACGTAGCCTGGTGACTTTTGATAGTAAACGAACAAACAACCCTTGTATCAGATCAAAGAGACGAAAACTACTGTTTGTTTTCGATCAACAGAACAAGCCCAAAGCATGAACCCACAAAAAAGTAATGGCATATCGGAACACATGATTACTTTTTTCTGCATCAAAGAAGTCATCTAAAAGAATGCGAGTTGTCTCATTCGCTCACATTACAATTTGTTGGGTAGCGAAGCCAGTCGGACTCCGTGAGAATAATTCCCGAGTTCCGAGTAACATGGGTTAAACGCTTGTATCGAGAGATACCGATCTAACCCGAGCTGCTCGTTGGCGCCATAAAAACAAAACATCTTCAACACGACCACTTTCTTCCCCAAATTATTCGTGGAATTTACGACGTTTCAACCGACAAAAATGTTATAACCTAATGAGAAATTATCATCAGAACCGCTGTCTGTCGTCCGGCAAAAAACGAATCATGCGCCGCTCCACGGTGATGCCCGGACGCATATTTTTTATATTCTAAATTCGAATTATCGTTTTCGTGTTTGTTTTTTACCTCGATCGTCGATTGTTTTAGGTTGTGTCGGGACAAAAAGGCGCGGGAGCCGGCGATGACTGTGCCATTCTGTTGATCGCTCAACTTTGGGCTCGAAGAACAATGATGGATTTCTCTCAATGCGCGAGATACAACGATGGTTCAACAGGAAAACTTGCCACGAACATACACCTGAAGCCGACGATAGATGACTGGTTTAAAAAAATGTCAGGAATGGTGTGTGGTTTGTTCCCAGGAGATATTGCGATATGATCGCTCGAAGGCGGCGCGACTATTCGGCGCGTGCTTCAGATTCCTGGTCCTTTTATTTGGAATTACCCATTACATACAATGACATTACGTTTTTACAGCGACAATTTTTTCTAAAGATTTCATCTAAGCCTTCATTACTGTAAACGTTTTCTATCAACTTAAAATTGTACAAACAAGTCGTTCTATAAGTTAAGGGTTCTAATGTTTACAGTAATTGCATTTCAATTTACAACTGTTGGTAATCGTTGTGACGTTTAGGAACTTTTAATCGACACCTGGGCACTCAACAAAATTGCTAAGTCGGTACAAATTATAGCTTTTGTTTACCTGTTGATAAATGGTTGTTTGTTTAGAACATTCTTAAGTCTGCCTCTTTTTGGGGAAAGGGTCGTAGCAGATGGCAATGATGATGTTACGCTATAGTGAAACCTTCAAGCAAACTAATAATACATGAAGTAAAGCAAAAACCAAGAACTGCATGGGCACACACACGAGACATGTGTGCTTAATTAATAAGCAGAATATATGTCAACAGAACCTGCTGGTCCCTAACAAATTTTCGAGCTAACTGATCGAACCTTCATTAATTTCCCACTGGCATTCAGTAACCTCCCGCTGCTATCGGAGTCTAAAACAAAGAGGCATTATGTCAGTTCCGTAGCAGTGCAGCGCTAGCAGTCGCGATATCTCTCAATCTGGCACGTCGGAGCAGTTAGCGAGAGTTTCTAACGTCAGGCGGTGGCGAGAGTTGGAGGAGTGACGAGTGGCGAGGAGATCGCTCGGAAGACAGCGACTGTCATAATCTGATTATTAGTGGTGCGTGGTTGGGGCGGGGCGCGCGGCGGGCGGCCGGCGCGCCGCAGGCGGTCGGCGCCCGCGCACGTCCCGCTCGCGCACCGCCCGCGCGCACAGGGACGCGCGCAGGCGACAAACGACCCGGTAAAACAAAAGGAATGTTGCCGGCGACGCTTTGAGGCGCCGGCGCCGCTCCCCGCGCAACCTAATCACCCATTTTAATTACGACACAGATCGAATCAATTAATCGGTATTTCTGTTAAAGCAAGCGACGGAATGAGCTTACGCTCGTTTGTTAGATATGATTTCTGGACGTAGATTCGAGATGTGATTAGACTTTTATCTCGTAAGAGTCGGCGGTAAACGTCAATTAATTAGTAATTCACGTTCACGAATCGACTGTGAGCAGTGTGAGTCCATAACGATGCTAGTACCTACCCGAGAGTGAGCAGACGTTTTTAATTATAACTTATGATTTTTTCAAGCGAATTCGGGCGCGCCCTTCCCGACGAATAACACAAGAATAAATAACGAGTTTTTGTGTTGTGTGTTTGTTTTAAAATGGCGGGAGGTCCGCGCGACGACACGCGAGCGATGCGCGCCGGCCGCCGCCGGCCGCCGCCGACTCGCCCATTTGTCATATTTCGGTTTAGAGAAAAAATAAATAACCTACTCTATTCCAACCAGTGTTTGTTTGTACACCGATTATTGAGGGTTAAGTATTATCTCTGAACATGCAGTGGAACAGATGGGACGTGTCGCCGCCACCATATCTAGCCAGTTTATTATTGTACTGCGCGCGCGACCAGCTGCATGTGCGCCTACACTTGTTGACAATTTGATTATTGTTTTTTAATAGCTGATGTAATTTTATAATTATGTATATATCTAGGTATGGATTACTAGACCATTTTAATGCCAACAAATGCAATTTTTTATCGATGTTTATGATAGTTTGAGAAAATCCTGACGGTATTAGGCCTAAAGTCAATAGACGAGGACGCTGGATAAACCTGTCGAAGAGCAAACATCGAAGTACATACTGTCGCTTAGCCTTGCTATATACCAAACAGTTTACAGTTCCTCACAGGTGGTATAATTGAGATGGCTGTTCCTACAGATCCGAAGTTAACACATAAAGCTGTTGCATGGCCGCCGAGCGCGGCAGGTGTTAACTCCGACTACACACGCCGCCTGCTCCGCTTGCACAAACGAACCGCCCAAATCCACTGTTTGCGCAACCAATTAACCCACCAAACCCAGCCCCACTCCGCGAACGAGACCAGATAAAGAACAGAAAGAATAGCTTTTAACACTGTTTGAACAACAACTAAAAGCATCAAGTTACACTCTTACAACGTTACCAGTTCCCAGCAGCGATGGTCGCTCATAGAATAACTCAATTACTGCGCGCACGCACCGCCTCGACTAGTGCTCAATACGAGAAATGCATGAAATATTTTTGACCCATTTCGATTCGTATGGCGCCAGGGTCGGCGCCGGCGCGCCCCCGGCCTCTCTCACGCGGCATCGTTAATACAAAACAAACAAAAGTGACCTCTAGACGGGCGCGGCCAGCTAAGCTAACGAGATTCACCAACCGCTGGATAAAGCGGTAAATTATCGGAATGTAAGCGGGGCGGCAGCGCGCGGTGGTCTGCGCCGGCGGCCGCGCCAAAAAAACGTGTAGGAGATGACAGGAACACAGATGAACCCGGCTAATTACCGGCCGAGCAAAAACCGGGACAGTGCGCAGGCGCGCCGATACAGCCATCGCGCACGACAGCAATTCGTTTGCGACCAGCTTCTAGTTTTTACCGGTCATTTTAATAAGAGAGTGGTCGACGACGCGATGCTGTCCTCGAACGCTAATTACACGCCATTAATTACAGAATATTTTCGTTTTTATTCCGTCAAAAGTCGAACGGACGTGATGCTCATTATTGATCGAACTTTCTTTTGGCGGCGCGCGGCTATGGTGGTCCGATCGGCCTCCACTCTTTACCGTGAAACAATTACGTATCCAAGAATATTATTAATATGTAACGAGTCAATCTGCGGCTGATTGTGAGAAACATAGACAGTTGGAACTATTACGTGTAATGTTCCGGTCTTGAGTCGTGGTGACTGCGTACGAGTCGCCCCCGAGGCTGCCATCTGCTAATAACGAGATGCGGCTCGTAATGAGCGGTGCGCGGTGCGGGTCGGTCGGTGCGGAGTGGTGCGCGCCTCGTGGTGGGTCGCGGCTCTCGCTCGCAGGAAGGGCGGAGGCGCCGAGATCGCGACGACTGTGTAATTTCTTCACTGCTCGCACCCACATTATCGATCACGAAAAAAATATAATTGTAGGGGTACCGTCGTAAAGCAAACAAGCTTATAATAAGGTGTAATTTGTGCTCGGCCATTTAGAGAAATGCACAAATTGCCGGGGCAGCTGTTTGTTTTGTCTATGACGGAGGTCCGGCCCCGTCTCCCAAATTATCCGTTAACAAGCCTCGCGTCAGATTCAGCAGCCCTAATGGGTTTTCGTTGAGTTTTTGTTATTATTTTGTAATTTATTACGAGTAATATGTTTTTGTGTATTCGATTCTTGGATTCCTACAGCTGCATCGTTTAATTGAGTCGATAGCTAGGCGTAAGTTATTTTTCAATGAATTCTAAATGTCGCGGGCGACGAGGTCACGTTGTCGCGTTGTCACCGGCGCACGCGCAGGGCGGGCGGAGGGCGGCGCGCGCCTTACCACGAAACGCCGATAATAGCAGGACAGGTGCAAATTATAAAATATCTCTCAATTACATATCTATATTAAGTATTTGTACATGGAAAACAATTATAAACATTATTATTCGCCAATGATATGGTAAACAAATACCTATCATGAATTGTACCATGTTTTGTGGAAATTAAAATGTTAGGAAACTAAATATCACTATATTTGTATTGGCATATCTATATAAATAAAAATCAATTACCGATGTTTTATTTATGTTACTTTAAATTGACACTAGTAAAAGTAACAAAATTATATCCTAACTTAAACTTACTATTATACTTATTCACAATGGCGTCGAAAAATTCATCCGTATCGCTGTCGACTGGTAATGTACCCAGGAGACTGGCGGCATTACCACGTTGTACGGCAATGCTTAGCCTCTGGCCAAGGTGAAAGCCAGCCCTTGGGTCACGGGAAGTGGCAGCTAGCCGTTTCGAGAGACCATGAGCACTCGGATCCCACGGCCCGAGGGTTTCAACCCCAAATGGCTCGAAAACATAATTACCAATATGGTTATTATATGTAAGCGCATCACTTCAGAACGGTTGCATCTATTTGGCTAATTCTATTTTTGTTGTGTTTGGAATTGTTTGGAAGGTTTGTATGAAAGAAAATGTTTGAAATATTGTACGGAAAAGTGAAAATTTTTGGTTAATAATCTCCATATAAAAAGTGAGTGAGTAAGGGTGAAGTCCACCGACTTTTTAAACGGCTGTTTAGATATTTAATCAGTTATTTCCTTAGGAAATTTGACATAAACCAACTGTTTAAGTACCTAACCGGAGGTTTGACTGTTGGTGAACAGAGGCCTAAGGGCCGGTTTTTTGATCCGTAGTTAACTCAACCAATGGTTAAAAATAGTAACTAATGGCATTTTTGCAAACACATTTAGCCGACATTCAAATTCAAATTCAAAATAATTTATTTACTCTTCACAAACAATGGCATCATAATAATAAAAAGTTAGACAAGCTTAGAAGCTATGTGACACTAGTTTGTGAGAGACTGGTGTCTGCACTAGGAATACCTGTATAGCAAATCACCAGGGTCCCACCACACGGTATGTAAACATAATCAGTTAATTAGTAAGTCAAAAGCAATCAACCATTAGTTACTATGTTTAACCATTGGTTGAGAACGGATCAAAAAACCAGCCCTAAGACAGAAGACAGTAGGTAGGGAGATCTTCAAAAATATTGACAGAATTGACAAGATAGACGTTTAGTTCAGTTCCTTACAATATTTTATCAGTTACAACCGAAATGAAAATGTTGTTTTGGTTGGGATGTGAAAAAAACTGTAGAACGTTATAATAATTATATTTTTAAAAACACCAGCAATACGAGTAGTAGTTTATCAAACTCAGTATGTTATCGTTGTGAAATTATTTAATTGTCATTTTATTTCATTACATGGTCGTACTGTAAAGGGATGATTTGGTGTCGTTTTCTTCATTAGTACACCCGTGGGAAACCGGGGCGGGCAGCTAGTCTGACATGAAGACGTTGTTGGTAGAGACTTTATTAAAAAAAAAAAAAAAGATGATACATTAGAACCCCGCAATTTAATGAAACTTATTGCTGCAAGCTAACCGAAACATAAACTATTACAGACCCGCCATACAATTCACTTAATTTCGAAGAATTTATGTTTTAATAATCACTTTTTGCCCGCGGCGCTACGTGTGGCGTAAAATGATTTCTGAGCCCCTTTCACATAGCTAAGTGGTCTTTCACGTTTGGCATATAAAACGAACGAATTATTACTTATAATTGTCGATTGTCTCTAATTTTAGTACCACATAACTAGGCTAACCTCGCTTAAATTGTGCTTCATCGACGTGACGTTGTGATGTAATAAGACGTATAAATGATTACCTTTAAAACTAAAAAAAAACTGACTTCGATTATCTGTAATCAATCAGTCATTTCTTCTTTTCCCTATTCTGCCACCCACCGTAAGTAACAAGGACGTATATCTACAGAAATATTGAAATGGAGAAAAAAATATTTTGTCCTGTTTAAAAGACAAGATAGGTACAAAGGCAGATGCGTCTTTTAACACGTTCACTGTCCAACCAAAATGTCAAAATTAGCTCTCACGTCCAATTTACTTTTTCGTTCCTATGTACTGAGGTACTTGCCTTTACACCACTTCAGGTCTTTAGAGGCCATAAAAGTTGACAAAACCCATTTAAATTTATTTTTAAGTTCAATTTTCAAAGCTTTGAAAGTCCTAAATAAATTTAAAAAAATCAATGGCTCATTGCTTTTTTATTTTACCTACATAATTGCTCATACGTTCATGTATAATACTAGTATGTCCAGGAAGTAAGAACCCTTTAAGTATGAAAAGTGCAGTGACCCGCATGTATGGCACGGACGTCTCTTCCCAACCCAAAATGACCCACATGTGGGTCACGGACAGTGAATATGTTAATAGTAAGAATTATTAGGTTTTCGTAAAGTTTCCGCCAATTTAAAAGTACTGGTAGGTTCGTCTTTTGTTGCTGATTCCGAATATGTAAATAACTCTATTTCGAAAAAAAATGTAACATACGTCTTTTTTCCTTAGACGCCATGGCAGTATTATTTATTTGAATCATCACTTTAAGGGGACTACAGGACCTAAGCGCAAGTTTTATAATGCCTAAAAGTATATCTACTATACTAAGTAGATCTACTGCAGTAAACAAAATCAGAAAAATATATGATTTTCTTCAGAATATATGGTACCTAGTAAGATAGTGTGTTGAATACATAATAAGAGTAATTTGATACGATAGAAAATAAAAACTCGAAAATACCTCTAAAAATTTCTTTTAACTATTAAAAACCATAGTAATAAAAATGCAATCATTCTGATTTTTTTGTCAGATTATTAATCAATTTTTTAGTCCAATCAGTAAAGTTTTTGTAAATAAATAAAAGCTTCATATTTGGCAATAAATTACCAGTGTTGTGTCATCGCGCTTCTCTTTCTTTTCTATGCAGTCCGACAATGACCGCGTTTTAGGTCCTGTAGTAATTAATTGCTACCTGATGCGCCATATATACAAAATCATCCTACATATTTTTTGATCCTTTAATTCGGTTGAGATAAAAAGTGCATGAGTCATATTCTACAGTTCACTTGGTGCAACTTTACAGAAAACATCATGTCATCTTTATCACCATTACAATCGAGTGGGTGCCATTTTTTTGGTCCTATACTATAGATATTAATGAAAATAAAGGTTGGGTTTTTCCGGCTTACCGTCTTATATATGAGGTCTATCTATTTATACACCACGAAATCTCTTAAGGGTTCATTGTACTCATCATTATGAACCACTTTTACTATAGGACCAAAACTGCAATCGCGAAAAAAATCAGCTGTTCTGTTTTTGACGAGTTATGCAAACAAAATTGTAAGGAAGAGCTGATTTTTATTCGCGATATCACTTTTGGTCTCATAGTAAAAGTTGTTCAAAATAAAGAGTACAGTGACCCCTTAAGAGATTTCGTGTATTTGAGCAGGAACTAATCAAAAACCATTAAATACATTTGTCAATTTTTCAGAAAATAAAAAGAACCTTCTAACTTATTTAAAATTTTAGAATCAAATATTTTTTTATGATCTTTAAATATGGTAGTGAAATGTTTTCGAAAATAGCTATTGTTATTAACGAGATATTGGGCAAAGAAATATGGCGATAGCTGTTTTTCTTCAAGCCGTTTTGAATATATGAGATTTAGATCAAGTCAGTCTGGATTTATCGACATTTATCGATATTTATCCTGTCTAAAGATCTGTCGATCTGAAAGATAGTATTGTACAAACGAAACAATCGAGAAAATCGATTTGATTTTAATAGACCACACCGGAATGATAGCAATAATCGTGTATTTGTAGGATTTTGATCAAACCATCGACTTGAATTTTTTTTAGTAGGATTTACCGATTTTTGAAGCGGTCTGGATGTATATTTCAACTTTGAGAACTGAACAAAAAAAAAACTTCATACTTGGTCAATGGAAAATGTAGTGATGGCCCAATGGTAAAGGCACAATACAAGAGTTTGTGGGTTGAAATCCGAACATGTAGCAATGTGACTTTTTAAATTCATAATATGTATTTTCTGAGTTTATCTTAGACATTACTGACGTCGGTGAAGGAAAACATCGTGATAGTTAATATAAGTCTGAAGTCGCCAACCCGTCTGGAGCAACCGTGGTGATCATTGCTCGTGCCTTCTCTGTATGAGAAGAGGCCTTAGCCCCACAGTGGGACAATAATGGGCTGATATCATTATATTCTTTTCATATCTCAAGAGCCTGGGGTCCCGGACCTTTGGAAGGCGTACGAGGGGACGGAATCAACTCGCAGAGACCCCTTAGACAATTTTAAACGATGCTGAGGCACCAACCGATGATTGTCCCTATATGCGCTATGCAAGTGCACCCAAGGACAACCCCCGGTTGGTGCAGGACTATTGTTGTACGTGGAAACAAAACATATTGGGCTAGGGGTTTGAGTGGCTAACGTGGATTGGGTAACTTGAACTATAGAAGAACTATGTCCCCTGCCTGACCAATGTTTTATAATTATACACGGATAAAATGGCACGGGGTGACTTGCGCACTCAACAATGGGCTTCCGAAAACGATCGCTAGCACATAGTGACGTAGCAACAAGGGGCAACACCTTTTGAGGTGCTTGAGGAGTGGAGAGGTAGCACTGGAATAATTCCTTCCTCCGAGCACGTTTGCTCTTGCGAATCTCCACTCAAGCTGACCAATAAAGGCAAGAAAGAGCTGGGAGCTCTGTTCCTCGTCAGTGTTAACTCCAGCCGGCCAATAAAGGCAAGCTAGGGGTGAAGAAGAAGACATCTCCCGGGAGATAGGGTCCGTGGGGTCACTCACCAACAGATCACCACATGCTGCCCTGCGGGTTCACGTATCTCTCTTGGTCTGGCTCCTCACCCTAGACCTGTTTCGGTAAAGTAAACTCTACCGGCACAGACCCAGAGTTCAGGAGCGCGCAAGCCCCACGACGACGTCAACGTAGAGATACGTCGGTGGGGTCTATTATTATATTTTATATGATTGATATAAAGGTTATAAATAATTAAGTTAAATATTAACCTAACATAACTAAAACAATTAAAAAACTAAAATATGGCGTCGAAAAATTCCTCCGCATCGCTGTCGACTGGTAATGTACCCAGAAGACTGGCGGCATTACCACGTTGTATGGCAATGCTTAGCCTCTGGCCAAGATAAAAGCCAGCCAGGTCACGAGAAGTGTCAATCAGCCGTTTTGAGATTTCGATGAACAAACCATGACCACTCGGACCCCATGGCCCGAGGGTTTCAACCCCAAACAGCTCAAAAATATAGTTACCGATAAGGTTATTATACTTTCGCCGATATACTTGGTTAATAACACCTCAGTCTTTATAACAAACAAAATACTTGATCACATCTAAACACTTCGTGAATGTTCATAATAAAGATATTATATAGATATTATATATTATATAGGTTTGTTCGTAGATTGTAGGTATATTTTTTGACTTACCTTCCTCCTTTGGTGATGATCATTTCAGTGCCGATGTCGTGGAAGCGCCGCCAGAGGTCGCCGTTGAGCAGGCGCGCCTCGCAGGCCGGCGGCTCAGCGTCCGGGCCAACGCGGTGTTCTGCAAACATAAGATGGACTTTGTAATGTGCGTAAGTATTAGCTATAAGATGAATACTAGGTAAAGTGAAAGTGGACAAAAATAAAGAACGTAGCATTTTTCGTACCACTTTGCCACGAAATTATAGTAAGGACTAAAATTACACTTTTTAAGGTTCCGTACCCGAAGGGTGCCAAACGGAACCCTATTAATAAGCTTCCGCTGTCCGTTCGTTCGTCTGTCTGTCAGCGGGCTGTATCTCATGAACCGTAATATAATAGATAGGTAGACCATTAAAATGTTCACAGATTGTTTGCCGCTATTGCCGCTATTTAAATAAAGTTAAAAATTAAAGGGGTCTCCAATCCATACAATAAACTATTGATTTAGAAAAAAAAATCTTTCTCTGGTATATTGGGTGTCACTGTCTGGAACTCATCGAGTAGAGTACAAATATATATATTTTGTATCTTCATAAATTAAGAAATAGGGGGCCGCAAAGGTTTTCAGTTTTGGACCATTTTTTGTAGGTACGAGCAACAACTCTACAAATTAGGAATTTGAAATTTCTGTATCATGTATGAGCCATATACTGTATTTAATCAACAAATACTAAAAACGCCGATTCATAAGATATTGTGTTTAATTACGGGTGATTTTCTGGAACAGCAAATTAAGCTTTGTAGTTCACAGCATTATTATTATATCTACAAAGTTATCTTAGCAATTTTTTAAAGTTAAGATGAAAAATATTATTCGCTTTGCATTTTCATAAAAATAAAATTAAGTTAAAATTAAAGGGGGACCCCCTTTAATTTTAACTTAATTTTATTTTTATATATACAATAAACGTGTTTTTTTTTAATATGTAGTGTTAAATATTGTACGGTGGTACGGAACCCTTCGTGTGCGAGTCCGACTCGCACTTGGCCGGTTTTTTTATTTTTTATTGTTGTTATACATTATTATACAAGACATTCATGTAAATATGTGTTATTATACGTATAAAATGAATTTTTCAAGCCACAAATTAATGTGATTGTTACTTATTTTATTAAAGCACGTACTTATAAAATGGTGTAGCTATTGAGAATTAATTCTTAAAAAAAACCAATATAAAAGTTAAATAAGGTATGTATAGCATGACATGTAGTGCGTTTTTTATTTACCAGCACCTTAATTGCGCAACACACTATTAATAGGAATTGGTTTCATTTTGACAGTTCAACAACATTCATTGCGTGATTTACGTTGTCGAGCAGACAATTTTTTCGAACATATGAAGCAATGGATTAGCAATTTGTTTCAAAATGTTTCAGATTGTGATTGATAGTGTGTTACGCATACTGGAAACAACAACTGGGAAACAGAAACAACTTATTTCAACTTTCATAGAAGCGCATGTTAATTTAATTAACACAAAACACAGTTCTAGCTGACTTTATTTTACGATATTAAAAGATGTTGAGATAAGAAAGTTAATAGCTAAATCAGTAGTGGTGTATATTATATTATCAACTAAAGTTCTGAATAAATTACAAAATTATTTGCATTTATATACCAACTAGACAGGCTAAGTCACCACGTTTCTTTAGATATCTTCAGTTATGTATAAAATTAATATAAATTAAACTGGATACATAATAAATTCGAAGACGTTTATTGCTGACATATTCAGAGATTAGATAAGCGGTTAACAGATTTTGGATTTTATTCCTTTTGAAAACTTTTAATATTTATAAACTTTTTCTCTCAATGTATGTTTGTTTTTTTCTTAATAGCTGTAGAACTAACTCGTAGTGTTGGTTTTAAAATATATCTACTTATTTACGAAGAGGGTATGGACGTAATAGGCCGTGGCTCCATTTAAAATACTGGTATTTAGCTGCATCCGGTTAGACTGGAAGCCGATCCCATCATAGTTGGGAAAAGGCTAGACAAATTGCCTTATCTATAACTCGGTAGAGACAGAGAGAGAGAGAAATATCTAGCACTTAGTCGTGACTATTGGAGCTTTATTTTTCAGTGGCTCTGTGTAAACATAGTCGGTAGTCTGAGAGCCTGGGATTGCTGTATTCTGTATTTCATACAAATTAGACCGATTTAATTACATATGAAGGGTTGGAGGGGGAGGATATGAAGGTGTGTTGGTAAGTACGTAGGTACATACATACACATGTAAAATTACCTTGAAACTATTGTTTCTTAAAAATCTATAACGTCCTGTCATAGTCAAAATAAACACAGATACTAACGACGTGTAACATCTATAAGTAGGTACGTAATCAATCTGCCTAGCCTTTACCAACTATGCTGGGGTCGGCTTCCAGTCTAACCGGATGCAGCTGAATACTAGTATTTTACATGGAGCGACTGCCTATCTGACCTCCACAACCCACTTACTGGGTAATACGATACCCCTTGGTAAGACTGGTTGTCAGACTTTCGGGCTTCTGACGACCCGTAACGAATGTCAAAGATCTACGAATGACAGCCGGGACCAACGGCTTAACGTGCTTTCCGAGGCACGGAGGAGTCTCGGTATGAAAAGATGGTCACCCATCCACAGACCAACCCCGGCAAGCGTAGCTTAACTTGATGGATCGACCCGTGCGGCTGTTATTACTTAGCCACGAGCTCCTCTATAAGTACGTAATATGTTCCTATAATAAAGCTAAACACTTTACTTGTTTGTTTAAACGCACTAATGTCTGGAACTAGCAGTCGGATTTGCAAAAATCTTTTTCTAATTTTATTGATAGCCCAATTGTTGAGAAAGGTTTTGAAAGCTGTTTAACATCACGCTACGACCATTAGGAACCGAGCAAATAGAAAAAAAAGTCAGAAAGAAGGCTAAGCGAAAATGAAAAGAGAGGGCGGGTGCGGGCGATGCGATGCGACAGGGAAACAACAAATTTAACGCGGATGAAGTCGCGCCAGAATCAAGTAAAAGATATAATTGATAATTGGCTAATTAAGATACAAGATAAAAATGTTTTTACCTACATTTAAATAAAATTTGTATAACATGCAAGCATGTTAATACATGCAGGAAATTACAATCATCGCGGCGTCGATGGGGAAGGCTGTTGAGATAAGAATAACCATGAAAATATGCTTATACCTACCTATTCGCGTGCTACATTAAATAACTGCATGTAAAAGAATTTTAATCGACAAATTTTACATTATGGAAGCCTTTTCCACAAAGTTTTTTACTGAACTTTTTGTAAAAAAGTGTTTTTAGAAAAAAAAATATTTAGAAAAAAAAACAACCGACTTCCAAAAAAAACACTACAGAGTGACTAATAACTTTAATTTCAGAAGTGGTCTGCGGATCTGTATTTAAGTTTTTTGCTACCGACTTCAGAAATTAAAGTTATTTGTCACTTTGTAGTGTTTTTTTTTTTTGGAAGTTGGTTGTTTTTTTTTTTTTTTGTAAAAAAGTTTTTTCTTTATTTATTTATAGGGGCTTTTGCGCATAGCGTATTTCAGTCCCATCAAACCAATATCTGTGACAGTTAAATTGTAGGCAGTCAAGGAAAATCAAAAAGTTAACTAAGTTAGTTTTTATTTTTCACTTTTTACTGGGTCAGCTTGTAATTTATCTAAGTTACAATAATAGCCTAATGTCAACTGCTCATCACCTTTTACAAAATATTGCTTAGCCCGATGTAGGGGCATTCATTGTTGAGGAGTTCTCCTAGTAACAAACAGAAGGACGTACTATTCTGTACAAATCTCACCGTGCAAACTTAGGTGAGGTGAGCGTGTCAATAGTGTCAATCCCTAGCATCAGGTGGAATGACAGCTCCCTTCAAGCTCACTTCACCTAAGTTTTCACGGTGAGATTTTTACAGAATAGACCGGCTGGAGCTGATGGTGGAGTCACCATTAGCTCCACTTCACCATATGCATTGTGACGAGCATAAATTGCTTAGCAATCATATTAAAGTACTTATTTAAATCGTAACCCGTGAAATATTTATTGTTGAGTAGTTTCGATGGCCATCTGTGGTCTTCATCATCAGTCCCACTTTACTAAATGATGCTTTCCGAGAGCAAATGCACGAGTTACTATAAAAAATATCCAAATAGCTATAGGTGTGCCTATGAAATTTGAGCGTTGCCCTCGATTTCCACAATTGACGGAGAAGTCGGTGTACATACCTATATACATTAAAAAAATATATATACGTGACGAATTGAGAACCTCCTCCTTTTTTTTGAAGTCGGTTAAAAAGACATTGGTTTGTTGACATCCCGTCTTATTTTGGACATATCAACGATCTGATCCAAAAACCATTTCCTTTTTCAATATTTCTGTATTAATACCGTCAAAACAATATCCGTTCATCTTTAATTATAAATGGATGACACGGTATACGACATTTCAAGTAATCAAGGCGTCATCCCAAGAATAATACTGCGAAAAATATTCATTCATAAACTTAAATTGTAATTTATGATAGCATGGGCGGTTCTTTTGATGTACCCTACAATATATGGTGGGTATAAGTAGCATATAATATTTTTATGTTGCGAACACGGGTACAGGAAAGTTGCAAGTTATGGATTGCCTGAAAGACTGCTAACGATTGCAACACACGAAAAATACGTATTAAGAACCATATTAGGCATAGACAGGCCAGTTGGCGTGGTTGGTTAAGATACCACCTGTCACGCCGCAGGTCGTGGGTTCGATTCCCATCCAGGACAAACATTTGTGTGCATGAACATGTCTGTTTGTTCTGAGTCTGGGTGTAATTATCTATATAAGTATGTATTTACAAAAAAAAAAGTAGTGTATGTAGTATATCAGTTATCTGGTTTCCATAGTACAAGCTCTGCTTAGTTTGGGACCAGATGACCGTGTGTGAAAATGTCCCAGGATATTATTATTTATTGTATATTATTGCTGGGGAGTTGGTTGCGCCGCTTCTTCTTTCCAGCTAAAGTACTAGGAAGTGGTGACAGGCGGGCGTTTTGGGGGACTGTCTTATGTAATTTTAACGTTCAAGAAGTGCTGTCTAGTTTTTGAAGTTTGACTTTTGATTTTATATCAAAAGCCGCAAGGTTGCCTGCTTGTCGGTCTTCTACAGATTGTAGTTCGGTGAGTGTGCCCATGAACTCCACGACCTGATTCCACCGGATCCTTACTACCATCGGACATCTAGACGCACTACCAGTTACCATCCCTACCTGGTTAATATTCCAACAATTCGCACTAAGCATTTCCAAATGTATTTTTTTTAATGCGCACAGCAAAAAAGTGGAACTCACTACCTGCGTCTGTGTTTCACAACAGGCTTCTTCTGGGTAAGCTCACTCCATCGTCGACTTTGTCTCTGTCACCTCTGACCTAGATTAGAGTCAGGAGCAAACCCATCTCAAATAAAAAATTAAAAAAAATTAAACGTTCCTACAAGGCTCAATATTGCAATCGTTGCAGTTTTGTATCCAAAAGTGTCATGAATATAAACACTACTACCATAGGCCAGGGACCAATATAAGAAGCTTAACGAATGGTTCATACAATCTGAGGAGTTATCAGGTTCCTTTCTCTTTAATTGCCGACAAATTTAATGCAGGATTCGTTTCATCAATTAAAACATTTCTGATTGAATTGATATTGAACTAACAAGGATGAAGGTACTGGTTTGGCTTTTGTTGAGGCTTTTTAGGAACGGATAATTTTATTTACCTACTTCAAAATGAGCCTATAATCTGTAGCTTTAATATATTACATATAGATAAAGATTAGATCCGTAAATAATCATATTCAATCGTTTTTGCTCTAAATTGTTGGGAACAGTTTCCAGTCTCATAAAATCTAGGTTCATCATCGTCCCGTGCCTAGCCTTTTCCAGTGTAACCGGATGCAACTGAATATCAGTATTTTACTTGGAGCGACTGCCTATCTGACCTCCACAATCCAGTTACTGGGTAATACGATACCCCTTGGTAAGACTGGTTGTCCGAATTCCGGGCTTCTGACGACCCGTAATGAATGACAGCCGGGACCCATGGCTTTACGTGCCTCCGAGGCACGGAGGGGTCTTGGTATGTAAAGATAGTCACCTATCGACGAACCAACCGCGGCAAACGTAGCTTAATCGTTTGACTATTGCAATAACATTGTATAACGATGAAATAAAACACTTAGGCAGGACCTAAGTACACATAGTATACAGAATAACAAGATATATAGTAAAATAAATATACATATAATAGTACACCAACATTTCTCCAGATATGTTTAAGTCCCATCTAATAGGGGGTGAGGCTATTGCTATCAACCGACCACAAATCTAGACTCCGAGGTGCTACTGAGAAATTCCAGATGGAAAAACCCTATACCATTTTGCACGACCTGGGTGTCGAACCCTGGACCTCATACTCAGCAAAAGCGCTTGCGACCGCTACACCAACGAGGCAGTCATTCATTCATACTTACATCTTCCTACTTTTTAGGGTTCCGTACCTCAAAAGGAAAAAACAGAACCCATTTAGGATCACTCGTGTGTCTGTCACAGACAATTTGATCCGAATCTAATGGACCGATTAAGTTGAAATTTGGTACACGTATGAATTTCTGTGACCCAAACACGGAAGTGTAACGTAAATAAATGAATTTGGAACATGGGCGTCAATTTTGAGGGGCAAATAATAAAATTAAAAAAAAAGTTTTGCAACCGTACCCAAGACCACTAGACCAACGAGGCAGACAGGGTGTGGGTATGGGTCTGTTTGTTCCTGTAAAATACCACTGTGAAATATAAGCACTGGTGTTGCTTAAATTACTTAATTATACACTGTCTCATACAGACAAATTAAGATAAAACTGCTCACATCTATATCCAGAATCACCGTTACAATGATGTTCAATAAACTGAGGTATGTAACTGTCCGTGACACTGCAATCACTCACAGCTTCATTAATTAATAAACACTCGTTAGTTCAGCATCCCGACACGCTCGTATAACCGACGATTTTCTATAGAAACATCACTAATGAGATAATATGATGAAAATGCTCAAAAGAACAGAGATACGATCTCGAACTGTTACATTTCTTTTTATATCGTATTTTAAGGTTGATAAAGTTCACATTCAAGTATACTAAATAATAATGGTTGGTATGACAGTGTAAGTTCTTCTTTACATTTGATTATATTTAATATTGTTTTTTTATTGAAGTTTTGGCGACGACGGGCGCCTTGCGCTGCACGGATCAAAGCGCCGATGTAAAATTATTGTAAGCAAGGCCTGTGTCGGCGTTGTAAGTTTTAAATACTGGAGTTTATGGAGATATTTGAATGCAATAATTATTTATGTCTAAGTATAAATTAATAATATTATTTTATTCCAATGAATGTTAAGCCCACCATGCCTTTTTCAATTTGTCGATAAAGGAAGTAGCTTCTAGGTATACACGAAGTATATAAGGAGCTTCTAGGTATATACTGGATGACATTTTTTACCGTCTTGAAAAAAATTGCGTACTAATAGGTGAAAGGAGTAGAAGCCTATGGCATACCTAGTTTTTTTTTGTTTTTTCAATAGCTTAGACAGAAATTGCTCTATCAATAAACACTACACATTTGAAGTAAACTAGAACAATAAAAACAGAAATTTTGAAAAACTTTATAGATCGTTAAAAAATACCTATCAAAATTCAAAATCTTGAATTTAGATATTATTATTAATAACCCCATCGCTGTATCTCTACGTTGTCGTCGTGGTGGGGCTTGCGCGCTCCGAACTTTAGGTCTGTGCCGGTAGAGTTTACTTTGCCGGAACGGGTCTAGGATGAGGAGCCAGACCAAGAGAGATACAGAAACTCGCAGGGCAGCATGTTGCGAGCTGTTGGGCAGTAGCGACCCCACAGACCTTATCTCCCGGGAGAAATCTTGTCCTCATCTCTGGCTTGCCTTTATTGGCCGGCTGGAGTGAACACTGACGAGGAACAGAGCTCCCACCTCTTTCTTGCCTTTATTGGCCGGCTTGAGTGGAGATTTGCAAGAGCAAACGTGCTCGGAGGAAGGAAGTATTCCAGTAAGGTGCTGGTAGGGATCTTGACCGTACTTCCGGGATTGTCCTGATAGCCGTGGAATATCTCTCCACTCCTCAGGCACCTCAGGAAGTGTTGCCCCCTTGTCGCTACGTCGCTATGTGCTAGCGACCGATTCCAGGGGCCCATTATTGAGTGTGCAAGTCCCCCCTGCCATTTTATCCGTGTATAACATTGGTCAGGCAGGGGACATAGTTCTTCCATAGTTCAAGTTACCCAATCCACTTTAGCGACCCAAACCTGTAGCCCAATATGTTTTGTTTCCACGTACAACAATAGTCCTGTACCAACCGGGAGTTGTCCTTGGGTGCACTTGCATAGTGCAGATAGGGATAATCGGCGGTTGGTGCCTCCTCATCATTTAAAATTATCTAAGGGGCCTCTCGTATGCCTTCCAAAGGACCGGGACCCCAGGGTAGGGTTATAGAAAGATAATAATAAAAAAAAACTAGGCGTGCCATAGGCTTCTACTCCGTTCACCTATTATACCCTTTTTTTTTCAAGACGGTAAAAAAAGCCATCCAGTATATTTGATGGAATGGATGGAAGTATTTTCTCACTGCAACTCCACTACCTGTTGCATACACACTTCAAACGTTTGTATATAAATTTTAGTGGAGGGGCGTGTAGTTTTAAATTATACGATCTCTACCTAACTACGTATTGTTAAATCAAACCAATATAAGCTTGAATTCTTACAAAATAATTTCAATCCAACTTCAACGCATCGTACAAAAACGGTGCATCAAAGTGAATAAAAATACATAAATATCCTTAGCTCGAACAAAAAGCTAACATACCAGGCTCCGATATAATTTGATGACGCGACATTGATGGTTCCAAATGACAGTAACTCTGGGCCGGTTTAACAAGCAATTATATTTGAGTTGAGGCTGGAGCGATCAACTCGACTCGTGCTGAATGGATTGAGGCTCAATGAAATGTTATTGTAGGGGATATGCACCGGAGTTTGCTCCTTCGGGAATATTATATGTGTATATAGGTATTATAAATAGGAAGTAATAAGCTTTTTCTTATGTTGTCCAAATAATGATTTTGTTCTTTTAACCTCGTTGACAAGGTATTTTATTTAGCAAAAAAATAATAACAAAGAACTTTGAACAACAATTATTGTTACATCTACTACATCAGAATTATTTTGCTATTAGCTAATTATAATTTACTTTAAGTATCTCTAATCATAATTTTATAATGTATGCTTACAACACTTCTTTTAACAGAAGATAATATCAAGTGTGTATCTTCAGATAACTGAGTACCTATGTAAGTCGACAAATTAACAACAGACAATGTAAGACAAAATGCAACTTGATGAAATGACCTATTGAAGGAAGCCATACGTGTACATATTTACCTTAAAAATAGTCTTATATCATTTGTGAAGCAGGTGCATCACAAATGATGTATAAAGTATTGTGCGACATATTGGATATGTCAAACGATTAAACACCTATTTACTATACAATCATAATTGTTTGCTATAAGCAAATTATACTTAATTTATTTTTAAGTATAACTATCGAAGACATATTAGGAGGGACGGTGGCATACCCGACACACGTGTGTCAGGCATGCCACCGTCCGGCAGAGTCCATCAGACATATTATCTCTGGTTGTTCTCGTCTGGCTAACGGCGAGTACTTGCACAGGCATAACCAAGTGGCCAGAATTATTCACCAGCAGCTTGCTTTGATATATAAACTTGTGGACTCTGAGGTACCATATTACAAGTGTGTACAACTGCGGCCAAGAAACTGCGCTTCCTAAATAGGATGAAGCGATACTTTACGTCTGGACAGCTTTTAACTCTTTATAAAGCGCAAGTCCGATCCTGCATGGAGTATTGCAGCCATCTTTGGGATGGATCAGCTAAGTACCAACTAGCCGCGCTTGACTCGGTGGAACGCAGAGCTAAGAGGCTCATTAGCGACGTAAAGCTGGTGGATGCCAAACTTTATAGCTTGGCTCATGGCCGCAAGGTTGCCAGCTTGTCGGTCTTCTACAGATTGTTCTTCGGTGTGTGTGCCCGAGAACTCCACGACCTCATTCCGCCGGCCCCCTTCTACCATCGGACATCTAGACACACTGCCAGTTACCATCCCTACCTAGTTGCTATTCCACCAATTCGCACTAAGCACAACCATACAACCATAATCTCTTCAAAGTGAGAGTCAACAGGCTTCTTCTGGGTAAGTTCACTCCATCGTCGACTCTGTCCCTGTCGCCTCCGACCTAGACTAGACTCAAGAGCAAACCCATCTTAAATAAAAAAAATAAAAAATGTGCCCGACCCAGTTCCGAAAGCCTCAACCAACATCTCTCGAGGCTCTCGTTAGGCGGTTGGATCAAGGGCCAGATTCAGAAGGCAGTACTGCTCGATACGGCTGGCATCGTGAGGAGTTCCTGTCTCTGCAGCCCTAACCACCGGTAGCTTGGAACCTGCTGCGGACACCGGCGGACTACTAGTTTTTATATTTTAAATGATAGATAGATAGATAGATAATATTTATTTGCTTAAACATATGTCATACATACAAGAAAAGACATGCATGCAAGATGGTAACAACATTATTACCTAGGTACAGACATGTTTGATATATTATTTAAGAAATATTTAAAAACATATTTTATAAGGAAAAAATAAATGAATAAACGAAATAGTAATAAAACACTTATCCAGATAACTTCAAACTGTTAAATAGCTTATCTTGAGATAAGCACGTAGGTTAGTCAACAAATTAACACCAGTCATAAGTAAGACCTAGGTGTCAATATGCAACTTGATTAAATTACTTATTGAAGGGGAGCCAAACGTGTACATATTTACCAACTTTCTATGAAAAAATCTGCCAACTAGGTAAAAATGTCACCATTCAATTTTTCAACCTATTTCAACAAAAACAGAGTCTATCACTTGTAAATTTGCAACAGGTGCGCTTCCATGTATTATGCGACATATTGGATATGTCAAACGATTAAACACCTTATATTGTAATATTTAAGTAGAAAACCTATCGTTACAAATTGACGAACCGGTCGATTAGCAAGAACTCGCCATTTATAGGAATCTTAATTTATTTCTCAAAAATAATTAATGGACGCCCTTTACACCTTAATAGGTAGAATTATGTTGTAGCCTTTGTAAGGGGACACAGAGTAGGTACACTAGCTGCATAACCCAACCACAGAGTTTACAGAGTAAAAGCTTCATACAACCGCGCTGTGATAGGTACACTACTACAAGCATAAGGCATGTGTGTGTGTGTAGAACTGGCGGCTTCGTCGCGTACGAAGAGAAACTGGTTTATACCGGCTCGGCCAGTTGACTCGCTTAGGGCTGTGCGTACGCGTTGCCCGTCGTGTTTGTTTACTTTTCACCTTTTGAAATGAGATCTCGAATTTAACATTGTTAATATTTGTAGTGATATACTAAAACGTGTGCAAGATTGTAAATTTGATATGACATGTGAGTGGTTTCCAACAGATTACTTAATAAAAAACTTTGTTAGATTCAGAATTTACCATTCAATTAAATGACACAAATTATTGAAAAACAAAAATTATAAAAATGTGTGTGCCAGCTCCGACGCACGACTGGAGTTTACTCTTTATGTACAATTGTCTTTGAATATAATGGGATAGATTGACCGCTACAATGAAGACTGGTCGAAAATAAACAAATCACAAAAACGTGACAACGCTTCGCTTGTATTTCACTCCTATTATTTTCCACACCGGGGGTTTAGTAAACAAAATATTTAGAAAATCTAATAATTTGTAATAAAAATCAAAGATACCTAATTATAAAAAAAATAGTGTGGCAATTTGTAAAAAAATATTACATCATAGTTACATTATAAAAAGCCGATTAACGTTTTGTTTGTTTAATTTTATCCTCCTGTGCCAACCCTACTAAAATAGGTATAAATGCACTTTCTTTAGAAGCTTTGCCTCTGCATACTCTGTGACCCGACCCCTCTTACTTAGTTCTTGGTCTTTTTAGTGCAATCTCGGGAAGAAGTCAAATAGAGAGGGAAGGCAATGGGGAAATTATTTTCCCAATAGTAGGAAAAGGAAAGATAAGAAAACTAAGTTTTGACCGACAGAGAACCAAAGCACACGAGCGCAAACAGTTCTTCTGAGCTGTTGCAGATGAACGACTAGGCAACATGAGCAACATGAGCATATTGAATGGATTGGGATGATAAGATTTGTGTCGACTAATTACACTGCTACAAGGAACTTTAGGCGCTTAAATGACGTTGTCAGCCTAGGGAGCGCTGTTAGTTAATATTTGTGAAAAATTGGTTTGTGAATTGTATTGAAAAACAAAGATGGCGGCGTTAAAAAAAGATCTTTGTAGCGAAGAAAATAAGGTGAGATTATTTGTCAGTGTATAAAGTACAAGCTTTTGCCAGCGGCTTTACCCGTGTGGAAGTCAAAAATTAACGTACTACCGAGATAATAAGTATTCTATCTGTTAATCCATGTTATAAACTATCTGTCTGCCAAAATTCATCTAATGATGATTCATATACTAATGATTCAAATATTATCGCTAATTCATGCAAGTCCAGTAGTTTTTCTTAGGTTTACTGCTCAGAAATGGTGCACAACATGTCTGTCTTGAATCGATATACCTACTATCTTGAATTCATGCAATCCTAGTACTTTTTGTAAGGTTACAGAACTATTTCATTCCGACGCGTCGAAGCTGCACGGGTACCTTACTCATAGAAGTATATCAAATTTTTTGAAAATAAATTAAAACCTATGTTATTTCCTGATAATTTAGCTTTCTATTGGTGAAAAAATGGTTAAAATCGGTCCAGTAGTTTCGGAGCTTATTCGGTACAAACAAACAAACAAAAAAATCTTTCCGCTTTATAATATTAGTATACGTATATATAGCATATTCCAGAACTCAAGGTTTTGACATTCCTTTTAGTAAATAAAACATACTGAACATATGGAAAGAAAATGTGACCAGCTAAAACACTAGCAAGCAATTATGAGTTGCTCTCTAGGACCTAGAGGTCTGTAGCAAAAATTATTACGTTTGAGATAATTTTGAATAAATTATGATCTTAACCACCATCACCATAACCCTTACAACCAACCCTTCAAGTTATTTATTTATTGCATAAACCAAATATAAACTATAAGCTGTGAGTCGCAACAGACATGAAATATACCTTTCACCCTATAGGTTAAATGAAGAAAAACCGTCGTTATTTAATCCATGGCTCAAACAATGGAGTAAAAACGTTATGAATGAGTACATGCCTGCACGGTGAGGAGGTTATTATGTGTATTACCGCGGGGTTGTTGTCACGCTCAGCACCTATGTATTGCGTTTCCTTTGGGTGTGCAGGTATTTTTGTTGGCAGATAACGATTTTGAAAGGATTATCGCAGGTTTACTGAGAGTAGGTACCTGAGTGATACTTGAAAAGGGTGAAATAGACTCATCACCTTTCTCCTGCTCTTGTCCCAATTTATTTAGGGTCGGCGCAACATATCTTTTTCTTCCATACTTCTGTATTAGTCGACATCTCGGTATTCATTCCCTTTAAGCCAGATCATCTTTCAGAAAGGGGATGTGACTTTCGAGAAGTATGTTTAGAAACTTTAAAATTATTTATTTAGGTATTTAAATCTCGTCCAAAGTGATGATATAAGTCACATGTGTACATAAATTACAAAAAAAAAATAAACATGACAACGTTTATAATGAAATAATGATCAATATAAAGGATACGAAAAAATGTATTTTTGTGTCAATATTCATACTGAGAAGGTATTCTAGGGAAACGTGATCCAGAAAAGTAACCTATTTAATGAATAAATATGTTTTTAGTATATTTACTTTGGTTGTCTACTGCACATGATTAGGAGAACATAGTTACAATCAATATAAAGAAGATTTGCATATTTTAAACATCAACACACGCACCTTTAGTCAAAAACCGAAATAACTAAAAATTACATATTTCGAGTTTTTAATATAAACTGAATAAATAATTTCGCATGGAGAATCGTTCAGTGCAACAGCCGACTCGATAACGCTGAATATGACAGAGATTTCTTTATTTTTTGTGATAAATTGAAGCTATTAAGGCAGACAATGTCAAACTTTTAATGCGTTTTCCCACAAAATAGTAATTTTGAGTTATTTCGGTTTTTGATTAAAGGTGCTACATCATAGTTTTTCTGTAAGTTTTTATAAAGAAAGTTCATATGCGATGCGATGACGCCGCGCGCTGTACTATTTACCGCACCCATAGAAAAGACTTCAACGCGTTCCAACACAAAGCACCTTTTTTGTGGAGCTTTAGTACGAGAGCCCACAACCAAAACCTTATCGCATCGTTTTACGGCCAAAACCGTATAAAATAATTAATTTAGATTATTCTGAACCCGACTCGGTGGGCAGTACCAGTCAGAAACGTCACAGTTTTATGAGAGTCCATTTCTATCAGATTGTTTTATCACAATATGTCTGATATTAAAAATGTACATAAGTTTCGTAATTTTATTGCGAAAAAGTTGGTTTTTAGTCACTTTGCACGTCACATGTGGCGTGAGCATATTATCAAAAATGTCAAAATATTTAACCGACCTGTCTATCAATTACGTCAAATCAACCTGGTTATTTTTTATCCTTTTTATAGTTACCGGGTTGCCAAAAACTTGTTTTCAGAAATTCCAAATGTCACCGATAGTTCCAAAAAGACAATAAGATATTGAAGATATAATTTTCTAATTACGACTGTAAAGTTAAGCTATCAAAAATGACAAAATTAAAAAAAAATGGGACTTTTGTAAATGGAACTACGAATTTTCTGCATCTGTTATTGCTTTTATTTCTATTCTGTCAAATAAAAAAATGTACTGCATAGTGATTTTGATGAGTCCGACAGTGATCAAACACGATGATATTACAGTATTTTTCAAACGTTATTCCCGTTTTCTTTTTTCGAATTTATTAAAAAATTCCTTCAATTTCAGTTCGATGGTTTCGGGTATAAGCTCGATTTAATAGTTGCAACTTATTATTTTGTTCGATAGACGTAAATACGCGGCATGATATGGTTTTTTTTTTATAATTTAGAAAATTTATACTATCGAAAATTTGTCTGATAAATAAGATGCTACACTTAATTTGTCAGATTTTTTTTTTCTACACGTGGGGGAACCTTTTTCATCATGTCCAACAGTTTTCAGACAGAAATCCTATGTTACCGACCGGTAAAAGTTTTCAACACGTTCAAAATGGTTTCAACACTTGAGTTGCTCACACTTTCTTCTGAAAAATGATTTATTCGCATCAACCTGTTCACCTAAAAACAAGATTTTCAGACGGTTTACTATGGGTTTTTTTAAATGGTCTTCTGGGTACTACATGTGATGCTTCTGACGTCTGAAAATTGTTTTACGGTATCTAAAATCTATCGTTCAACAACATTCTTAAAACAAACAGACACTGCTATGAAACAGTTCGGTATTTTTTTGGACAGAAATAGAGATTGCTATGAAACAGTTCGGTATTTTTTTGGACAGAAATAGAGATTGCTATGAAACAGTTCGGTATTTTTTTGGACAGAAATAGAGATTGCTATGAAACAGTTCGGTATTTTTTTGGACAGAAATAGAGATTGCTATGAAACAGTTCGGTATTTTTTTGGACAGAAATAGAGATTGCTATGAAACAGTTCGGTATTTTTTTGGACAGAAATAGAGATTGCTATGAAACAGTTCGATATTTTTTTGGACATAGATATTTGAAAATGCGGTCAGGACAGACATGTCGCGGAAAATTTCTGAAATTAAGTTTTTTGGATTCAGAATAACCAAATCTATCGATTTTATACGGTTTTGGTCGTAAAACGATAAGACAAAAATTTTAGTTATGGGCTCTCGTACCACTTTTAATTTTTTTTTTCAATGTAATAAACATACTGTGCCTTTGTATCTGTTCTGTTGTATTATAATAACAATGTTACATAACAGTTTATATCTTTTAGAAATTCAATATTTATCAAATTATTATTTTAATAATATAATTTATTTTCAATGGGTATAATATTTTTTGCGCGTCTTAATTTAATTTATGATTTATGTCACTCGATGACTGTAATAAAAACTATGCATACCTACGTGTTTTTAGGGTTCCATACCACAAAAGGAAAAAACGGAACCCTTATAGGATCACTCATGTGTCTGTCTGTCTGTCCGTCTGTCACAGCCACTTTGCTCCGAATCTAATGGACCGATTAAGTTGAAATTTGGTACACGTATGTATTTCTGTGACCCAAACATAGACAAGGAATGTAAATTAATGAATTTTGAATATGGGGGTCAATTTTGGGGGCAAATAAGAAAATAAAAAAAAGTTTTGCAAACTGTACCGTGCAATAGGTATATCAAATGAAAAAAAGGCTTACTGTGCGGGTCTCAAATATCCTTTTTTTTATAATTTTATAATAAACTGTATTAAATTTATTTAAGAAAATACACGAAAATTGACCATTCCCCCATTTATCTCCGAAACTACTGAACTTAAAATGTTGAAAAAAATACAGAAAATACTTCTGTACCTACATAGATTACAGGAAAACCTATAAGAAGTCTATGGTCTTAAAATAACATGGCAAATATCTCAATATTGTGCGTACAAGCTTACATTTGCAGTTGGAATGTATGAGAGACCATGTTTTTCAACTAAAATGTTAAGTTTGTTCTTGCGATAAATTCATCCCAACAATTTCATAGCTGTCAAATTAAGCGTGGTCCGACACGCACTTGACCGCTTTTTTATATTAAGTTAAAATATTTCAACATTTTAAAGCAATTTGTAACAACATTTAAATAACTATGTAGTATTAATGTAACATTTTGATAAAATAATGTACATACACACAAGATTTCTATCGGAAAATCTTTTTTATTTCTTTTCCGTCAAACTGAACGAATGTGTCCATTGTTCCGGCAACTCGAAATAAAGCTGTTAACCAGACGTTTTGTTATTGTATGGCGTTAATCAAATAATATGTTTAGCGTACGCCATTGAAATAGACCCCAATCCTGTTGCACGGCTAGACCACCGCGAGCTAGGCGTATTTGTTTTTCTCATCATGTTTCTTTTACTAATAAAGATAATATTATTTTTTTCTTTTCCTGCGAACTTATTTTCTTTTACAGTTTGGGAAGAATTTTAAGTTGGTAGGAATGGAATCATTAAAATTGTATACCGAAGTATCTAGTGCCTAACTGTGGTGAGTAGATATAATAATTAATTGTTGTATAGATATGCGTTTGCTGTAGATATGACCTGGAAATTGGTTTAATTACGTCATTATTAAACATCCTGCTCGTGGCTAAGTAATAACAGCCGCACGGGTCGATCCATCAGGTTAAGCTACGCTTGCTGCGGTTGGTCCGTAGATGGGTGACCACTTTTACATACCAAGACCCGGCCGTGCCTCGGAAAGCACGTTAATTCAGTTATTGGGTAATAGGTACGATACCCCTTGGTAAGACTGGTTGTCAGACTTTCGGGCTTCTGACGACCCGTAACGACTGTCAAAGATCCATGAATGACAGCCGGGACCAATGACTTAACGTGCTTTCCGAGGCACGGACGGGTCTTTGTATGTAAAAATGGCCACCCATTTACGGACCAACCGCAGCAAGTGTAGCTTACACTGATCGATCGACCCGTGCGGCTGATATTACCCAGGTGCTGGATTGTGGAGGTCAGATAGGCAGTCGCTCCATGTAAAATACTGGTACTCAGCTGCATCCGGTTAGACTGGAAGCCGACCCCAACATAGTTGGGAAAACGCTAGGCAGATTGATTAATAAACATCCTGGAATATTACTTATCATATAAAATATTGGACTAGTCTTAAAAGTTGAAAGTTAATCCAAATCCTGGATCTTGGATATTGCGACATTACATGTCAATCTATAACTCATAACGACGCCTAACGTTTTATATATAATTTTATAACCTTATCGTTTTAAAATAATAATAAATGCAAAAGATAGAACGACACGGTCAATAGAATTTTGAAGAAATATTAAAACAGAACTTAATGTGATAATTATAATTTTGTGTGTTAACGGCTGACACTTTGTTTTAATTGGCGATTAATTAGCAAGTTCTAGCGTTTCGTTAATTAGTTCATAGCTCATTATCGCTGTTTTAGAGATTATAAACTTACAAAATTAAGTGTAATGAAGTGATAAGTTCAATGCAAATTATAAAATGGGCAATTAATTTTATGTGATTTTGTAAACTGGAAGGTTCAACATTTGGCTTACAGAAAAACATAAATTTTGAGCAAAATAGAAAACGTCGAAAGGTTTCTGAAAACTAGTTACTAGTTTCTAGTTTAATATATTTTTAAAGTGTGAAAAACAAAAGAAAAGCGACCTATCGTTTTTCTGGCAAATAAATTACCTATACACTTTTGACTTTGTTGATAACTACCTACATGATTTACTACTTTCCTTCTGTTTAAAAAGACAAACATAAATATATAACGTAACAAGATTATAACTAAGTACTTACTGTTGTTAGTTCTGCTATAGGTAATAAACAAGAACAACTTTTAAATATTATCTTCATACAATCTATTTATCACAAACTATGATTAAAATTATGCATAGGCAGTTATGATATTATTTATGCTGACGGCAAACTTGGCCGAAGAAATGAGTTCCATCAAAGATATGATATTACAAATATGTGTTATGTGGTAAATTTATCATCATCATGTCATCCGAAAGACGTCCAAAGCTGGATATAGGCCTCCCCCAAGCACCGCCACTGCGACCGGTTCTGTGCTTCCCGCATCCAGCCGATTCCTGTGACCTTCACAAGGTCATCCGTCCACATTTTGGGAGGCTTTCCATCTTCCAGTAAGCGGTCGCCACTCCAGAAACATTGAGCCCCATCGGCCATCTGTTCTGCGAGCAATGTGCCCTGCCCACTGCCATTTTATAATTTTGGCAATTCTTCGGGCTATGCCGGTTACCTTGGTTCTCCTGCGGATCTCTTCATTTCTGATTCGATCACGTAGGCAAACTGCAAGCCTTCTAATAAGGCCTACTGTGAGCGCCCACGTACGGTCAGTAACAAAAGTCGATTCCTTTTGCACATCATATTAATTGACACAAAACGATTCATAATCTGCTTTTTAGCGTTTCATGTAAGAGCAAATTTTTTTTTTTAATTTTTACCTCTGTTCCGATTCATTAAAGCATTTTGCTCAAAATTAAGATTTAGAAAACTTAAATGTTAATCGACTTTTGTTGCTAACTGTACCTATATGTGATAATATGCCTCTTTATAATTTTAATGAGAGATTAGGTTTCGTTGGTAAAAATAATCAAAGTGTTACGAGTATGTGAGATCTTCAAATGTACCGTAGGTTTAAATCAAATAAAGTCAATTAGTTGATTTCATTAATCAAATATCTAATTAAATGACAACAAAGAGATGCAACTTACGCAAACCGCTGAGCGACGCAGCGTGCAACATTTGCTGCCTCAGCAAATACTCCCCGAAGTGAGCCTGATCCATCATCATCTTGCAATTACAACAACAAACACCGAACAACAGTCACTTCGGCAGTCACTTCACAATAACATCATCAAATCAGTCTCTAAAAATACATAAGACCTCCTTACAAAGTTCAAAAATACAACACAAATACACACCCGAGTCTCACAAAAAGTTCATAATTAAAAACAAACGAAGTAGGGAAACGAGGACGAATATACGTGGCTACGGAGCGACAGCTGCGTTTACACTGAATCGGTTTTGCGTAGCGGGCGGCGCGTGCGCAAGGCCCCGCCCTTTTCGCTTGATTGGTGGAGCGC
The DNA here is from genome assembly GCA_948252095.1 of Dicycla oo. NCBI lineage: Eukaryota > Metazoa > Arthropoda > Insecta > Lepidoptera > Noctuidae > Dicycla > Dicycla oo. Next base: position 26,349,999 of record OX411718.1, read on the forward strand.
GGACTAATGGCGGCGGCTGTCAAAGCCTTCGCGGCTCGAATTGTCTTGTGGCGCTTTCCTGGAGCTTTCCGCCCGCCTTTATCTGACAGGTAATCGTGCTCGATTGTTACAATTGAGGTTCGAATTCGATGCGTAGGCGCAGTATCGATGAAGGCCTATAGTTGCTCTGAATAGATCTGGCTTGAATACATGCGTGTGAGATGTATTATATTATATTGAGTGGGATTTACATAACGCTTACGTTAGACTTCTTTGATCATTTTTGAAGTTATGAAACTTGAAAACACCTGTTAGTCTTAAACCTGACTTTAAAACTGAGTTACATATTTAAATCCGATAATATGACTCAGTTATAATAACGTAAGTTACTTTATAGTTAACCGACTTTAATAAAGGTTGTTTTCACGATATTTATATGTGTGTTGGTCGGACTTTGGGGGTGCCCACAAGGCGCCACTCTCCAGGTGGTCTCGTATAAAATTCGTGAGAAACTGACGATACCTAATGATTATAATAGGTAGGTGGTTTTATACCTAACTACTTTAAATACAACTGCTTGGTTTTAGATAGGGCTTAAACTAGGGACAACGTTTTTTATGACTATATTTTCTAGTGTTGTTTTTAGTCGCAGATTTTGTTCTATTTTACTAAATCTTATTTTCAAGTATAGGTACATGAAAATAAGATTTACTGAAGTGAACTGATGACATAAGAAAAACAACGTTTTAAATATTAAGAATTAAAGCTGTTTTATTGTAACCTGTGATGAAGTTTTTGTTAATTAACAGGGCTATGGAACGGAGTATTCTGGGTATCAAATTAACAGACCGGCAGGCTTATTACGTATCTTGCAGAAGCCTAGCGATAGCATTTGTGCAATAATTGCTTTTCAGTCGCTTGTCAATCGCAAATCGGTATTATGTATATACCGATTTGCAATTGAAAAGCAATTATAGCGCAAATTCTGCTATCGCTAGGCAAGATACGTAGGTAATACAGGTGCGGGTTAGGAATACGACCATCCGTTCCATCACAAAGTCACTTGTCACTTGGAAAGCTGCTACGCTAAATTGAAATTGGGCTGGACACTTCTGCCGCATCTGGGTCCCTCTTAATGGCAAGTGACATCGTGGCAGGCCCAGACGGAGATGAGCTGGACTCCTTCAACAAGAACTGGTCCATAGTAGCTTTAGACAGAGATAAGTAGAAATAGAGAAGGGAGGCCTTTGCCTTGCCTGACATCACAGGCTTTTAATAATACCTAATAATAACTAGGACAGGACGTAGTCTATATTATCTGTGACGTAGTTAACTACTACCTAAGCGTAGCACAATCTGTCTATTATGTTCCCATTGCTGCATGGGATCTAGGCCTCCTCTCTTCGAGAGGGAGTGCGCTGTAATCTATCACGCGGGCCCATTGAGGGTTTGGTAGATTGAAAAGTAGTTGATATTTAAAACAAATTATCTGTTTTTAATGTATTCAAGGAGTTACAAGTATTTTGTTAGAAATACTTTTCAAAACAATTTTATTTTTACATAGGTACCTTTTATAAGGTGTGCTGGGCATCTGCGTGCGTTACGCACTGGATCACGGTTGGCTCTATAACGCTAAGAATGCATGGTCTTTTGGGCCGGGGGTCGGAGCTGCCTGGATCCTGTTCCACCTTTTAGATTGAATGGTGTCAAGTCAAAAAGAGTTCAACAGTTTAAATATCTATTCATTACTCGGGGACCGTCAAAATAACTGTTTACAGAGCGTTTTGTACGTCCCTGTACACAGCCAGCCTGTGGGGGTCATATACCTACCCAGAAGCAATACAACGCTCTCCGTGTTCAGTATGTCCAGGGTTGGGGCTGCCCCGGCATTGCAGCGCGTTGGTGATGTTCACCGACGCCCGTGTCGACTGTTTCTACTCGACGATGCGAAAGCGGTGCACACTCTGGGGCGCAGGCTCCGGACCACCTCCAACACCATCCTGAGCGTATTTGCGAACAGGTTTGATTGTCATGTCATGAGAGGCAGGCGTACCTATTATTAATAATTTTGATTTTATTTTATTTTATGATTTTAATTTAATTTAATAAATTATTTATATTTATTGTGATTAATTTTTTTATTCAAATGTCCAACATTATGATTTTATAAGGATTGAAATAAATGATTTTAGAATATAAAAAAAAAATGAAGTTGAGTTATAGCCGACTTTAAATAAAAGGGATGCTCCATTTTTCTCCTGCAGGTGTACATCAGTAGGTACTTTTATCGATAATTCATCTTGTTATAACATTCCTTCCACTAAATGATGAACTAAATTCTGAAACGTAGATACCTAGGTAACTATATCTAATATTTCAAGCCTCGTAGGGATATGTAATTACTTATGTACTTACTTCATTACGTCATCATCATACGTCTTCATCTAGGGACAAGTAACAGGTTTTAAACCATGTCACCTGTATTTGTTTATTATATTAATTATTATTTCCTTTTAAAGCATTTTAGAAGGTTGGTGTGTTCGTTAGTGAGCCACTAGTTTCATTAAAGAATTTTATGTTTTTTGGTTAAGAGGACTACATAACAGGACCTAAACGCATCTAAACGCAAGTTTTATATAGTATATAATCTACTGCAGTAAACAAAATCAGAAAAAATATACGATATCCTTCAGGATACTATATGCTTACTTTAAGATTTAAAAAAAACAACTACATGAGGTAGGTACTCTAAAACTGTAATACACGTCTTATAGCACATTTATTTAAAAATATTATACAGAAATCAGATAGTGAAAATTCCTTCATTTGTGAACACAGTGGCCGAGGAAGTAACCAAAGGTGGCAATTTAAAAAAAAAAATGCGCGTTGATATTTTAGGTAAGTGTTCATCTATCTATCTACACACTAAAAGTGCATCTTTAAAGGAAAATTTTAAGAGTTTTCACTCTAGATCACGCTGAAAAATTTTATGCAAAATTGACAAAGTAAAAAATATTAAAAAAAAACTGTTGGATCCGTACAAAAGTGCAATAATATTAAAAAAATAACCAAAATCAAGCGGAGTTCCCGCAAAGTTCTCATCGCGCAATAGTATCTATGACACCTACGTAATAGGTACTACAGCTGAAGAACCTTCAACGTCGAACACTGCATCACAATCGGCCACTACCACCCAGGAAACTAATGCCTGCTAGTGAATAGGGGTGATACCTGGGTAAAAAAAAAAACTAAAACTTAGCCGTAAACTTTTGATTACGTAGAAAAAGAAAAAATACGTGTCCAATATATTTTAATAATCTAACATGAAGGACAAAAAAATTGTTAGTCATCATCGCTAGGTATTATTATTAATGTAATTCCTACTAGTGAATCGAGAATTTAAAGTGTCCATACGCAATCTGAAGATGAATACACTAATCGCGATGAACGTGCATTTATAATATGAGAATGAACCTACGGCAATGGTCCGTCAGTCACGGAACCATTTGAATTGCCAAGAATGATGTATTAGTAATGAATTTCAATCCGGCACGATACCGAAAGACGCATGCACATTAGGTACTACAGGGCGAATTGTAAAAATATAAAATATATGTAGAGCCACGAGCTAAGTAATATAAGTGGTACCGTTCGATCCACAGTTACGCTTGCCGCTATCCCTCGGCAAGCACGTTGAGCCGTTGGTCCCGGCTGTTATTTGTGGATCATTGACAGTCGTTACGGGTCGTCAGAAGCCCGAAAGTCTGACAACCAGTCTTACCAAGGGGTATCATATTACCCAGTAACTGGGCTGTGAAGGTCAGATAGGCAGTCGCTCGCATGCTCCGGGGGCCTCTTAAATAGTATACTTAAAACTCTTTGCTTAGTACTCACGATCCTTATACATAGTGCCTACTTGACAGATTCAACGTTGTTGATCAGTGCGATCAGTGATCTGATCACCATTGGTACCTACGAGTACAGAGTACGAAAATATTGTAATATAGGTTAGTAACTAGATGACCGTTAAAATGGCTACATTATATAATATTCTTGTACATTAATGAATTAACAAGATGTAGACTATATTCAAGAGCAAATCCATATGAAAAAGACAAAAATATACTCGATACCAGGTAACTGCAGCAAAACATCAAAAAACAGCATTTTCATTTTAAGAATGTATATTAATTAAAACAAATTCATTGTAAAACCTACAAAAACCGCCAGTGGTAAATGGCAGCTATTTATAGTAGAACAGCTATTTGTCGACACATTCTTATGTATATAGAGGAGGGAATTATGATAGGCTTTTTATTTATTCGATACCTACATACTTACGTATCGTGCTTTTACACAAGTAGGTAACGTTTGCTTCTGCACTTGTTTTACTGGTATCACATACGGGAACGGGACCTGGATTACCTATAATTATTATAAAAATATGAACAAAATCAAATTACATAAAATACCTATATTTTAACATGAAAATGTCGTTAGATGTCGATTTAATCTGCACATCATTTTCCCAACTATGTTGGGGTCGGCTTTCAGTCTAACCGGATGCAGCTGAATACCAGTATTTTACATGGAGCGACTGCCTATTTGACCACCACAACTCAATTACTGGGTAATACCAAAATAATTTGTAAATCAAATATCTTCCTAAAGTAGTGCACGTATTTATTCCGATTGAAGTACAGAATATCTAGGTTCCCAAACATATATTTTGAAAGGACACTGATTTGAAGACGAAATATGACGAATTTCAAATTTTTATTGAAAACATATTTTTCTCAAATTTCATGTTTAAATCAATGCTCTTATTTATTATATAATTGGGAACCTAGATATTCTGTAATCCAGTCCGAATAAATACACATTACCTTTAGAATATGTTTGATTTACAAATTATTTTGGTATTTCGTTTGTATGAAATACGCATGTTTCGGGGGCCTCTAAAATGTCTTTGGCTCCATGTTACTAGAATTTAGAACATATTTGTAGCGCCACTAATCCCCAAAGGGTTAGGCAGAGGTATACTCTAACTAAAGGATAATTGTCCCTAAATAAATTAATATTTTTACTCAGACTTGCGCTGTCTGCTTTCTGACCTGACTGTTTTTTTTTTCTTCTTTTAAATAAATAGTGTTATCTACACTCATATCGTCAATCAATCAATCTGCCTAGCCTTTTCCTAACTATGTTGGGATCGGCTTCCAGTCTAACCAGATGCAGCTGAATACCAGTATTTTACATGGAGCGACTGCTTATCTGACCTCCACAACACAGTTACTGGGTAATATGATACCCCTTGGTAAGACTGGTTGTCAGAATTTCGGGCTTCTGACGACTCGCAACGACTGTCAAAGATCTAGGAATGACAGCCGGGACCAATGACTTAACATGATTTCCGAGGCACGGACGGGTCTTGGTATGTAAAAATGGTCACCCATCTACGGACCAACCGCAGCAAGCGTAGCTTACACTGATCGATCGACCCGTGCGGCTGATATTACCCAGTAATTGAGTTGTGGCGGTCAAATAGGCAGTCGCTCCATGTAAAATACTGGTATTCAGCTGCATCCCAACATAGTTGGGAAAAGGCTACGCATATGATGAGCGTTCGTGGAGGTTGGTTGGCAAAGCCAAGCAAAAAAAACCTCAACAGTATTTTAACTACAACTCTGTTACCACCATATCCCTTTAGGAATTAACTGCATAACATGTTTGTTGTATTTATAGGTAGGTATCCTTCAAACGTTAAGGCTATATTTGCGGACAGGAAATTCCTTTGAACCTGTCCGGATTTTCGATGGTGCCTTCCTTAACTTCGTAAGGCAAATTTTTCCGCTAAGGCATTTCGGGTAGGAATGCCACGGTGAGCGCTGTGGTTGAATGTTTGTTTTCACTCGGGACGCGGATTTAATTTCCTCACTATACAAATATGTTTTTTATTTATATTTTTTTCCGGTTTAAGTGTATGGAGATTTTTTTTAGGTAGGTACCTGTGTTAATTTATTTATTAATAGATTATTAACATAAAAAAATATAATATCCTAACCTAACTAAAACTATTAAAAATCTAAAATATGGCGTCGATAATTTCTTTCGCATCGCTGTCGACTGGTAATGTACGCAAGAGACTGGCGACATTGCCACGTTCTGTAAATTGGAATATTTATGCACCTATGCGAATTTTTTAGGACCCCGTCAGATTTCACTTGACAAAGCATATAAAATAGAAGTTAAGCTCCGTTTACAAAGTGCAAGTTTCTGGAACGTTCAAAAGCAATAATTGCATGCCGTAAAGCACAATCCATTTTATTGCCATTCAAGAATTGCATGCAAGTGATTACCTACACGTGCGATTCCATAAAATGGCATACAAAATACTTGTATTTGTGTTGTTTAAACGGTGCCAGTTAAATGCCCTTTAATTTGATGGTATGCCACGGGCAATAAACTTGTGCCGTGTAAATGGAGGCTTACAGCAACTTCTATTTAAAATCAGGGTTTAATATTTTATATGCTTTGTCGACTTAAGCAGAAGCTAGGATGCAAGAGCGAGCGACGCGTGTTCAAAAATGTTTAGAATCCCGTCTCGGAGAGGTTACATTTCTTTTGACCATTCATACAAGTCCCTTGAACTACCAGTCTAAGGCCTGAATTCCTGCTACACTGATGTCGGTCGCGTACGCTCGGTCGCTTACGTTCGGTCACGTACGGTGGGTCGCGTACGATTGGTCGCGGACGTCAGCGAGAAATAAATAATGAAATACCGTACTTGCGAGACTGACCACTCTACGGTACGATATTCATAGCGACTGTCACGCACGCGTGGCATTCAGCATCATCGATAACAGAATGAGGGGGCTCGCACAATCCCATGCTCGCCAATCGACCGACGTACGCGGCGCTGACGAGCGAGATAGTAGCAAACTAGCAACGCGCAACGTACGCGTACGAACGCCGCTGACGTTAGCACCGCAGTGTGGTAACTATAGAACACAATGTATGGTACGCGCGACCGACAGCAACGCAGGTGGAATGCAGGCCTTATAGGTATTCATGAAATCGGGCATTAGTGGTACGGAAACATGAAAAATAAAACAAAACGGACAATATGCTGCTATTGTCACCAGCGGCAAACCAGATGAAAAGGGGAAAAACTGAAGGTGGGTGCTCAACCTGCCCAGCTTTCGGTCCGTGGCTCCTTGCCAAGGACGAGCCCAGTTGGTGAGGAGGGTTTCACGAAAGTGGAAAGTAAGAGGAGGAAGCCCAGTACTCGTAACCTGTGCGGTACTGCACCGAGTTGACCCAACATGCTGCTGCGCCCTGCGGTGCCTACGACGCAGTTGTATGTATCGCGTCTGCATTACACCACGACAGTTGAGGAGGTCGTGCAGTACATGAAAGTAAAGACCAACTGGACTCTGAGGGTCGAAAGGTTGGAATCGCGCCACGACAATAACTTTAAGTCATTCGTGGTGCGAGTTCCAACCTACCATCTACAAACCTGCTTGAAGGAGGACTTTTGGCCGAAAGGTGTCGTATATCGACGTTTCCGAGGACATGTTACGTGTATAGTTATAGTTTAATAAGGTTTTTAATATGTACCTATTAGTTTATTTTTGTTGTTAACATTATTTTGTGTATTTTTTCTATGGGCATCAGTAGCCTGATAATAAAATGATTATTATTATTATTATAATAATAAAAGCTTTGAAAATTGGTAGAAAAATAACACTGAATAAGACATATCAGTTTTTTTTAACGTCCTTGATATGACCCCTCTCTACATTTTACCCTTCAAACTGTGTGACAGGACCGTTTATTAACATAACGGTGTATAATATTTAAAGGCAGTATAATTAGCAAGCCGTGTTGGGCAGGGTGCAGGGTGCCGACAGGTGTACCTGTACCTGTAACCTTCCGCTTGTAAGAAGTGACTTTGAAGATGCACATAACATAGAATATTTTATGAATGTGGTAAGGTGTTTTATTAGAGATACCCACCAGAAGTCTGAAAAATCTTATGTGAAGCCTTTACTTTATTCTCGGTACCTAAGTACTGAAAACCAAAACTTACCTACTGAAAATTATCGTAAGCTGTGTTTGCATAAATTTTTATATATTACCTAGTTACCTAGAACTTTAAAATTGTTCTCCTGAAAAATTTTTAGATTCAGTTTATCGGTACGATTATGTCCTACCAGCTTTTGCCCGCGGCTTCGCTCGCATCGTTGTCGGAAATTATCTCATGGGAACGCACTACCGGGATCAAAAGTATGCTATTTCTTAATCCAGGTCATAGTCTACATCATCATTCTCCTGCCCTTGTCCCAATTTATTTGGGGTCGGCGCAACATGTCTTTTTCTTCCATACTTCTCTATTAGTCGTCATCTCGGTAGTCACTCCCTTTCTGGCCATATCATCTTTCACACACTCCATCCATCGTTTCTTTGGTCTTCCCTTACTCGTTTAGCCCTCCACGTTCATACTCAACACTTTCCTGACGACATTTTCCTCATTCCTCCGCATCACATGCCCATACCATGACAACCGATTTCCACACAACTTTTCAGTCACCGGTGTCACTTTCAGACTTCCTCTTACATGTCATAGTCTACCCATGTGCTAAATTTCATCCAAATCCATTCAGCGGTTTTAGCGTGAAAGCGTAACAAACAAACAAATTCACTTTGGCATTTATAGTATTACTAACTTTTGCCAGCGGCTTCGCCCGCGTGGATGTTGGAAATTATCCCACGGGAACCGTACATTTTTCCGGGATAAAATTATCCTATGTGCAGATTATAATCTATCTCTGTGCTAAATTTCATCCAGATCCGTTCAACCGTTCTGGCGTGATTGAGTAACAAACATCCAAACATCTTCACAAATGTTCACATTTATAATGGATATGAAAAACCAGTCTATCGACACTCTAGACTCACAATATGTATTAGATACTTAAATTAATAATTTAAAAAAAAAACTGTTAAACACACTAGGTACTAAAGTTTCTTTAATAATATGTGACGTTCCACGGGTAAAGGTACCTTAAGGTGCGTATGGAGTTCTGCATACCATAATAATCTGGAATCAAAAAGCTGTCGATATAAAAAAAGATCAAGCTCCTACGATGTGTAGTTAGATATATTTGTTTAAAGATTGTATTGGAAAATGTGCAATTTTACAAAACAGATGATTTAAGTTTAGCCACCTCAAAAACAATGTTGTCGTTGTAAGTTACATAGTGGGCTATGAAAAATAATTCCTTGGGCTTCTGTCCTTCAAAAAATGTTGCGATAAGTTCTGTATTATAAATCAAAGCCTTGATATAGGCTAATGAATATGCCTAAATGCCTAATAACCAATTTCAAAAATTTTTTTTTCTTAATTTTCGCGATATTTTACGATGAGAACTCCAGATTTTTTACTGATTAATTAGAAAGCAATTAGGTACTAGATACAATTTTGACAAAAAGAAAACCAAGAATTAGAGGTAAGAATAACTTTTAAACTCAACGATTTAGGTTTTAATTTAACAAACAATATAAGTTCTTGCACACAAAACAACAATATTCTTTCATTAGCATAATATAATAAAACTGATAATATCGCATATAGAGACTATTTTTAGCTTTTTAAGTCACTTAAACTTACTTACATCACAATAACAGTCGTTGGTCCATACATTAGGTACTCTATGGAAATTACGTAACAAACAATATGTCAGGACAATAAATGGTATGTTTGCTAATTTTAACTATTATTTTAATAATAATCAGCTACAAAATAATCCGTTCCTTCTTACCTATACTTTTTTTTTTATTAAACTTTTTTTTTATTTTATCTACTTCGATATAATTTACTTAATCATCTAAGCCGAGCATGTCCCGATATAATTCTAAGTATTATTTTCATATTTTTCATAACACACGGCCATAAGGTACATATTCTACTAAACTTTGAAGCCACATTATGGGCTAACTTGAATATCATAAGAAATAAATATAGGAAAATAAATGTTACATCTTATGGTTTACGAAACAGCAATCAAAAAATAAATTTATTTTACACATTTTAATATCTCCGAAACTAAAAAGCGGTACCATAAGGATTCGAAGGACACGTGGCGCTATCTATTATCATAAGAACGTTATTGTGGATTTCCTCGGGTCGGGAACAGTACCGTTTTCGGGATAAAAGGTACTCTCGGGGGTAAAGGTATAAAATATACTCATACCTTGAGTATTGACATCGTAGAGTATGTGCGACAAAAGACGAGGGTGCAGTTAGGTAGGTACTGGAATCACGCTGGAACGTCAACTTCAAGGCGTTCGTCGTGCGTGTACCGAACTGTTATCTGCCCCTCGTCATGGAAGAAGACTTTGGCCGCAGGACGTGGTGTTCCGTCGCTTCCGCGGACAAGTTCCACAGGACAGCACAAAGTCAAGCTAGTGCAAAGTGAAGTGCTACTAACATAGTCTTAAGCCTTATTTATTAACACAAGATTTTGTTTATAAAAATATGTATGTTTAGGTTATGGTATTTTTCTATGGGCCTATGTCACCTGAAATAAATTGTATTATTATTTTATTTGTTGACATATCTCGGGACCCTGTATTATTATTATTATTATTGAGTACAGAACATGACATTTATATAATATAGATGAGGTGACCACCTCATCTATAGAAATGTCATGTTCTGTGTTCACGGGAAACGCAGCTAAATATGTATTTATTATTTATTTGTGATGGGTTTGCTCTTGACTCTAGTCTAGGTCAGAGGTGACAGAGACAAAGTCAACGATGGAGTGAGCTTACCCAGAAGAAGCCTGTTCACCCTCACTTTGAAGAGATTAGGGTTGTATGTGTTCGGAAACACAGGCGCAGGTAGTGAGTTCCATTCCTTTGCTATGCGCATTATAAAAGACATTTGGAAGCGCTTAGTGCGAATTGGTGGAATAGCAACCAGGTAGGGATGGTAACTGGCAGTGCGTCTAGATGTCCGGTGGTAGAAGGGGGCTGGTGGAATGAGGTCTCCACGACCTTATTTCTCCAAAGTACAATCTGTACATACTTTACTTTCTTAAACCTAACTTCGTTTAAAATGGCACAGTTTCAAAGATCTAAAAGCCCCGTATATTAACCAACCCGAATCGAATTAAGAAAGTCAATAAATAAAACAGTTTGGTCACGGCACGTTTGCTCTCTACCGTTTTTTTGTCGATCTTTCTTTTTGCGAAGCCGAGAATGAGGGAAACAAAGGTATCGATTAGCCGCCTGTCTTCTCATACAAGCTGTTAATATCAACTATTGAGTGGGTTGTTTATGTAGTTTCTTGTTCACGTTGTTTTCTGAATTACGTGTTCTTAATAAAATACTTTTTCTTCTTCTGTTCCTATTTCAAAAACAACTATGAAGGATTCCGTAGTTGGGATGAATTAATCCCAAAAAAAAACGTAACATTGTATTTGAATAAGTAATTTTTCAATGGAATTTGTACAAATTTTTTACTTTTCCAAGTACTGACGCCAGCACATCAAACTACTACAATCTGTCAAATTTCTGTAATAGATTTTCACCTTTATCGCTAAAGCATTAGGTTCAAGGTTGATTGGGAAAATTTGACAGTTTCGGGTAGTTTGACCTGCTGGCGTCTGTACATATTATAAGTTGGTCGACTATTACTCGTAAACTTGTAAAGCCTACTGAGCTGTGATAGTCTTCCTTTTAATTTCTTGATATATACTACTGCCGTGATTTTCTTTTTACATATCCTAAAGCAACCATTTAACTGGAGGAGACACATGACTCTAACAAAAATTCTCATTTTTGTTATCATTTTGTGCTCATTTAAAGCTTAATTTTACTCAAACGGATCCCTAAATCGGTAAAAAGTTACACACAATCGTAATATCTATTTTTGAATGTCCTATCCAACGATACCCCATAGACCTACTACGGGATAGACGAGAAAAAAAAATGTTTTTCTCATGATTTTATTTTACCACTTTGTCGGCGTGATTAATATCATGCCAAATTATAGCTTTCTAGTACTAAGAGACTCTGAGCTAAGCTGCGGACGGACGGACAGACTGATATGACGAAACTATAAGGCGTAGTCCTATTGTCATCGCTCGTGCGATAATGCAATGCGATTTCCTCGCGCGATAAGAAATTGTGTGTCCTGTTTTGGAGCGATGCGATCACACTCGAAATGGCTCTTAACAGAGATGCACAGTTTTTGCATGATCGCGCGATCTTCAATAGGACATTCAGTAGTCATCAGTAATAATCAGTATGTTTTTAACGCACGGTCGCACGATCATTTTCGTCGGACGCACGCATCATCGTACGAGCGATGGCAACAGGGCGGTGCCTAAGGGTTCCTTGTTGACTACGGAACCGTAAAAAGTCTAATTGTTTATCTATCAGTGAATGCTTTTCGCTACCAATAAGTAGATAATACAAAATTACAAATAGTTACATAATAATAATAATAATAATAATAAGCTGGCAACACCAATGTCAACAAGCCTCAAAATTTATTTTCTTCTTCTTTTCCGTTTTTATTAATTTTAGTCGCAGTTTTTTAACTTTTTGATAAACCATACAACAAAACTTAAAGAAAAATAACCCAAATATAATTTTAAAATACCGTAATGAACCATACTACAGAATTTATTCAAAAACTGCCGGATAGGAGGTGACATGACAGATGTCACCTCCTATCAAACAACAATCAACAACAAGAAGAAAATAGCAAAGAGATGAGAAGATGTTAACAAGGTCAGCAGCTCGTCGCGCACACCTTCCACCTCCGGACTCGTCGCTCAGCTCCACCCCGCCGCCGCTGGTACCTAGCCCCATCGAGAGTGCTGTGACACCGGCCATGGCAGTTGCGTCGAGCTCGAGCGACGAGTACTTCTCTCCACCGACGTCGCCACCACCTGCACGTCGGCCAGGAAGAGGCCGGCCACCGAACGGCATGGGACCTAGGGGCCAACCGGCCTCGAGCCGGGTCCCCGCTGCCGGTGGTTGTGTGCAGCGCATGAAATGGACTCAACAAATGAATGAGAACGTCATGCGCGCATATTACGGGGCAACAGAGGGGGGAACTAACCTCACTGCGTACCGCGATAGGATGCTGTCTCTGTTCCAGGCGCTTCAACCAGCCATCAACGTCTCGGCCCAACGGCTGTCGGATCAGGCGCGGGTTATCCAACGGAATCACAGATTGGACGACGCTGCGCTTGATAGGCTGCGCTTAGAGGTACTGAGCAACCGTATCGTCCCTGTCCCGTCACAGACCGCGGTGCAACCTCCAGTAAGTGGTATAATCCAACTGCGGTCTTATATTAATGATGTGGAGGGGGGCGATGAGGTTGTTACGGTAAGTAACCAGTGTAACGACCGATTGAGGAGCGCGCTGGAGGATGCGATTCGGGAGTTTAGAACTGCCCCCGTCCAACTTAGACCTCGTTTACCTCGCTTGCCTATGCACAAAACGAATAGGTCGTTGGTGTGTGCCTTGGATTCGCTGCTTGGTTCTTATTTTGAAAGCAGCGAAGACCTCTTAGATACGCACTCGATCTTGTATTGCGCGGCTATTGCGGCGTGTCGTGTAGCCAATGTTACATTTCCAAATTGTGACATAGCTACACGACCAAAACCCGCCGTTCCAGCCTGGCAGTGCAGGATCGAGCAGCGTATCGAGGGGACCAGGGTGCTCATCGGCAAACTATACTGCTTCAGGGAGGGCAATACTCGCCCTAGAGTGATGCGCTTTGTGAGGCGGGCGTTTTCCGGGACTGGAATCAGGCCTCAAGAATATATGTCCCGTGTCACAGAGCGCATTGACTTCCTGAAGCAGAAGGTCTGTGCATGGGCAAGCCGTATCCGTAGGTATAAGCGACGGGTTGAACGGTATACCCAGAATCGCATATTCCAGCGTGATCAAAGGTGGGTGTATAGAGCATGGGAGCGACCTGAGCAAAATGTGGCAGACGTATGCCGCCCGGATGATGATGCCACTAGCACATTCTGGCGCAACATCTGGTCGGTGCCCGTCTGCCATAATGAGGCTGAATGGATGCGCGATGTTGAGCGCGTGTGTGACGCCATACCGCAGATGGAGGAAGTAATAATTACTTCCTCCGATGTAGCCAGTGCAGCCCGTCCGATACCGAACTGGAAATCGCCGGGACCGGACGGACTGCACAATTTTTGGCTTAAATGGCTGCAAAGTTCACACGCGTGCTTAGCATCGCAATTCCAGTCGGCCTTAGAGTCTGGGTCGCTGCCACAGCTCTTTACAACGGGAGTTACCCACTTGCTCCATAAGTCAGGTGATGCCACGGAACCCAAAAATTATAGGCCGATCACTTGTTTGCCGACGGTCTATAAACTTCTTACATCCATTTTGAGAGTGAAAATTAATTCTCATTTAGAAAAGAATTCTATCATGTCTGCCTCTCAAAATGGATGTAGGAATGGGTCCCGCGGCACCAAGGAGCTACTCCTCATTGACATGGCCATAAGCCAACAGGTCCGTCGATCCCGAAAGGATTTGTCGACATGTTGGATAGACTATAAGAAGGCCTTTGATTCGGTGCCCCATACATGGCTCTTGAGGGTGTTAGAGTTGTACAAAATTGATACAACTCTGAGCACCTTCCTAACGACATGTATGGGGCAGTGGAGGACGGTCCTTCGCTATCCAGGATGTCGACAAATTCGGGGGAGCGACGTACCTATTAGGATTAAGCGGGGAATATTCCAGGGCGACAGTCTGAGTCCACTGTGGTTTTGTTTAGCCTTGAACCCTCTTAGCACTCTGCTGGAGGGTACAGGGCTGGGCTGTTCTTTGCGGAGAGGGGGTCAGGTAATATCCCACCTGCTTTATATGGATGATTTGAAACTGTTTGCCACCAACAAATTGCAACTGCTGGAGTCACTAAAAGTAACTAAAACTTTTAGTGATTCCATCAGGATGGAATTTGGTGTTGATAAATGTGCAGTCATGCATGTAAGGCGGGGCGGGATTGTGGAATCTGAGGAACTACAACTCTCAGATTCTATAAACCTGAGATCACTCTCCGCAACTGATACCTACAAATACCTGGGTATGTCAGAGGGGTTAGGCATTAACGGGGCTGACATGAAACAATCGTTGCAGGAGCGCTTCTTCGGTCGCCTGAAAAAGGTACTTAATAGTTCTTTGTCAGGCGGCAACAAGGTGCGCGCCTTTAACGGTTGGGTCATGCCGGTCCTGATGTACTCCTTTGGCATACTAAAGTGGACCCAGACGGAACTAGATGCCCTGGATAGGAGAGTCCGGTCACTGCTGACTGCAAACCGGATGCATCACCCACGTTCGTCTGTCATGAGGCTGTACATCCCGCGGAAGTGTGGGGGTCGAGGCTTTTTAAATGCTAAGACCCTCCACAACCGCGAGGTGTGCAGTCTCAGAGAATATTTTCTCAAGGCTAACGTGGGTATGCACCGAGATGTGGTTGCAGTGGACAAGGGACTCACCCCGTTATCCTTGGCTAAAGAGAACTGGCGCAAACCTGTGGTGCTTAGTACCAACGACCGCAAGGAAGTATGGCAAAGCAAGGAGCTTCACGGACGCTTTTTCCGGGCCCTTCGTGGGCCCGACGTAGATTTCTTAGCGTCCGTGGCCTGGCTACGCTTCGGTGACCTCTTTGGGGAAACCGAAGGTTCAGTCTGTGCGATTATGGATGAAGTTATGCTAACGAATAACTACCGGAAGTATATAATGAAAGACGGGACGATCGACATATGTCGGGCATGCCATTGTCCCGGTGAGTCTATCAGACATATTACTTCTGGGTGTTCTCGTTTAGCTAACGGCGAGTATTTGCACAGGCATAACCAAGTGGCCAGGATTATCCATCAGCAACTTGCTCTGAAATACGGCCTTGTGGACTCTGAGGTACCGTATTACAGGTATGTGCCCGACCCAGTTCTCGAGAATGACCATGTCACGTTATACTGGGATCGATCTATTATCACTGACAGGACTATTGTAGCCAATAAGCCTGATATAGTGGTAATAGATCGATCAGTGCGCCGCACGATGATAATCGATGTCACTATCCCGCATGACGAGAACCTCGTGAAGGCTGAGAAGGAGAAACAATTGAAGTATCTCGACTTAGCCCACGAGGTTGTCGCTATGTGGAATGTGGAATCGGCAATCATTGTGCCGATAGTCGTTACAGTCAATGGCCTTATCGCTAAGAGCCTCGACCAACATCTCAAGAGGCTCTCGTTGGGTGGCTGGGTGAAGGGCTTGATTCAGAAGGCAGTCCTCCTTGATACGGCGCGTATTGTGAGGAGGTTCCTGTCTCTGGGGCCCTAACCACCGGTAGCTTGGACCCTGTTCCCCATGCCGGTGGATTTCTATTTTTTATATTTTTAAATGTTTTTTTTTTTTAATTCTAATATTTAAAAATATAACTTATATGTAAAAAATTGAATAAAGGAGATAATAATAATACTGTTTATTTCTCTCATAAAGGTACATTGTTACAGTAGTGTGTATATACATTTTTGCCTTATGCTAGAACCTTTGTGAGAGCTGGAGTCTGAACTAGGTTCGGGACCTGTATGACAGATCTCCAGGCTCACACCCCTTTAAATATTAATCATATTTATATTTATCGGCGTCTTGATTCACTCTATACATAACACTATTAATTAGCAAACAGTTTAGATAGAGAGGTAAATCTATATAAAAAGATGGTTATATTTGTGAAGTGTAATGTTAGGTGATGTTATTGTAGGAATATGTGTGTAGTGTAGTGTGTGAATGTGTTGTTTGTGTGTGCATGTAAATCCTATGAGAGTTTGTGCTTACGAGTATTAGCAAGTATGAGTGGGAAGTACGTTCAAAATTATTGAATGGTTTGGATGATGCTTTCTGTACTTTCATAGTCCATATCCAGCAGCCAGTTCCTTACAGTAGTTTTGCATTTATGTTTAGCCATTGAGTACATATGTAATATTTTATTAACTTTGTTGTATACATAAGGACCAAGAAAGCCAAAGAATCGTTGAGCTAACTTTGAATGAACAGGAATGGACGAACACACTGCATGCTTACGTCTCAAGGCTTCGAACTTTTTGGGATTATAGGAATTGCGAGAGTGGACTGTTAGAATTAAATTTAGAATGAACAATTTCCGAATAGAGAGGACCTGACAGGTTTCATAAAGTTCGGTGGTAGGAAAACGATAAGGAAGGGACCAACCTACTTTAAGGATTGCTCTTTGAGCACGTTCCAATTTTAACAAATATGTTTTTGCTGCCCCACCCCAGACAACTACACAGTACTGTGCAATTGATTGGCAGAGAGCTAGATAGACCTGTCTAAGCACCTGTGTGTCGGCCACATGCCGGAGATTTTTAAAAATAAATATCAATTTGCGCAGTCGGGAGGTAAGTAAGTCTATATGATTGTAAAATGATAGTGAGTCATCTATTTGAACACCCAAATACCTCACACTATCTATGCGACCCAGAAGAGGACAGCTACATGGTGTTTGAGGTGATGTATTACAAGAATGTGCAATCAATGAAAAATGTGATGTTGAAGGTTTACTAACTTTTGACAGAGAAAAGGTAAGATATTTAGATTTATCTACATTAAGAGTGAGTAAGTTGTGCGACAACCACTTAGTAACAATGTCGAGTCCTAGTTGTGCGTATTTAAATGTCGACTCCCAGGAGTACCCGTGGAATATTAAGGCAGTATCATCGGCGTAGGTAAAGATGGATCCATTAGAAAGTTCGTGACGACAGAGGTCATTAATATAGATGAGAAACAAGGTCGGTCCAATGATACTACCCTGGGGCACACCGTAGGTTATAGGGAGTTCGTCACTCATCCAGTCACCTATTTTGACACATTGGCGTCTTCCTGTAAGATAACTCGCGAAGAGTGAGAGCTGATCGCCTCTGATACCAATCTTCTCAAGCTTAGCAATGAGAGCAGGAATTGAGATTGTATCAAAGGCTTTTGCCAAATCTAGGAAGACGCCTATAACATACTGTTTATTATCTAGACAGGACACAATATGATTTGTGAGATCTAGAACCGCATTACTGGTGGACACTCCCGAACGAAAACCATATTGGCTAGAAGATAAAAGATGATTTTGCTCAAGGTATTTGACGAGCCTAGTATTCATGAGCCTTTCTAGCAGTTTAGATAGTGTAGGTAAGATTGATATGGGTCTGTAATTATGAGGTTTATCTCTTTCACCGCTCTTATGCACAGGATGGACTATTGCCAGCTTGAACGCATCAGGAAAAACTCCTGCACTAAATGCTAGGTTGCATAAATATGTGAGATGGGGAATAAGTAAGTGCTTAAATTTTTTAAGAAATGTACCTGAAACGTTATCGGAGCCTACTGCACAATCAGTCCTGAGCGCGTTAATTAGAAGTTCCAACTCAGAATTGTCAGTATTTAAGAGGACAAAGGTTTTGTGATTCTGGATATCATGTTGTAAGGGTATAGCTGGTACTAGTATGTTTTCAGCAAGTGAGCGTCCAATATTCGCGAAATAGGTATTGACTTCATCAACCGATCGTTTGGGATCAGATGATGACAAAAGATCAGTTGCAAGTGTTTTTTGTTTTGTTGTGTTGGTAATTGTTTTTATAGCTTCCCATAATTTTTTATTATTGTTTTGTGCGTTATTAATAAGCTTTTTATCGTAGTTACGTTTAGCAGTTTTTAGCAACATGGAACAGTAATTCCTGTACCTTTTAAATATAACTTGTAAAACCTCATTTTCTGGAGATTTCTTTATTTTTAGATGCAGGTTATCACGGTTTCGGAGACATCTTAATAGCCCCGAGGTCATCCATGGCTTTTTCAGCCGTCTCCGATAAGGCACAACTGTGAGGATCATGTTTTGTTGCATGATTACATTTAGCGTATTGATTAGGTAGTTAGTAGCTTCATTAACATCATGCAGACTGTATAGAGGACTGAAATCAAATTGGTCAAGCATTAGTTCAATTTTACCGTAGTCGAGCACTTTTGATGTTTTACATTTTAATGGAAGGGCATTTAAAGGATTAGAAAGTTGAACGAACAACAGAACAGTATCGTGGTCAGTGACTGAGGTGTTAGCGACATATGAGAAAGCTGATAATGTTTTGCTCTACCTACTAATATTATATTGTAAAAGTAACTCTGTCTCTTACTCGTACCTGTGTATTTGTTACCTTTTCACGCCTTCGGCTGAACGGATTTGGATACAAATGTATTATTTAAAAAACATTTTTTTTTAAACAAGCTTTTACTAGTCTGGATATCATCTAGGACCGTCATTTGATTCGTCTCGACAAGGACTCTTCTTGTCAAGACGAATCAAACGACCCAAACTCGAAAGGGATGCGTCGTTTTTTTACTGATTTCCTGTGGCCACGTTCGCCAGCACCTTCATGAGATCAGCTCAGTGGTACCAAAATATTGCATTAACACCGGGAAGTGGGTCAAATTTAACTTGCAAATTTTGAAAAGGACAGCTTACATACGAACATTGCAAGTTAAATAAAAGCTTGTAAAAGTTAAGACATAAAATACATTTTATCCCGGTATAGTACCTTTGACCTACCTACGTTCTTGTAGGTTAATTTTCGACCTCCACACGGGCTGAGCCGCGAGCAAAAGCTCGTAATATGTACCTATAGGTAGCTTACGACTATGATTAATAAAACCTATAGTATAGTGTGTAGTTACCTACTATTGCTACGTATTGATTAAAAGAATAATTTACGTAAATATAAAGTCTAAGGAGCTCGTGGCTATAAGTAATAAAAGCCACACAGGTCGATCCTTGCCGGGGTTGATCCGTGATTGGTTAAGCCGTTGGTCCCTGTTGTCTTTTATCTTTGACAATCATTACGGGTCATCAGAAACCCGAAAGTCTGACAACTAGTCTTACCAAGGGGTATCGTATTACTCAGTAAAGGGGGTTGTGGAGGTCAGATAGTCAGTCGTTCCATGTAAAATGGTAGTATTCAGCTGCATCCGGTTAGACTGGAAGTCGACCCCAACATAGTTGGGAAAGGCTAGACAGATTGATTGTTAAAGTTTAAGACTACCGACTGCCTAGAGTGGCTAGAGTCTAAGCTGATAGCTGTTCTCCCTACTACATATTTATTATTCGAAAGAAAGAAAATACTTTTATTTGCAGTAAACATAACATAACTCAAAGAAAGAACACAAACACAAGAAAGAAGTTGGAAAGTATGCGTAACATCCACACAAAACGGCCATCATACTGTTGGACAGCCGGCTTACTGTAGAGGCTGAAATAATATCTAATAAGTACAGAATGTTGGTCTAGTTACTAAACCATAGAACACATCCTACCTAAGGTAAATAGGTAAATAAAATATTATATACATGTCTAAAATGCACCTGCCATTTTATTTCTCCACCAATTTTGGTTCACAGGTACCTAGAGAATGCCACCTGACAGGCATTATAGCAAACCTAACCTGTTGCGCAGTGTTCTTGCTATTTGCAAGACATATTTTTAAAACTCCCTATTGAAAAGGTGCTGTTACAAACATTAGTAAACATTTTCTAAACAAACATTTGATCACAATGCTAAGAAAATGTTTTCATGTTCGGTAATGTTAGTAAACATTTCTAAACAAAATTGTTAGCTAACAAATTGTAACAAATAAAACATTTGTTATTATTTGTTCGCCTCGGAAAGTAAATCCAAATTGCGAGCCGATGTCTTGTCTTCAAATGCTTTAAATTGTAAACATTTTCCATCAATGTAGGAGCACTCAGAACATCTAACCTAACCTAAGATTTGTTAGTAAATGCATTAAACTCGCCACAAAATAATAGGTCCGTTTTGACAGCCCATATCGTTTCATATGCCAAAGAGAGACAAACATAGCGGGACAAAGAGGGACCCTCATGTCAAAACGGAACTATTATTTTGTGGCGAGTGTAATAACGTTACGTTAGTATAGTACCCCATAAGGGAAAATTGTTATACCCAGATTTTTGGGAATTTAAATTAATGAAAACTATTTCATGCGCTGAATCTTTATTTAAATATTAAGCTATTCAACAGCATTCATAAAAACACCAAAATGTTCCATCATTACCTATGGTTTTTTGCGTAAAAAAAATTCTTACCGCCTATAAGCGTAACTTTTACTTAGATATAGGTAAGGTTTCAGAGACGATCCATAAATCTAAAGAATAATAAAACAGACGTCATTAATACAAATTAATTAAAAGGTTTTTGAAGTCGGTTTTTACTTTTTTCAAAGTAAATTTATTTTTCCATAAGCCCAAGATGACCGAAAAGAAGAATCATCAAATTCCGCTTGGAAATGCCGGAGATACAGTCATTTATGCATATAACTTCGTATATAAGTATATACCTAATGTATTATATACTAAAACCTTCCTGAAAGTAGAATAGAAAGATCACGTTAGTGATAGAATCATCAAAATCGGTTTATTAGTTTTTGAGAAAATCGCGGACATACAAACATACATACATATACATACGGGTCGAATAAAGAACCTCCTTTTTTGAAGTCGGTTAAAAATGACCACCAAACAATTTCTTAGGAGCTTAAGTAGAATCGTCAGAATAGTAGGTAGGCTGTAGATGCAACAGATAGTTTTCCTCAAATCCTTCAGTTCAGTGAAAGTTAGGAAGAAACAAGACTTAAGAGGATTGTGAAGCTGTAAATTTTCATACAAAAAGAGATAACGTTTTTCTCCCCGTAAACATAATCTAATTTTCATAATTTTTGGAAATGTTGTAGGTATAATGAAAAACTAGGTCCGTACGTTTTTATTATAAAGATATATTATACACAATATAAGTTATTAGCATCTAAATATCTATATTTCTGTAAAAACATCCTCGAGCATTTTTATATTTTTTATTAAATTAAATTGAATTACTAAAAACGAAAAACGTACAGACCTAAACTAAAGTATACTAAATGTAATGAGATCAAAGTTGTTTCATTTTGTAAAGGTTTAGGGGAGTAAAAACGTTATCGCCCGAAACAATATTTATGCAAATAATTGTATGAAATGTAGGTAATTGCCTCCAAAAATCGCGCCGCGTATCGGCACTTCACAATCCTCTTAAATGAATTAATGAAATGTTGTGTAAATATAAGTTATATACCTACCTACAGTATATACTGTTTGGTCTTCCAAATTTTGTTCTGTTCTCGTGGTACGATTTAGGAACTCTCCGCAAGTACGAATTAAGGGTGCGTTTCCACTGACTCGGAGCTGGGCGGAATGGAGAGGAACGGACCGTAATTTGACCAATCACAGTGCTCGAAATCTCGACTCCACGTCGTCGGTGGAAACTGTGTAAGTGGAGCGGAGCGGACTTTCTAATAAAATATATGAACACGCGGGCCCGAGCCGGACAGAACGGAGTCGAGCAGGGCGGTCCGAACAATCACTGTGCTCGAAATCTCCACGCCGCTCTGCATCAGTGGAAACTCCTGCCACTTTTCACTGCTCTTCTCCACTCCACTCCGCTCAAAATCAAAATCAAAAGTCTTTTATTCAAACTAGGCTGAGAATCAGCACTTTTCGAATGTCAAAATTAAATAAGACAGTTCCCCAAAACGCCCGCCCTTCACCACTTCCTAGTGCTTTAGCTGAGGAGAAGTGGCGCAACAAACTACCCAGCAGCACAGCTGTCTGTTCAGTTAAAAATTAAAAAATATATTTACCTATACATTATATACAACCCTGCGCAAAATAATATATCTAAGTACATTACGCAACGTAACATTAAAATAAATTTATTTATTTGCTTTATGTCAGCTAGCTCACGCCAATATACCAAAAAAAAAAGAATAAAAGAAAAATAAATCGAAAACTATACTCAAGCAGAAACAAAATACAAAACTAAAAACGTAAGCAGAACTTTATACCTAAATAAAAGCCTCCAATAATAAAGGGCGTGCCCACTTACATATAACCGTACATGTAGTCGTAACTCGAAGTCACAGATGATAAACTAGGACCATCGAATTAAAAAAAACAACGAGTTAAATTACTAATAACAAAACAAAACCAAGGTCAGCAAGACGACCAGTCACCACAAGCAGCACCCGTTCACGAGCATAACGCAAAGATCAGCCATTACCCCCCTCGTCATATTTGAGGGAAGGAGACAACCCGACCGCCGACGCTACCGCAAGCAGTGACATCTAAGGGAGCATGACGAACTTGCTGCCGATTGCTCAGGCAAGAAAACTATGATCAATTGTCGAGGTCACTATCTAACCACATATTGCAATACCACTCATTAAAAAAATAAACATTGAAATAAGTAGATTATGTCAATAATAAATAAAATAAAATTAAAATAAACTGACCTTGACAGTCAAAGAAAATAAATAATTATATGAACTCATATAACCTGTCAGTAGGTATGCTAATTCTAGAGAAAGAACGTTTAAGTAATCGTTGATAGAATAGTATGTATTGAACAAAGGTTAGATTTTACTTTAGCTAACTGACCCGCGCCCTAAGTAGAACTTGTCTGAGTTGAAATGACGCGCCACACTACAGCCTTTACCGTAGTGTAAGTACGTATACTAATTTAAGTAGTGGGCGCGTCATTACGGCTTAGACAAGCACGAAAGCTACCTTAAAAGTTTAAAAGGACAGAACTTAAAAAAGATACGTATTCGATATGCTTAAACGAACGTCGGAACACCACGAAAATAGCCATGAACATATATATATTTATGACATGAAATTATGAAGATAGTACCTAGGAAAATCTTAATTATTGATTAGTTTCTTCTCCGAAGTCTAGCGGGTTACCGAAGTCCAGCCGGTGACCCACTTGTTTTTTGCTAACTCGCGGGATTATATTACTGTTACCTACAAATAAATAATACTTATTATTTATTCGTAGATAATTACAGACCTACATTTTTACATAGTCAGATGTCAATCGATCTGCCTAGCCTTTTCCCAACTATGTTGGGGTCGGCTTCCAGTCTAACCGAATGCAACTGAATACTAGTATTTTACATGGAGCGACTGCCTATCTGACCTCCACAAACCAGTAACTGGGTAATACGATACCCCTTGGTAAGACTGGTTATCAGAATTGGGCTTCAGACGACCCGTAACGACTGTCAAAGATCCACGAATGACAGCCGGAACCAACGGCTTTACGTGCTTTCCGAGGCACGGAGGGATCTTGGCATGTAAAGAAGGTCACCCATCCACGGACCAACCGCGGCAAGCGTAGCTTAACCTGACCGATCGACGATATAAGTTCATATAGGTAGGTAATCCTATTCAATGACTATTTCATGAAACCTTGACATTTAGGATTTTACTAACTTAAGGAGATGTGTTACTGATTATAATGATCATAATTTTGTAAATACATGATTTCTATTAAGGCTTAAAGAATAATTTCTTTATAAATAATTTTGAAGATTATTAGTTTAATTTAACTGAAAACCTTAATAAAAAAGAAGTTCTATAGATAATTGATTAATAAAATATATATTTAAAATATAAAATAACAATCATATAATACTAAGTTACGGTTGCGAATAATGCGAATCATACTTTAATCAACATACAACTTAATACTGAAGAAAATTTCAATTTCGCGGGCTACCTAGAGTCTTAAGACAAAACTAAAGTCGAGCTTTTTCCTATGACTACCTACACCTCAACTCAATGAATAATCACCTTTATTATTTCTAAGTACAAAGCTTACAGGTCCTACATGCACCTTATCAGATCGTGCAAGCAATGTCCCTATCACCTACCACAATGGTTGGTTTTCGATTACTCACTGCTAATCCCCGGATG
This sequence comes from Dicycla oo, assembly GCA_948252095.1. Taxonomy (NCBI): domain Eukaryota; kingdom Metazoa; phylum Arthropoda; class Insecta; order Lepidoptera; family Noctuidae; genus Dicycla; species Dicycla oo. Next base: position 26,374,906 of record OX411718.1, read on the forward strand.
TTAATCACTGAACTACAGAACTCAGATAATGAGTTATGAGGAACGTTGTGTGACTAAGTCGATAGGTAGCTAAATGCCTAATCAGTGTATGAGAGAAATTATTAATTTTGGTAGTTACTGATTGGTTCCTACACTGTCATTAAAGTGGAATGAAGGGATTAAGGTGTTATGTCGCTACGAGTTTATTATCATTATACTTATGCCTTATTAGGTCAGACCAACAGTTTTACTGTTGGCCGACTGTCAGGTCATTTTTTTCCCCACTATAAGGTTTACACTATAAGCTACCGCGCAATACATAGCAGTATGCCAATATTATATGCGACCCAACGCAAAATCGTGGCTGAACGTCGGGTAAATGTGTGTTTATCAGGTCGCCCTAATGTGAGCAGCGCTATTGAAATACATTATGCCAATATGCATCCGACACTTCTGTCGTTCCGGTAAACTGGTGTCACTGACTCTGGCAGGGCCACCATCAGGGATTTTAATTTTGAAAACGCAAAAAATTAGTCGCTAATTAGTCGAAATTAGTCGCCAAATATCAGAATTAGTCGGTCACTGGTTCAAAAGATATAAGGGTTTATAGGTGGCCCTGCTGGAGAGACTCTCCCCAGCAGGGCCAAATTTATATCTCAAAAACTAGGGCACCTAGCGAAGATCTGTTTTCTCCCATATTTCGTCGCCAATTAGTCGGAATTAGTCGCCAAATATCAGAATTAGTCGGTCACTGGTTCAAAAGATATAAGGGTTTATAGGTGGCCCTGCTGGAGAGTCTCCCCAGCAGGGCCACATTTATATCTCAAAAACTAGGACATCTAGCGAAGATCTGTTTTCTCCCATATTTAGTCGCCAATTAGTCGGAATCAGTCGCCAAGGTACAGATTTAGTCGGGTCTTAGTTTAGGAGATATAATGAGTTCAATTAGTAAGGTATAGTCCAAGAGCTAGATCGAAGAGTTCACGAAAAATTACCAAGAAAAAATATTTCTATTAATATGTGTAATATACTTTTAATTTTATCGGTCTAAAGTCTTTAGTAATGTCCGAGAGAGATACATTCTCAATTAAATTCATGTTTTTTATGTTTTTAATTACTAGTTTAGAGTGGCTTAAACTTCTTTGAAAACATTAAACCTTGCTCTTGGTCTATTTAGTGTCAATATGTACAGTCACATGCAACTGTTTTACCAGTTTACAATGTTAACCTCTAGGTAATTAACTTTAGAATAATAAAAAAATATCGTACCTTTAGTAAAATGTTTAAAATACTAAAACGTTGAAAACGTATTGTCAATTGTAATCAAATTTTATTTTATAAAAATGAATTTTCAAAAAATTCGTTTGATGTGTGTTGTGTTTGTGTGTATTTTGAGGTGATTGTGAGTGTTGTGTTGTGGGTATGGACGGGTTGAGTTTTTATTTGATCTTAATTTAGGTTAGAATAATAAAACTTCTGTTGTCGAAATATAAAATGATTTATTACCTTAAAATTATTGTACTTTCAGAAAATGTTACAAATACCTATTTATTCAATATTATGAACAGATACAGATTGTGAGTTTGGATGTTAGGGGTTTTATTAACATGTTCTTCCATTTCTTCTTCTTCCGCCAAAAGCACAATTATAATCATATCCCAGTCCACCATCGTTGACGAACTTTCGCGACAAACTGGCATGTTTACTGTAGCTGTAACCTAGAACGGTTTACTCGCGCAGGCTCGCGAGGTCGCGCGCAAGCTCGAACATACGCGATCCGTAAAGAAAATACCCGAGACCGTGCGGGGATTATTCCTCTCTGTCTGCGCTGACCCTTTAACTTACGTGACGGGCAACTCGTTCTAAGCAGCTCATCTGTACACGCGCATCTATCTCTTTCTTACTTACCGTAAATGAAACGGAGCGCAGCGATCTATCTGCCAGCGACTAAGTGATAAGTGCACATTGTGTTGGATAAATAATTACACATACACACATTACACACACACATACACATTACATCGTACATTATTGTAGATTTGTTTATAAGTAATGAATACAGCTTTCCTATGGTGGGTTTAAATTATAGACTAAGTTTATATTTATTTAATTCGAAACAAACATTCCTCCATAAGACGTCATAGATACTATCTAGAAAATACATAAAGTATTTTGTACTCGCTTGTAGCACTGTATGGGGAAATTGAATTCTTTAATATCTTTTTAATTACACACCGACTAAATCTGTAACTTGGCGACTGATTCCGACTAATTGGCGACTAAATATGGGAGAAAACAGATCTTCGCTAGGTGTCCTAGTTTTTGAGATATAAATGTGGCCCTGCTGGGGAGACTCTCTCCAGCAGGGCCACCTATAAACCCTTATATCTTTTGAACCAGTGACCGACTAATTCTCATATTTGGCGACTAATTTCGACTAATTAGCGACTAATTTTTTGCGCTTTCAAAATTAAAATCCCTGATGGTGGCCCTGCCAGAGTCAGTGACACGGTAAACTGTCGGTCCGACGTAGGTACTTACCTATAGTTCGTTCGCGTTAAGAATGCAGTGAGTCATCAGTGCAACTGCAAGATAAAGGTGTATTCACAGTGGTGTTAAATTCAAACAAATTATATTTTAAAAGATTAAGTTTAATGAATTTATATAAATACACTTAAAAGTTTAAAATCAAAATTAAATCATTAACATCATATTTTAATCACTATCACTAGTATCCTCGTTAGTATTTATAACAAAAGTATTTTCTGCAGCGAGTTCCAGGACGTCATCTAAATTCCACATGGTATTTTCTTCTTGTAAGACGTGGTCGCTGGTTATAGAGTAAATCTGAAACTATGAGACATACAGAAAGTTCTAAACAGCTTTATTCAAATCGCTTATACTCGTACAGAAATCATTTTATGCTGGGAATGAATATTTGAAACCTATAATATTTAAACTTTAAAGATTCACACTGACATTTTCGTATTATAATCTGATAAATGATTGATATTCTTAATCCAATAACTTATGATATACCTTTTTTTTTGCGTGGAAAAATGCTCATGCATACTGCACTACCACGGAAATATAGTGCTGTTATGTGGGACTCCGACCCACTAAAACTCCACGGTGTCCTCCTGTGCCGCTTGTGGCGGGAACTCGTCACCGGACCCTCCTCTGGGGAGCACACCCATCATCGGCGCACAAGATCACATTGCGTGCCGTGACCACCCCATGGACCAAACCAGCACATGGGCGCCGCTACGTCGTCGACTTCCTGGGAAAAGCCCTGACGAGCGGCCCCTCCTCGGGTTCCTCTTCGCTTCACCGTGGGTGACCAAGCCACGGCTACTGAGCCCCCCGCTTCGACAATGCGGGAACCCACCCGGGGGGGTATTTTCATCGAAATAATGCAATTAGTAGTCTCCGAGTAAAATAGCTGTCACATCCGGACAGACTGACATACAGAACGACGAAATTATAAGGATTCCGTTTTTCCCATTTGGCTACTGCGGAACCTTGAAAAGGATTAGGTACCGCTATTTTGACGGATCATCAACTTCATGAAAATAATCAAAGTCAATAGTTAATAAATAAAGCTAGGCTTCATTTAATATAGGTACCTACGTATAGGGGCTGGAGTGGAAAACCATTTATACCTACGTAACTTGCAAAAACGGTAAGTTGAAGTAAGTCTGGGTAAGCACCGATGCCCATTCATTCAAGCACCGATATCTTTAGTTGATGAGACCAGGAATTCTTACTCACTGCAGTGTACGATGCCCCTAGACCCGTAAACAGACTACATTTAGCTATGTTACCTATATCGTGGCTAAGTAATACCTAAGAAGTACAATATTTTATTTGGGACACGTACAGGAAATACAAACAGTAAAAAAGAGCATAAAAAACTAACAAAATTAACATTAAAAAACAAAATAAATACAAAATTAACAAAATAAAAAAAGACCTGTGCGAGGCCAAAAAGGCTCCTGCACGGGTCGATCGATCAGGTTAAGCTACGCTTGCTGCGGTTGGTCAGTGGATGGTTGAATGGTACGTTATGCCATTAGTCCCGGCTGTCATTCGTGGATGTTTGACAGTAGTTTCGGGTCATCAGAAGCCCGAAAGTCTGATAACCGGCCAGTCTTACCAAGGTGTAGGTACCGTATTACCCAGTACCTAAGTGGGTTGTGGAGGTCAGATGGGCAGTCGCTCCATGTAAAATAAATGTCTAACCGGATGCAGCTGAATACCTATTGGTATTCAGCTGCATCCGGTTAGACTGGAAGCCAACCCCAAGTTCCCAACATAATTGGGAAAAGGCTAGGCAGATTGATTGACCTAAATAAAACAAAATTGCAAAGTGCATACAACTTGGTGCGCCATGTGAGCGTATTTGAAACTAAACAATTAGGTATGCAAAGGGTATTAAGGTGTCATCGAACTGAAAAACTTTCGCCATCGTAATCGCGAAAAAATTTATCAACTGTCGCGTACAAAACGTCAATACAAACTCGACCGAAATGCATGGGACGGCCCGGCTGTTTATGTTTTCGCGATTATTATGTGGACAATTTTATTGTATTACGGATTTACGGTGTATTTAGATGTGCTGTAGAATTATTTTGTTTACATATAATTTCTGGCAGCTTAATGAATACTTTTGCTCCACAAAAATAATAACTATATTTTTATTATTGCCAGCCTAATAAAAATTCCCATGTGAAGAGGGAGTTAAGGAAGATAGTTTGAGTTAAAAAGCCCTATTATTTTCTTCATCTATCATTATTCACATACATAGTTATCACATCAAATTAACTTTATTTATTACTTCTTCTATTAGTATTACTTTAACCAGATTTTTATGCATGGAATTTCTTAGTCAATAAAAATTTGATAGGTAACTAAAATCTGTTCCGAAATTATCTAATGAAAGTGTGAAAAAAACCCTGTTCAGGTTTTATTCTTACGCAATCTCTCACTAAAGGAAATTAGTAACACATTCATCCGTAAGTATTTAGAAGGTTTCAACTTTTTATTATCTCATCGCCACTTTTCCCAACAATGATTGTTTGAAAAACATTATTAAGTTGTAATTGAAAAATCATCGACGAAAATTGAGGTTATAAAATTAACCTTAATCGTCAAATGAAAAACATCTATTAATTATGGTGATTTAAAATTAGGCTTTCTGGTTTAAGTATTCCAAAAATCAAATCAATGCACTCGATTTATAAGTGCCACTAAAAATTGGCTGATTATTCCGATCTGTCACCCTGCTTTGTCCCCTTAGGGCAGGGGGACAGACCGGAAAAAAGTTTGATCTGTCCCTCTGTGATAGGGGGACTGGTACTGATGAGTCCGATCTGTCCCCCTAAGGGCACAAAGCAGGGTGACAGATCGGAATAATCTGATCGGAGAACTACCTATAGGTACGTTTTCAGATCCATTTGGTTACATTTTCCTGAGATACTTTTGGAACAGAAACGGGAAAAATTGAGAAAGCAGCTTGCTACACCAACTGTTGCAATGTTGCTATTCACAAAATATCATGGTTTGATATTTTGTTTGCATTTTTTTTAATCATTCAGTTAATCGAACAATAGAACTATAGACATTTGAATTAATTCCATAATATTCGTAGGTAGGGTTAACTACTTAATTTAATAGAAATAATTATGATATTTTTACCTTTTTACAATTGTATTGTGCAGTTCTGGTTCTGGGAAAAATATCACGCGAACAGCAACACCGTCAAAAAATGTCAAAATAACAAATCTAAACCCGAAGGGCTTCTCTCAAATAAACCGTAAATCTTATAAAATAATTGTTATTTTGCAAATATGATTTAAAACGTTGGTTTAGAGTGCTTAACAGTCAACAACAATGCTTACCGCGCGATAGCTTTGCTTAAAACGATGTGTTGGTGCAGCTTGATGTCCTGACAGGTATTCCGAAAAGGGAAACAAAGCGTATTATTTGTGTTGTGTACGATACGATCGTTGAAGATGTTTTCCAAGTCTCTGACGACTAAGGACTCTTTCCTGGAGCAGACGAAGGCCGCTCGCGAGGAGCGTGCGCTTGAGAAAAAACGGGAACAATCCGCCGTTACGGTCCAGGCAGTCATAAGGGGATGGCTCGCAAGACGGAGATTCCTCAACCGTATTCTGTGAGTTTTGTGTTCATAGTACTCGGTCCAGTTATATAAAAATAAAATAGGTAATAGCCATTCAAAATGAATATTGTTTTATTAATATAATTTTATAATTTATAATAATCTGTTATCAAACAGATATACCTATCATAAATAACGATAACAATACGTAAGTTCCTCTCACACTATCTTCCTCCAAAATGTACTAAAATATGTGCCGTACACAAAACTAAATGCTTTCAAAAAATATTTCATCTCAAATAACAAACTCCCAAAATACAAGCCCAGCTTTAGTTTGGTCGTCAGTTTCAGTACCTTAAGTAAAAATAAATAAGTACCTACTGTACCTATGTAACAAATTCTTGTTAATGCTCTCATTTGTAACATACACTTTTTACTTTACTTTTACTTAATACAGCATAGTGCAGAATATTGATCCATCCATTTTGTTTATAGAAATGATTTCGACCAGCTCCTACCGGAGTCAACAACTCCACAGGAAGAACCAGCTCAGCCAATAGAACTGATTCCAGCATTAGAAGTCTACAAAGTAACATGTAGACTATTCCTAGTCTTCAAACAACAGAGGGACCGCAAACGGTTTGAGAAGCTGTGCAAGTACATTGTTCAGAGCTTGCACTCGGAGTCTGTTAAAATGTCTTATGTTGGTGTCTTTTTAAATAAAGACTACAGGTATGTTTATTACTTTAAAAAAACCAATATGTTGTTCATGGTACTTACAATACAACACAACTAAGATGTAGCATAAATTTGAAAATTTGCATTTATTCAGTTTCAATTTTACGAATGTTATATGACTTTACAAGTTAACACATTAGGTGCGGCAGACGCACATGCGCGTTTTCATAACTTTATTCGAGTGCGGCGCGGCGCACATGTGCGTTCGTTGTGCATCTCTATTGTTTCGAAAACATCGTAAAAAGAAGGGTCGGTAAGGGTGTAGCATAAAGAAGCGTTTGCATAAAGAATTCAGCAGAGAATGTGTTAATGCGTTTGCGTAAAGTTCATTTTCGACTAAAGCAGTAAAAAAGATTGGTGATTTTGAAGGCACACTCACTACTCAGTTCAGGTGGTGATCAGGTTTACGAACTTTGCCGATGCTAGATCTAAATTGTGTTCTGCTGTAGGCAATATTTTATTAATTTTTATAACTGCAGAAGTCTTTTAATGTGTAAACATAACAGGTATCTATATCAATATAATAGAAATGTACCATCAATGCATCTTATACTTCACACTTATTATACTTTTTGGCAAGTAAACATGCACTACACTGATATTCTAAGAATTAATTTTGTTATCAGTTTCCCTATAAATGTAATTATTTAAGTCCGGTCTGATAACTAAAGTCTTACTAAAAATAAAATTACATAAAATGTATGTAAAATCTGTTATACAACTTCAGCTTAGTATTCATCAGTAACATTTAACAAAGTTAGCTTATGCAATCTCCTCGCCAGTGGATATGGAATAATGGCTGATTGATTATTTTTTTATAAAAACATAATAATGCAGTACAATATTCATCATATGAGCCAAAAGAGGAATACTACAGGACGTACAGAAAAATATTGCAAAATAAAATTACTTTTTACAAAATTACCAAAAAAGCAGTATTATTTATGAAATTATCAACTTTAAAAACATTTATGCATAAATCTATACATATCATATAATAAAAGTGTAACTGATCGCTGTCTGTACATGGTAGATATTTGAGGAAAACTATTATTGGGGGTCTTTATTAATGCAATAGGACCCAATACAATGATTTTTAGAATTTTTATAAGTTTGTCTGTGCGTTTGACCGTGCTAATCTCAGAAATGGCATAACCGATTTGTGTGCGGTTTTCAATAATGTATTGTGGTAAGCTTCACTTAACATTTAGTGTTTGTTTTATTTGAAACCGTTAATAAATAAGAAAGATATGTCAGCAAGCAAGCCGGAAAGAAGAAGTTACCTCTGACCGCTAGTGCTAGTAGTTTATACTGAAACTAAAAGTGGCAACAGTTTTAACATTTTATGAATATTTCCAGTCTCCGCTGGATAGCTCACATCAAGGATCTCCTGTACAAATGCTGCCTATATCTCGAGGAACTGAAGCCGGAGTCTCCTATAGACATGCAGAGTATCCTGGTCCACCTCCACACGTTGGTAGCGTTCACTGCTAACAACACGTGGGCTCTCACGCGACTGAAGAACTTTGAGAAGCTGAGGGGAGGCATGACTCAATTGTGTGCTAATGTCATGGGCTCACTGTTTCATAAGGGATATTATTTGACTTTGAAGGTGAGTCAACAACAATAAAATTATGATAAGCAATTGGGAAAAATCCCAATATGTTGTGTTTTATACGGGTTATTTATGTTAAAATGGATTAAATGCAAGTCATTTAATCAACATCCTACTTTTGCATGCTATATGTTGTGTATTTCTGTATGTTTACACAAACACTTTTACACATCTACAAGGAGTAACTTAAATAACGCACAACTTATTAAGGGGTCATTGTACTCATCATTATAAACAACTTTTACTATGGGACCAAACCTGAAATCGCGAAAAGAAATCAGCTGTTCAGTACATTTATGTTCGCATAATAAGTCAAAATGTTCTGAACAGCTGATTTTTTTTCGCGATTTCAGGTTTGGTCCCATAGTAAAAGTTGTTCATAATGATGAGTACAGTGACCCCTCAAGAGGTTGTGCGTTATTTAAGTTACACCTTGTATATCTGTACATATAATAAAACAGTAGAATCAGGTGTGTCTCATTGAAGAAAACTAATAAAAATAGAACCAAAGCCGGTGATTTTTAGAATTCTTTTCTGTCTGTCTGTCTGTTTGGTAACAGCTAGTCAATAATATTTTTAAAACTGGATTAGGTCGAATCTGAGGGGATGTTATCAATTTGTAAGTCAGTAGTTAATGTCATTTCCAAATAAGCAATGTATTGACCCGGGCCACATTATGGATTCGCAATTACAATGCCTACAAACGTCAAATAACATTAAAAGCTATAGTTTTAACCTATTTTCAAGAGCTACGCTTAATTAACTCTAATCCCCTAAATGGAACAGTGTCACTTACACTAATTTGATAATTTGCATGACACGTATCTTTGCTGCTTCTAATTTTGTGAGTAAGTAGAACTTCAGGAATAGTTACAAGCCAATATTTTGAAATGTCGTTGTACTGATGATAAAATAATTAGCACCTAGTTGAAATAAATGTAAAGAGAAGTATCTTAAGAGGCTACCGAGCACGCAGTGGCGCCCTCATCATTTGTTTGTTTTTTTTTTTTTTAGAATGAAAATTGATTTAAAATTGAGAGTTTCCTTTGTTCACAAACTAAACTAATTTTATATATACTATAAGCATGTTAAGTTGAGCTCCACAAGACTATACGTTATTATTATTTCAAACAGTAATTATATATTGTTAAATTTTATTGTAATCCTTAAAATGGAAAATGGTGGCAACTTTTTTCCGGATCCAGTGTAAACGGATGCAGCTGAATACTACTATTTTACATGGAGCGACTGCCTATCTGACCTCCACAACCCCGTTACTGGGTAATACAATACTCCTAGGTAAGACTTTCGGGCTTCTGACGACCCGTAACTACTGTAAAAGTTCCACGAATGACAGCCGGGACCAACGGCTTAACGTGATTTCCGAGACACGGAAGTGGTCTGGGTATGTAAAGATGGTCACCCATCCACGGACCAACCGCGGCAAGCGAAGCTTAAAGTGATGGATCTTCTAATTCTAAAATAGTTTTAGAGTATTTTTTTTTAGTATAAAATGCAATGCCCTATCTAATGTGATCTCATATTCAAACACACAAGCAGTTCTTATAACGCCAGTCTTTGTAAAATATGTTTCTTGTAAGCGCGTCAGACTGCATCAAATTAATTAAAACTAAGCGATTGCTTGTGTCGCAGTCATTTTGTCAATTGATGGTCGCTTGTCGTCAATTTAAGCAAGTAATCACGCAAATTGTTTTTGTACACTGAACCGCAATGTGGGTAACACTTGAACTACAAAAAACCTCTTACTGCCACGACTTAAAGGCGCTTTCAATACTTAATTGTTACTATAGACATGCCGGTGACTGTACCATATTAATAATAGGTAGTACACAATGTTGCAAGATTATTTGTGCAAGTTTTATCAGCTAACAATAAGACATATTGTTGCTATTTTATATGCTACAGTACCTGAGCGACCGAGCTCTGTTCTGATGAGAATATATAAAACGAGTTTTCCCAGATATGAGACCTAGATCGATTTTTCGCATCATAAACTCCTATATTGCAACTTTCATCGAAATCGTTAGTCGTTTTCGAGAACGTGATTACAAATATACAAATATTGCTCATTGAATAGTATAGGTTAAGTATGTGACTGGTCACAGGTGATTATTTACTGATATTAATAGCTAAACTAATCACTTTATATAATTTGTTTCCTAATGAAGAAGCTATTTTGTTACTAATTAATAGTTTTACATGTAATTGGTTGTGTAATTAGTATGGTTGCATCTTACCTGCAGTCATCAATGAGGTCTTTGTGGTGATAATAAATTGTCTTGGAAACAAATTATTAAAAAAAATGCGAAGTGTTTATAGAAGGAACAGCACCCATGCACGATTTCTTTACTTAACAAATACTTTACAAAGATCTTAACATACCACTATTCCTGACATATTCACCAGGCATGTTAGGCTTAAAGCGACGATAACCGACTTTTAATGATTTTAAACTGAAGATCACGTCTAAGTAGTGTTAATGATTTAATAAAAATATAATGCTAAATTAGAGCATTTTCTTAATAAATTAATGTTAATCTGTGAATATTTTAGATTATGTTTATATTACACAGTGTAATTAATTTGTAATGTTATGTCTAACGAGGATATAAAAGAATCACGCAAAAACTATCAAGCGTATTTTTATGAAACCTTTACCATTTTAAAGATTTATTTTTTATATCTTTTAATATACGTGTTTTATTAAAATACCTTTTCTTTTATATATAATAAATTAATAATGCGTCTAATTTGGGCTGAACAGAGGACATACGACGCGTTGCGTGAGCTCAGCACAGAAGACGCAAGCTAACCTCTCAAGGCCATTGGCATTTATCTGCGCCTTAACACAATAAGTAGGTAAATATGATGTGTTCAATGCTGGTCAGTTTCTAATATTAAAAGTGCCATTTTCATTGCTGTGGGACAATGGAAAACCAACATTATTATTATTTACTGGTCGCTGTGGTATGGCAATGCTTAGGCAACGCCTATGTTCAGCAATGGACGTCTTTCGGCAGTTATGATGATGACGATTGTAATAATAAATAAATAAATAAATCTTTATTTTCAAACAAGAGCTCCATAAAATATGAGTTGGCACTTACTGACTAAAACACTTTAAATAAACTTATTTCACATATCTGAATGACGGTCTATGAGCCGCCATCCAATGACCTATTATTTGGCCATCCACCCTGCCGGCTACAGTAGCCACGAGGCTGTTGGGGCGGTCGCGCACCCGACGCCTCAGTGATGCAATTCGCAGACGCAGCAGCGAGCCGAAATCCGGAACGCGTGCGTTAGCGAACATCCCCGACGCGCTACAGAAGCGCGGCAACCCCAGCCTTACCCATAATATCTTTACTCCCTTTCTGTTCCAGTCCCTCCTACTCCGCGGACTATGTCGCGAGAAGATTTACCTGAAGAACATATCGTTGACCGCCATAGTGACGCTGTCGTTGCGACCGCTGGTGTCCGCGCAGTTCTCAGAAAAGCTGCTCACCATGTATATCATACAGATCCTGTCGGTACCTACGCTAGTGTACCATATGCAGCAGATATCGCCTGAGGTGAGTACTGAAACATACGTCTATTTTATACATAGTTCGTTTGGATACTTTGTGGAGATATTCAAAAAGGGGGTTCCCTTTTCCAAATCCAGCTTCCTTAAAAAACAGGGTTTACTCTGGTAAAAAACAATACAAAACTGATGCCGTGGTAAAAATATTTTAATATATTTATTATTTGTGAACTTTTTTTTTCTTTATCAGTCAGCAAAATAGCGGGGCTGGCTGCCCAGGCGTTGGTAGCCAGTGTAGTCACTTGTGAACATAATTATTTGCACACTAAAAAAATATTTGTGTACCTTTCAATCCTTTGAGGGCTGACGCACACTTGTGCGAGCCGCACCGGATTGCGAAGCCTCACATCTTTTTCGTACATTTTGTATGAAAAATTGCACAATACAGGCGGACCGCACTGCACTTTTTAGGGTTCCGTACCCAAAGTGTGCCAAACGGAACCCCATTATTAAGCCTCCGCTGTCCGTCCGTCTGTCTGTCAGCGGGCTGTATCTCATGAACCGTAATATGTAGATCGATGAACTTTTCACAGATCGTGTATTTCTATTGACGCTATAACAACAATGTTAAAAATTAAATTCCTCATACAAGGAACATGTTTTTTTAAACTGAAGTAAATATATTTTTTTATATTATTATGTAGGTAGAGTCGGTGGTACGGAACCCTTCTGTGCCAGTCCGACTCGCTCTTGGCCGGTTTTTTTTTTTATTGAAATGCGATGCGCTTAGCTTTAATCTACTAAATATTAAAACATTCCACTTGTCCACAGTCGATGTCGTCATTCCGCTCCTTCTCGATGTTCGACAAATGCCTTGAGTTCCTGAGCACAGACCAGAACATGCGCATAGTGTTCAACACACTGGAGGGCAACTACGCGCTGTGCCTACTAGCCAACCTGGTGCAACTAGCGCACTCCGAGCGCGAGTACGCGCAGATCGAGTCCTACCATCCGACGTTTGTGGTGAGAAAATGACACGTTGTACTTCCTAGAGCTTCTTAAGAGTCGTCCATAAGCAATGTGGGTGGGGAGGTGAATACCAATGAATGTCTACCAGGCGTTCTCGGGGGTGTAGGGTGAAAAACATAAGAAAAGACAAGAAGCCCGAAAGTCTGACAACCAATCTTACTAAGGGGTATCGTATTACCTGGTAATTGGGTTGCGGAGGTCAGATAGGCAGTCGCTCTATGTACTATAAAATACTGATATTCAGCTGCATCCGGTAAGACGGGAAGCTGACCCCAACATAGTTGGAAAAGACTAGGCAGATGGCTTTTATGAACGACCCCACTGAAATGTCATTAATCTTTTGCAGTTGGTGGTAACACGCTTCCTCGACTCCTGCCAACAATACGTGGTTTGCAAAAAGGGGAACCTCAGCAACTGGCACCCAATCCTGGGCTGGTTCTCTCAAAGCTTAGACATTTACCTACCTCCAGCGATGGGCAACCTTCGGACACAGCTGTCATTGCTGTGGGGCGCGCCGATGTTGAAGAAAGTGTTGGCGACCCCTTTGAAGGAAATGATAGACGCGGGGGTGACCGGGGAAGAGGGCGCTGGACCCTCGCAGCCATCCACTCCGGTGCAGAGCAATAATCCGGCTGCTATTATTAGGAGGGCTATTGAGGCTAGGACTAATAGGTGAGTGTGTTTTGCTTGGATTTTGTACAATCGGAATATTTCCAAGTACTCTAAAGCGCAGACCACACTGGGAGTGAAGCGAAACGAAGCTAAATAGTTTGGAGTCACTTGTAATATAAATTGAAAATTTCACAGACGTGAGGGGTATCGATATCTAACCCCCAAAAACCCCCATCCATGACACCCTTCTACCTTCGAACATCTAGACGCACTGCAAGTTACCATCTATACCTACATGTCATTCCACCAATTCGCACTAAGCGCTTCCAAACACCCTTCATAATGCGCACGGCAAAAGAGTGGAACTCACTACCTGCGTCTGTGTTCCCGAACGCATACAACCCGAATCTCTTCAAAGTTAGAGTGAACAGGCTTCTTCTGGATAAGCTCATTCCATTGTACACTTTGTCACCTCTGACCTAGACTATAGTCAAGAACAAACCCATCTTAAAAAAAAAAAAAACACGATAAAACATAAGAAAACAGTTTTCTAAACTCATACTTCAACAACACTAACGGAAAAAATCAAATCTTTTTATTTATTATTTTATTGTATTTTGATATCGATTCCCATCGCGTCTGCGGAATTTAGTTAGCCAATTTAAAATAACCCTGTATATTAAAGGCCTTATCCGGACACTGTTGCTTCGAGAGGTTCCTATTCCGGATAAGACGGGAGAAAACGCCCGGGTTGGGTGGGTTACCATTGTGTTATGGGTTACCATTGTGTGGATCGCCCGGAGGACACGGTGGAGCATAAGTTGGAGGTCTGCCCAGCTTGGGCAGAGCACCGCCGCGTCCTCGCGGAGGCGATCGGCGGCGGCGATCTCTCGCGTCCGGCCCTGGTACAGGCCATGGTACGGAGCGAGAGTGCATGGGAAGCCGTCACCTCCTTCTGCGAAGCAGTAATGCTCGCGAAGGAGGAGGCTGAACGCGTGAGGGAGAGGCAATCTTTGCGCCCTCCTAGTCGCCGCAGGAGACGTCCTGGGCGTCGGGAATCGATAGCCGATTCCCGGCCACCGTAGGCGTGGGCTTGCGGATGGCGAGCAATGGGTAGCTCGCCGTCCGGTAAGAACCAGGCCCGGGTCGACGGCGCGTTGTGTTCCACGCGCGCCTCAAAGAGATGTCAGCACTACCTGAAGGGGTCCGCTAGGGCCGATGCCTGCCAGGGTTGGGGGTTGTTCGAAAGAGCTGAAGGAACACGGGTGGGTTTTACGAGTAGTCAGTAGAAGTCTCCCCTCCCGCTCCACCCAGAGCGGGAGAAGTTATTTGATGATTTCCCATCCAAAAAAAAAAAGAAAAAATAGGTCTAACATAACAAATTGTTCAAACTATTGTATGCCTACCATGGTAGAGCAATGCAAACGCACACCAAAATAACTCCATAACGTCTCTGTAACCACCATCTTACAATAAAGATCTTTGACACATTCAGTTTTTATATAGAATAATCTATGTATATTATGTACGAGTAGGTACACCATAAAAATGGCTCAGACTAAGCTATGCTAACTATGGCTATGTTTAATGACTGATGGCATAGCTTTTGCCCCACCAACAACACAATTTGTTGTTATTTCAAAAGGCCGCTACAGACAGACAAGCGCAGGCCACACTGGGAGCGAAACGAAACGAAGCTAATTTCGATTCATTTCCTTCCACGTCTTTTCAAACTTCGATTTACACTGCGTATTAAGCGAAACGAAAACGACAGATAATTTAAACTTACATTCGAAGTGACTACAATAACTACGGTTGGTAACCTCAAAAAAAAAAAAAAAACATGAAATTAATTATTTTTTGTTTTAAGTATTATGTTTAGATACCGATAGGTCGCGTCTGCGGAGTTTAGATAGCCAATTTAAAACAACCCTGGGGCATGTACAATTAACGCCATCATTTTTGCAGTGCTAGAGAGAGATGGAGCTATACATGACCTATAGCACCATCCCTTTTTCGCAACGGAATCATGATTGCGTTATTAGTTCATAATACGGCCCCTGTATTTCTCTCTAGTCAGCCTGTATATTTTGTTGATTAGCTGTCAGAACAGAACTATTATGCTCAGGACACATGCTTCTGAAATGAAACGTCTAAAACATACGTGTTGTTTTCAGATCGAACGCAAACAAACACTACAGAAAGTTAGGTTCCCCTGACTGTACCAAAGCGGCTCTCATATGTTCCATGTACCACACGGCTCTGCAGACTATGACGCAAGTCAAACTTGATATACTTACTGGTGAGTTTTCATTTAATAGGTTGGGGAAAAAGTTTCTTCGCATTTTTTAAGAAAATTCAAAACATTTTTTAATATAGTTTATTTACATTTAACTAAAGTATGTAGGTACCATTTTGTTCGATAACTTTTTGCCATCTTGTAGGTAGGGACATGATCCCATTGCTATAGAAATTTTGGGACTTCTGGTCAAAATACCGCGACAAGTGGTTTTGGCAGTCCTCTCGTGATGTTAACCTGACACTGCCTAAAGAATTCTGAAGAGACCGAAACAGGTGGAAATCTGAAGGTGCAAGGTCAGGACTATACGGCGGATGCATTAACACCTCCCAGCCAAACTCTCTTAATTTTTGCTGAGTGGCTAAAGATGTGTGAGGTCTAGCGTTATCATGATGAAAAATCACACCCCTTCTGTTGATTAATTCCGGCCGCTTTCTCTCAACTTCTTGCTTTAATCTCATCAGTTGTTCGCAGTAGAGTTCAGAATCGATGGTCCTGCCTGGTGGTAACAGCTCATAATGACTGATGCCCTTCCAATCCCACCACACACACAGCATCACCTTGTTGCGAGTTAACCCGGGTTTCGCCACAGTCTGTGAAGCCGTCAAAGGCCGGTCAGGCCTTTGACCACGACCGTTTTCGCACGTTCTTGTCATACGTGATCCACTTTTCATCACCAGTTATTAGCTTCTTCAAAAATGGTTCGGTTTCGTTACGTCGTAATAAAGAATCACAAATGAGTACACGGTTCATTAGGTTTATTTCAGTGAGCTCGTGAGGTACCCAAATGTCGAGCTTTTTTGTGTACCCAGTTTTTTTCAAATGCGCCAAAACTGTTTTGTGGTCAATTTCCAGTTCTTCAGCTACGTCGTAACTACTGATATGGTGATCTTGCTCCACTTTTTCAAAAATGGCATCCATTTTATCCGTAAATCCGACCAGAGCGACGTGCATCTTTGACATCAAAATTTCCGGATTGAAAACGCTTAAACCAAATTTGTGCTACTCTCACAGACACTACACTAGGTCCATAAACATCGCAAATTTTTTTCGCGGCTTGCGTTGCATTTTTACCTTTTTTGTAGTAAAATTTTAAAATGTATCGAATTTCTTCATTAGATTCACTAATCTTGACGGTACGAAAAACAAATGAAAATCACACATTTTCCTAATTTGAATTAGGAATTATGTTCTTTAAAATTTAAACTTTCAATGATACCAAAACCAGCCAGATATAAATAGTAGGTATAGCCAAAGAGATTTTATTACAAGTTCATACATACTATAATGCGAAAAGACTTTTTCCCCAACCTAATATTTATTTTTTTACTTCACTTTTGTCGATGTGGTAAACCAACGTGGACTCTTGGAGTGCTGGAATGGGATTTATATTTGTGTTAATTAATAGCGCCCCATGTTTACACTTATGTGTCGCTGTCTCTTCAAATTACGCATATGAGAAACGACAGGTTCAGAACACGACTGGTAGAAAATGCCTAAGGCCGCATTCATGTAGAATGCTGGTAACCGGCGCTGGCATATCGGCGCCGGTTACCAGCGTTCTTTATGAATGCGGCCTAAAGACTTGTGTATTGACGTAGCGTTTGTCAGCGCTGAAAAGCACTAGTTGTGAACGTTGGTCGGCGCAGAAATGTATGAAAACTGTCTACGTCGAGCAACGTTGACAACCAGCGCTTGACGGTGTCGACAAGCGCTGGCATATCGGTGCCGGTTAACAGCGTTATACATGAATACACCCTTAGCCCTCGTTTACGGAGACTCGGAGTGTTGCGCGTCGCGTGCGGCGTGGCGTCTCGCGGCGCGTCGGACGTTTTTTTAGTTTACAGACAGATGGTGCGTGCAGCGGTGACAGGCGGCGTGTTCATACGAGGGCGGCACTGAAAATTTCGGGAATCAAGGAAGTGACACAACATTACTATTTAAAAATGTATTTATTGCTTTTCGAAGTATTCTACGCGAAATTTGACACATTTTTCCATATGGAACCAATCATTGAAGCAACCATTCCATTCGGAAGTTGGGGTCTCCAAAATGGTCGTTTTGTAGGCGTCCACAGCTTCTTCAGGTGATGAAAATCTCTGACCACGCAATTTATTCTTTATTTTAGGGAAAGTATACAAATCATTAGGGCTTAGGTCGGGGCTGTACGGCGGATGGTCTAATAATTCTATGTTTTCTTGCTCTAAAAACTCTTTTGTTCTGTGCGCGGTGTGAGAACTCGCATTGTCGTGATGGAGGATGATGCGGCGGTTGCAGTTCTCTTTACGGAGTTCAGAAACGACCTGTGGCAAACAAATGCTAGCATACCATTCTGCATTAACCGTTCTTTGTCCCTCAAGAGGAATAGTCGCAACATGTCCGGTTTTGGAGACAAACGTGGCCACCATTTTTTTTGCAACACTCCGTGAACGAACAATTTTTGTTGGCTTTAACTCATTTTCGAACACCCAAACTCGTGACTGGTTTTTTGTTTCGGGTTCGTACGCGTATATCCAGGATTCGTCACCTGATACGATGTTGTATACAGCATTTGAGGATCCTGCGTGGAATCTTTCGAGAGTTCTGACGCACCAAGTAACGCGAGCCGCTTTTTGCTCTTCACAGAGCGAATGCGGTATCCATCGGGAAAACAACTTTTTTACACCTAATTGTTCATGCAAGATTATTTGTATTTGACTCATGCCAATGTCTAAAGTTGCCTGAATTTCGCGGTATGTCACATGTCGATCTTCCTCAATCAGCTTACGCACAGCATCAACGTTTTCTTGGGTGACTGCAGTTTTTGGACGACCTTGACGGGGATCATCACTGAGCTTGACACGTCCACGTTGAAATTCAGCAAACCAGCGGTAAATTGTGGTTTTGAATGGGGCTTCATCACCAAATGCAGAAATCATCCGGTCAACACACTGTTTTTGTGTTAAACCACTTCGAAAGTCATAATAAATCATCGCTCTTGAATTTTCTCGAGTCAATTCTATTTTCTCAACGACTAAACAAGTTTGACAAAACCTTGTGACAAGACCGAGAATCTTTTTTAAAATAAATAAATGGTATTCAATTTTTAAAACCAAGGAGTTTTCAATTAAAAAGATTTTAATATGACAGGAACAATGGAAATATTCCATTCCCGATACTTTTAGTGCAGCCCTCGTATCGTCGCGGGCGACCTCGCGGGCCCGGTCGCGGGTGTTGCAATGTTTTACCGTGAACGGAGAATTGCAGGAATAGCTGGCCGCAACGTTGTGTGCGACGCGGCGGTGCCATCCGCGAGCTCCGCCTGCATTTCAAGCAAACGCGAGTAAAATCGCTTCTTCTTAAACGCTCTCATACGACGCCACATGTTTGAATTTAGTAGGGGTCGCGCTGCTCACGTGTCCGTAAACGAGGCCTTAGGCATTAAGTCCGCCTTTCTAAAGTATTCTTCACTTGTGCATTAAGCTTAATAAATAAATAAATAAACTTGCCATAATGCGTCGTCATGAGAAACAAATAAGACGTGTGAAATTCCTACCAGGTACTAACTGCAGAAGTTGAATAGACAACGGATCTACTCATAAACTTTTCTTGCCACGAGTGCTCAAAAATTACGTACCACAGACAATAAAAAGGATTATAACGTTTCTTCTCTCTTTTCAGGGTTATGTAATCAAGATGAAATATTATACTCGTTATGGCAATTCTTGTGCACTTTGGGACCTAACTGTGGGTTGAAATCCTTCCTCGATCTCTTAGCTGTTAACACGAAGACGTCTGCGCCGGAGTTCCAAATGTTGATACTTTTCGCCGACTGCATGACGCATTATGTTACGTGAGTATTAGATGTTTCAAAATTTATTCCACATTGCAGCTGTAAAGTAGACCTAAAAAAAAAAAGAGATTTTCTATGGTCATTACAGAGACAGTTTTTCGGGTTGCTGGAAAAAGTATGGTGAACTTTTTTAGAGACATAATCCAAAAGACATAACAAAATTGTCTGACAGATAATAATACACCTTTATTTCAGACCACAGAGAATCCACACAGTATGCTTAATGAACATAACTTAAAAACTTAAAACTAATGTTATAGACATTAGTTTCTATGATCATCTTTTCATGACTAATCCAAACAAGTAGTTCTGCGAACAGTAGACCTCGCGAGCACAAACTTTATTGAAACAATAATAATTAATATAGCACTAAAGTTATTTAAAACGGGATATTTGCCATGTTTTTTTATGAAATCAACTTAAAGTACCTTTCAAATAAAAAAAGAACCATCGAAATTGGATCTAATAAGGCAGAGATATCCAGTAGCCCCCTGTTTGCCTCGTTTTGGAGGCGACACAAAAAATTCTCTAAAGAAACCGACTGACAGACGAAAGCAAATTTTGCCAGACGTGAAGCAGTGACGCTTCGCTCGCTTCGCTTGCTCAGTCAATAATCTTACGATAGGTACATTCTGGAGCTGGACTAAACACTATCCACGGAAACATTTATAGACTAATAGTATAATAACGCCGAAGAGTTGTTTGAACGGGCTAATCTCTGGAACTACCAGTTTGATTTGAAAAATTATTTTTGCATTTGATAGCCTAATTCTTGAGGAAGGCTATAGACTATTTAACATCACGCTACGACCCCTAGGAGCAGACTAAAAAGAAAAAAGAAAGAAAGCGAAAACGAAGTTATAGCGGAGGTGGGTGATGGAATGCGACGGTGTGGGTCGGGGACCGAAATTTCACGCGGACGAAATTGCGGGCAGAAGCGAGTATTTTTATAAAATAATGTCATGATTTCTTTTCTTCCCAGAATATTAGACGATATGGAGATGTATGAGCAACAGAATCCGTTCAAGTTACAAGACTTTATAAACATGTCGCAGTTCCTCAACATGTTCGTCTATAAGTCCATAATGGGTCAGTTATTTGGTAAGTAAAGTTCATGAATCATGAGCAGTTTTATTACATGGACAGTTTACACAGTTATATTTTGAATTTGGGGCGTTTTTTTTTTTTTTTCATTTCAATTCATTAGGCGCGACCGACGCGCATGCGCGTTTTTGGACGTTCACCATGTGCTTGACGGCACGTATGCGCGTCCATACAATTTACATAACTTTCTTCGAGTGCGGCGCGCCGCACCTGTGCGTTCGTTGTGCATCTCTATTGTTTCGAAAACATCGTAAAATAAGGGTCGGTAAGGGTGTCTACACCCAAGATATTTTTTGCACGCACCCGAGCGTTTGCCACACAGGATTAGTGTAGCATAAAGAAGCGTTTGCATAAATTTCGCTAAGAATTTAGCAGATAATGTGTTAACAGTATAAAGAATGGCCAACAAAATCCAATTTGATGATGATGTGATTTCTTTGCAAAAAAGATCGGGTTTGTTTCCTCACTAAACTGGAATCTCATAGTTTATTTGACCACATTGCTCTATTTATTATAAGTTTTAGTTCTAACATCAGCTTTTCAATCCGCAGATCTCAAAACAATCCAAAGCAACGAGCTCTTCAGCTCACTCCACACACTACTACTAGTACTATACCGCCGCGACTGTCGGCGCTCGTACACGCCAGCCAACCACTGGCTCGTGAGGGAGATACGCGAGGGTCAGTTCATGGCCGACCTCGAAAAGGGCAAGAAGCCTCAGCAAGTTAGTAATGGTGGTTATTAATAACGCTTAGGGTCAATAACGTATTTACCCTATGGCTAAGAGGGCCATGGCCCGGGGCGAACTGCGCTGCCTTATTTTCTTGATACAAGCAATATACCTACTCTTCTAGCCAGCCGCTCTGTAGCGAACATTTTCTAGCTCGCTTCGATCGCCTTTGCAAGCTTCTATGCATAAGTCGACAAAGTAACTCCAATATCATCTGTATGAACGGTAAAAAGAAAATCTAACCAGTCCGAGCCGAGGTGCTAAAACTCTCGAGCTCTCTTCGCTCGCTCTTGCATCTTCGATGCTCTTATTTTGATGTTTTTATGAATAAGTCGGCTTATGAATAAGTAACTTTTATATCTGTATGGCCAAAAGGAAACGTAACATATCCGAGGCGGGGTGCAAAAACCCTCGTGCTCGCTCCGCCGCTCATTTAGGTATGCTAGATTTTATGCATTAAACTGGCCACAAAATAATAGGTCCGTTTTGACAGCCTCTATCGTTTCATATGCCAACGAGAGACAAACATAGCGGGACTAAGAGGGACACCCTCATGTCAAAACGGACCTATTATTTTGTGGCGAGTTTAGTCAACAAAGAAAGTTCTCTATCCGTCAAAAGAAAATCTTTTCTATCCAAGGTGCTAAAATATTAGAGCTCCCTTCATTCGTCACCGCATGTTATTGGTTCTTTTTGTAAAATTATCGTCAAATCACCACCACTCCTGCAGTGGCGAAGCTTTATCATTTTTTTTTATGTGGCAAACCTTATTGACGCGGGCGCCAATTCTTAAAAAAACGCCACCGGTAAGGGTGGATAAAACGAAAAACCAATAAAAATATAAATAAATAAAAAACAAATACACAAATAAACAGATATTGTGGCAATAGCTCAATTCCTAAACTTGAAGACCACTGAGCGACAAGCAGTGAGATCTAACCCCGCCCTTTGCCCCACTTACGTAGACCTTATGAAAGTGGGTATCGATTTCAAGCCAATAGTCTAACGAATCTACAGGCATTTTATTTTGTTGAAAGTGATTATTTCCAAGTTAATGAAACTAACTAATAGTTTCATTAACATGGAAATAATCACTTTCAATATGCTCTTATTTTGTGTTTATTATTTCAGGTGCTAGTGCAAAAAACGCCTCACATGATAGCGCACGGAGAACGTGTCAGATTATTCCGGCGCGCCGTCGCCGATGAAAAGGTAATTCAGATTATCGTCTCTATAAAATCTTGAATTAATTCACTGGCAGACAATGCACACTCTAAACCGTTGGGTCTACATACATGAAATTAATGGCTTAAATAATAATAACAATACATTTCAATGGTTAGGGTAAGGTTTGGAAGGGGCATCCTAGAATCAATTCTATATTCTTGTAAATGTTGACTTTCAAAAGTGCCTATTAACACGTTCTGTGCGGCCAACGCGCATGCGCGATTTTCGAACGTTCACCATGTGCTGGCGGCGCTTATGCACGTCCATACAATTTATATAACTTCCTTCGAATGCGGCGCGCCGCACCTGTGGGTTTTTTGTGCATCTCTATTGTTATTGGCGTAATTGTTTTATGACCCATAAAACTGGAAAATTTTCAAACACACATAAGCGTCTCGCCGCACTTGGGACAAGTTTCTAACGCCGCACATATGCGCCCAGCCGCACTGGGTAGAGATTCCCGCGCATGCGCGCTCATAGCACCAGACGAAGTATTTTTTGGGCGCGCATGAGCGTTTGCCGCACAGGGTTTAGTGTATCATAAAGCAGCACTTGGAGCAAATTCGCCAAATAATTCAGCAGTTAATGTGTTAATGGCCTACATGATATAAATTACTAGGTTCTGCCCGTGACTTCGTCCGCGTGAAATTTCTTGTGAATTGTCGCATTACATCACCTGCCCGCCCGTGCTATTACTTCGTTTTTGCTGGGTTCTTTCTGACTTATTTTTTATTTTTGTTCGCTCCTAAGGGTTCTATCGTGATGTTAAATGTCTAAAGCCTTCCTCAAGAATTGGGCTATCAAATGCAATAATAATTTATCAAATCCGACTGCCAGTTCCAGAGATTAGCGCGTTCAAACATACAAAAAAACTAGTATAGATTTGACTTTGGATCTATGCGGTGTTCTGCTACAATAAATCCATATTATGTTTATAAGGTGGTCCTGGGCCTGACGGAGCGTGCGTGCGGCGGCCGGTCGACACTAGTGACAGTGCGTCGCGCGCGGCTGGTGGAGGACGGTTACCGGCAACTAGCCGCGTTACCGTCGCGCGCGCTTAAGGGCTGCGTGCGCGTGCGCTTCATCAACGAGCAGGGGCTGGATGAAGCGGGCATCGACCAGGATGGCGTGTTCAAAGGTACGCTCAAACACTACACGACAGAGTCTAGTCAAGCTGCGAAAGATCGAAAAATAAATCTCAACTAATAGCTTTCAGCCCCTCAAGCGTCCGCTATCTAAATAAATATTCGCATAAGTCCATGTCAAATATGTTTTTTTTTTTATATAATAGCAATACAGATATCATCCTCAATCTACAGTACGCTACCTTCGGAAAGTGGTAAATCCTTCCAAATCTGGATTACCAAACTAACTAAAACGCGAAAGCTACTGACAACGTCAATTCTTTATAAAAGTTGAGCCACATCTGTCAGCACGAAATCACCTTTTTTCATGCTCTATCCTTTTGTATCGCTCAGGATCGTTATTTCCTAGAGCGAGACAGATAATGCGCGCGGCGGAATCGGAGATGCGTTCGGATTCCGCCGCGCGCACTCTATCTTTCTCGGTTTAGGAAATGATATTGAGCATTAGAAAGGGATACAGCATGAAAAAAGGCGATTCCGTGCAGAGAGATGTGGCTCAACCCTATTTCTGTCTTCTCTTGGTCAGATTTTTTCCTAGCAAATCCTAAATAGCTTAAAGTTCACATAATCATAATGTCTCACAATTTAATAAATGGGGTCGCCTCTTTCGTTGAAATTAGATTGACGATTGTGAAGAGGATTTCCATATTTAAAGCAGTGGCATGAATATTTACTTTTTGTTACAGAATTCCTGGAAGAAACGATAAAGCGAGTGTTCGACCCGTCACTGAATTTGTTCCGTGTGACGAGTGAAGAACGCTTGTACCCTTCCCCAACCTCGTGTCTGCAGGAGAACCATCTGCAACTCTTCGAGTTTATAGGACGAATGTTGGGCAAAGCTGTTTATGAGGTTAGTGAGAATAGAATACCCATTTTCTACATGTTGTATACAGAGCGCTATCCAGTGTCCCATCTCAATGGAGAAAAAATACTTGAAATAATATGAAAACAAGGAATAAATAATATAAAAGGCAAATTAAAAAAAGAAACCCCGACCTCAATTTACCCTCATTTCTTTTTACTACTCCATCATCAGACCCTGATTACCATCTATCTATAACCATTCATCGAGACCATTCCAATGAGCCCAAACACGATACCTCTGCTGTAAGTTGGTGAGGAAGTTGGGTATCCTGCAAATTCCAGGTAATGCTGCAGCATCAGTCCAAGGCTTATATGATATTCTAATATCAGTAACAGAATATCAAATTTCGACTCGATCAGACCTGTGGAAGATGCTCACATCCAGTCATCAACTAGAAAAGAGCTGATAATCTTCAAACGACTGAATATATTTTCTTGAATCATAGATAACTAAGAACATTCTCGATAAAGTCGTCTTTCAAACAAAACAAAAAAAAAAATTCTAAATCGGTTTAGTCGGTTGAGAGCTACACACGTAAAACTTATATCACCCCTCTGTTTCCATCGGGGGTTAAAAAATAAATATACATGAAGAAACATAAAAATCGCCAGGCCTACAACTTTGTCTCGTTTCTTTTTTCATTTACAAAAAAATAAATTGTAACCTTGATCGAAAAAGTCAATCATTAATGAGTGAATGAAATGTACCGACCCCAGCGTGGTTTGACTAGACTCGATTACTCGAATGAACCCAAAGATTCACATTAGCCCCTGTAGCCTCATGTTACATGATGCAACAGAGACCATTATACAGGGTTATTGGTAAAACACCAACAACCTCTTAAGGGGTCATTGTACTCATCATTATGATCAACTTTTACTATGACACCAAACCTGAAATCGCGAAAAAAAAATCGGCTGTTCAGTACATTTATGTGATTTGTGTTCACGTAATTTGTCAAAGTGTACTGAACAGCTGATATTTTTTTTTGCGATTTCAGATTTAGTCCCATAGTAAAAGTTGTTCATAATGATGAGTACAATGACCCCTTAAGAGGTTGCTGGTGTTTTACCAATAACCCTGTATATCAAAGACTAGACCGGGAGCGCGATAATGGTAGGGAAGACGTGCCCTTAGGATATGATTAGGATTATTATAGCCGTACCGGATAAGCATCCTTGATCGGAAGAATCAATCATTAAGGTCAATAATTATTTCTCAAGGTCAACATCTCAAATAAAATGAAATATACCGGTTCATTTCTTGATTCACATATTATTATATTATTTGTTATATTTCTACAGGGCATAGTGGTGGACGTGCCATTCGCGTCCTTCTTCCTCAGTCAAGTGCTGGGACAAACCCATCAGGCGCTATACAGCTGGATCGACGAGCTGCCCTCACTCGACCGAGACCTCTATCGGAGTCTAACGTATATAAAACATTTTCAGGTATTTATAACAACTCAGGCTGGACGTAAACCTCAGCCAAATATTATAAGGACTCTTCAACAACGTCAAATCAGCAATAGTTCTCATCAGTAATAGTATCGGGAACAAGGTCCAAGCTACCGGCGGTCAGGGCTCTGTCCTTAAGTACAGCTTTCTGAATCTAGCTCTTAATCCAGCTGCCCAACGAGAGCCTCCTCAGGTGTTGGTCGAGACTCTTGGCTATAAGCCATTGGCCGTCACGACTGTCAGCACAATGGTCACTGAGTCGCCTCATTTCATTAAAAGCGTCTAAAGGGCCTCTGCGAGGTGGCTTCGGCCCCTCGTACGCCTTTCAAAAGTCCGGGACCCCAGGGTCTCGAGATATGCGAAAAGGTTAAATAATAATAATGCTAAATAAAAAACTTTTTAACAAAAAAGAAAACCGACTTCCAAAACAAAACACTACAAAGTGAAAAATAATTTTTATTTCGGCAGTCGGTGTCTTTGGTTTTGTATTTTCGTGTTATGCCACCGACTTCCGAAATTAAAATTATTTTTCACTTTGTAGTGTTTTGTTTTGGAAGCCGGTTTTATTTTTTGCTAAAAAGTTTTTATTTTTCACTTTTTAGTTGTGTTACCTACCCCACACAAATTCGAATACCACTACCTGCTATGTAAATAACAGTGATAGGAAGTTATTAAAACATCATCCAGATAAACTAAGTGGGAAAAATACGCATTATTGAAGCTAAGTCAAAAACTACCCAAGCAAACTTAATAAAATTTATATGGGACCACCTTGGAAGTATACCCTTTCAAACAAAAAAAACATTTTCTAAATCGGTCCATCCGTCTTTGAGTAATCGCGTAACAAACATACAAAAAAAAAAGCAAACAGATGAATCTCTCGATTCCTTCTCGACCTCCTCTTTTTTTAAGTCGGTTAAAAGCCTAAAAAGTTGGCAGCATTGTCACGTTGTATGGCGATGCTGATTCTTTGGCCAAACAATAGGCCAGCTTTTTGATCACGTGAAGAGTCGACCAACCGCTTAGCGATGTCTTGAAAAACCAGGTGGGCCCTCGGACCCTATGGCCCTAGTTATTAAACCCCAAATGGCTCGAAAATATAACTCCCAATAAGATTGTAATATTTCCTAGTTTAAGGTTTTCCGCACCTGCAGCAGCCACCCCAGCACAGCCCGCCGTGCTAGGAAGGTGGGATGGCGCAAGGGTGTCGACACATGCTTCGTCCCATACCAAACACCGACCTAATTTCCAAGGAATTATGGTCATTCCGTCTGGTCTCTTCACATCGCTGCGGTGACATGAGCACGACACATGATGTCATTAATACTGGGTTTGCTCTCGACTCTAGTCTAGGTCAGAGGTGACAGAGACAAAGTCGACAATGGAGTGAGCTTACCCAGAAGAAGCCTGTTCACTCTCACTTTGAAGAGATTAGGGTTGTATGCGCTCGGAAACACATACGCAAGTAGTGAGTTCCACTCTTTTGCTGTGCGCATTATAAAAGACATTTGGAAACGTTTAGTGCGAATTGGTGGAATATCAACCAGGTAGGGATGGTAACTGGCAGTGCGTCTAGATGTCCGATGGTAGAAGGGGGCCGGTGAAATCCAGTGGTAAGAGTTCTTGGGCACACTCACCAAAGTACAATCTGTAGAAGACCGACAAGCAGGCAACCTTGCGGCAATGAGTCAAGCTGTGAAGCTTGGCGTCCACCAGTTCTACGTCGCCAATGAGCCTCTTAGCTCTGCGTTCCACCGAGTCAAGCGCGGCTAGTTGGTACTGGTCTGCCAGCAATACCTCTACCGTCTCTCGGCTTTTAAAGTATGATAGATTTCCAGCTAAAATTATGATTTTCATCTTTTCAGGGCGATATATCTTCGTTAGAGCTTACGTTTTCGGTGGACGAAGAGAGATTAGGCGAAATAGTAACCCACGAGCTTGTGCCGGGTGGCAAAGCTGTTCCAGTTACGAACGAGAACAAGTAAGTGCTACAATAATCGCAACATGATACAAAAATGTTTCTAACAATCTATTTTGAAACTAATTTATGGATGATTTGTCCTATCCTATATACTAATTATTAAATGAGCAATATTTGTATAAATATATTTATAATCACGCGAATCATGTTCTCGAAAACGGCTCTAAAGATTTCGATGAAAATTGCAATATAGGGGTTTACGGGGGCGAAAAATCGATCTAGCTAGGTCTCATTTTTTGGGGAAAAAAAATCGTTTTCTCTATTTTCATCAGAACAGAGTTCGGTCGCCCAGGTACTTCGTAACTTATTTATTAAATAATTAAGGCTTTTACAGAATCAATCGAAACAATTTGTGAAATTCATTGTTTCTTTGCAAAAAGTTTTTTCAGGGCTAAAAAGTCGTCTCAAAATTTAATCTTGGCCAGTTATTATTTTGCAATTCATATTATTGTGAATGATTTCAATATGATTTGAATGTTCCAGAATAAACTACATCCACTTGATGGCCCACTTCAGAATGCACACGCAGATCAAAGACCAAACGAACGCCTTCATCAAAGGATTCAGAACTATCATAAACCCAGAGTGGTTGTCGCTGTTTTCTACGCCAGAGGTTTGTTTAGTTAAAAAAAAAAAAATACGTTCCGCCAATTTGACGTAGTTTCTTGTTTTGTTTTTTTTTTTAGCGAGAACGTACTTTATATGCGATGCATTGTATTATCATAGAAGTAAAGCAATTCGCACGCCGAAAGTTGACAACGATTCAACTTTTTGTCGTTCCCTTAACGTGATGGTGATTTGTAAACCGATTTAAGTTGATCTACGAAAATTTACTCGGTGAGTCTGCCCTCATGTGGGGCGCGTATTGCGCGCTTAGTACAGACGCTAGCAAGTCAAGCTACCCGAAACTGTCAAATTTTCCCAATCAACCTTGAACCTAATGCTTTTAGCGGTAAAGTTGAAAATCTATTAAAGAAATTTGACAGATTGTAGGTAGTAGCTTGATGTGCTGGCGTCTGTACATTCAAAACAAGGACATTGTCCACATAGCAACTGCCGCGCTGCCTGCTCTCGCGACAGCCTCACTTCGAATCTCTTCTGTCGCGTAAAAGTATTTCTTTTGAAACTACGCTCTTGATCTACACAAAAAGTACCGGGAATTATTCAATGAAACACAAAATGTGTATTGTTCATTTTATTGTTTCGCCTTCAAAGTATGGCCCTTTCAAAATAATACACATACACCAACGAATAACTCAATCATCAAAACTTTTTGGAATCGACCTCAGTACTAGTCGCGAATTCTCGCTTTTTGCGGTTTTGGCTCAGCACCCATGTCTCAACTCCAGTTACAATGCGTTTTATAAATGTGGTGTCGAAATTGACTCCTTCTATCATGTTTTCAGCTATTTAAACGCGATTGAGTTTTTGTAGAAAATTCAGGTTTTTCGGCACTAGTCGAGTAGCGACGCGTGTCACGCCCAAACAATCGTTTAAAATGCTAAAGGACACGGAAAACGGTGGGCCCAAATGTATTAAGTTGAGATATGATCTAAAAAAATTGTCTTACTTTTTTTATCTTAGAATTATTTGATATTCTAAGGCGCGTCGCCCACACGAGCTAGAGTCACACGAGTAGAGTAGAGGTGGGGAGGGAGGGTTCGGGGGGTTTTCCACGCTACCCCCCGCAACCCTGCACCACTCGCCCGCGCCGCGAGGCCGCCTTGACTCTACGTAACTCGTGTGGGCGACGCGCCTTAGACTTAGAATATAATATATCAGCTCATTTCTCGATCTGGTAGATAGTTTTCGTGAGATTATCGATTAATTGAGTCATAAAATATACAGAATTAACTAAAAATAGAGAACCTTCGGACTAGGTAACTAACTCAAGTAATAAATGCACTATATACAGGGTGACTCAGAATACCTCTTTTGATCCAGCGGCCCCATATTCTGTTGTGCATTATTAATCATTAGATGAAGTCCCCAACAATGTTCATTAAAGTTTTTGAATGCTTTCGACATGTCAAAGTTTTCTTCATATTTTTGATGGAGTCAACCCTAAATTTGGTTGACCTCTATTCTCTCTTCTTTGATATAGGGATGAATGCGTCAGATAAGACACTTAACACATAATAGTAAAAAGCCTATAATTTTCTTGCATCAGAGAGGCAAGTTGATTTTTTTTTTTTCAAGATTGAATTAAGTCTTGAATACCAGTATGATATGAGAAATACCTACGCAGAGTAGAAGTAGACGTAGCTACATACATCTGCATAAAACTGCAGTTTAAACCCAACTACAAGGTTTTTATAAAATACAAATACCTAGTAAAAAGTTTAATAAAATAAATATTAGCTCCCTATGAAAATTAATTCCATTTGTTAAACAGGTATCTATCCTCAAAAGTAAGATATCGAACGACCTAACTGTTTTCGTTACTCTTTGGTGAAATACATTTTTATAAGAATTAATTGCAGTTTTAATCCTCCGATTGGTAGAAATGCCACCAATATCTTGCAATTTCCTACACTATACTGCACGCCCATTGCTTCCGGCTTTCTTATTGGATATCGGCATCGGTTGAAGAATGCTTCAAATCCGAAAGATTTTTTAAACTGAAATGATTTTGAATGTTATTTAATCATAAAAATAAGATTCAAAATCATTTCAGCATACAAAAATCTTTTGGCGTGCCGCCGTGCCGCCGCGCGCGGCCTTTGAGCTCGCCGCCACCTTTGAAAGAAAATCACTAAAAGATTCCGTACATGTGTAATAATAACGCGATTCTATTCTAAGACCGGGCAATCTTTTTGGGGTTTTTGGATACTGTATTCGATTATTTTGGAATTAGATTTGTTTCATAATTATAGCAATGTATTTTATTTCTTTATCATTTAAAAAATACAGAAAATAGGTAAACCACTAAGATTTGTAATTAATGCTACAAATACTAGTCAACCTCGATAATACAATTTTAACTGGCCGCTTATCACATCATGGGACAGAAATACCGTAAGCAAAATGTAGGTGCACTGCTATCACTAGGTACAATATTTTATTTTAAAAATAGTACCTATTTATTATCGGAATTCACTTAATATCTTATTGATCCCTAAAATTGTGTACATTTTTATTATTGTAGGCTAGTTAAGTAATTAGGCATTTATTTCGCTAGTTCACTTCATTCTTTCGAGTTGGATGCATGTCGTCTAGTTTCGCGTTGGATTGCAGTGAATTTTGCGAGGAATCATGACCGAATATGCGAACAATGAATATTAGGACATTATCATGTCATAAACATGATAATGTGTGTAGGTGCGACTGACGGTAATCTTGCAGCAGCAAGACAACTGTCTAAGTTCTGTGTACCTTTTGTGTTTGTTGTCCTTATTGTGAATAAGTTCATGTGCTAAAACTATGAGTGTACTTACGTGTACCTACGTGTGTAAAGCTGCGCAGGATTTGAAAAGGAAAATGGTATGTACAAACTTAATAATTACCGTACTGATCATTTCACTCGCGCGATGAGGCAACAGCTTGCCAGGTCAAAGGATGCGACAATACCTAGATACCTACGGCCTGCGGTCATTGATTTATTTGGCTCCGCCTATCTAGGGTTGCTACGACATAGCAAAATTAAAATATTATTTGTATTTTGTAAGAGAAAACCGAAATTATTTAAAGTTGAGATATGACCATGGCGACCTTCCAGAATAACTAATAGTGTATTAAACAATACACTGTTTTCGGTATAACAGGGGTATTTTGAATCACACTGTATACTTATGTACAGACGCCAGCACATCAAGCTACTACAATCTGTCAGATTTCTTTAATAGATTTTCGACTTTATTGCTAAAGTATTAGGTTCAAGGTTGATTGGGAAAATCTGACAGTTTCGGGTAGGTTGACCTGCTGGCGTCTGTACAATATAGTGTAT
The DNA here is from genome assembly GCA_948252095.1 of Dicycla oo. Taxonomy (NCBI): domain Eukaryota; kingdom Metazoa; phylum Arthropoda; class Insecta; order Lepidoptera; family Noctuidae; genus Dicycla; species Dicycla oo. The sequence goes on from OX411718.1 coordinate 26,407,130, forward strand.
TTTAAATAAAATATCAATTAATTACTGATAACCAATATAATGATTAACGATTTCATATCGATTAAAATCAGTGTTATATTTTTAGTCTAAGTCACTGGCATAACAGCTGACTATACATAAACTGTTTTTTTTTATATATTTATATGCAGCTGACTGACATTGACACTAGACAGTTGCTAGCTTGCTCACTCGTTTCGTGTTTTCCGATGTGTTTTCCCGATAATTTTTCATTTTCAATGACGACTGCTTTGTTTTCTGCGGATTCTGACCCTGCCTACCTGATATGACCGTTGCTTTCACACTGGACACCGAAGATCGCTCACACGTTTGACTCGGAATTGTTATTTTGGATTTTACCGCCGTTTGTGGTTTTGTTAAGACTATGGATCGCTGTGTGAATTGTAGGATAGCAACTAGTAACAGCAATACATTAGGCCAACGACCCCCGACACTTAGACGAAACAATTCTGTCAGTGATTCGGCAAAGGCTTGCACCTCATTCTGTAAGCAAATATAACCTCATGAAAGAAGTTTGGAAGGTGAAGAATGTTTGAAAAGTCAGCAGCAGGTAGCTGCATGCTGACTTTTCAAACATTCTTCACCGTATATAATATACATTAGTGTTTAAAGAACATCTTTTGCACTGCAGGAATCGGTTGTTAGTTAAATATTGTAACATAACCTTACTTTTACTAAACATCTAATAATTCAAGCTCTCAGATTATCAAAACTTATAGAATTTTCAGGGAAGGACTGATAAGTTCGAATCTACGTATTATTCACATCATCTCGTTACATTTAGGACCAAGATTGTATGTAATATTTTCCGTCTCCTTTCAGTGGTTATCTAAATGGAGGCTGAAAATCGTCGTTTAAGTCTGAGAGATCAAACTGAAACGACGATTTTCAGTCACCATTTTCTTTACTTTAGCGATGTTAAGTTCAGTTGAAGACGTTGATGACCGACTAGAGCGAGGCAAATTTTCCACCACATCTGGACCACTTTTAAATGCTCTGTACCACTCATACAACCGTGTTTTTGATAAAGTTGATACACCATAAGTCTTATAAAATATTTTCAGCGCTTCGTACAAGAAATTCCATTAGCAATGCAAAATTAAAGCTAGATTATTTTTTACATATTTTTATCCATTGTAAAAATCACATAACACTTGATATGAACTGACAAAATGGCGTACTCTAAACAAAATAAATGAAAAGTGACGTCCAAACTCCGCGTGAGTATAGAGGACAGTTGTGCCGACTTAGCGATAAAACGTATTTCGACAATCCCTATAAGTGGGCTTTTTAAATCTTCACTTCCCGATACTTTCTTGACAGAATGTATGTTTCTTCCGCAGCTCCAACGTCTAATAAGCGGCGACAACGTGCCTTTAGACCTGCGCGACCTACGCCGTCATACTCAGTACTACGGCGGGTTCCACGACTCTCACCGCGTGGTTTGCTGGCTGTGGGACGTGCTGCAGCGGGACTTCTCCGAGCACGAGCGTGGCATGTTCCTCAAGGTGACGCACTATACAAAGTTAAATTAAATTAGCTAGCGAAACTCCATAGACGTGACGGGTATTGATATCTGAACATGATAAAAAAAAATTGATGATTTTTGGTGGTCAACGACCGCACTTGTTTTGTTACTCACAGTATGAGTTTATAAAATAAGTTTCTTTTTATTTTATCACGTTTCGATATAGATACCCATCACGTCGATGAATTTTACCCTGTATTTGAGGCTCACAAAATGTTTTCGTGACGTCAAACGTCTTCCGCTAATATATAATATACATGGGGTACATATATGATACGATAAACGAGCGGGGGGCTGTTATACTTACTACTGGATTTATTAATACATTCCAACTGTAAATATAAGTTGATCGACTATTGGGTGTTTCTCCGTTTTTGCTAAAAACATATCATTAGTGGCATATGATTTTTTTTTGTCTGAAAACAATAATAATAATAATAACGTGGGACATTATTCACACACTGTTCGAGTTTTAATCGAACACTCAGCGAAAATGCATAATTGCCTCGAAAGCAAGTATGCACATTCGCTCGTTCACAAAAACGTGGGCCAGTTCACGTTCAGCTCTCATTAGAGACACCACGACTCAAAACCATTACCAATACCATTTTTACCATACCTACAATTTACCAATCACTTAGTCATATAGTTGTTCACCATTTTCAAACCAATTCTTGTAACTAAGTTTTATAGTGATTTAATACAGCTATTTGCCTTATAATCCAAGATTTTGACTTTTACCACATTTACCATTTATCCTATCAATACGAGAAAGGTGTTAGGTCACCATAGCGCCGAACACTACTTTCTACACACACGGTCATCTGATCCCAAACTAAGCAGAGCTTGTACTATGGAAACCAGATAACTGATATACTACATACACTACTTTTTTTTTGTAAATACATACTTTAATTACACCCAGACTCAGGACAAACAGACATGTTCATGTACACAAATGTTTGTCCTGGATGGGAATCGAACCCACGACGAGGGGCATGCTAGGTGCTATCTTAACCAACCACGCCAACTGGCCTGTCAATAAATTAAACAGACTGTTTTGCTAAAAAATTATGATGGGATGAACTTTAAGGTGCATTATTCAATATATGCATATACCTCGTTATATATTTGCAAACATTGATGCGACTAATGACGTTTTTTTTTTGTGACAAAGTTTTAGGTTAAACAAAAATATTCTTTTTTTTTACAAATGTATTTGATTTTTTTTTTTACCTATTCTATTTGGGCGGTTATTAGTTTAAAATTATCGTCAAGTATTTTTTTCATTCCGTCGCTTGTATAAATTACGACACCAAGACTTGGTGGTGTTTGGAAACGGAGGTGAATGACGATTTGCGTGATGTTTTGTTAGTTTTCTTTGTATTCGACAGGTATATGCATTATATTGAATAATGCGTTTTCAAGTTCATCCCATGAGAGCTATTTAGCAAATCAGCCTCAGTGTTAAATTGTTTCCAGAAAAAACATATGCCACCGGAAAATGTTTTTCCAAAATGGAGAAACACCCTATTACTCGATAACTTTTAAAGCCTACTTAGCTGTGATAGTTTTCCTGGTAACTTGGTTATATACACTAGGGCCGTAAATTTTGTCACGTAACCAAACACAACCATTTAGCTGGTAGGGGTGAGACACGACTCTAACAAAAATTAGCACTTTAAAGCTTAATATTACGCAAACGGGTCCCCGAGTCGAAAAATGTTTTTTACAGACCTTAAAAAAGTCATTTTTTTAAATATTTTATTATATCACTACCATCGATCTCTAATAAACAACTAGATACACAATCAGCGGCAAAAAATGTCGTCACCGAAAGTCCACCAAATTTAACATTTGGTGGACTTTTACTCTAGTAGCATTTGAACGCTCCGACAGTAAGCATGACTCAGTGCTCGTTTAAAAAGTGCGAAAATCACACTTCCAGGACGCAAAAAAAAGATGGAGTTTCATATTTTCGGTAGCTATTAATATTATCAATATATAATTGTTATCACTGTATTGTAAATACTGATATTTTGTCAGGAAATCGTCGTAAAAATATATTTTTAATTAAGTCGTAATAAACAGGAGGAGTTATAAAGCATCTCAATTGTAAAGACTCTCAGTAAACGTAGTAATCATACTATCGCATGCCCGCTTAAATTGTTCGGGTTATGTGCGTTGATTCTGTTCCATTTGTGGAGACGCTATTGTTTCTTTTTTTATTATTATTAAAGTTACTTATGATTTTTTTGTTTTTTTTTTGTTTAATGAGACTTGTTTACTGTTTCTATAAATATTATAGTATAGTATAACACAATCCCATGCAAAAGTTCTCGTCGCCAATTGTGTTTACGTAATTGTAGTTGAAATAAATATACGTTAATGTAATTCAAACGTACCCGTCCAAGTGGGCATTCATTCGGTAAGGACCTTTTTTGCGCTGATTGTGTATCTAGTTCTTTATTAGTGATCGATCCATTCAGGTAAATTATAATATAATGATTACACATATACACCAAAGAAGAGAATAAAATGTGTTTTATTACGTACACTTTTTTTAATACATTAAGCTTAACAAGCTTTAAAAAATACCTTTATAATAATATATAAACAAAAAAATATTGGACAATTCGACTCTACTCATTCCTTTGTCCTAGCGGTGAGCCTCGGTCGTAAAATCTATTGGTTTTTTTTTCGCACTGTAAATCTGATTTTAAAACATTGTATGTAAGGTTGAATTTGTTTTGATGTATGTTGACTAGCAAGCACCGGTCGTAACGGCTTTGTGAATACAACTTTGAACATTGCACTTATGGTTGAATTTACATTAACGTATATTTATTTCAACTAGAAGTAGGTAAAGACAATTGGCGACCGTTTTAAGAGAATTTTTGTATGGCATTGTGCATCTAGTTGTTTATTAGTGATCGATGATCACTACCCATTAATTGCAGCGCACGCCGATCGGCGTAATGTATAGTTGTTTTATATTTTTTTATTTTAGTTTTTCAAAATAAAGATTTCTCATGGATTCGTAATTAATAAATTCAAATTCATAACAAAGTGCTGAAAACGCCGATTGGCGTGTTATTTTTTATTCATCAAGTGCGGCTCACGCCAGCCGCATTTGGCTAGTGACAGCAAAATTTGTCGCCGCAATGAATGGGTCAATATGCATACTTGTGCCAAATTACTGCTTTCTAGTACTAAGAGTCTTTGAGCCAAGCCGCGGACAGACGGACATGGCGAAACTATAAGGGTTCCTTGTTGAATTCGAAACCTTAAAAAAGAATATTGAATTTCAATAGAAGTGATTATCTCGTTTCCAGTTCGTGACGTCATGCTCGAAACCGCCAGTTCTTGGGTTTGCTCATCTCAAGCCGCCGTTCTCTATCCGATGCGTTGAAGTTGGCGATGATGAAGATACTGGTGATACAATAGGTAAGATTGTTGTTTTAGTCATATTATAAAACTAACTTCTGTCCGCGACTTCGTTCGCGTGAAATTTCTGGTTCCCCGCTCCCGCCCCATCGCACCGAATCACCAGCCTACGCTATCACTTCGTTTTCGCTTTGCGTTCTTTCTGACTTTTCAATCAATCTGCCTAGCCTTTTCCCAACTAAGTTGGGGTCGGCTTCCAGTCTAACCGAATGCAGCTGAATACCAGTGTTTTACATGGAGCGACTGCCTATCTGATCTCCACAACCCAGTTACTGGGTAATACGATACCCCTTGGACCCTTACGGTACCCTTTATCCTTAGACTGGTTGTCAGACTTTCGACTGTAAAAGATCGACGAATGACAGCCGGGATCAACGGCTTAACGTGCTTTCCGAGGCACGGAGGAGTCTCGGTATGAAAATATGGTCACCCATCCACAGACTAACCCTGGCAAGCGTAGCTTAACCTGATGGATCGACCCTTGCGGCTGTTATTACTTAGCCGCGAGCTCCTCTTTCTGACTTTTCGTGATGTTAAATGTCTATAGCCATTCTGAACGCAAAAATATTTTTTCAAATCTGACTGGGAGTTCCAGTGATTAGCGTGTTCAAATAAACAAACAATAAACTCTTCAGCTTTATTGTTAGTATATATTAGGTCTGTATTCCCCGAAAGTGTCAGCGTAGGTTTAGAAAACACCCACATTTCACGAGTGATTTTAAAACCGTGAGCCTATTGCTATTCTTCTTCTCAATGATTCATGACTGAAGGGTGTGATTACGATGGGCTATTCTTGCCCAGACTGCACTGCCAAACAAACTCAGACTCCGGCCAGCGACTGAGTAGTTCCTAATGGAGAAAGCTAATTAATAACGTTACGACGACCACTAAGTCATACTTGTGACCCCACAGTCAAAATCACTCATCGACGCAATATCTTAGTATAAAACCACATAAAGCCTTAGTCGATGTTGTCATAAATAAATATTCTCTCCCAACAGGCAGCGTTATCCGAGGCTTCTTCACAATAAGAAAGAAGGATCCCCTGAACCGGCTGCCCACATCCTCCACCTGTTTCAACCTCCTCAAGCTGCCAAACTACCAAAAACGAAGCACCCTTCGCGACAAACTACGGTACGCAGTCAACAGTAACACTGGCTTTGAACTATCTTAAACGGAGAATGAAAACTATCGGATATCAATATTTTCACAAAGAATGTGGTCAAGTCTGAATGGTTGTTGGATGTTCGAAATTTAATAGGATTGTATCCTTAGACAGGACGGAAATATCCTCGCGCAGGCTCGAGTCTTCTCCGCCGCAATTCACACCGAGAGCGACCGAGTCGCGAGCATGCGCGAGCCGACTGTGTTCATACAATTTTATACTTTAGGCTATGGTAATACGGTCCTACTTTCAACGGGGCCAGTAAATTGCTCGGGCATTTTTCCGTTCTGTCTGAACTGACCCTTAGACACCCGTCCCACCGCCGAAGCAATTAACAACGAGTTGGCTAGCAGCGAGTGCGTGACGGCGACGAGCGAATATTCGTTGGTATGCGTATGTACCACGCGGAGTCTCTCAAAAACGACTACTCGCCTGGCGGTGTGAACAGTCAGCGATCAAAGGCAAATAACTATTAATATATGCTCTCTTTTACTCACGCGGGACCTAGAAACCTTTTGTACGGTTCTTTAGCGAGAAAATCGTTGATAACTGTCGCTTCCTGCAGGGCCGTGGGACAGGTGCCTTAGGCTGTGCATAGACCCAGACAAAACACTCGCTCTATCAAAATAATGATAGGTAGTGCGCGCATCGCATAAAACTTATTTTATCGGCAATAGACAAAACAGTTTTAATACTCTTTTGTCGAGGTGTGAGTGCAGCCTTAATTACGATAGTCATTAGTAAACCAAATCGCAGGGTAGGAGAATTTTTATTCGCAAAGACTCGACCTTTATGAGGCCAGTAATAATGCACATATGTGCGTTTTCCTTTTACTCACCAAAAAATAATGAAGCTGGTCTTCTTAAAGTATACCAACATGGTAACATTTCTTATCAGGTATAAATATTCACTCAAGCCGTTCATAATAAAGCACGGATTTGTAGCAGTTTCAAAAGACATTTTAAATCTTACGTCACACTATGTTTTCAATGTGGATGCACTGCACCATTTTCACGTTTTTAATCATATTCTCAAGCGTTAGGAACTATTATCATCCTGCGGGCTATGGTGAGGTTTTTCATAATTTCGTATCAACTTACATGTGTGTTCAAATGCGAAAAGCTATAATCTTTCCAATCATTTATTTTACTTTTGACATAACCAAGCCCATGAAGTTCCTTATTTATTAATAGACAAAAAATGCAATACTTCATGAATGCTGGTTTTTCGTTAAGCAAAAATAAAATATCAATGTGTTAAATAGTTAGTAGTTATAAGAAATCGAGTCGGTAACGCATTAGGACATCACTAATGGGGTTGTTTCCCGGAAGCTTCGCCGCAAAAGAGCGCTGCATGTTTGTCACTTGTCAAAGTCATCTTGAAGATGAAGCGACCAATCGGCGACAAGAAAACCACTTAGCTCCATCTCGCGGCCAAAGTTTTTAACAAGGTATCTGAATTAAAGCCATTGACAGCTGAATGAAAGTAACAAACACTTAGCGCCATCTACGCGAAACTAATTTGACAGTTTTCTTCCCTATTATATATTAGTACTCGAGCTGTCAAATTAAAATAAATGGTTGGAAATTTAATTACTTGCGTACACTCGTACAGTACGCGGGAATCAATATGACAGAAATCAAACTTGAGAATGAAAGAAACTGTCACACAGGTAAGAGAGGCGATGCACTGCGAAGCCAAACTTTTACTAAAACTCTGTATTTCCGGACGGGTACTGCACTAACGGTACGGTTACACCAAATCCGTCATCAGCCGAAGTAGGTCGAATACGGCCGATTGAAACAAACGTGTGAGTATGTAAAAGAATGAGAGCGCATGCACTACTACAGATTAATACAGATGGGACACTCCGCAAAATCATTTAAATAAAAAGCGACTCTTGCTACGACACAATAAAGTACAATTCAGGTAGCACAACGCTTATTACCTACACTGCCGTCACAAGGGAAAAAAACGTATCTGACATCTTTTTTGAAATAAGAGTTATTTACATATTCGGAATCAGGAAAAAAAAAGACGCATCTACCAGTATTTTAAATTGGCATAAAGTTAACGAAAACCTAATAATTCTTACTATTAAAAGACGCATCTGCCTTTGTATCTTATGGTTTAACCAGGACAAAATAATGTTTTTCTCTATTTCATTATTTCTGTAGATACGTCCTTTTTTGTTATGGCGGCAGTACAGTTATATTCACCTACAAGCTGCCTCTCTAACGCGTAAACCTTGGCGTTTTATGCCTTCTGACTGCGGCAGTCCTACTGAATTGGCTCAGTGAGATAGGCCCGTCGCGTACTTGTAGCTTCATACCTAAACTGCGGAGTGTCGCATCTGTATTAATCTGTGGCACTACTACTGCCGACATCGCCCAACAATAACCAATTAACCGTCGGATCCGAACTTGCTTGGATTTGTCGCCAACCTATTATAGATTTCTTCGAAATTCTCCGTTTGTAAAAAGGCGTCTCCACTATACACTGCACAGTCATACTACTCAGTCAAGACCGGTAACGCCCGACAACGGCTGCAGTGTATACAGATGGGACGGCCGCGACTGTCGTCCGAATAGTTCCGACACGAAATCCGCCGATGATTCGGTTTTTGTGTAACCGTACCTTCAGTTTTTTCACAAATAAATAAAATTAACCAAAGAATGTAACGCTCGCTGCACTGCGCTACGCAAAATAGGTTGAGTGAATAGGTACAGTGAGTATGAAAACGTGCTCACATGATCCTTTGAACAAAAATAATGTAAGTAAATTAAAAATACTTAATCTTGAGGCAGCAGGACTGATTCTTCATAAGCTGCTCTAAAACACCTGATTCTAATATTGCTACGACGATCTCAAAAATATATTTGCCTAAGAGAAAACACCGGCAAATAAAAAAATGGAGTACATTGAAAAGACTAAGAAAATTGGAGTTTGTATAGTGTAATGAAATTATGTTGCATATTCATAGGTTAACCTTTTCAAAAATGTTGTGTGACTGCTGCACCATTTTTATGCAATTTCTTTACCTTTTATAGGCCAGTAACTTAATTTTACTAGCATCTATTAAATGTATTAGATTTTTGTAATATTTTCATAGATACAACCGAATCGAAAAGTGATGAGGCCAGTTTGTTTCGGATCTTATACACTATCGGACTCCTTAATCGAGCCACCGCGCAATTCCATGTGTGGTGTAAAGGCTTAAAACATCAAAATAATGATGAGACAAAGAAAAAGATTTAATGCAATTTTGCTGCCGACATTCTGGTGTTATCATTGTTTCGAATTTGAATTCACGACCATTTAAAAAGTTATAGACTTCTATCCAAAAAGTGCAGAGTGGAGGAGTCCGGGAGTGTATTTACTACAGGCAGATTAGGTCTAAACAAATAACTATACGAGTTACTCGAAGCCTACATTACTGATACGAATTATTTATAACATTGTATGTAGAACGAATGTACGTTTATAAACTAGATCTCGTCATTTACCCATAGCGTGTATAATTCACGGTGTAAATCGGTATCTAAAAGTGAATTTTAAATAATCCTGTCCAATGTATAAATAGGTGTATTGTATATAGACAATAACGTATTAGAATTGTACTAATATTGTACTTTATTTTACTTAAATATATATGTACAGTACATACCTTTGGCTTTGTATTGGCATTTTGAAATCAAAATGAATGTTCTGGATCACATTTTTAATAATATATTTTTCGTTTTTTTAGTACATACGAAATAATGTAATCTAAACTAAGTTACTGAGATAATGAGACAACTAACGGCTGAACCCAATAACCTATCCTCAGTTAAAGATAGATCGCTATTGATGATAGTATATTATTATCTATCCTTGAATGACGTCTCACAATTATTGATAAAGGCTAGCAATCTAACGAAAACAATAAGTATAATTAGCCTTATTATAACAATATCTCTATTTCTTAATCTATCTATACATACAAAAATCAATTGCCGTGCTTTAGTCTTGCAAAAACTCGAAAACGGCGCGACCGATTGTGATGAAACTTTGTAAGTTGTTAGGTGCGCGCCGGAGAAGGTCCCTAACAAAAAAAATTGAAAAAGGCATTGCAACGCATTAGCTAGTGCTAAATACATGACTGGATTAACCCTTCGAATGCCGGAACGCAGGTCTGCGCACCATTTTTTTATGCGAGTGCGCCACTCGAAAAAACACCTAATTACATTAATGTATGTACAGCTAAAATCGCGCAGACCTACGTTCCCGGCATATGAAAGGTTAAGTTCAAAATATTAAGGTGGATCCAGTGGTAGCCCGCGAAATTCAAATTTTCTTGTAGTTTTTGCAATTCGCAGGTCAGAATGATTTGCCATGGTTTGGTCTGATTTCCGAAGAAATCCAACTTAGAGAGATGTATTAATGATTCTTATGGCTATAATTACGTAAATACATATTTGTTATTGTCGCGAATCATATTTCGATCAAGATACAACCTGACACTTAACTGCAAATTGCAAAAAACGCAAGAAAATTTGAATGTCTCGGGCTACCACTGCGTATCTTACCGTACCCGTACCGTATCGTACCTTAAATTAAAACTCTGTAAGTAGTACAATATGATTCAAGATTTCACTGCATTTTTCTGAACAAATAGTGCTGGAGAGCAGTAATTAAACTTTGTCAAGTTTAATTACTGCTCTCCAGCACTATTTGTTTATATGAGGATATTTCGGTGATAAAATTACTTACTGCTGTTTTATTTAAATTAATAACAACTTAATTTGCTCATAGTTATGGTCGATGCGGCACTTATAGGTAAGTTGGACCCCAAGAACACTTTCCGAGTCGGTTACTTCTGTTACCATTTGAAAATCCGTCCAAATTCCGGTTGACGTACTTTCACCAGAATCGGACATGTTTTTTTTTAAGATTATTTATTATGTTCTTTTTTTTAAGTAAACAATGCTTAGACACGTTTATCCCTACAATACGAGGATAGACCAATCTGTCATATTTATTTAGTAACAGTCCTGTTAAAGAAATAGCTGTCAACACGTTTTTGGGACGCATACTTTGGTTTTATAGACCCTCCCATCGATAGATAACGTGGGCCGGTAAGATTCCTTAATCTCTGATAGATTATTGGGACGTTAAAACCATAGATAGGTTTTTCTATCTCCAGTATGCCAAAACTGGTAGTAGATAGGTTATTGGGTTCGGCCGTAAGATACATCAGAAACTTAATAAGGTATAGTCATTTGTAATACATAAAATCTTCAACCTCATCTATTACATTTTTAGTTTCTCTAATATTATATGTTTAGTTTAGGAAAGAGATCGTTTTCTATTTCACGATGTGTAAGCGTATTTATTAGACGGGACTGTACAATGTTTTATTTTGTTAGGAAATGATCTAGATGTGGCTTAACGTGATTGCACAGTGGTAGCCCGCAAAATTCAACTTTTTTTGCGCTTATTCCAATTTGCAGGACAGTGTCACCTTAAGGCGAAAGCGTCAGGGTAGCCCGCGAAATTAAAATTTTCTTACCTTTTTATGCAATTGCGTGTCATTATCAGGTTGTATGTTGGTCGGAATATGATTCGCGGCCGTAACAAATGTGTGTTTATAGAATTGTAATAATTTGGATTAACAATACAACTCTCTAAGTTCATATAATCCTAATGAATGACTCATGAAATCTTGTCGTTTGAGGATTATACTAACTTATGGAGTTGTATTACTGATTGCAATGATTATAATTCTGTAAATATGTATTTGTTACGGCCGCGAATCATACTTTAATCAACATACACCCAGACACTGATTTGATTAGAAAATTTGAATTTCGCGGGCTACCTTAGCGTTTCCCCCTTAAGAGGACGCGCTAAAGTAACCCGCGAAATTCAAATGTTCTAACGTTTTTGCAATTTGCATGTCAGTGGCATGTTGTAGGGTGATTTCCGAAATCGGACAAAACCGGAGGATATCTTAACTTAGAGAGATGTATTGATGATTTTTATGGTTAAAGTTATGTAAATCCATATTTCTTATTGCCGCGAATCATATTTTGATCAAGATACAACCTGACACTGACCTGCAAATTGCCAAAAACGCAAGAAAATTTGTATTTCGCGGGCTACCACAGCGCAATCACCTTAAGCCTCGTATGTATGTTAAAAAAAAAGTTGAGGGTCACTGCAATTATTCATGTTGCTGGCGGCATTTTTGAACACAAAAACATTCTGCTGCAATATTGTTCTGCAACTTCTATTTACCATAAATACTAGGCATTATTTATTTTTTGTGTCAATGTAATCTGCAGACCGTGCACAGTTGAACGGTATACAGGAAAAGAAGGGGCCAATCGACATATTTCGTAAAATCTAACTAACTATGCCATTCCATTCTTTATAAGCGGGCCTTTCATTTGGTTTATTCAGAACAGTATTATAACAGTCCGTTGTAAAGATAATCCACAAACAACTAACAGGAACATATCGCAGCTCAAACTTGACTTTAAGGTGCACATTGCATGCAAAACCAGTAAGGAAGGTTCACACAATATGTGATATACATACCAAAACCTGAAATCAGCTGTTAAAAAAATCAGCTGTTCAGTACATTCATGTTAGCATAATTCGTCAAAATGTACTGAAAAGCTGTTTTACCAATAATCCTGTATAACATTTACAGTTAATAAATATGAGCGCTGATTTTTGACAGAATGATTATATGTTGAACATTTTAATTAGCCATTATCTCTGAATACATTTTTTTTTTTGTTGATGAACCCCTTCTTTTCCTGTGCCCTTCAGGTATTTTACCTCTGATTTTGCATCACTGTCAAAAATCACAGTGATCTTTATTGTCAATGCAATAAGGTTGCTTTTGGGTTGCTACCTTTGACAGGTCTGTCAAAATCACTGATCTTTATTTTCGTTGCAATAAAGTTACTATTGGGTTGCTGCTGTCATAGCTGTCCGAGGTAAAACAACTTTGAATGGTCTGTACTATTTGACCAAAACAATTAGGCGCATGACAGGAATTTGGTTTCGGCGCCCGCACCCCGCACCTATCGTAGTGACGTGCAGTCGCATACTCGTTTTCGGCAGTGATGATAATACGTACAATATCAATCACCGTTCCGGTGCTCCCTCCATAGTTGCAATAACTTCATAGCTGTCATGCGCCTAGTTGTTTTGGTCACTTAGTACACTTTAGTATTGCACTGAAATGTTTTATATATCATTATATTTTTACAATTAAGGTCTTCAATAGTTATACTTTGCAATATTAACATAGATTTTGTGTCCCTATATGTTGTAATTATTTATCTGTAGTCTATATAACAGCATATTTTATTGTATAAAATTTATATTTCGTTGTTAATTTAGTGCAATTACCTTTTTCAAACCTTTTTGTTAACGTTGTACACAAGAAAAGTCGACTGCAGAAAAGTTATTTGTTTATTGAGAATGGCACATGCAGTATCAAAAATATTACCCTCCTTTTGGGCTTCACCGCAGTCGGGTATAAAAGTTATTGAAAAATTAATGTCATTTAACTTTACTGTAGTAACTGTTGAGCGAAGATAGTATTTTGTAGTAATGTTTCCCTTTTTAATTAAAAACTTTTAAGTATTTATTAATATTATGCAAGGATCATTGTAAGGGATATTTTGTACTAGCCACGTAAATATGTTGTATAACACAATGTGATTCTCTGTGATAAAATAATTGATATTTATTATTGAGAAGTTTTATTAATACCCTTTATTGTATGCCCATTACTGTATTTTGTATGAGTATCATGATGTATCCCAAAAGAGCACAAGTGGCTGGCTGGCATGATTTACAAGGTGGCGGAAAAACTTACTTAGACTTTGAAAATATAGAGAATATGGACAGTTCAACAGTTCATTATAGTTTTGGCCTAACAATAGAAGATATCTTAAATATAATTAAAGAAGAACTAAGATTATCGGCTATGCATAGAGGCAAAACTTCTCTTGAAGCATATTTAATGAAATTGAGGACTGGAAACAGTGACGAAAGGATTTCTTCATTATTAAACATACCTAGGAGTACCCTAGAAAGGCTTATGGGAAAAGTGAGGGAACTCTTAAACCAAGATTTTGTGCAGCATCTTTGGTTAAATCATATAGGTCGCGAGGAAATATCTAGAAATCTGATTATTCCAAATGGGCTTTTTGAAGGCGAAGAAAGAATGCCTATTGTTATTTTAGATGGTACCTACATCTATATCCAAACCAGTTCAAATTACTCATATCAGAAAAATACTTCACAAATATAGGAACCTTGTTAAGCCATTTTTAATTGTCTGTTGTGATGGTTACATTGTAGATGTGTTGCGCCCCTATCCAGCTACTACTTCAGATGCACAAATAATGTTAAATGAATTTAGTGAGGAAAACAGTCCCATGAGACAATGCTTTCAGGCTGATGATGTTTTTATTTTGTATAGGGGCTTTAGAGACTCAGTGCCATTATTAGAAGGAACATGTAATTATTCCGTTCACACGCCTTCATCCCTTCAAGAGGGTTGGGTGAAACCCAACTGTGTACATTAGAAGCCAATAAAACAAGATGTGTAACAATATGTAGATGGGTGGGCCCAATTTCATATCAGTTGTCGTGCCACCAGCGCGCAGCGCCCGGCACAGTGAATCGAAATATAAATACCTACAACAAAGAGGGATGTGCAATACTAACTTTTTCGAGGTCGATATTTCGTTATAATAATGGATATTTGCATTTGCGAGCCTGCTAAATACTAGGTACTTCTACTTACCTTACGAAATTATCAGTTATTTTTGATGCGCCAGTAAAACAAAGTCTAAAAATTTGAACTATTTATTAATTAGTACTTAAGCTATTCACAATTACTTTACTCACAATAAAATCAGTTCGGCTTAACACGAGAACCGCACAGAAGCGTTTTGTCGACGGAAGAGTAGACAAAAATGACGTTACCGTGTAGACAGTACAACGGCAACGAAGTAGAAAGAGTCAAATGCAATTTTACGAAATTCACTTTTTTACATAATTCGACTCGGAATTTTTTGTTTTTCATAGGATTTTTTTTTTCTGTTTAATTCTCAATTTTTACAAGTCACGCATATAAATACAACTGCGGAGGTGAGCCCGTCGCGCCGGAGATGATATTCTCAACGTGTTTTATATGGAATTTTTCACTTTTTGTATGGAAAATATGAAAAATTAGTGCCCACATTGTTTTAGGGGATTAGGGGTTCTATAAAGGGGGGCAAAATTTTCATTATTTTTGCGATAGGACACATCGTTTTCGAGATATAAACAAAAGCAAAAAAAAGGCACCTCAAGTGGAGGAACGTTTCACTTTTTGTATCGAAAATATGAAAAATTTAAAAATTTCTATTATTGATTATTACTAACATATAGAGTTTTAGGGAGTTCGGGGCTGTAAAGGGGGCAAAATTTTCATTATTTTTGCGATAGGACACACCGTTTTCGAGATATAACCAAAAGAAGAGAAAAGAAAATGATTTTGTAAATAATCGTATACACTTTGCGGCCGTCGAGTAGAAAGTGAGAGAGATAAAAGTGGTCATGCTAAGTCCGCAGTTAACAACAAACACAATAAAAATATATCTTGGACAATATCAATAACAGTTTACCTATTGACTTAGATGGTAACGATATTTATCACAATTTCAATTTGTTACACTCTTCTTCTGATGTAAATTCTTCATTTTCATCGCCTTCTAGAATTCGTCGGTAGATATTAATTCTTCAGTAGTTGTCATGATAAATTTCAATACACATCTAAATTTATCGATACTCGTACGTAAAAACTACACGTATAAGCACTACACTGATGCTAAATTCCAGTAGTCGGCCCTCGTTTATAACGTACGAAGTCGTCGTCTTTATCCAACCGGGGCGCTGGGCGTACTCACAACATAAGCTTAGAAACCATGTAGGCTAGGGGATGGGAACCATCAATTCAGTCGCTGACATTTCACAAGTAAAACTTAATTTTAAAGGAATTAAATGAAATACGCACAAATATTTGTAGAAAAAATGTTTTATTAACAATTGTTGTATTTGTTTTATGGTTAATTAGTCAGTATAAAGATAAATATTTTGATTTATTTTTTTTTTTTTTTTTTGTCGGTTAATCTTGGCATAATTCCCGTCCCGTAATGTCGGATTTTGCCGTCACGGGCGTTGTGTGGTAATTGGTCGTAAATATACGACCCTTGCGAAATGGACACGAATTTATTTGTCGGATTAATCCGACGTTTCAAAACATTCTTTTAAATTATTTAGGCAAGAGTTTTTTTTAATAATGCTTCTAAACACATAATGATTGACTTTGCCATTGCCGCTTCAATAATTAACCGTTTTCATGTTCGTATAAGAGACAGACTAGATGCAGTGGCGTAGCTAACATGGGTGGCACCCGGTGCGCATAATTGTGGTGTCACCCAAGAATGAAATCTGTTAAAATGAATAAACATGCAATAAACGTATAGTATGTTTTTATTTAATTATTATAAATAAGTCTTTCATAATTACAATAGAAATTTTGATACTAATAGTTACTAATTACCTACATTTGTTTATACTAATGTAAGTACAAGCACTAAAATCTCTTTTTTCTAGCTTTAACAGCTGCAAACTCGGAAATCACATCATCAAAATTTATATTTTGTGTTGCCTCGTGTTCTATTGTTAATGTGCCAAGATTTTTAAGTCTGTTTTCGGCCTTTGTTGCCCGCAAGTAATTTTTAATTAATTTTTGTTTGCTGAAACTCCTCTCACATGAAGCAACTGATACGAAAATTGTCATAAATAACTTTAGTGCGACCATAAGATTCGGAAGAGATTCTGTAAAGTCCCATTCCACGATGAATTTCAAAAAGTCTAGAGTCACCCAGCTAGAAACTGTAACATTAGCCGCTTTTAAATGTCTTCTCTACCTCGGTATCTCTAAAAAGAGTTCTGTTTCTGATATCTCATCATAAAAACCAGTAAATTTTAAAAATTCGCGAAAGAAATGAACAATGACACAGGCGACAAGTAACGACTATTTCAGGGGAATCCCCAATCAGTTAGTGTAGTAGGGCTAAATAAAACGACAACATTTTGAGGGGCTCCCGGCTCGATCGCGCCATAGAGCCATGAACATAAAAATAAAAGTGTGTACACTGGAAAAAAATTATGGTCTAATGTGTGGTCAGAGTGAATAATTTCTTGTTAACATTTATTTCAAATAATAGGTACGTGCATTTATAAATAATCACAATTGATAAATTAAATTATTTTGTTGGGATAACTTGATTCAAATAGCGTCAAACCCATATTATTTATCATTAAAAAACGTGACAGTTTGTGTAAATTTTTTTATACAGTCAGGTGTCACCCCGGAACCGGTGACACCCGGTGCGGACCGCCCCCGACGCCCCCCCCCCCCCCCCCCTAGCTACGCCACTGACTAGATGCCAGTTTAATATTAGAAAATATTAGACGATTTTTATAATAGGTTGGGGAAAAAGTTTCTTCGCATTTTTTTTAAAAATTCAAAACATTTTTTAATATAGTTTATTTACATTTAACTAAAGTATGTAGGTACCATTTTGTTCGATAACTTTTTGCCATCTTGTAGGTAGGGACATGGTCCCATTGCTATAGAAATTTTGGGACTTCTGGTCAAAATACCGCGACAAGTGGTTTTGGCAGTCCTCTCGTGATGTTAACCTGACACTGCCTAAAGAATTCTGAAGAGACCGAAACAGGTGGAAATCTGAAGGTGCAAGGTCAGGACTATTCGGCGGATGCATTAACACCTCCCAGCCAAACTCTCTTAATTTTTGCTGAGTGGCTAAAGATGTGTGAGGTCTAGCGTTATCATGATGAAAAACCACACCCCTTCTGTTGATTAATTCCGGCCGCTTTCTCTCAACTTCTTGCTTTAATCTCATCAGTTGTTCGCAGTAGAGTTCAGAATCGATGGTCCTGCCTGGTGGTAACAGCTCATAATGAATAATGCCCTTCCAATCCCACCACACACACAGCATCACCTTGTTGCGAGTTAACCCGGGCTTCGCCACAGTCTGTGAAGCCTGACCGGCCTTTGACCACGACCTTTTTCGCACGTTCTTGTCATACGTGATCCACTTTTCATCACCAGTTATCAGCTTCTTCAAAAATGGTTTGGCTTCATTACGTCGTAATAAAGAATCACAATTAATGAGTACACGGTTCATTAGGTTTCTTTCAGTGAGCTCGTGAGGTACCCAAATGTCGAGCTTTTTTGTGTACCCTGTTTTTTTCAAATGCGCCAAAACTGTTTTGTGGTCAATTCCCAGTTCTTCAGCTACGTCGTAACTACTGATATACCGATCTTGCTCCACTTTTTCAAAAATGGCATCCATTTTATCCGTAATAGGGCGACCAGAGCGACGTGCATCTTTGACATCAAAATTTCCGGATTGAAAACGCTTAAACCAAATTTGTGCTACTCTCACAGACACTACACTAGGTCCATAAACATCGCAAATTTTTTTCGCGGCTTGCGTTGCATTTTTACCTTTTTTGTAGTAAAATTTTAAAATGTATCGAATTTCTTCATTAGATTCACTCATCTTGACGGTACGAAAAACAAATGAAAATCACACATTTTCCTGATTTGAATTTGGAATTATGTTCTTTAAAATTTAAACTTTCAATGATACCAAAACCAGCCAGATACAAATAGTATAGCCAAAGAGATTTTATTACAAGTTCATACATACTATAATGCGAAAAGACTTTTTCCCCAACCTAATATGTTAACAATCATTTGGCTGATTTTGTGGAAGCCAATCATTTAAATCGAAGGCGTACATAAATCAGATACAGAAAACATGACTGAGTTTCCCCAGCTCACTTACAATGATTTAATATTATTTGCATGTGGGACATATCAGCTAAGACAGGCACGTTCTTATTATGGAGAGCATAATTATGTGAGCGCTAGGTTCTTATACCTAGTGAAGTGTGCCCAGAATAACATTGTTCTAGAAGGATTTCCATTTTTATTAGAGTGCGAATCAAAAGCCGACATATAAGTAGGAAAATGTATTTCGTTTATATAATTATATTTTCTAGTGCTGTGTATAAGTTTTTATATAAGTGGTTATTTATTTTTAAATACTCAAAATTAGTAATCGGGCTAAATCGGCTCGCGCTCAGAGTCCTGCAGGATCGTCAAACTTCTAAATAAAAGCCTGGCAGAACTTGGAGCATTATAATAAAATAATATATATATATATATATATATATATATATATATATATATATATATATATATATAAATTGCTCCAAATAAAATGAAAGCGTTTCCAAATAACTTTTATAATGCGCACAGCAAAAGCGTGGAACTCACTACCTGCGTCTGTGTTTCCGAGCGCATACAACCCTAATCTCTTCAAAGTGAGAATGAACAGGCTTCTTCTGGGTAAGCTCACTCCATCGTAGACTGCCTCTATCACCTCTGACCTAGACTAGAGTCAAGAGCAAACCCATCTGAAAAAAAAAACTTTTTTGAACAACTTTTAGTTTTGAATACAAAACGTCCAAGTCAATGTCACTCCTGCATACTATAAAATATCGTATCTTATGTAGGTACTTGAAAAATAGCGTCATGTGAACAGAACCGGGTTAGGTGGTAGGTAACCGTATAACTCGGAGCCCATGTTTCAAAGCAAGTTCGTCGTATCGTATCTTTGTTGGTTTATAACTTTTAACATATTGATACTTGCACTTTTGTTTAGGTAAATAGTCCGATGGGACGGTAATCCGACATGACATTGATGGTTAAAAAAATATACTAAATTAATTTTGATGTAATAAAATATTAGATTTGCGTGTGGGTGCTCCTTGTGGGGCTCCACATCGCTGTCAAGGCGGTGAAGGAGTCGACTGCCTCGGACATGATGGACTATCCTGCAACAAGAGCGCTGGTCGGTTGGCACGGCACGCCAGCATTAACGACATACTCCGTCGGGCTCTTGTCACCGCCGGGGTGCCAGCTGTTTTAGAACCCAATGGCTTGGCACGCGACGATGGGAAGAGGCCAGACGGAATGACCGTAATGCCTTGGAAATTGGGTAGGCCTTTGGTGTGGATCCTGCTCGGAGGAAGGAAGTATTCCAGTAAGGTGCTAGTAGGGATCTTGACCGTACTTCCGGGATTGTCCTGATAGCCGTAGAATACCTCTCCACCCCTCAAGCACCTCACGAATTGTTGCCCCCTTGTCGCTACGTCACTATATGCTAGAGATCGTTTCCGAGGGCCCATTATTGAGTGTGCACGTCACTCCCTGCCATTTTATCCGTGTACCTATAATTATACTGGATGATTTTTTTACCGTCTGGAAAAAAAGGTACAATAGGTGAACGGAGTAGAAGGCTATGGCATACCTAGTTTTTTTTTGTTTTTTCGATAGCTTAGACAGAAATTGCTCTATCAATAAACACTACACATTTAAAGTAAACTAGAACAATAAAAACAGAAATTTTGAAAAAACTTCTACTCCGTTCACATATTGTACCCTATTTTTTTCAAGGCGGTAAAAAAACATCATTCAGTATAACATTGGTCAGGCAGGGGACCTATTTCTTCCATAGTTCAAGTTACCCTTGATCCACTTTAGCCACCCAAACCCCTAGCCCAATACGTTTTGTTTCCACGTTCTGCAATAGTCCTGCACCAATCGGGGGTTGTCCTTGGGAGCACATGCATTGCATATAGGGATAATGAGGAGAGAATATGGGTTTACAATGCATTACTTCAGTAACTTAGATCCTTATAGTAATTGATGATTGTTATAAAACAACACATTAGCCGATAACGATACTGACCCGACATCGACACGATATCGACAGTCGATTATCGCGCGCGTTTAGTACCTACCTACTAAACGCTTTTACATTGTGTTGTTACACTGATAACGGCACGATATCTACCGGCGAAGACAGTGCGGGGTGAGGGTAGCGGCCATTCTTTCACTTGAACACACTTTTTCGCACTGCCGACTTCGAGATGTCGATGTCGGTACTGTAGTTATTTGCGTCGTGATAGTCACCAACATCATCGGGCTGATAATAATTATATCGGTATCGAATTGATGTCGGTATAGCTTAATAGCTGTCGACATATCGGTATCGGGTTGGTTTCGTTATGTGATAATGTGAAGACGCCCGGTAGGTACACAGGACATTTTAAGTAATAATTTTAGTTCACCGTATAGGGGAAAGTAGGGTGGCTTCGCACAGAGGGAGCATTCGCACAGTCACTGTATCTACCTAATGCAATACGTTAGCGCGGTATCTTTGCGTGCGTAACTCCCACTCATACGCATCGTCTACCCGCGGGGCGCGGCGGCAATGCGGCCGCTGGCTTCGTGGTAACGAGTCGTATCGTGTTTTCGCGCTGCGTAAGTATTTTTTAGTCTCAACTTTAAACATGTTTTCACAAATAACTATAGAATTTGAGCAAAATTTACGAGAGATCGTAAATTTTGCTCAAATTCTATAGTTATTTTTTGTAGTTGATGATTATATGTGTTAGATTATTTATAATTATTGATTGTGGGCTGACGTTTACTGTTTTTATTTATTTTGAATAAATTTGCGGTTAGTTTGGGTTGGGGCACCTTCGTACACTAGTGTGTGGGGTAAGTTCGTACAGTTTACGAATGTACCCCTTCTGACTTTCGACAATCTGTTACCAAAAAATATTTTTATTTCAGAGCCATGCCGCGAGTTTATAAGAAAAATAAAACGGTCAAGTGCCTGTCGGACCACGCACAATGAAGGGTTCCGTAGTTGGGATGAATTTATCCCAAGAACAAACATAGAAAGGAAAACTACCCGGAAAATCAAGAATTTACACAGATAATCCTGAAAAAATAGGCTAGACGAAATAGGAAAAGAAACAAGAGCAAGAAAGAAAAATAGAACTAAGGAGATGAAGCGGGCGCTGAATTTATTGTCAGAGACAAATATAACGGCTTTACCAAAAAGACAGAATAAACAATAGAGACTGATAGCGAATATGACACTGGAGAACAAGAACTTTCTCTTAAGCTTATATAGCTTAAGAGAAAGTTCTTGTTCTCCAATCGAAAAGATGTCTGATGGGTCTAATCATGAAAATGAAATTATAGTTGTGACAGAAAACGTAGTGGAAGAAAGCTTCGTCTTGGTGAAGTTTGAGAAGAAAAAGTCTGTTTTATACTACGTCGGACATGTGGTAACAAAATACAGCCCCATGGAATACAAATTTTAATTTTTGATGAAGAAGCCAGGCATCTGGAAATTTGTTTTTCCCATTACCGAAGATGAATGAACCGTTTATTTATCAGATATCGTTTTAATACTGCCGCAACTTAAATCGGCTTCTACGCCAAGAACATCTTCAGTTTCGAAAAATACCTTTCTGTGTATAATGTGCAATAACACAAATATTGGAGTAGATTATAACATTCTTATGTTAATGTTTAAGATATAAAATGTTGAATATGTTCCTATAAAAGAATAATAAGATGAATAATTATAAAAGACACGTAGATTTTAAGGCTGATTCAATAAGACTGTTAATTTTGATCTCAATTAAGTTGTTATTTAATATATATTTTAATAAAGGTATATATTTTGTACCATGTACGAATGTACCCTACCCTGTGTACGAAGCTACCCCACGAGTGGGGTGCATTCATACATTTCCCATCTTTTGGAAAAACTGCCTTTGCTCAGACGTCTTGCATTAAATCAATATCGATGTTCACAGTTATTGTAGCGAGATACCTTGGTAATGCAGCAGCGTGGTGATAATTTGAAATTTTTGTTAGTTTATTTTTTACAAGACTCAGAGTAAAAATTGTACGAAACCACCCCATCTTCCATACCTAATACACCGTAGCTGTAGGTACGTAGAAAAAAATTGAAATTGAACTAATTCATTATTGATCAATTGCAAATATTTTACACTGTGTCATGGATTTTCCGCGAAATGGTCGGCGGTGCATCGTAAATAAATACGTTGCTCTGCATTTGGGGGAGGCGGAGGTAGCATTTCAAAGGCTTACAGGCCCGAAAAACCTGGCCTTAAGTCTGTATTTCATAATCTATGATTATGGTACTAAAGATGTAAAATCAAACACAGAAAATGAAACAATTGAACCCTTTGTTATGATTAAGTAGGTATTTGTTTTTCTGTTTTTTTTTTTGGCACTGTAATTGAATAATCAACAAAAATAATTCTTTTGTTATACGTATAATTACCAATTTTATCCATATTGTTGTTTGTGAGTGACAACTGATTAAGTATTTTGAGTAAGCCCTAAAACATAACTTTTAATTGTTGCTGTCCTCTGCTCTGCTTCTGCACATAGATAGATGATATTATTGTAATTCATGACATGGTGTGATTCATATCTTGACTTCTTGACTTGAGAATTAAGGTTAAGGGATTTTTAGTACGCATGAGTCGCACAAGCCCAGTTTTCTCTTTTTTTTTTAAGTTCCAATACTGCTTATATCTCTGTCAAATTTCATTCAAATCCATTATCCGTTAATAGTAAAGTAGTGACACATACAAACATACTCACATCCGCATTTATATTGTTAATGGGTATGAGTACGTTTAATACATTTTTTTATCGAAAATTACCATATTTTTACCGTAAAATATCGTAAATTACGTAAAATAACGTTTTTTTTACCGTAATTTACCAGGGTAATTTTACCGCTTTACATCTCTACCTGCAATTAAAGGCAATGGTGCCCACATTACGGCGAAGAGAATTCTTTCGTACTCTCTATACACACATCAAAAGTGTCTAGGGATCAAGTACATTTTTAACTATAAAAAATTATCCAATTAATATTTACCAAATCTAGTCTTCCAGATTGGCTTCTTACTTTAATTCATATGTATAAGTTAGCAACTTATCCCTATATTTTGTAATAATTAAGAAAAATTGCAATTTTTGCAAATTGTGGGAAATTGTCGTCAATTAAATGGCGAAAATGAGGAATTTTTAAATTTTATTCTAATGATAAAAAAAGTAATCTGTGTTTCCACCCGTAACACAGTCACAGCGATTTGGTATGCTTAAAATCAGTTTCTCAAATTCATTTTTTTTTTTATTTAAGATGGGTTGCTCTTTACTCTAGTCTAGGTCGAAGGCGACAGAGACAGAGTCGACGATGGAGTGAGCTTACCCAAAAGAAGCCTGTTCACTCTCACTTTGAAGAGATTAAGGTTGTATGCGCTTGGAAACACAGATGCAGGTAGTGAGTTCCACTCTTTTATAAAAGACATTTGGAAACGCTTAGTGCGAATTAGTGGACTAGCAACTAGGTAGGGATGATAACTAGCAGTGCGTCTAGATGTCCGATGGTAGAAGGGGGCCGAAAAACTTTGAGGAATGGCCGCCCTCGTTCTTTCTAACTAGCCAAAAAGTTGTTGTGGGGTAGGCACGTCATCCATACTCGGCAGAGCTCTTCTTTAGAGCATATCCCATGCGTGCTCAATTGGGTTGAGGTCTGGCGATTGAGTAGGCCACGGCAGAACGTTGATGCAAGCATCGGCAAGACTGCGTGTTACGACTCTAGCCATGTGTGAACGTGCATTGTTGTGCATTAGTCGAAACGAATGATCCTGGCATCAATCACAAAAGCTGGTTAGCTTCGCAAAGGGATGATCATGTCTGAAACAATCCTCACCGCATAAATCTGAGTATTGAGGTTGCTCCTGATCCAAATGACATCGGTTCTTCCACCGATCCAAATACCGGCCCAAACCATTATTGTTCCCCCTCCATATGAATGAACTTCCTGACAACATTTCAAACATTCTCCACGTCCAGAGGTCCTCCAAACTCGAGTACGTCTTGTATCCGGCCTCATACCGAAACGAGATTCATCGGAAAAGCAAACATAACGCCAGTCTTCATTCTCCCTTCTGTGTTCACGAGCCCATTGTAAAGAGGCTCTACGATACGGTGCTATAGGTGGAACTCTCCTCGGCCTTCGGGAACGCAGACCCACTTCACGTAAATGATTTCAGATGCTTTGGTCGCTTATCAGCAAGCCTGAAGAGCTGTGGAGCCTTGTAGTCAACATCATGGTGGGCATGGTACGATTCCATCGAGCAGTATTTTGGATGTACCGGTCCTGTCTGTGAGTGGTGATGCGAGATCGTCTTCCATGTCACTCGGCCACGCTGCCCGTGATACGAGAGCGTGTCCAGAGGCGGCTTATGACGCTCTGTGTAGTGCCAAGAGCGACAGCCACAGTACGTTGCCTGGATCCAGCTTGCAACATTCCAACGGCTCTCATCATCACTTGTCGATTCAAATGAGGTCGTCGTTCCATATCGATGAATATTTTTTCAGTCCCGATGCAGAAATTGTAATGGTTTTGTAAAAGCGTTTTTTACATTACACACTTTTATGGGAATCCTGATTGACAGTTGATTTTCTATTTTTAATAAAAATTCAAAGAATTTTTTTATTGAAATAGTGAAATTCACTAAAAAGAATCAATAACAATCCAAAAAAGTTAAAATAATAATCCTCAACGGGCAAGAAAACTGTCATATTAGTTCCGCGTAAATGGTGCTAAGTGTTTGTTACAAACGAACTGTCAAACTCCAAAGAAATTAAACAATATTTGTGATATTCCACGGAAAAAGGTACCTTATGGCGCTTTTTAGTTTCGGAGATATTAAATGTTTCGTAAAAATACGTAAAAAAATAGATTTTTTTATTGCTATTTCGTAAACCGTAAGATGTAACATTTATTTTCCTATGTTTATTTCTTATGATATGTAAGTTATTAGCCCATAATGTAGCCTCAAAGTTTAGTAGAAAAGGTACCCTAAGGCCGTGTGTTACGAAAAATAAGAAAATAATACTTGCAATCATGTCAGGACATGCTCCGCTTAGACGATTAAGTAAATTATTTCGAAATAGAAAAAATACGTTGAGTTTACTAATATAGTTTTTTTATAAACGAAAAAAGCATTTTTATTTTTCCTTGTCCCAAGGTCTTAAAAAAAGTATAGTTAAGAAGGTTATTTTGGTACCGTCAACTGCCCTGATTTTGCCTCGCGTCCTGTGTTTGCCTAAAATGAACAAATGGTAATATCTTTTTCAATTTACTAGCTTGGCTATCGAAACATTTGTCAGTTTTTAGAATTATTATTTGGCAACACTAAATTGGTGACGTTATGTTGGTAACATGCATAATTTTTGACAGATGTGTGTCAAACTAGAGAGCGGCAAGACTGTTATTTTTAGTTTCGGAAAAACTTTTTGAGTAAGTCATTAAAATATGTACATTTCTATCTTGTTCTGTACTTATTCTATAAAACGTTGATAGCTTTATCGTTTGTCATTGTAATTGATGAAAAAAACATGGTATTTAGCGAGAAATGTTGAAATAGGCAAAGTTAGGCAATTTTTTTGAACAAGTGGTCATGACTTTGCCTAGGCTAGGGTTGACACCTTTGTTATTTACCGACATCAAAAAAGGAAGATTTTACGCTATAACTCAAGCAACAGGTTTTCATATCAATTATATGTTGTTTGAAGGTGTACTGTTTTGATTTTATTAATGAATATCAACTCAATTAATTTCTTGTATTTGTTATGACGATGAAAAAAAAAAAATTTTAGAAGACTTGAAATTTTTTACTAAGTATCTAGCTAGGTACTTATTCTAGTTCTTTTTGTTTGAAGGACGATCAAAATGAACAAGACTACGAAGACGATATAAAGACTATGATGAGAGCATTCTGAACATCGCCGTAGGTCTCGTTCAAAACAAAAACATTAGGTACATCATACGATGCCGAAAAACAATTTGGTATACATCGCCGCACGATTTTAAATAAAGTTAAACAAAAACATACGAAAGTTAATCTTATGTTATATAAATTATTTAATTCATTGTTAGCTACCTATCTACCTACCAAATGATGTTAGTTTCGTAAATAGGTCACGATCGCCTCAGGAGGCGTCTCTCTCTGGTTGTTCCTAATAATACTTTAAAAATAAAAACAAAAACATATTTTGTTTCATTTTCTTATGACACAACCCTACCCATTCTTTGTCAATGTATGAAGATTGTATAAAATGGTGTCCAGACATTGCCTAAGTAATTTTACCTATTAAAATGCTCCCAAAATCTGTCATTCAAAACTGGATTGTATTCTCTATGCATTAAACTACATTTTACACCATGCTAGCATAAAAATCGAATTGTTTATTTTGGAGTAAATGCATTAGGCAATGTCAGAGACATGAGACATTACTTTGCCTAATTTTTAAAATACCTCAAAAACTTTTATTACATACGAAAATTGACTAAAACAAATTAAAATTACAGAATTCTTGAGTTTTTTATATGATCAAATGTGTACACAACATGAAAATGGGGTATATTTTAATTTTTATTTCACGTTAAAAGCCATAAATATCAAAATCCGGGCAAAGTCAGGGCAGTTGACGGTAGTAGTTTATTATTAAAATAATAGTTAAAATTAATAAAAAGATCATTATTGTCCTGACATATTGTTTGTTACGTAATTTCCATAGAGTACCTTTTCTTAAATGTATAAAACAAAGACTGTTATTGTGATTGTGTGTTTAAGTGACTTAAAAAGTTAAAAATAGCCTCTAAATGCAACATTATCAGTTTTAATATACGATTATGAAAGAATAATGTTGTTTTGTGTGCAAGAATTTATATTGTTTGTTAAATTAAAACTTACAGCTTACTCAGAAAGGTTCATTAAATTAGTCCTAATGAATACTTATCTAATTAGCATTAAATCCGTTAATCAACGGTACATCCTAGAGACATAATTTAAGGATTCATTAGCTAATGACAATTCTAAGTAAACGTAGGGCGAAGCATCGATTGCATATCGATAAAGTCTGGGTGTAGCCACATTTAGAAAGTGTTGATATTAAATAACATTAAAGTTTATTTATACACGTTGAAAAATAATATTCATAGTGATCTAAATGACAATCAGTTCTTTTATTGTAAGTTTATACTAAACTGCAAAGCAAAACCGCATTTTTCATATAAATAAAATAATGCGATTGCGATCTTTTTTCTATGATATCACTGCTAACTGTCAACTGTCAATGTCAAATCATAGAGATAATATAGGAAAAAAACCGGATGCATCACCCACGTTCGTCTGTCATGCATGAGGCTGTACATTCCGCGAAAGTGCGGGGTTCGAGGTTTTTTAAATGCTAAGACCCTCCACAACCGCGAGGTGTGCAGTCTCAGAGAATATTTTCTCAAGGCGGACGTGGTCCGTTGTCCTTGGCTAAAGAGAACTGGCGCAAATTTGTGGGGCTTAATACCAACGACCGCAAGGAAGTATGGCAAAGCAACGAGCTTCACGGACGCTTTTTCCGAGCCTTTCATGGGCCCGACGTAGATTTCTTAGTGTTTGTGGCCTGGCTACGCTTCGGTGACCTCTTGGGGGAAATCGAATTTTCGGTCTGTGCGATTATGGATGAAGTAATGCTTTTTTAATTACTTTTGGGTGTTCTCGTTTGGCTAACGGCGAATATTTGCACAGGCATAACCAAGTTACCAGGATTATCCATCAGCAACTTGCTCTGAAATACGGCCTTGTGGACTCTGAAGTACCGTATTACAGGCCCGACCCAGTTCTCGAGAATGACCATGTCACGGTATTCTGGGATCGATATATTATCACTGACAGGACTATTATAACCAATAAGCCTGATATAGTGGTAATAGATCGATCAATGCGCCGCACAATGATAATCGATGTCACTATCCCGCATGACGAGAACCTCGTGAAGGCTGAGAAGGAGAAACAATTGAAATATCTCGACTTAGCTCACGACGTTGTCGCCATGTGGAATGTGGACTCGCCAATCATTGTACCGATAGTCGTTACGGTCACTGGCCTTATCGCCAAAAGCCTCGACCAACATCTCAAGATGCTCTTGTTGGGTGGCTGGGTGAAGGGCCTGATTCAGAAGGCAGTTCTCCTTGATACGGCGCGTATTGTGAGGAGGTTCCTGTCTCTGGAGCCCTAACCACCGGTAGCTTGGACCCTGTTCCCTATGCCGGTGGATTTCTATTAAATATTATATTTTTAAATGTTTTTATTTTTCTATTCTAATATTTCAAAATATAATTATTACATGTAAAAAAATCAAATAAACGAGATAATAATATACGTAATATAATAATATGCTGGGACATAATATTGTTTACACACGGTCTGCGCTAGGAGTAATAGCGTTCTGTGCACACGGTCATCTGATCCCAAACTAAGCAGAGCTGTTTTAATTACACGTTTTGTGTGTTTCATTTACAGGACAAGAAAGTTTTGTGTTGTGAATCGATAAAGAACGCGCGTTCATTGCACAGAAACGTTGTGTCAGGGTAATTTTCAACCTACAAAAAACTGAATCCTGTGAAAAAATTGCGACCTCAAAAATATTTTTAAATAAGATGAACATAAAGGCGCGGCTCCACCGCAGTGCACGCTGTGCACGGACACGCGGCGCATTTTAGCTGCGTGTATTCATTTGTTTGACAACGTGGGTCTACGTTTCCACTGAAGTACACGAATATGACCCACGACTATGTGTAGCGTGGCACGGCGCACGGGTAGACCCACGCTGACAGCGTTGAGCTACGTAACCGCTTATTCGAGCAAGCTTTTTTTTTTCGTCAGAAGAACTGTCTAGCAAAGTCAGTACCAATGCCATTCTATGAGTACCTCGATACGATATATACGAGAAACACGAAACGCGTCCGTTCCACAACGTGTATGACTGAAAACTGCTCTGCGATAACCGAGCTGTACATAGTCGTGGGTCTTATTCGTGTACTCCAGTGGAAACGTAGACCCACGTTGACAGCGTTGAGCTATGTAACCGCCTATTCGAGCAAGCCACGCGTGTATCAATGACGTCAATTCATGCGTAGCCTCTCCGTGGGTTGCAGTGGACACAACCACATACATTTTCTTACAAAGCGAAGCTTAATACACGTGCGTAGCCTCTCCGTGCACCGCGGTGGAGCCGCGCCTTAATTATTAACTTTACCGTGTCTATATATAATATTTTTGAGGTCGCAATTTTTGTTAAAAATAATATTGATCTATTTAAATACCGAACGCGTATACGACATCAGGATAAGCTAGACATAGTGGCTGGTAAGACGTATTTCCTGCACCAAAGTGTTTTCTGCTCGGCTCCGCGTATTTTCAATAACATTCCAAAGCCTATAAGAGCAATTACTGAAATAAAATCATTTAAAAAGAATCTCCATGAACTGTTAGTAAACAAATGTTATTACTCTGTGAAAGACTTCTATGCCGACAAATCACTGTTAGAATACAATCTACCTAGGTCATGATGCGGTTTGTGTATTTTGTTTTTAATATTTAATGGTCTAAAATTTGTAATGTATTGTTATAATATTATTGTTGTAAACTCCCTGTATGTACCTACATTTATTGTACGCCCTAAGGGCAGGACATAGCTGTTCGCAAAGCACTAAATTAACACCAGTTGTATTACGTACACTTTCCTATGATCCACAATAAAGATGAATTGAATTGAATTAAAAGTACTTTCAGTGAAAATGTGATAACAATAAAAATTAACGCAACCACCACCGCACCGCCACCGCGCTGCCGCCGCACCTCTGAGCTGTATATATACGAGACGCGTCCGCGCCGCCTCCGTGCTGCCTCCGCGCCACCTCCACGCCGCCACCGCGCCGCGGTCCCCACCAATGCGACACGGTCAATCGGCCACGTGTAATCTTCGTAGGTAGCAATCTATTACTAACAACCGGTGAAATGAAGCGGCAACGGTGCGGTGGCGGCGCGGAGGCAACGTGGAGGCGGCGCGGACGCGTCTCGTATACACAGCGCGAAGGCAACGTGGAGGCGGCGCGGACGCGTCTCGTATACACAGCGCGGAGGCAACGTGGAGGCGGCGCGGACGCGTCTCGTATACACAGCGTGGAGGTGCGGCGGCGGCGCGGATGCAACTTGGAGGCGGCGCGGCCCGTCTCGTATACACAGCGCGGAGGTGCGGCGGCGGCGCGAAGGCAAACGTGGAGGCGGCGCGGACGCGTCTCGTATACACAGCGCGGAGGCAACGTGGAGGCGGCGCGGACGCGTCTCGTATACACAGCGTGGAGGTGCGGCGGCGGCGCGGATGCAACTTGGAGGCGGCGCGGCCCGTCTCGTATACACAGCGCGGAGGTGCGGCGGCGGCGCGAAGGCAAACGTGGAGGCGGCGCGGACGCGTCTCGTATACACAGCGCGGAGGCAACGTGGAGGCGGCGCGGACGCGTCTCGTATACACAGCGTGGAGGTGCGGCGGCGGCGCGGAGGCAACTTGGAGGCGGCGCGGCCCGTCTCGTATACACAGCGCGGAGGTGCGGCGGCGGCGCGGAGGCAACGTGGAGGCGGCGCGGCCTGTCTCGTATACACAGCGCGGAGGTGCGGCGGCGGCGCGGACGCGTCTCGTATACACAGCGTGGAGGTGCGGCGGCGGCGCGGAGGCAACTTGGAGGCGGCGCGGCCCGTCTCGTATACACAGCGCGGAGGTGCGGCGGCGGCGCGGAGGCAACGTGGAGGCGGCGCGGCCTGTCTCGTATACACAGCGCGGAGGTGCGGCGGCGGCGCGAAGGCAAACGTGGAGGCGGCGCGGACGCGTCTCGTATACACACCGTGGAGGTGCGGCAGCGGCGCGAAGGCAAACGTGGAGGCGTCGCGGACACGTCTCGTATACACAGCGCGGAGGTGCGGCAGCGGCGCGAAGGCAAACGTGGAGGCGGCGCGGACGCGTCTCGTATACACAGCATGGAGGCAACGTGGAGGCGGCGCGGACGCGTTTCGTATACACAGCGCGAAGGTGCGGCGGCGGCGCGGAGGCAACGTGGAGGCGGCGCGGCCCGTCTCGTATACACAGCGCGGAGGTGCGGCGGCGGCGCGGAGGCAACGTGGAGGCGGCGCGGCCCGTCTCGTATACACAGCGCGGAGGTGCGGCGGCGGCGCGGAGGCAACGTGGAGGCGGCGCGGCCCGTCTCGTATACACAGCGCGGAGGTGCGGCGGCGGCGCGGAGGCAACGTGGAGGCGGCGCGGCCCGTCTCGTATACACAGCGCGGAGGTGCGGCGGCGGCGCGGAGGCAACGTGGAGGCGGCGCGGCCCGTCTCGTATACACAGCGCGGAGGTGCGGCGGCGGCGCGGAGGCAACGTGGAGGCGGCGCGGCCCGTCTCGTATACA
Source organism: Dicycla oo (assembly GCA_948252095.1). Lineage (NCBI taxonomy): Eukaryota > Metazoa > Arthropoda > Insecta > Lepidoptera > Noctuidae > Dicycla > Dicycla oo. The sequence continues at coordinate 26,439,664 of OX411718.1, forward strand.
CAGCGCGGAGGTGCGGCGGCGGCGCGGAGGCCACGTGGAGGCGGCGTGGACGCGTGTCGTATACACAGCGCGGAGGCAACGTGGAGGCGGATCGGACGCGTGTCGTATACACAGCGCGGAGGTGCGGCGGCGGCGCGGATGCAACGTGGAGGCGGCACTGATGCGTCTCGTATACACAGCGCGAAGGTGCGGCGGCGGCGCGGATGCAACGTGGCGGCGGCGCGGACGCGTCTCGTATACACAGCGCGGAGGTGCGGCGGCGGTGTGGTGGCGGCATCGTGTACACGAGCGCTAATCGAATAACTTCCATTCATAATCCTGTTTCAATTTAGGAGGATCTATAAACAAAAAACCACGGACGCCAGCAACGGCAATATTACACTTTTTACAGATTCAGGTGATCTATATCGTGCATGGAATTCTTGAATTGAGTATTTTGTAAAGGGATCAGAATAATCTCGTAAATACCGCCTCGGTTCTACTTCTCTATATCTTCTGGCATAATCCACAAACTTAATAAAGTGTGCCAAATCAGACATTATTGCTTTTTAATTAATGTTTAATGCGAAAGCGAATTCACTGGTAAAGATAAAAATATAACCTCAAACATAAATGGCAAAATCAATTATTAAAAAGTTAAGTAAATGTTTTGCTGTACTTAACTTTAATTGTCATTAAGAGACGCTAATGAACCATTAACTGACTCTGAGGTTGAAATTTTTAAAATTTTTACTAATTCCTTAACCATTAGCTGTCTCTGAGTGTGGATGTTAAATCGTTAATTTGTTATTTTACATGAAAATATTAAGAGTTATTCTTACCTAATAACTAATTCTTGTTTTTTTTTTGTCTAAATTTTATCTAGTAATTGTTTTCTAATTGATCAGTAAAACATCGTGAAAATTAAGAGGAAGTATATTTTTTAGAAATTGGTTATTAGGCATATTCATTAGCCCATATCGAGGTTTTTATTTGTAATACAGAACTTATCGCAACATTTTTTGAAGGGCAGGAGCCCAAGGAATTAGTTTCCATAGCTATGTAACTTACAACGACAACATTGTTTTTGAGGTGGCTAAACTTAAATTGTCTGTTTTGTAAAATTGCACAGTTTCCAATACAATATACGGGGTTATTGGTAAAACACCAACAACCTCTTAAGGGGTCATTGTACTCATCATTATGAACAATTTTTACTATGGGACCAAACCAGAAATCGCGAAAAAAATCAGCTTGACGAATTATGCTAACTAACATAAATGTATCTTCGTAACTACACATCGTAGGCGTTTGATCTTTTTTGATATCGACAGCTTATTAATTTCAGATTATTTTGGTACTTATGCATAACTCCATAAGCACCATAAGATACCTTTACCAGTGGAACGTCACATTTTATATTTTTTGTGTCTTATTTATGTATAATGGGCTTAGAATAATAACTAAAGCATAGAAGGAGTGCTAAAATAGCAACTGAACTCAATATATTTATTTCATTTTGGCTTATGGAACCGCTATGATGTTAGAGAAGCACACGTAAACAGAAGACGTTTCGAAATTTCGTAGGTTGTCATTCATTTTATTTGACTAAGTGATGTGACCCACTAAAAACGTCGATAGAATTTAGAATGACATGCATTTTTGTACTGCCAAAATTAGTTACTAAGCATACTTTTATGAGAATACGGAGAGGAGCTCGTGGCTAAGTAATAACAGCTGCACGGATCGATCCATCAGGTTAAGCTACGCTTGCCGCGGTTGGTCTGTGGATGGGTGACCACTGACCATCTTTTCATACCGAGACTCCTCCGTGCCTCGGAAAGCACGTTAAGCCGTTGGTCCCGGCTGTCATTCGTGGATGTCTTTGTCTTTGACAGTCGTTACGGGTCGTCAGAAGCCCGAAAGTCTGACAACCAGTCTTACCAAGGGGTATCGTATTACCCAGTAAGTGGGTTGTGGAGGTCAGATAGGCAGTCGCTCCATTTAAAATACTGGTATTCAGCTGCATCCTGTTAGACTGGAAGCCGAGCCCAACATAGTTGGGAAAAGGCTAGGCAGATTGATTGACTTTTATGAGAATACATATTATCTACATCGTTTTTCGGGTTCCGTAGTCAACAAGGAACCCTTATAGTTTCGCCATGTCCGTCTGTCTTAGTACTAGAAAGCTATAATTTGGCATGGATATACATATTAATCACGCCGACAAAGTGGTATAATAAAATAATATAGCTCTTTATGTATCCAAGTACACACATCAACACGGTCTAGGGATATTTTTAAAAAAGCGTATTACTATCAATGTGTTAATTATTTATATGACATGTATATATTTAAAAGATACGTTATTTAATATTCTACCATTTTTTAATAATGGTTAAGGTACTTAGATTAAAATTTCAGGATTTTATGGAAAAAAAATGAAGCATAGACGGAAACCGTATATGAATTAACTTTTAATTTGTGAGTAAAAACTGAAAAAAATAGAAAAATCATTTAATTTGTGTTTATAAACTTGAAGTTAGTAGTCTGAGAAAGCGTCCATGATGTTCATAACACATCGGCAACGATTCGGCATGCTCAGAACAAGGTTGTCAATGTCTTGCTGCGGAATATTGTCCCATGTCCTTCTGAGGTGCGCAAAAAGTTGATCTTCTGTAGCCAGATTTTCAGGAACTTCCTTCAGAGCTCTTCTTTGCAGCATATCCCACGCATGCTCAATGGGATTTAGATCTGGCGATTGAGCAGGCCAGTCTAAGGCCCTAACATTGTGTGTATGTAACCAAGCTGCTACCGTTCTCGCCGTGTGTGCCCGGGCATTGTCGTGCATGAGCAGGAAATCTTGCCCCATTTGTGTTCTGTAGGGCAAGATTACGGGCCCCAGCACCTATTGGACGTATCGTTCTGCCGTCATATTGCCCCGCACCCAAACGAGATCCGTCCGTCCTCCAAGACGAATTCCTGCCCAAACCATAATTGTTACTCCTTTACGTCCAGGAACTCGCCAAACACGCGTCCTTCGTGAATCTGTATGGAAGCCGAACCTGGATTCATCCGTGAACAGCACATTGGACCATTGCTCACGGCCCCAGTCCACGTGGTTCCGCACCCATTCTAATCGTCGTCCACGATTGCCTCTCCCTAAAGGTGGGACCCGGAGTGGTCTACGAGAGCGTAGATTGCTTTCATGCAGTCGCCTTCTTACAGTTTGGTCACTCACAAGCACTTGGTGTTCCACTCGCAGCCTTTGGACCAATTGAGTCGCCGCTGCATTTGGTTGAGCTCGCGCAGTAATTTGCAAAAATCGGTCTTGTCTGGGGGTAGTAATGCGACTTGGCCCCCGGTGCCTCTCCGCTACTTCACCTGTGGCACGATAGCGTGTCCACAATCTTGAAATTACATTTTGGTGGGTCCCTATGGCCTCAGCAACATTACGCTGAACAGACCCAGCTTCCAGCATTCCCACAGCTCGTAACATCTCCACCCTCGTCAAATGTTAGCGTTGCATGGCTACAATACCTCAATTTTAACTTTATCTTTCGTTTAAAAATGAAAAAAAAAACTGTAACTAAACGTAATTCGTATTGTTTTCTAAATTTCGCACAAATGAAAATTCCCTCTCCTACACATCAAGACATTTTATGCCACCGAAACAAAAGAATTTTCAAAAATTTGAATTTCGAATTAGTCTGAGATAAATTACAAACAAATCGGTGTATAAAAGATTCCAATGCGGCCAGTACTTTTCGAGTTATTTAATTGAGTATGAAATATCCCTAGACCGTGTTGATGTGTGTATTAAACCTGACCCAGCTAACCCCGAATGTATATCATTGCCATAGTAACTGACGATGAGTTTACTGAAAACAAAGTGGGAGACATTCGGGTGTGCGAATGCTTTTAGCAAGTCTTGCTTCAAATTACTTTCTCATATTTATTTGGATTTTAAATACACTACTCAACCAAGTCTAGGGAACAAGGGTATTCATAGTAATCATTTTTATTTTAATACTTTTTATGTGACATATTTTATATCAATAAAAGCGTAATATAATGGAGATTTAAATTATCTGATTAAATAAAAGGGTTGATAGTGAAAAAATAAAAATTGATTATGAAAATCCAGTGGTACCAAAACTACAAAAACTTTTTGTAGATAATGACTTGTATTATAAACTATGACTTTGTACGTAGTCTTCCCCCTAGCCCCCCGTACCCCCCCCCCCCCCTCCCAAAATAAAATGGCATATGCTGGAGAAGAATTACTATGCGAAGAAATTTAAAGAGCGAGTAGTGGATAAAATGATAGATATGGGGGACATGAATGGTCGAAGTGTAAATGAATGTTGGAATGAAATGGCAGGGTATATTTAGGAGTGCAGCGAAAGATATTTTAGGAGAGACGAAAGGAAAGGGTACGATAGATATACATGGTGGTGGTCGACAGAAATACAGAATGTGTTGCAGGATAAGAAGAGAAAGTTCAAGGAATGGCAGAGTGTTGAAGATGAGAATGTTAGTTTGAAAGCAGAAAAAAAGAGTGAGTATGATGCTCTAAAGAAAAAAACCAAGAAAGCTGTGGCCATAGCAAGAGCAAAAGCCCAGGACAAGCTTTATAACACACTGGATAATTACCGGCTTGCTAGAGCTAGAGAGAGAAAGACGAAGGATATTTGTAAGATAAAGTGTATAAAGGATGAAACTGGAATAGTTCTTTCGGATGATGAGAAAATTAAGGATAGGTGGAAGAGCTATTTTGAAAGACTAATGAATGAGGAGAATGACTGGAGTGGTGTGCTTGGGAATAAACCAGTAAATGAGGGGTTAGTGAGAATGATTAGTATGGATGAAGTGAGAATAGCAATAAATGGGATGAAAAATGGTAAAGCAATAGGGCCGGATGAAATACCAGTTGAAGTATGGAAGTTATTACGAGTAGATGGATGGACGTGGTTAGCTTTATTCTTCAATAAGTTCTGGAAGAAGCCATACCTGACGAATGGTGTAACAGTTCGCTGGTGCCCATCTTTAAAAACAAAGGTGATGTGCTGGAGTGCAACAACTATAGAGGAATAAAGCTAATGTCACATAGTATGAAGGCTCGGGAGAAAGTTATTGAAAGGCGACTGAGAGAAGAGAGTGAAACTTCGCAAAACCAATTCGGTTTTATGCCTGGTCGAGGAACAACAGATGTCATCTTTGCTATCCGCCAGCTGTGCGAGAAGTACAGAGGTGCGAATAAAAACTTGCACATGGTATTTGTTGACCTCGAAAAGGCATACGACCAAGTGCCTCGTGAAGTTTTGTGGTGGGCGCTGAAGGAGAAAGGTGTGCCAGGGAAGTAGTGCAGTTGATTAGAGCGATGTACAGCCGATGCAGTACCCAAGTCCGGTCTACAGTGGGCACTACTGGCAGCTTCAATGTGGCTGTCGGCTTACAACAGGGATCAGCACTCAGCCCTTACCTCTTCGTGCTGAAAATGGATGCTCTTACATCTGATATCCAGGAAGCGGCTTCCTGGTGTATGCTGTTCGCTGATGACATTGTGCTGATTGCCGAGAACGACTTAGAGGTCCAGAGCAGATTGGAGGTGTGGTGGGAAAGACTCGAGACCGTTGGCCTGAGAGTAAGTCAGACCAAAACTGAGTATCTGTTTTGTGATTTTGGCGGTCTCTCCAGTCCTGTGCCCATATCTATCGCCGGAACGTCCTTATCGATCTGTTCCGACTTTCGGTACCTCGGGTCGCTTGTCCGAGGAGATGGCGAAGTAGACCGAGACGTAAAGCAACGGATCAACTCAGGATGGATGAAATGGCGGATGCCCTCAAGTTAAAGGGGAAAATTTATAAGTCCGTGATAAGGCCTGTCGTACTTTATGGGTCTGAATGCTGGGCCGTGAAGAAGACGGATGAAAAAAAATTGCATGCAGCGGAGATGAGAATGTTGAGATGGATGTGTGGAGTGACGAGAATGGATAAAGTAAGAAATGAGTATATAAGAGGAAGTTGGAAAGTGGCGACAGTGACAGAATGTGATGAAAAGGGACGAAACACATGTGACTCAAAGAGTAATGAATATATATGTTGATGGATGGAGAGGGAGACGAAGGCCGAAAAAAAGATTGATGGATTGTGTGAAGAATGATATGAAAGAGAAGGGAGTGAATGATAGTGTGACGGTTGACAGGGGAGAATGGAAGAAGAAAACGTGTTGCCCCGACCCCAAGTAACATGGGATAAGGGCAGGAAGATGATGACTTTGTACGTAGTCTGGTCATAAGTTTTGTCACATATGGAAAGTTAAATAACTGACACAATGAGTTACGCACTACAACCATTTATACACCAAATGAAAGGGTATAAAATACAGATTTACACCACATTAAGATTTATTCGAAATGTCCTCCTCTTGCTTCGATACAAGCCTTCAATCTGCAAGGCCAGTCATCAATCGAAGCACGCACGACTTTCATGTCAATATCGGCAACAGCTTTAATCAGGGATGCTTTAAGTGACTCCAAGTTGTGATGGGGTTTAGCGCAGACCTTCTCCTCCAAGTGCTGCCATATTTTGTAATCCAAGGGATTCAAGTCTGGACCGGATAAGGGCTAATCCTCATGCCTGATAAAGTCGATGCCACGGGTCGTTAGCCAGTTTTGGGTACTTTTCGCCTTATGAGCCGGAGCTGAATCCTGCTGGAATACCCAGTGCTTGTTTTCGAACGTTGTTTGTGAAAGAGGTTCCATAATGTTTGTTAGGACTGTGTTTTGATATACAAGGGCACTGGTTTTCACTCCTTTTTCACAAAAAAAGCACCTCCGTTGGACCCAAATAGGACACCCCAAGCCAAACCATGGATGCCGAAGGGTGATGATTTCACGAGATGTCAAGGTTAGTGGCGATTCAGTAATCTTGACCAGTCCAACGTCCATTGCTACGGCATCCTAAAATTGCGTATTTTGTATTAAAGATAAATAATTTTGCACACGACTATATTTCCGACTGGGAGAGTTAGAGAAACATGCAACATTATGTGAACCTGTTTCTCATGAAATGTTATACCTGTCTTCCTGTAAGATATGTCTTAGATTGCTGTTGATGGTGAGTGGTTCCTTGAATCTGCAGAATTGCGCTATTTTCTTCTTCGCAGACTTCCATGAGCACTTCCTGTAATGTAATAAATCAGGTTTTAATTTGAACGGGATACTATTTATTGCCATAAAACCTTAATCATGTCATATTATATCAGACCATTTCATCTGTTCTATCTATAATAAATAAAGTAGGAACAGCATCTTCTCTTAGTCGTCTCCACTTCATATTTTCATTAAAATGATAAAGGATAAATGATTAAATGATAAATGATTTTTATTTCTGTAAGTAGGTTTGTACAAACACTTTTACAAGTCAATCATGTTTTTTTTTTAAACTAGATGAGGTCGGCGTTTCCTATCTGACTACTCTGAGAAGAAAGGCCGAAACAAACTCAGAGGTCACAGTCTCTTATAAAGTCCAGACATAATCTTGGTCACTTCATGTGAAGACCATGTAGATTGGTGTCTGAAATGGTCTTTTGAGGAAAGAACCACACAGATTGAGAGGACCTGTCCATTCAGTGCACGCATTTGTCAGTAATCGCGCAGCTCAACTCAGAACTTAAGGAGCTCAACGATTCGACGAACAATACCAAAGAAAGGACATTGGGGTAGGCCGCATAAATAACTCAAACTGCCAGACCATGATTAAAAATAACTGAGAGAAAAATTAAACAAACAAAAAAAGCAATGACCTACATAGTCTTCACATTCACAATAAATTAAAATAATATAATATTTTACAAAGTAAATAGTCATGTCAACATTCAGTATGCAAAAAAAAAAAATTGGAGCAGATCAATCCCAAGCCTTTTTGTCCTCAATATAATCTTTAACGGTATAAAAAGCTTTGTGACACAACTTGCGTTTAATGAATGATTTGAATTTATTAAGGCTCAGATCTTGAACGTGGCTTGGAAGTTTATTATAAAAGCGTATACTTATATATATATATATATATATATATATATATATATATATATATATAAGTAAACTTATACGTATACACCTGAATGAGCCACCTATTTGCCTGAGCCTTGTTGGATGTACAACAAATTTGTGTTTGTTCCTAGTATTTATATTGTGGATATCACTGTATTTTTTAAACAATATAATGTTTTTATGGGCATATAAAAGATTTTCAAAAATGTACTGAGAAGGCAAAGTCATTATATTAATCTCCTTCAATTTCTCTCTGAGAGATTGTCTCGGACTTAATTTATAAATGCATCGAACAGCTCTTTTCTGCAAAACAAAGATAGTCTGAATTTCGGCTGCATTTCCCCACAACAGAATACCGTACGACATTACACTATGAAAATAGCTAAAGTACACTAAACGGGCTGTCTCTATGTTAGTTAAATTACGAATTTTCCTAACAGCGTATGCTGCGGAGCTTAGCTTTTTTGACAATTTATCTATATGTGGGTCCCACTGAAGCTTAGCATCCAAAGTTAAGCCCAAGAATACTGTGCTATCTTCAGGATTCAATTCTTCGCCCTTTATCAACACGTTAGTTTTCACCTGCCTAACGTGAGGTAGCGTAAACTTAATGCATTTGGTTTTTTTTTCATTAAGGAGTAAATTATTAACATTGAACCAGTGAACTACTTTTGAGATTGCTCTGTTTACATCGTCAGTAACCAGCTGCTGACGTTTAAGTTTAAACAAAAGTGAAGTATCATCCGCAAACAAAACTATATCATGATTATCCTTTATGAGGTAGGGCAATTCGTTAATATAAATAAGAAACAAAAAAGGACCAAGAATCGAGCCCTGTGGGACCCCCATTGTTACTATAGATCCGGGCTATCTTTTTCCATTAACGTCAACGCTCTGAATCCTATTACTCAAGTATGAAGTAAGAAGATCCAGAGCGGTGTTCCGGATCCCGTAATGACGGAGTTTCCTGATTAACGTTTCATGAAGAACGCAATCGAATGCCTTGGACAAATCACAAAAGATGCCCAAGGCATCGCATTTGTCTTCCCATGCATTATAAATATGTCCTAAAAGTTCAACACCGGCATCAGTAGTTGAACGACCCTTTGTAAAACCGAACTGCTTGTTATGTAATAATTTACGTTTATTAAAATAAATTTGCAATTGGTCTAAAATTAATTTCTCAAAAATTTTACTAAACGTAGGTAGTACTGAAATAGGTCTATAATTTGTGGGGTCTGATGTACTACCTGATTTAAACAAAGGTATTATTTTACTATATTTCATAAGGTCAGGAAACTCCCCACAGTCGATACAGTTATTAAAGATAACAGCTACAGTAGGTGCTACAATGTCAATAATAGACTTAGCAACTTCTACAGAATTACCCCCACAGATCTGCTGTCTTTTTTACATTTAAAGTGTGAAAGGTTTTAATTATATCTCTACAGGTAATATGTTCAAAATTAAATTCCGAATCGCAAGCATTAACATTTTCAACAGAAGTTGATGAGTTTAGGGATTTAGTAGTTGAAACGGGAATATCTGAAAAGAAATTTTCAAAGGCCGCGGCGACTTGTGAGTCTGATTTTATTATGTTGTCATTAATAGACAGGCTGTAGTCAGCACTTCGGTTATTAGACCTTCCCGTTTCACTATTAATAATATTCCAAGTCGTTTTAATTACATTACTACTGTTTTTAATCTTCGAACTCAAATAACGCGACTTGGCCATACAACAAACTTTTTTAAATAATTTTGAATAATTTCTAACATATAAAATAAATTCAGCAGTGTTTACAAAAGACCTTTCATTGTATAGTTCATAAAGCCGTGTTCTACTTTTATGAATACCAATGGTAGCCCAATCACTGAAAGACGCGTTACTATTAACCGAGATAGTCTTGGGAATAAAGATGAGATTAAATTGTTGACAGTACATATTAAAAAAATCATCATATAGATGATTAGGATCAGTATGATTAGCCAAAACTGTTAATTTATTAATGAGTTTAAAAGCTTCCAAGCGACTTGTAGTTTTGGGGTTAACAATGATATCCTTTTTAGCCACTTTGTTGTTTTGGTTTTGGATAGTAATCCTTTGCCCGCAATGATCAGAATCTAGTAAATTTTTTAATTTCTTTATGGCTTGGAATAACATCTGTATAAATATTATCTGGGCATGTGGCACTAGTAGGGGTTATTCTTGTGGGCTCCAAAAATAGGTTTACAAGATTGTATGACTGAAACAGACTTTACATACATAAGACTGCGAAGTAAAATGCTTGGAACATATGCGACTGTGCTTTTTCGGAGTCCAATTTCGTCTGCCAATAGAGTTTATCCATTCACTTTTTTTGTTACGACGATCGTTAGGAAATCTGTAAAAGAAAAATATCGACAACATTATTTACATCACTATGGCTGATCAATATAACCTCAAAAGTTTCCCAATGTTCGCCAATAACTTCTATTAGAATAAATATTACGTCTGGTTTCAGCTACAAAGTGATTCAGCAACATTTGTTACGTATATTCGTTTATCAGCTCATATTCAATAAAAAAAACTTAACGATAGAAGGTCAATATTTCTTGTTTGTTTTCTTTTCTTGATGAATGGGACTTGCAGCCCCCAACCACATAAGACATTGCTCCACAGAGTCCACACACTCACTATTTATAGTTACTCAAAGGATTAGTGTAATCTAAATCTAACAGTAGCAAATATTACTAAAACATCGCAAAACCATGAAAGATTACGACAAACGCATAAACAATGAACACGCAAACAAGTTTAATAGTTAAATGAACGACCTGTCAGACATTGAAGCAAAGTACCTATCAAATTTGGCCGGGTTGAAAGGCCACTAAGGTAACCAAATGACAATTCATCTTGTGACAATGCCAATAAAGTAAAACAAAGAGTAAACTCATTTATCTCTTTCCCACATCCTTTTTCGTACCATAAGATAGAACGGAAACAAAGATAGTTACAGAATTCTGTTTTTAGCCCTCCTTCTATGCTTTAGTTATTATTCTAAGATAATGGGTCGTTGTCTAGCCTTTGGATACCTACAAAATATTTTTTTTTTCCAAAAAAATCAACTGAAAGTGAAAAATAACTAGTTTCGGAAGTCGGTGTCTTTGGATCTGTATTTTACTTTTTTGCCACTGACTTCCGAAATTAAAGTTGTTTTTCACTTTGTTGGAAGTCGTTGATTTTTGTGGAAAAAGTTTTTATTTTTCACTTTTTAGTGGGTCAGTTTGTAATTTATCTAAGTTACAATATGTCAACTGCTCATCACCTTTTACAAAATATTTCTTTTCCCGATGCAGGGACGTAATAATAAATAATAATAATAATAATCTGGGACATTAATACTTTTTTTTTGTAAATACATACTTATATAGATAATAATTATACACCCAGACTCAGAACAAACAGACATGTTCATGCACACAAATGTTTGTCCTGGATTGCAATCGAACCCGAAACGACCTGCGGCATGATGTGCTATTTAGAGACATCGTTTTATTTTTACTGTAATCTTTATAGAAACTTCTATCACACATAACTTTTAAATAAGAACCTCCTCTTTTTTTTGAAGTCGGTTAAAAAAGAGGCGCTTCATAGGTTTCGCACACGGGCGCTGCCGAGGGTCAGTGCGGCCTTGCTCAGAAAATACTGAAGAAGCCTGGTAAATTAGGTATAGGGCGACTACTGAAAGAACCGGGCGCGGCGTGAAATGACACTACTGACAGTAATGACATGACAGTTGATATTTTTAAACCCCGACGCAAAAAGAGGCGTAGAGATGGGCGAGTGGGTATAAAATGGGAAGGTAAAAATTAGAAGGAAAGGTAAGAAAAGGTAAAAAAGAAAAAATACCCTTTTTTACCGGGTATTAATAAAAAAAATATCGGATAAAAAATGAATAATGTCTTTATATTAATTAATTGGCTTCGTCATCAATACTACGACCTATCATGTTACTTTTGACCTTGACCATTGAAGATAAAATATTGATTTCAAACAAAACGAAGTTAAATGTCTTTTAAATCATTATTCAAAATAAATTTTCAAACAAAATCAACTGTTTAGAACCATAACAACTGAGTACTGTACTGACATGTTTTAAAGTTAAATGCTGCACACTACCTTTAAGAATATAAGTAACATATACAGGGCTATTTTTAAATCATTAACTAAACTTTCACAGGGTGAAAGTGTTCTACCCATGAATATGAACAACTTTCACTATGGGACCAAACCCGAAATCGCGAAAAAAAAATCAGCTGTTCAGTACATTTATGTTGGCATAATTCGTCAAAATGTACTGAACAGCTGATTTTTTTCTCGCGATTTCAGGTTTGGTCCCATAGTGAAAGTTGTTCATATTCATGGGTAGAACACCCTGTTAAAGTTTAGTTAATGATTTAAAAATAGCCCTGTATATACACATATATATCGTGAAAACATTTCAAAACAAGTAAATGAGTGAAAATTACTTAGATTTTTCGTTTCAGAATACAATAATTCCAATGCAACCTATCAGGGGACGTATTATGAACTATTAACGCCATCATTTTTCTAGTGCTAGAGAGAGACGGAGCTATACATGACCTAAAGCACCATCCCTTTTCGCGACGGAATCATGATAGCGTTAATAGTTCATATTACGGCCCCAGGTAGGCACAAAAGTAATGAGACACTTGGTTTACGTTTTATATTTTTTTATTTATATTACAATTCAAAAAGCTTAGTCAATGATGTAATCACCATTATCATCTAAGACTAGCATCTAAGACTTCATGCCAACGATCCGGCAAAGTTTGAATACCTTTCGCCCAGAACTCTGATGGCTGTGCCTCGAAAAAGTTGTTCAACTCCGCCTCTACATCAGAAAAATCATTAAATTGCTTACCCTGCAAATGTTGTTTCAGGGCTTTAAACAAATTATAGTCTGTTGCCCCCAAAGTTGACCACCATATTCAAAATGTATTTATTTACGTTACACGTCCGTGTTTGGGTCACAAAAATACATATGTGTACTAAATTTCAACTTAAACGGTCTATTAGATTCGGAGCAAATTGGCTATGACAGACGAACAGACAGACAGACACACACACGAGTGATCCTATAAGGGTTCCGTTTTTTTCCTTTTGAGGTACGGAACCCTAAAAATACAATAATTAGTTTAAATTAAACAGATTTTATTTTTAGCCGGTATAAATTAAAAATGGGAAGGTAAAAATGGGTATAAATGTGTATTTAACCAAAGTCTGGTTTTTACCAAGTACGAGTATATGTCCATCTCTAGGTGTTAGTCATTTCAGGTTAGACCACAGACATACAAAAGCAAATGAATACTTTTATTTTATCTATAGTCTTACTGTTGTGTTTTTTGTTGTTTTTATTTTATTTCTTAGGGACAAAAAGCAGTTACATGCCAAGCTTAACTAGAGATTCTTAAATTAGCACAATACTTAGAAATTTATACACAATCTATTCCATATTATTTTATGTTACTACACATGTAACCCACAACATTGTCCACGAATTCACAAAAAAAAAAAACGTAAGAGAAAACAGACAATAAGTGTGCATCGTAAAAGACTAGTAAGAAGAAGAAGAAAAAAAAAAAATACTTATGAATTTAGTAACTCTATTGCTCTTGCCTTGAAACGATCTTTGGGAAGAGTAAATAAGTCAAGCTCCATAAAGTGAGTGTACGCATCAACTTGTTGAACTATTAAATACGAAACCGGAGTCGAGTAAAAAAATATATCGAAATTGATACGAATTCGATGCTCTAAAATAAATATCGTATCTATGTAGATATAACCCGATTAAAATATCTACGATATATATCGATAATTTTATGAGAAAATTTCGATATATCGATATGTTATACCATCCCTACTATAGACTACATTACATTTACTTTTTTATTACAAAATGTTTAAAATCCAGTCATTAGTTCTGATATTATCATAGAGATGGTATTAAAATATAATTATTTAATTACCCATTTAATAAAAAGTAATTCAAATACAATACAGTCTTTTAAGCCATTTAAGGAATAATATTATTCAGGTTGATTCTCGAGCACAGCTGTTTACCGCGCATCGACGCCATTGTTATTTTCTGTCTCTTTTTAGACCGCGTCCTCGCGGCTCCCCTCACCCTTCTCCCCTTCAACCAGTTTCGCTCGATTTTCGTGACGCGTGGACGTCTGTGCGCGTCGTGGACTAAAATATTTCGGTCTCATCCTTTGTCCAGGAAGAAGCGAACTCTACAATAACTCGCAACCACGACTGAAACTCCCTCTCAAACGTGAAATAACTTGTGTAATCTACAGGTGTATCATCTTCCGTGTTTTATTTAGTGATTCCCGCATAGTCAATCGAGCATGAATAATAAAGAAGTAACCGGTGATATAGTCGTGTGTCCACTGGGAGGCGAGATCTGGTGATCGGGTGCAGTGTCGAGGGTTCGGCGTGTGATGAGTCTGCGGTGACGGCTCGCCGCTGAGCGGTTGGATGGCGGCTGTAAGCGGCCCCGCGCGGCACTCTCGCGTCTCCATGAGTGTGTCCATGTCGCTGATGCAGGGCGGTACGCAGAGCGCGCCGCAGGGCGCCATTCTGGCGGCAGCGGCGCCCTACTACCAGACGCCGGCCATCCCCACGGACGTGCAGCCTGACCGCCCGATCGGCTATGGCGCCTTCGGTGTTGTATGGTGAGTCAATTTTGTTGTTGTTTATATTTTCAAATTGCCCGCGTCACATTCAAAACTAATTGATGAAGTGTCTATCAAGTATCAATTCTGTCGTCGTGCTAAGTCGTATTAATCTGTGTTTGCACTGTGAACAATCTTTTAAGCTTTCGAGTCTTTGTAATAATTTGAACCTGTCATATTTTATTCGGCTCACGGTTTTTTCGTTTTAACTAATCGCATTGTCATTGATAGATGATCTTTGGCTATTGTGTATGTTCAGCTATGTTCACTCATTATACAATAGAACCAGAAACCTGAGTAAGGCCGGGGTACCCTCAGAACTTGTGTTGCCAGTGTACTGATATTACTTACCTTGTGTCCAAAAGTAAGTTCCGTAATTTACAAACAATATTACTGTAGGTTTTTTCAGGTCCTGGTATTGTAAATTATCGTTTTTGCAACAGAACAATAATTAACTTTTAGGTTTACCTACTGACATGAACCCAACTTTTATAATTTAAATAAATACAAATCAATTGCTGATTGTATGTAAGCGCATCACTTCAGAAAGGTTGCACCTATTTAGCTAATTCTTTTTTTTTTTTGGAAATTTCACTGAAAAAATTGGAAAATGGGAATGGTATTTTTTATGAAAACAGACAATACACAGCCTAAACCACTGGAGATAGAGACATGAAATTCACCCGGGCGACGCCGGGCATGAACAGCAGCTAGTCATAAATAAAACCTATTATAGATTCTTACCTTTGTTTCACTCGGAGTAAAGTAATTAACATTTTAACTCTGCTTCGTTGTGCCATTAAAAATTAACACCAAGGTAGTTAATAATAATATTTATTGCATAATCAAGTGACAGCCATACAAGAATTACAATTAAAATCTACGATCTTTGTTATTTAATTAGATGAGATCGGTATTATGTACATCATATGGGCACTTTATAGCAAATTCAACATGTAGGTATGAGATGTATTGTAGGCCTTGGCTATCATTAGACTACTTCGCCCTAACCTCTCGTACTAGTAAAAACTGTATCACGAGCGGTTAGTGTTCCTCGTCCTCAGAACAGCACTTACAAGTCCTCACCCGAGGTGTGAATAGTGCGATGTACAAACATTTATTCAAAAGTTCCTGCAAATGGTTTAATTGAAATAAGTGCACTGCCTTTGATTTTTTTAAAAGATTCAACAAATGGTGGTTGTTGTGTTCCATTATTATGTTTGTGTTTGACATATACTGATGTATTTGTATGTGTATGGTTGGTTATGAGCAGGTGGGTACGTGTTTCTATGTGTGTGTAACTATTTACGTGTTTTTGTAGTTATTTATGTTATTTACGCTGTTATTTGTTATTTATAAAAATAACCACTGCTATAATTTCATAAAGTTGTTTCTACAAAATTGTTCAATCCCAAGAACCCGGGATTACTTATTTATTCAGAAAGGAATGTCCATATTATTCTTTCGTCACAAGAAGTTTAGGTATATAAGCGCCTGATTATCCGATCACTGTATATGTATAACATTCATGGAACTCATTTTAATACAAGTGTGACCTACGTTTTTGGTAGAAAGAGCCAATGTCGCTACGTTTACGCTGAGTCTCGTTTTTGGGTGTACGCGCAAACGAAAGACGCATGACATTTAGTGTATTTGGCACTACAAGTGTTTTTTTTTTTTAGTTAGTACAATTGTGAATTAGGGTATCGATATTTTACGAACTTAGTCTTACATTGTCGTTCTTATCGACTCGGATTTTACGAGCTACGGCTCTGCCACACTCAAAAGTTTATGTAACATACTGGAATTTAGAACTTAAGTGCTGCCAAACCTCAAGTGGTTATAATTTCTGGCACCCTAAGATATGGGGCGTATTCTCACGTTAGTAACTAGGTACGAACAAACAGCACCAATCTCCATGTTCCTAGTCTTGAAAGTCCCGAAGCAATCTAAACAAACTAAGACTATACCTTTATCCCCAGCATCGTGTAGTCGCTACTCGACTCGTCGATAAGTAAAGCACACTAAGCATTTATTACTAGTCTCTACGACCAACGTTCATTTTTACTACGTCTGAACATGATGCCACCGTTAAACCTAGAAAGGTATGATTCCGTTTCGAATCTTCCATTTTTAACGAGCAGGACCGATTTATATCAACGTTAAATCATCTAAGCCTTTATCAACACCAGTCGGTTGTCGAACTAAACAAGTTTTGAAAGTTTACCAAAAGTTTATATTGCACTGAAGTTAGGCAGTTCACCAGTCTAATCTGCACCAGTTGCCTTCTGTAAACACGTGGAGTTTGTACCGGCCGGCGACGGGCATTCAATTCAGCGCGAACGACATAAGAGCGGTTTTCAATATTCATGTTGCCCGCAATCGAATGCACATTGTGTCGGACGACCGAAGTCACTCTTCAAATGAAACTGTGCTTTATTGCTCACACCTTTAGCTAGCTTTTGAATTAATGGCTTCGATATCTGTTATTGAAACGAAGGTAGTGAATGCGTGGTTCCCTCGTGTAAGCGACATTCGCCCTTAAGTCGATGTATGTAGATACGAGTTCGAGCACGAGCACAGTGGGAGCGCCCTGAAGTAGTGCAACGTTCGTGCAATCGGGGGTAGCGGTTGTTAGGTATGGTATGGATGGATGCTTTGTGTCGACTCGTCGTGCGTAGGTAGGTCCTTCATGGCGCTTGCCGCGTCGATTGTGTGTGAACGACCGCGACGAGGGGAGGCGCTCGCCTGATTATACCGAGCCCGCGTCGATCGCCGGTCGAGAGCCCTAAAACCCAACTCTGCTCTGCTCCTATCCCTCCTTTCTTATTCGCCCGTTGAATGCAAATAGGGACTCGCTAAATATTAACATTTTACTTATTTTCTCTCCTTTCTGAGTGTTTTAATTTATTCTGATCCTGGCTGCTGTACGTAGTCTGGTCATAAGTTTTGTCACATCTTATGGAATGTTAAATAACTGACACAATGAGTTACGCACTACAACCATTTATACATCAAATGAAAGGGTATACAATACAGATTTACATCACATTAAAATTATTCGAAATGTCCTCTTGCTTCGATACAAGCCTTCAATCTGCAAGGCCAGTCTTCAATCGAAGCACGCACGACGTTTATGTCAATATCGGCGACTGCTTTAATCAGGGATGCTTTGACTCCAAGTTGCGATGGGGTTTAGCGCAGACCTTCTCCTCTAAGTGCTGCCATATTTTGTAATCCAAGGGCTTCAAGTCTGGACTGGATGAGGGCCAATCCTCATGCCTGATAAAGTCGATTCCACGGGTCGTGAGCCAGTTTTGGGTACTTTTCGCCTTATGAGCCGGCGCAGAATCCTGCTGGAATACCCAGTACTTGTTTTCGAACATTGTTTGTGAAAGAGGTTCCACGATGTTTGTTAGGACTGTGTTTTGATATACAAGGGCACTGGTTTTCACTCCTTTTTCACAAAAAAAAAAACACCTCCGTGGGACCCAAATAGGACACCCCAAGCCAAACCATGAATGCCGAAGGGTGATGACTAAGCTGAACACGTGACACACGTCTGCTCGCTTCTTCACTTCACTCAAGTGAAGAATGCATGCATACACTTTATCATTTTGTTTGTTGAAACTCTCCTCAACATTAAACATTTTTTCGTCTGAAAAAAATATTTCACGGTATTTTTTTCCCGCGTACCGCCTTAACAAAACCCGGCTTCTTTCGAGTCTGATTTTCTTCAGCAGTGCGTTAAAAAGATGTGCTGCTTTTTTTCTATAATCACGCAGACCTAGGTCTTCATTTAACACCCTTTTAACAGTAGTTCTGCTTAGTCCCATCTGCAGAGCCATCATTTTTTGCTTGCGGACAGGGTTTCGTTAGATTCGCGCCTTCACTGCTTTGATGACCGCTGGAGTCCGAACAGTACGAGGTCGACCGCTCCTATGTTTATCTTCTAATCTCGAATCTTCCCGGAATCGTTTGATAGTACGATAAATAATTCTCAGTAGAATTTTCAATTTTTCAGCAGTTTGAAAATCTCAGTTGGCGCGTGACCGCAACGATGCAATGCAATTACTGCGACTCTGTCTTCTAATCTTCTTTGCGCGTCCACTCCATTTTAGAAAATGAACAAAATTCCAGAAACCCTTTGTTTTTATTTTCTTTAAATATTCAAATTTCGAATGCCCATAATATTTTTCTCGGCTTGCATTCTAAATTCGAAATTTTACCTATGTGACAGGACTTATGGCCCGGCTACGTATTTAGAAAAGATATCTTTGTGTTCATCTACTAGATATTATTATACTTTTTAGTGAAACAATGCAGTTTTACTCTCGTTATGCTCATCTTCGCATGTAACGAGTCAGTTTCGTCATTGCACCGGCGGTGACAAGACAATCACGAGCGCACTGTCATAACAACTTGTGCCTAAGAATAACAGCATACGCAGTAGAAAGCCGCAATAAAAGGAATTCTGCAATGCAAGCGGCCAACGCACACGAGATATTGTATAATTTTCTGTTGACCTGAAATCGTTAAATGAGTATAGAACCTGAAACTGTAAATTTCAACTACTTTAGCCGTGGAGACTTCGAATGTCATGATGCCTGAAGTGTGAAATCGATACGAAAGTGTTAAAATACAAACAGACATTCTCATCTGCTGTTACACAAATAAAGTTAGCAAACTGCAAAGTCATGGAAATCAGTCGTCTTGAGAGAATACACTTATAAGTAAACGTCGGTATCTGTCTACATAATTATAGAGAAAACAGAGAGCATTGCATTGCATCCTTGCATACACGTTCACATTGTGTTATCGATATCAGCCGATTTACATGTATATCCAATATCAGCCGACTAACATGTATATTCGGTGCTCGCACTACCTGCATGCCAATTGATGACAACGGGCAAATCAAGGTGATGAACTTATAGGTCGGGACAGCTAGGATGGGCACGGCCTATAGTAAATTAATTACCACAATCGTGCGGGCTGATTGATCGGCCTGCGCGGGGTCTGCCGCGCCTCGGGTCGCGCCTTCGGTCTCCACCCTGCTGACCGTAGCTAATTGCTTCGAGCCAGTTGGAAAAACTTGATCCATCCGCCTTTATGGCAAACTCGCTCTCGAATGGAGTTTTGAACGCATTTAATCGAACACTTGATTAAAAATGCGCCCTTGATGTTGAACACCAATTCTCTCCGTGGCTTTATAATAAGAACATGTTATTGTAATAAGCGAGGATATTTTAATTCCGCTCAAATGCATCTTAATTATTATTATCCTGTAAAATGGGAACCTTTTCATATTTTCAGCATCAAAAGATTTCTTATTGGCGGTTTCGTAAGTATTCTTTACCTGCTACTGATCGCATGAATTCGACTACCTGCCTAAGTCAGATCTCGACGTTTTAGGAAGTTCGAGTGTTTATTCTTGAGAATTCGAAGTTGGCAGTCTGCTGACAATATAGTAGTTTAGGAACTAGTAGGTAGGTACTGTAGTCCTCTGAAATAAATTGGCGTTATTTGTATGTACAGACGCCAGCACATCAAGCTACTACAATCTGTCAAACTGTAGTAGATTTTCAACTTTATTACTAAAGCATTAGGTTCAAGGTTGATTGGGAAAATTTGACAGTTTCGGGTAGCTTGACCTGCTGGCGTCTGTACTTACGTGCAGTTACCTAGGTCAAGAAAGCACGACAGAAACGAACGGATATTGTGCCGAATCGAGTCGAGACTATTATATGTATATATTACGACAGTTTTTGTTGATGACGTGTTGATTCCGCTGAAAAGCCGTCGAGTTTCACATACGCTCACGTTCATACCATTGTTTTGCTCGTAGTGTTCAGCCTATTATGATACTAAAAGAATTTCCTAAAAGAAAATAGAACAAAGTAATAATCATAATTCATATCTAGTAAGGAATTCTACATCTCGAAATCCTAACCCAATTCTCAATTCATTGCCACATCCTTCTTTGTATAAAAACGAGCCCGTAATCCGTAACGCTAGACAAAAGAAGTATCTAATAACTTTAGAAACGTTTTGCTACTGAACACAATAGAATCCATTTTTGCTAATCTCGTTAACATGCTAGGCCAGAAGATCTGATAAACTAGGTATTGTTCGTTTATCGGTGGCTAAGTTAGTTTTTTAGGAAGAGCTATTGGTCAATGAAAGATCTTCTAAAAGGAGATCTAACACTATGTCTCAAACGGAGAATTGGCATGGACATGTGTATTCTCTCCATTCACACTTATGGTGCTCAAACCTGGTATTTGAAACTTCAGCAGAGGTCCAAGCTCGAAATTTGCCAGCGAGCCATTGAGCGCAGAATCCTGGGGGTTCGAACATTCCTGGGGGCCGTTTATGGAACACAACATATGATTGGAATATGTTAAGCGACTATTATACAACACTGTGTACCAAAATAAACTTCGCGGACGTTGTCCAGAAAGCCGAGGACTGGGCCGGACGTGTCTGCCGCATGTCACGGCATGTTAGATGAGAAATGGGCTAAGAGAACCACCGATTGGGTCCCACTAAACGCACGACGACATCGCCGCAGGCCAAGCCGAAGATTGCGGACCGAGCTTGACTCCTGAAAGGATTGCCCGACACTAGCAAAAGAAAGAATTGTGTGGAAACTGGAGAAGCAGGCCTTTGAACTGCACTGGCACAATACTGGCTAGTTAGATTAGATAAAAGTTAGTTTACAATCCGAAGGAATTAGCAGCATGCGAGATTATCCATCCATCGCATCGTCCAAATTCGTCAAATACACGATCATTTGCGATCTAGTGCGACTTGCGATTGAAGTCGGGTAGGAACTGGTAAGAGTCAAGTACGTTTTAAAATTTTTAAGTGGAGCGAAAACATGCCATTCCTGGTACAATTACCAACAAAAGTTTTGGTCGTTCAAAACATCGATGGGAACTTTAAATTGAGTGATGTACAGATGTGTGAAATAGACGAGATAGCGGTGGCATCGCGACGCGAGTACCGGCAGCGAACTGGCCTGCTTACAGCCTAACCAGGTCACGGGGAACTTATAGTCCGCCTGCCGGCTATCGTGCGTGTATTAAGTGACGTGACATAATTCTATTGTAAGATTTCCAGCTTAGGTTCACCAGAAGACTGCAGAATTAATCGGTGCAAAAATATCAACCAAGTTCTTCTTCTTCTTCGAGATTTTGAAGCAATGGGGACGATCAGGCTGCCCGTCGTGCACTTTTCTGTTTTGGTTTTCTGAAAAACAAATTCTCGCTGAAGGCCAAAATTTATGGATATTGAGACCCAGATTGCGAGATCGCTTACATTCTACATTATTATACTAAATTACTAATACTTACTATGCTACTACCTGTATCTATGTATATATGTATATATGTATATATATAGATACAGGTAGTATATATATGTAAATGAATCGCCGAAATGTATGTATGCGCATAACTTCCGAACGACTGCACCAAATTGGATAATTCTTTTTTTGTTGTATTTGTAATTGTCAGGACAAGGTTTGTATGAAAGAAAATGTTTGAAAACATGCCGGAAAAATTAGAAAATTCGGGAAAACTGAAAGTGCATTTCCTATTGGAAATTTGTACGAATTATTGAAATTTTGACAGGATAACGTTTGTCGGGTCAGCTAGTAGTATAAATATTTAATTAAGGCCTTCTAAATACGTCTGTCTTCGATTACTGTTCAAAGTCACACTTACGCCTTGAAGCTCTCGAGACTCCCCGCGTTGTGTGACCTGAGATACCACTTAGTTGCAAGTCAGCCATTAACCACAGAGGTTTTTTGCTCCATCACCGTCGAGCGATAATTGGTGTCGTGAGAAAGGAGCTGAGATTGACTGATATTGGATTAAGATTTTAAGCTGGCTCTGATAAAGATATTGTGGAATATTC
This sequence comes from Dicycla oo, assembly GCA_948252095.1. Taxonomy (NCBI): domain Eukaryota; kingdom Metazoa; phylum Arthropoda; class Insecta; order Lepidoptera; family Noctuidae; genus Dicycla; species Dicycla oo. The sequence continues at coordinate 26,462,363 of OX411718.1, forward strand.
TGAATAGATATTGGAGCCTCGGTGTCAGGTCACGCAAGCTAATCACCTGTTGGATAAATTGAACAAATATCAATATCTGTGTCCCAAATAGATTAAAGGAACATCAATTTAACAATTTATGATCTGCAACTGTCACACACACACACACACATGCACATTTATATATTTCGTCTTGTCACGTTATTTCTAGTTATCAAGATCCACACTATATCCTTGTTGACTGAATGGAAAGGCCACGCCCTAGCTCGTGGCTATTCAGTAAATTCTATGCCGTGGGTGTGATGAAAGGCGAGTAAAGAATTGTGTCAAAAGGATGGCAGCGTCCTCCTTTGCTCTTAAACATGCTAAAATTAGTATTCCATCTGCCAAGGTTGGTAATTACGCCAATATTTCTATGAACAGGTTCAGTGAAGGACATCCTCTTTTTTATTTGTAGCGAGATACCTTCACGGTGCTCCCGTGTACACCATTTGACGTTACAACGTACAAATTCCTACTTTATGAAATCGAGTTTTCCTTATCTGTTCGCCTAAACCAGAGCGCGGGGTACGCTTAATGACGTCACGATTCACGCTGTGTGTTCGCATTTACAAGTTTGTTTCCAGCTATCTTACGTTGTTTGATAAGCCTGTTTTGTTAATAGACAACGCATCGAAATTTTTGGAGTAAAATATTGCCTCAGTAAAAAAATGCCACTAAAAATATTTTATTATTGAATATACTGGGCTACTGGCACATGTTACTGATTTTACCATTACAGAATTTAGGTTTATTTGCTGATAAAAGGGCGTTTCAGAGAAATGTTTAAAGTCGTTAACCTGAATTTTGCTAGCAGCTCCTACTAAGGGCTTATTTTGGCCACATTTCAACAACCATTGGTAGGGATATTTACTATTATGATCGTCTATTAGGGATGGGCTGAAATTCGTTTCACATTCTGAACTTCGACGGTTTGAACCGAACTTCGGCATTCGGCCGAAATTCGGTTCAAATGCCGTACATTCGATACAAGAAAATATTTAAAAAATAAAATAAAATCATAAGCATTTATTTATTGCCTGTTAGTTGTTTCTTATTCAACAATTCGGTCGAACTTTTTATTTTCACCGAATGCTCGGTCGAAGTTGGTGTTCGGTTCAAAGCATTAGGCCATCCTTAACGTCCATACAAATGCAGCAATGGACGATGAAAGGTAGCCAATATTACTATTGTTGAGGACAGTTAATAAAAAATCTGTGAATTGCCAAATCTCAGCATCTAGTTTCTAAGTTGATGGATTAGGTGCCTAGAAAATTATGGGTGTACAAGTACTACTCGTAACTACTAACGGATCCTTTTTTAGGAACAAAGGCGAGGCTGACATTACTTCCTTTTTTAAAAAGCAAGCGGTGAAGTTTCCATTGGTACTTGATAGGCACGTGTCTCGTCACTATCTTCGTAGGTATATCTACGTATTTTTCTCACGCACTCGATGCCATATTTGATAGCATTGTCTACCACCAAATTAGATCGCTGTCAACCGAACTTTGGAAGCCATCGCTCAAATCTATGGCAATCAAGTAAATGAACTACAAAACAACAATGACAGACAAATGTAATGTGCCTCTAATGTTGAGCTATTTCAGGCTATTTCACAAGCTTACGCCTCTTTGTACAAGTTTCAACCTATAACGCGGCAGACAACGACTGACAAAGGCGACTGTTTTGTGTTTGTTCCATAATTGTACTGTCAGTTTAATACCTCTACACATTTTAGTATTATTCCAAGCAGGCAGTAATACCTGCTTTTTAAAATCTTCTATTTGTGGAACTGTAATCGTACGGTATATTACGGGTAATTTTGGGAGTAGTTCAATGAAAATAATCTATAGACCACGTTTAAGGTGAGTATAGTCGTCGACCCGTAGTTCCACAGTCGTCACACAGACTCGCTAGCGAATATTTCTAAATTGCCGCTGTTAAGGTGGCGTTTTGTAAAAAATAATAATTATTTTAATATAATAAAAAAAATACACAGATAAGTGATTTACCAATATTATCGTCGCTAAGCCGTGAAAATATCACTTGTAGTTTAGAAGCAGTAGCGAATTTAAAGTTGAAAACAACCTCATTTAAATATTTTTTTGCATAGTATTTAATGTTGCTTATAATTTTCAAATGGTCAGATGGCGTATATACATATCAAAGTTTCATATATATTTTTTCTGGAATTTTCTGTAGGCTCATTTAAAAGCTCTCAAAAACAACCATTTCATGACAATACTCGCCTTAAGGAAAATCTGGAAAGGTGAAATAACGATGCCAATGATTTGGCTTCGCGTCAAACGGTACTGCGTATCGCACGGTCTCTAATAGTCGTCGCAGTGCGATTAATTGGCAACAGTTTACTGGACACGGCTTCCCCATGGTTCCGAGGTTCACGCAGGTCAGTCAACCTCGCGGTGTTTATCAGAGATTCTGTACATTCGGCGCGCGGCGGTGCGTGCACGTCGTTTACGTGCCATTGACATTCGGGACTCAGTTTTGCATCGGAAATAGCACACGCTAATATTATTATTTCCCCGACGATACAGTTGACTTTATTTTTATCTTGAGTTCAATTAGCTAGTAAGTGCGCATGCTATTTGTCAGTCCGGTTTTAGCTAGAACTGTCGATGGAACGTGTCATGAGTTCTACGCTAGTAACTGCTTCATGACACCATCAAATTCCTAATGTTTGATCACTATCGGCAGTAGCGCTAAAAAATGTTTTATTCGTCACTCTCATTCATATTTACTACGAAAATATAAAGTTTTAATATTAGCGCTTCGGGTTATCGTCTTCAATATTTACGTTACCATTCGATATCCTATAAAAACGGCCGATAAGTAAATAATAAAGCTGCAAATCGTAATATATTTGGCAATTCAAAATCGTCTTGCGTAGTTCAATTACTATTCAGTCTTAGCTGAAAGAACGCATAATTAACCTTATTAAATCATTAGTCTCTTTTGTCATCGCAATTTACACTCAAGGCCTTGACTTAAATGTCAAGAAATTGGACTTCTGCCTATTCCGTAATACAAACCTGTACTAAGAATAGTGAGAAACTAACAACAATTTAGCATAATTTTACGTTTCGGGATCGGTTTTCCTTACAATAGCTTCAGAAGCCCCCGGCGTAATTCTGAAAGGGGAAATTTGGAAAATATCGTCAACAATTAAACCGTCATTACGTTTCATTTCGTTCACGGGTTGCAAATTACCCTCCTGCCTCCATGGAGGTGGAAGTTAGACGCGGGCGATGGGATGGGAGCCTACTGGATATTTAATTGTATCCAGTCTCATCCCGGGGGCTTTAGAAACTGGCGCACCTACTAGCACGTACTTTGGTCGCTTTCGGTAACTTTGAATAAGATATTTTCTTCTATTTTAGATCGTTAAGCCGTTGGTCCCGGCTGTCATTCGTAGACCTTTGACTTAGTTATGGGTCATCAGAACCCCGAAAGTCTGACAACTAGTCTTACCAAGGGGTATCGTATTACCCAGTAACTGGGTTGTGGAGGTCAGATAGTCAGTCGCTCCATGTAAAATACTGGTATTCAGCTGCATCCGGTTAGATAGGAAGCCGACCTCAACATATGTAGTTGGGAAAAGGCTCGGCAGATGATGTTTGGATCGTTACGGTTGCATATTAAATACCATATGGCTTGATGCAGTTTTGCATTACCTACACCGCTACTGATTTTTCCCACATGCCGATAATTTATCGCAGATTTCCGTATTGAATATATCACACAAGTAACTAACATGGTGTGTAATAAAAAAAATATCGACTTCAAAAAGAAATTAACTCAAAATTATGAAATATCTTTTAATTTCGGAAGTCTTAATTTCGGAAGTCGGAAGTCTTGGGATCTGTATTTTAGTTTTTTGCCACCGACTTCCGCTTCCGCCCGCGGCTTCGCCCGCGTGGTATGTCGATAAAAAGTAGCCTATGTCCTGTTCCAGGTCATGGTCTACCCATGTGCCAAATTTCATCCAAATCCGTTCAGCCGTTATAGCGTGAAAGCGTACCAAACAAACAAATAAACTCACTTTCGCATTTATAATATTAGTTAGGATAGTTAAGAGAATGAAAGAACCGGCCAAGTGTGTGTTGAACCACGCACAATGAAGGGTTCCGTATTTGGGATTAATTATCCCAAGAACAAACTTAACATTGTTGTTGAAACACATCTACTCCCATACATTCCAATTGCAAATGTAAGTTTGTACGCACAATGTTGAGAGATTTACCATGTTATTTTAAGACCACAGACTTCTTATAGGTTTCCTGTAATCTATAGGCATAGAACTATTTTCTGTATTTTTTTTTTTCAAAATTTTAGGCTAAGTGGTTTCGGAGATAAGGGGGGGGGGGGGGGTGGTCAATTTTCGTCTATTATCTTAAATAACATACAAAAAATATATTTGAGACCCTCACAGTAAGCCCTTTTATTTGATACGTTTGCCCGCGGCTTCTCTCGCTATAGCAGTTTAGGGCTTCAAAATGTATCACACAAACAAACTTACTTTCGCGTCTATAATATTGTAGTTAGGAGCATGAAACCGGTCTATCGATACTACGACTCACAAAATGTGTTAGATACTTAAATTAAAAAAAAAAATCTTAACACAGTACTAAAGTTTCTATAATAATATCATTCAATCATGATACCAAAGACACGTGGCGCCATCTATTATCATAAGAACGTTATTGTTGTTTTCCTTGGGAACAGTTCTTTTTTCGGGATAAAAGCTAAGTACCGTGTCTGTGTCCGTTTCTGTACATCTGACAACGTATATGCAAAATTTCAGGATGATCGGTTCAGTGGTTTAGGCGTGTAAAGGTAACAAACAAACAAACTTACTTTCGCATCTATAATATTAGTTAGGATATCACACGGTATAGTTAGCAATTTTTTTTTCTTATCCAAAGATTGACCTCTCCATTAAAAAATCATTTATTTACGTTGCACGTCCGTCTTTGGGTCACAGAAATTCATACGTGTAATAAATTTCAACTTAATCGGTCCATTAGATTCGGAGCAAATTGACTGTGACAGACGGACAGACAGAAACACGAGTGATAAGGGTTCCGGTTTTTCCTTTTGAGGTACACAAAATGTATTGGTACTAAAATAAAAAAAAAACTTAACACACTACTAACACGAGTTTCTATAATAATATCATTCAATCAAGATTCGCAAGACACGTGGCGCCATCTGTTATTATAAGAACTTTATTCTTGTTTTCCTCGGGAACAGTACTCTGTACACGTGACAACGTATCAAAATTTCAGGATAATCGTTTCAGTTGTTTAGGCGTGAAAAGGTAACAAACAAACAAACTTACTTTCGCGTTTATAATATTAAGTTAGGATTTTGAGTTAATTTCTTTTTAAAGTAGATTGAATTTTTATTTTTTTATTTCGTAATTTTTAGTAAAAACTATTTTAATAATATTTGTTTATATTGCAATATTTATAACAAAACTATTAACTACATATGTTGCTTTGTTATAAATATTGCACTAGAATTTGGCCAAGGTTTTGAGATGTTTTCCATTTGACACCACACCCGTAGCTCGTATCAATAAGGCTGGCCGTCACACTTACACGTATTAGTCCATTATCTTGAAAACTACTGTACCCATTTTGATGAAACTTACACTGTTCCCGAAGTTGAAATAAATGTAAGCCAATAAAAATTAAATGGTCACGATCTGATTAACAGATTCGGAGAAATGCGTAGACATCTATAAAATTTTGTATATTTGTTTGGAAGCCTTATTAGATTATCATATTTGAATATATTGCAGTTCTAATAACATTACATAGCATACGTGTCAAATTGATAACCTCCGTTGTTTTTTTTGAAGTCGGCTAAAAATAGACGAGCATTTGACGTAAAACTGCGAGAATTTGAATTTTTCAGCTGCTTGATACCGATCACACATGTGGTTCGACGCACGTCGCAAGTTTCCTCGCGGAGCTCATATCACTGTGCGTGTGTGACGCACGGGGACCGCACACGGCGTCCCAGCCCCTGCCCCTGCCTGTACATCAATCACTTCCTAATCGAATTTATGAACGTTTGAACACTGCCATGTCCTGTTGCCCTGGTATTTACACTGACGACTCACTACCGTCTATTTAGAGATGCTACAATTATATTAACAAGGTCGTGTACTCCACCACTTATAAGGTTTGTCATGTCGTGTCTTTATATATAACTAACCCTGGGACATGGTGTTGACCTCACATTGGCTTCAAATATCCCGGGGTGTACTTCTAAGGCATACCATGTTATGTTTATATTTATAACTAGATCGCATGGAGTTGACCTGACCTCATAAAGTCAAATCGCTACCTACGTAAATTCGACGAAACTATTTCCAAATGTGTTAATATTATGTAATTCTAAGAGACTGTTAATGAGGCAACAGCTCGTTAATTCTGTTTGAGCCGCTTTTACAGGACTCGAATGTGTACGCGGCATACCTGGGTAATCAAAGGATACAATTTAATCACCTTCTTCTGTCTTCTCCCTTTAATGGGATGGTGAAATTCTGTATTCCGTTTACAAACTTTAATATTCGAGAACATGTTTTTGATTTAAAAAGTTATAAAGCTATGAATTAAACAAGGCTTGCTGCTCATTTGTATTTCTAAATTAACTTGGTAATGTCGCAGCCCTGGAGAGTGGAGCCCGCAGTTTTAATAATTTCTTTGGCCGAGGACTGTTCTAGCGCGTTTTGTATGCAAGGAGCGTGACCCAAGTTTCCGTTTTCGGCCCCCATGTGAAAACGTTTACACAATGTCAAATTGCCTACCTGGCCGCTTGCAAAACACGGCCTTCCTGCGGGGCCGGGCATTGTCGACGAATGCCCGATGTTAATATCAACGATAACTGTATCTGACTGCTCATTGTTCGTAGTTTTTGTCTTCGGTAATTGTGAAATTTCCCATTTGTTAGTACGCGAGCGGGCAAATGAGGAATTCATGGTTTTGTGTCAATCGGTGTATTGTTACGCCGTATTTGCTTGAAACAAAGGATTTAACGTTTCTAGCATTTACACGTAATGTACACGATAAATTGTGCGGTTTTGCTCGTTATAATTATACCGAGTGATTAGTTAACTTCAAACACCACATATTATTTTCAGTTAAATCTGTGTCAACAACAAATTTATTACAAATTGTGTAAAGGCTTGCTGGACTGGCTTGCTACGAAGATAACAGGAAACAATTTTCCTTGGAACGTAAAATCATGGATTTCCATTACTCCTAAGGTATTAGGCCATAAAATTTAACAACTTTAATAATCCACGATGAGCTTATAACGTAATGTTTAAGTGTGTATTGTTAATATGTTTCCCTCATAACTCGTGGACCGTTAGACTGCCGGATACAGTTGGTCATTGCGGTGTTAATACTATGACATCACTCATGCTTCCCACCAAATTGTAGGCATTAGGTCATTGACACACTTTGCTTACCTCCCAGAGATCGCTGAGCTAATTAAACTTAATGCATGTTATTTTACGAATTCCGTTTGAATTTGCACACAACAAAAATCCTTTTTTAAATTGCACTGTCCGAATGAAACTCTATTCTACATGCTCGATTATACGTTTGTGTGCTGAATTAAGTACCGGTTTATATTCTGCCTGTATTATTGTATTCTAAATATATTTGCATCGTGCCCCCCTGTTGGTGTCTTGCGGAATAGGTCTCATTCCAATTCCCCACAGAGGAGCTCCGTCGTTGATTGAATATTCCACGCGCGACACTGATCTCTCTTCCTCTCCTGTACCGACTTTAAAAGCGACTTTATCCGGATTTAACGGCGACTGGTTTGCTTTATGCAATTAGTCAAGTTCTGCAAGTGATACTTTGACAAAGCAATGAGCATTTCCTAAAACACCTTCGAAAATACCGCTGATCGTAGTACGTATATTGCACTTTCAAAACCATTGTCCTTTAAGGTGGAACATCCAGCCAAAAGAAATTTTAATACCATCGAGCATGCTCAGCATTAAAATTGCAAAACATACTGAAACTATCGAAACAATTTAAAGAGTCCCATAGCGTGTCAGACTGACAGTATACTGTCAAGCGAGCTAGATCTGAAAAGGATGTAACGCCCATACGTCTCACGTTGTAAATTCGCGCGATGACATGGCGGGCGCGTTCCAATGCGCGCCGTCGCCTCGGTTCGTTCGGAATCCTTAATTTAACTGCTCTCGATGCTGGCACTGCCGGAGATGCAGGCGGAATGAGCTTCCCGCCTGTGATTGCATTCGCACCCGCTTCGTGACTCCAAATTAATGTCGCGTCTTACGTGGTACGCGGCTCCATAGATTGTGTGTCCTGTCTCGTATAAGCTAGCTTTTATTGGAAGGCCTAGAGAGGACCTTAGTGTTATGTTAATTCAAACTTATCTGTTAGGCTTTGTAGCCGTAGTTATGTAAAATATTTGGCCCTTTGGTTATATAATCTTGTGCTAATCTTGTTCTTTTATTGTTTCAGGTAAGCATCCATGATCAACATTGTAGCGATGCGAGTGTACATCATAAAAGTTAGTGATTTCTAAAAAAAAATCCATTGAATGACGTTTATTAACGATCAAATCAAAATTAATTGGTTTCACAATGCGCCAACTCGTAACTCGAAATCCAATTTCGTATTTTCCGTAATACAAAATCATTTTTAAAGCGATGAAAGTCGTACAGTTACAGGCAGATATATAAAAAAAAATGCCATTCAGTCGCATTTACATCGCAGAGAATACACGTTTTCAACTTTTTAAAATGTTTTTCTTTTAAGCGTCGAATCTCGGTCGCCTGCCGGTGGTCACCTGTTAAAAAACCGGCCAAGAGCGAGTCGGACTCGCGCGCCGAGGGTTCCAAGTGTGCTATTTAGAGACATCCGTTTTATTTTTCCTGTAATGTTTACATAAACTTCTATCACATAGAATAATTTCATAATTTACATTTTTCATCAAAAGCCGGAAAACTATTCGGCCTCAAAAAAGGAAAAATGTTTGAAAATATGCAAACAGCGCTCTTTCATATGATACCTCACATGCCCTAGTAGCCCCACTTCTAATTTTTAAGACCCCCTCTCAGTACCTGTTGCAATTCTGTCTTATTTGCAAAATAGTTGGGAAACGTCATCTAAAACTATTCTAAAATTCAAGTTGATAGCATTAGTAGTTCTTGAGATATCCAGCTGTGACAGACTGAGTCGCACCATAAGGGTCCCTTTTTACCATTTTGGTACGGAACCCTAATAACCCAATGCATCTTTACGTGAACATGATTGAAATAATTACTGAACGCGTTTTTATTACTTTTTATTGTTCAAAGCATTAGAAATATAACATTCACTAACTCTAATTTAATAGTCGTGCAGGTGTTAATTAATCATTTGTTTCGTCCTACGAATATAAAAGGTCTCTTTTAGAAAGTATAACAAAATACAGGGTGTATCTGTATAATATACACTATTTAAGTGTTGAATAGGTGGTCAAACGGGATCCTATTCTGGTCTAGCTAAAGAATTGTAACCGGCTCTGGTGATCAATTCCAGATCTGTGTTCATTGCTATCTAGTTACTGGGTGTAAAGTTTCCGTGTCTCTCACACAATGAACATTCTCACAATCAAGTTCTACTCGTCGTAACTTACACTAGAATATGGAGTCGTAGACCATGATACTGAACAAAGCTGCGGACGCCTTTTATGACCACATTAACGACCATTTTACGACGTAAACTGACAACTAAAACTAATTTTAAAAGTTATTTCTGACAACAAAGTTCTAATTTCTTGCCCAATTAATAGACATCATGTGGGATATTATCAAAGCTGGTTCCATATAACATAGAATTTTATTTGTGATTGAGTTCATCGAAATCTATGCGACGGATTGTTGATCATAATTTTTTTTTTATTATTATATTTTTTTTTAACTGAACAGACAGCTGTGCTGCTGGGGAGTTTGTTGCGTCACTTCTTCTCCCCAGCTAAAGCACTAGGAAGTGGTGAAGGGCGGGCGTTTTGGGGGACTGTCTTATGTAATTTTGACGTTCAAAAAGTGCTGATTCTCAGCCTAGTTTGAATAAATGACTTTTGATTTTGATTAGGTATTCGAATATTGGCAAACGAGCAAACATGATATATTTGATACAGCTCAGCATCCTTGCAAAACAATGTCTTGTCTGACCCACTTAACGTCGCTTAACTTGACTAAGTAGGTACTATCAAAGTAGTAGTGTATTGGGTGATTTTTTTTACCGTCTTGAAAAAAAATAAGGCATAACAGGTGAACGGAGTAGAAGCCTATGGCATACTTAGTTGTTGAGTGTTTTATTGTTCTAGTTTACTTCAAATCAATTTAATTTGGGTCTAAGCTATTGAAAAAACAAAAAAAAAAAAACTAGGTATGCCATAGGCTTCTATTCCATTCTCCTATTGTACCCATTTTTTTTCAAGACGGTAAAAAAAATCATCCAGAATTGTATCAACTAGATTAGATGAACTCAATCTGATGCTGGATTTACAATCTTGATCTATTAGTAACGTTTATTCCATGACACCTCATACAGGGTAATTTTTTATTAGTAGCCTAATTTTCACAGGGTGTTCTACCCATGTATATGAACAACTTTCGCTATGGGACCAACTCTGAAATCACGAAAAAAAATCAGCAGTTTCATACAAAAGTTCAATACCTACTCGAACAAAATGTATGAAACAGCAGATTTTTTTTAGGTCCCATAGTGAAAGCTGTTCATATTCATGAGTGTAACACCCTCTGAAAATTGGGCTACTGATAAAAAAATTGCCCTGCGAAAAAAAAATAGTACCTACATCTTCACCCTCCGTCAACGTTCTGTAACCTAATCCGAATGATATGTATTCGTTATGCTTCCATTAAAGAATTCTTTAAAGAGTCACATCCCTTCATGGTTACAAAGGAAGCACCGGCTGCTGACGAACCATTTGTAACAATAATAGTAAAGCAGGGACTACACCGGCCACTGCGTTTGATTGATTAAAGCGAAGCACGACGCGCTCAAGAGCTTCGGGATGAGCCGGTTTTGTTGGTCCTTTTACCCTAAAAGTATGATAGAAAATTATCATAACTAGGAGCTTTAGGGATCCTACCCCTTAGCAGGTTTATAAAACTCTGTAGTATATTTCATGTAAAGTCGTATTATAACTAGACATTGTTGGAATCTTAGCTCAATCAGTTTTAGAATAGAATAAGATTAAAGGCTGCGTTTATCGATTTGGTTCAGCTAAATACTGAAATTCACGAGACCACTATCGTCACAGCCGCTGACAACGCGACGGTTTTCCTTGTTTGTTTACACATCGAAACTGGAGTCTAGTTTTATTATTAATAAAATATTCTAATAAAATACTCGGAGCAATGAGCGGGGTAGATTTGTGTTTGATACGTGTGAAGTGAAGCCAAGCGGCAGATGTGGCGGAGGTCACCGCACTCGGGACCAACGCAGCTGGATATTAAGCCCGACGCTAGTTTTTGTGCTCCCGGACTCTCCACCGTCTAGGAACAAAACGAAACACTACTAAGATAGTCTTCCATGGAAAAAGATCCGATCACATATTACCCAGCTCAAATATATCTCGTAACTCGAAACATTTCATTTTTATATCGCTGCCTAATGCGTTACGAATTTAAAATTCAAGATATATATTTTTTCCTTTTATCTTCACTGAACGGGCACTTCGTGACTTGCCCGGTCTATGCGGTCGACGGCGTGGCGTAATTTTCTCGTTTTAAGTGGTCATTAGTTCCACAGGGACAAGGACTTTGTCTGTCGCACGACCATTAAGTATACACGCATGCCCGCATGGTTGCCCTAAACCACTCGAAAACTTCGTTCTTAAATGATGACGAACGTGGTAAAGCCTGTGAAATAATAAAAACAAAAATGCATCTCAAAGGAGAGAGCGCAACTATGTTTCGTTGGTAAAGCGGAGATACTTTATCATTAGTTGGGCGAGGGTTTTTGCGATGTGAATAACGTGCCCCTACGCTGCCGCTGCTCGCCGGGTGCGCTGATCCGGGTTTGGGGTGCGTTCACCGCAGCCACGCGATCGATGCCCGGCCCCAGGCCAACTCCGTACAAAGACCCACCTACCAGAGCTTGTTTTTATTTAATAATAAAAATAAAGCCCCACAATACTTCCAGCGTCACAGCTCTCGAGCAACACACCCTATCATAATCGTCACGGGCCTGTATTGATTTTTTTTCGGCGCCTTGAACTCGACAACACAATTGCTATTAAAACGAATTTATAGTGGCTGGCTGCTGCGAAACCGTTTCCACTTACATTTTCCCACAGTCTTCGTGTTATACAGCATCCGTTTATCGATAACATTGTGGTTTCGGTTCATAGTATTTATGGTCTAAGTGATTTCCGTCACGCCAGAGCGGCCAGACGCAAGTTTCATTTTCAATAAGTGTTGCGTGCTACAAATAATTCCTAAAATTGCTTACTCATCGATTTGAGGCGATACCGGATCGGCGGGGCGGAGGTGTGAACGCTTTCATGTATTTTAATTCGATGTGATTAGTTAATCTTCGTAATTTTAGTGTGGTCGCGGCGAACAGAGGTTATTTTGAAGGAACCCGAGATAAGCGAGTAACTACCGAAGTCGAGAGCTTCTCCGAACGGGCGGACTACAAACTGGTTTGTTACAGGTACACGGCTAAAAATTATACGTAGACAAAACCAAAACCCGAATTTCGACACCGTAGGATGGTCCTTTGACAAAGGCGCATTCCGATCGCGTATTACCCTGGCACAAAGGAGATCCTGATCCTGAAGTATTGTAGTGGTGGAGACTGGAGGTAATAATAATGTGGTAGTGAGTCGGGCTTTGTGAGAAACTTTCAGAAAACTTCGTCCTCGCGAATAAATAAGATTAGTATTTTTCGAGTTTCCTTTCGAGGGTAAAATCACAAATAAGGACCTATTTATGCGATCACGGTCCCCTTCCCTATTTTATAAGTAGGTACGAAGGGAATCGATATACTGGTACCTATACCACTCCTGTCGTGTGATCGTGTCCCACGAATCACGTCTGCCGCTATCCAGAGTTTATTTTTGTCTGTTTCCTATTTATCTCGAGATATTATTCTTTCCTTGAACCATATTGCAAAGTAAACTTACTTAATTTATGTAAGACGCTAGGCACGGGCGACATTCAGCTTCGCGAACAACATACGATTAAGTACTTTACAACTTAACATACAAACTTGTGTACTCACAAAAGCCTCTGGAAGACGATAATGTCGTAACTCTTATTCCAAGGGGAACGCTTATGGGAGGTATTTTGTAATTTCTGAAAAGCGCCTTACTGATACTATAAAACTCGCCCATCGGATCTTCAAAGGCCAGGTTTGTTTAATAACTTTCGTGCTCGCTCGTAAATTGCTTCTCACCAGCCTCTGACGATTTAACGGCCCTTTACACGAGCAAAATGCACTAAGACTATGAACAAATTATACTTTACGGTGCTGTTCGCCTTGTTTGTTCATTAGTTTCTATAATGAACTTAGCACTTTTTATTTGTGCAAATAAACTTGGAAACTGCAGAATGTTTCACTTTTTTTTTCGTTTTCGTTTATAGGGCTCCAAATTCTCCAAAATGTAAAATCTATGATGCGATCCCATTTCGAGGTTCGGCGGTCCCGAGGAGTGATTGGAATGCCCGCCGGAAACCGCATCAGGTAAAGCGATGCGATGAACCCAGTCTGTAAAATAAAGCTCGGCTCACACTGCGCTTGGCCCGTCCCGCCCATGGGCCTTGCTGCGAAAAAGGCACATTTGAATAAATTATCTCAAAATGATGACGAACCGGCGCGTCCGGTTGTGTTTTATTCGGGCGATGGTCTCGTAATTAATATAGGTAGACGTACGGCTGAGTCGACGGATGAATTTTATGTTTCGAGAGCGGAAACGAGATTTACTGTCACGGTCCTTGACGGCGTCGTTACGCCAATGACAACTTAAACTGGAGCATCATTTGCTCAGTGTACATTTGCTAATTAAAATTCTGGACGTCCGCTCAGCTTATCTTGATTAAGGTTTCGGGGTTGTTGATCTGAGAAGTGGGGTGTGAGCTTAGGTGCCCCCGCGCGCCCCTTGTCCCCCGCCCGGGCCTTTATGGCCCTGCTCATTCATCGGTAACTGCGCCCTTCAAGTTTTCGCGACCTTTAAGCAAGAATGGAACCAAGGACAGATGTTTACCAAACGTTAAAATGCTTTGAGCACCAATTTAATGACCTGTCCTTTTATATTAGCCGATTTCTAAAATGTTTTTCTCAAAAAAAGAACAATATTAATTTACTTACTATCTACTTGACTAAATGTTACTCAGAATTGTATTAAATTAGCTACGTTTATATAATTTATCTTTCAATCATTTGGAATCCTTTGTCTCGTAAGTAAGTAAATATTTTCTTGTTCAAATAGGTTTTAGCTGAATTAATGAAAAGTCGAAGCGGTTCAAACACGTTCGACTGAAGTTCACAGAATAGGTAGGTTCCTAGGAATTACACATAGTAAAGGATCGCTGATTCACCTGTCATTGTAGATATGAATGAGTTAAGGTAGATCTTGTACTCTGAAATGATGCGCCCCACTACGTATAAAATTTACCGTAGTGCACTTTTCAGCTTAGACAAGCTCTATATTAGAAACTACGAGTATACCCCCAACTCTTTTGTGATGGACTTTCTATTTTGAACAGTCAAGGAGCAGCATCAGCACTGTTTGTATTTCCTAATCGAAAACAAATAAATCGATTCGATTTACGTGATTCTCGAATAAATCGTGAGATGTAACTCAAGTCGTATCGCCCACGATCGATTCAAAATTCAAATCGATTATCCATTTCAATAATCGATATTATCACGCGATTATGCAGTTCGTAGTACCTGAAGGTTTTTGTTCTTCTATGTTTGTTTATTATTTAATTACTTGTGTCTGTAATTAAAGTGATTTATGTACCGGAACATGTGTGCACTTGGTTTTAATATTCAATCAAGCTGCCTAGCCTTTCCCCAACTATGTGGGGTTCGCTTCCAGTCTAACCAGAACTATTCCAGTAAGTGCTAGCATGGATCTTGACCATCGTCCGGGCTCTGGGATTGTCCTGAGAGTCGTGGGACACCTCTCCACTCCTCAAGCACCTCAGGAATGTTGCCCTCTTGTCGCTACGTCGCTAAGTGCTAGCGACAGTTTCCGGGGGCACATTATTGAGTGTGCAAACCAACCCCTGCCATTTTTTCCGTGTATAATAAAACATTGGTCAGACAGGGGCCATAGTCCTTTCATAGTTCTCGGTTATCATTCACTTTAGCCATCCAAATACATATTCCAATATCTTTGTTTCCATCTCCTGCAATAGTGTTACACCAACCGGGGCTTGTTCTTGGGTGCACTTGCATAGCGCTTGTGGCATAGGGGTTTAGTACGAGTAGGTAGAGAATGAGACTCAAGTGTCACTTAAAACAGAGTTTAATTTTAGGTTAAGCCACAAGTTACAGAAGAGGGTCGTAGATTCTAGTTGTGAGGTTTTTCGCTGTCTGGTTATAAAAAGTGGAAGAGTACTGCCCTGGGTGGACCGTCTGGCTGGCGCTGCGGTGGTTCGGCGTGTTCGGCCTTAGTCGCCGGTTAGAGGGCCGTGACTGGTGCGTAGTTGCCGGGTATAGAGCCGCGTCTGGCGCGTAGGGTGCCGGGTAGACGGCCGCTTCTGGCGCGTAGGCTGCCGTAGAGGTTATGGCCGGTAGTCTAGCCAAAGGTGTGGTCTAGCCGGAGCGGTGATTCTATCCGTAGTAGAAGTATCCGAAGCTGTGAACCCTGGAAACACGCAAGGGTGCGTCCGTGAGCTCGGAGGAAGATCCGGTAAGCCTCTGTGATGTGCGTAGTTTCCTAACCAGACGAGTCCGTAGCCCCAAGACAAGGAAATGTTTCATTGGAGAGGAAAATCAACATCACAGTGGTTTACAAGATCATTATTTAGAATGAACACAAGATAAAACACAGTTACAGTAATATACAGATTCTCCTAAGGACACTATGAGTACTTACCCAATTTCGGGGAGCTATACAGGCTTCAGTGGTTTTGGCGGAAAAGGAGTGAGTCGCCGGTTAGTCTTATTATAGACTGTCGAGTTTCTAGCAAGTACTATAGGGAGGTGAAAGTAATAATCTTACAGATTAAATATAAAAATCGCACAGATAATTAATATCTAGCTTTAGAATTCGTTATGCTACACGCTACAGGGATAATCATCGGTCCGTGCCTCATTTAATTAAAAACGTCTAACGGGCCTCTCTAGTTGGTTTCGGCCCCTCGCACGCCTTCCAAAAGTCCGGGACCCCAGGGTCCCGAGATATGCGAAAAGCTTAAATAATAATTAAAAACACTTTAAATTACACATAAAAAATATACACATACATACACCGTGAAAAAAGGCGTGAGTCAGAAACAAATTAAATTACACCTTCATTGATGATGCTCTCGAAAAGCTGAATACTCTGATAAATAAAATTTTGGTACTCATAGGCTTGAGCGGCAAAACTTTTTAGACAGATTGGAAGAAGAACTGTATCATTGAAGATAACATCCAGTTTTTCACGAGTTTGTCTTTAGAAGCATTTTAATAATGAATTTCTTTCCTTCCTGCTTCCTGCCATCAGTAAAAGAGGAAAAATGATAAATATTGTATCAAAATATTTATACGTTAAACCAGCCAAAAACAAAAAAAAAGAGTTCTATTTCGAAGTAGGTATTAATCAAAATAGGTCAATGAAATTCAGGGAAGCAAAGCTTTTCAAGTAATTATTTGCTTTGTGAAATCTAACGTCAATCATGCGAAAGCGAAAGTAGTTTTAGTTTAGTTGCCAGATAGGTTTTTTGATTTTTGTACCCACAAAATAATTTAATAATGTATTTTCTTTTTACCTAATAATTTTCTAGTTTTTGTAATACGCCCAAAACTAGTGACTTATTAAATGTTAATTTTTTTTAAATATATTTTTATGTATTATTTAAGTGAATTATTGTGTTCTTATGTGAATAAAGTTATCTCAAACCTCAAGTAGAAATAGAAGTGGTATTACGCTTCTTTAAATTAAATACCTAAACTATCACGTTTTTTCAATGTAAGTTACACCAAATTTTAATATCTTACGAGATGCATACCTGCAACCGGTCAGGCGAACAATTAAAATATATTCGAAGTGAGTCAACCTCGACCCTCATCGACAATAACTTCGAGCTAACTTTATATTTCGTAAGTAGGTAGTAGTATGCTTGCCTGTTGAAATTGGACTCGAATAATCTAAACATTAGTCATTCGTGAGAAATTAATAAGGAACTTATTACGGATCATTATGCAAGGTATATAGATAGTTTAAGTAGTACTTGGATGAGCGATTGAGCGTTAAGGTAGCCCGCGAAATTCAAATTTTCTTACGTTTTTTTTTGCAATTTACAAGTCGGTATTAGATTGTACGTTGATCAAAATATCATTTGCGGCCGTAACAAGTATCTATTTACATAATTAGAATCATTAAAGTGATCAATACAACTCTTTAAGACCAGGTAATCCTAATGAATGACTATTTAATGAAATCTTGACATTTCAGGATTATACTAATTTAGGGAGTTGTATAGTTGTATATATACTGATTCTAATGATTACAATTATCTAAATATATATTTGTTACGGCCGCAAATCATACTTTATTTAACATACAACTTAATACTGACTTGCAAATTGCAAAAAACGTAAGAAAATTTGAATTTCGCAGGCTATCCTGACGCTTCCCCCTTAATGTAAAATGTTGTAGATGCCCTATTTATTAAAAAAAAAAAATAGTGTTGGGTCGAGAAAATATTCTCTCACGGAGAATGTCCTCCGTTCGAAAATTATATTCTGCAATATTCTTTTCGACGGAGAATATTATCAGAACATAGATAGATTTAATTTAAAAGTAGTAGCTATATGATCGGCAGGCAATAAATGGTAACTGCCAACCAAAAACGTGTTAAATTATAAAAAACAAAGTCTGCTCTAAAGCAATAGTGATTGTTTATTTTTTGGTTTTAATTATTTACCTTTACTGTAATGTTTTTTATACACTACATTAAAGCTGATTATCCTAACTAATGTTATAAATACGAAAGTGAGTTGTTTTGTTTTTTTTTTGTCACGCTTTCACGCTAAAACGGCTGAACGGATTTGGACGAAATTTGGCATATTGGTAGACCATGACCTGGAAGATGTCGCGGGCGACAAACAGAGGGTTTGTAAATAATTGAGTTTGTTTTAATGTAAATCCTAATTTATTATAAACCAGCTTTTGCCCGCGGCTTCGCCCGCGTGGATCTCGGAAAACTATACGTATAAACCTTCCTCTTGAATCACTCTATATATTGATGCAAACCGCATTAAAATCCGTTAGTTTTTGAGATCATCGCGTACATACAGACAGACAGACGCGGCGGGGGACTTTGTTTTGTAATATTACTAACTGACCTGACAAACGTTATCCTGTCAAAACTTCAATAATTCGTACAAAATTCCCTTAGAAAAGCATTTTCAGTTTTCCCGAATTTTCTAATTTTCCCGGCAACTTTTCAAAGATGTTCTTTCATACAAACCTACCTTGTCCTGACAATTACAAACAACAAAAAATAATTAGCCCAATAGGTGCGACCGTTCTGAAGTGATGCGCGTACATACATAAGACAATTGATTTTTATTTATATAGGTAGATAATTTGCGAGAATTTATGAGAATTTTCTTGGAAATATTGAAATGTCATGGCTAGAAAGGCAGTGACTACCGAGATGCTGACTATTAGAGAAGTATGGATGAAAAAGACGTTTCATCGACACCAAATTAACTGGGAAAATGGCAGGGGAGATGATGATGATGATTCTCGAGAATGTTTTCGCTGGGGAGAATTGAAAGTTGTGGAGTAGATTAAATTGAAGTTGGGCGAGTAGAATCAATTCATTTCTTTTTTTGTGAATTTTGACGTTCAAAAGTGCCTTTTATGTGCCTATATAAATTATTTGACTTTGATTATTTTGACGTCACAACAACACTACAAAAATAGATCGATACAAAAGAGACATCCAATTTTTAAATTCTCGTAAATTCTCCTCCAAAATAATATTCCCGAGAACTTAACGGCAAAGTTCTCGCTAGGAGAATATTCACGGGAATTTAGCATCACTAGTAGGCAAGCCAGAGGAGCGGCACCTAATGTTCGTCTGGTAAAATATTTTTCATAATAAACTCCAATTGAGACTAAGTTCGAGTTAAATAGAAAGATTTTCTACGAATTTGATTAAATTAATAAATCAAAGAAACTTTATAGTATTACGTAATTTAATTAATTACGTTTCGAAGTCAAAAAATATTGAAACGTTCATATTTTTTCCGATCGTGAGAACATTTTTTTGTCTGTGTTGTGCAAATAAAACCATTAGTTGTGTTTATAAAACTATCTATGTATATGTTACGACTAAAATTAGAAGTGCGGCTATACCTAGTTTTAGCCGGCTAAAACCCGAAGTAGGTAACCTAATGCATTCGGACCCTGGCACTCGCCGCTGCCGTGATTCAAGCTGCCGCGACCAAAGCATTGTGTGGTCACAGTTCTAACCTAACCTACCTTTTAGCCAAAGTTTAACCAATTGCAACGGTTACCTACTTCGGATTTTAGCCGGCTAAAGCTAGGTGTAGCCGCACTTCGGGTTTTAGCCGTAACATATACATTATTCGCTTTTCATGTCTGTCTGTCTACACAACGGGTTATGGTGTTGATGCGGTTTTCACCATCATTTAGAGTATTTATTCCGGAAGGTGTATGTGTATAATACATTAATATTAAGCATCCATATTACAATAGAAAAACCGGCCAAGTGCGTGTCGGGCCACGCACAGTGTAGGGTTCCGTAGTAGCCCGTTATCACAATATAGTACGATTCTGTTGTTCTTTATTCTGAATATAAGTAATGGTAAAGATATTAGGAGTTAATAATAACAAAAAAAAAAAAATGACAAGGGTGTCCAGAGTAATATAAAACTTTAACACATAACGTAACCACGGAGGTCATACCTTGCAAGAAAATCTTAACATCGCGATCTAAAAAGGGACGTCACGGCATAACGCTATCTGTTATCGAATAGCGATACTAAACTAATGACAAAATGTTGATTTTTGAAGATAATTATTTAAACAGATTAGACATTAACTAATAATAACACTTTCTTCCTGCTAAAGCTAAAATATTGTACGGGTACGATTGCTGCCAAGTTATTATTTCAATTCACGAAATTGTAATTCGAAAATTAAACAAAGTTCGTTTGTGACTTATACAGGTACTCGAATGAAAACGTAACCCGTTGGCACAGCGGCAGTATTGTGAAACTTATATTTTTTTATGTTTTTTTTTTTTAGATTTTTATTACATATTTTGTTTTTCAATGCAAATCTTTACCCGTTATAAACAAGCAACTACGTCATCTTAGTCACTTTAAAAGATTAATGCTAAGGATTTTGTATTTGATACAAAACTATCCAACACCCAAGTTCAACTACTATTACTGCTAAACTAATAAAGTTATCTTAACCGCTATAATTTTAAAGTTTAATATTTCGTAAATGGAGCATTAAATCCAAAAATAATTTTAGCAACTCCCAAGTCATTTTAGAAGACCTATTCAACGATACCCCATACGATGGGGGATGGACGACGAAAAAAATATTCATCCCCACTCACACACAATGTTGGGGACCTACCCTAAAAAAAAAAACCGAAATTTTGTTTTACCACTTTGACGGCGTAATTGATATACACACTCCTACAAAATTACAGCTTTCTAGTACTAACGGTCTCTTAGCAAAACCTCGGACAGACAGACAGACGGAAGGACGAAAATATAAGGGTTCCTTGTCAGAACTACAGAACCCTAAAAACACAATTTCTTATTGTGTTTTTCAAGTCGTAAAAACCATGCCTACAGGGGCGGGTCGTTAGTTTTAGAAATAATTGAAATGTAACTATTTAGTTTTATCCCGTAACCGTAAGAATGCTCACAGATACATGAGCAGTATTTTCCATACAATAAATAATGCTGCGATTCAACTGCCAAATGCACGCAGTAGGATATTCAAGCGCGGATGCTATTGCATACCAAATACGCTTACTGTTTTAAAGGAAAGAGGCAAATTCTAAGCTGTATAAAGTATCCATCTGTTAAAATACGACAGTAGGATGTCGTATTTTAACGACTCAATCAATCTGCCTAGCCTTTTCCCCACTATGTTGGGGTCGGCTTCCAGTCTAACCGGATTCAGCTGAATACCAGTATTTTACATGGAGCGACTGCCTATCTGACCTCCACAACCCAGTTACTGGGTTGACCCAGACTTTCGGGCTTCTGACAATCCGTAGCGACTGTCAAAGATCCACGAATGACAGCCGGGACCAACGGCTTAACGTGCTTTCCGAGGCACGGAGGAGTCTCGGTATGAAAAGATGGTCACCCATCCACAGACCAACCCCGGCAAGCGTAGCTTTATTACTTAGCCACGAGCTCATCCTATCACGACTATTTTGATATTAATCTTATTTACTTCTGATCTGTGCGTCACAGACAGTTCAACCGCTTCCTAGTCACACATGCTTCCGTCAATTTGAATTAATTGAAGTATATTTTCTTCATTCAGTTTAACTAATTGAAATCTATGCTAATCAATAAGCACAGCGGTGACTCGGTCTGCGATCACTTCCGCAATAGGTGCTGGCAATCGATGTAGGTTAACTGCCAGCAAGCTGGCGCGGTCGTCTGATACTACGAGTACAATGTTATACATATAACCGCGTGTTTTGTATCGCGGCTCCTTCAGTTAACCAACTCTTTGTTACCCCTGCTTAGCAACCAAGTTTACGACAACAATAACATTTTAATAGAAACCAGAATCACTGCCATTTTATTTCGCAGTAAATAATTTACTCGCTCGAATCGGTGTAGAAATCTAAGTAAATATATTGTATACATGAAATACGCTTTGTCACCTATAACTGTCTAATGTTCCGATAGCTTGATTGAATACCAAACAAGTGCTCTCTTACCTAGTACTTGTCGTGATGGTGATTTTTCCGTATAATTTGCTGAACAGCAAGAATTTGCGAAAGCAGGAACTGATGATTTAACGTTCAATCAACGTTTTAATATTCTATTTATGACAGCAGACGATAACGTCGACTGTTTTAGTGTGATATATGTGAGTTTTTACGTAACGCGATTGAGTTTGAACCTAATGGTATGTGGCGATGGCGACTGGCGTGGCGTGGTTAGATTAGATAGACCGCTAGGCGGTAAGGTGGTCTTTCGGTATCGCATTCGTGCCGTGAAGTAGGTCGGGGCGTCGTGCTGTAGTGCTGCCAAGTAGCCGAGAGCAGCGCTCAGCTGATCGCGATACCGCACACAAAGGTCTCTGGGTTAATCGTCCGCCACCATTATACACTTAATTGTACCCATTACATGATTACCAGTTACCTGGCGCACTCTTACTTATTGAGCCGCATTAAACGGATCATTTCACTTTAATACACGTTATTAACCCAGTCTCTGAAAAAAATAAAACTTTTAACCCGTTTTTAGACTAGCAACTTTGTGGAAACCACTTAAGTGCTCCAAGAATAGTTTGCAATTGAGAAAGAGTTTCTTTGTAATGTATTTGAATCGAGACATTGCTTTGTTGAACTTTGAAGGCAATGCGCAATTAATTATGGGAATTAGACTAATTACCTAATCGGGTTACATAATGAAACAATGTTATGAATTATAACTTTCTCGTGTTATTTATTGCTCCCTGGTGAGCTCCAATTAATTCTGTATCCACAGAATTAAACGTAGCGACCAGCTGCGCGAGATAGCAAATAAGCGGCCGTAGTCCGTACACGAGGGATCTTGTGAAAATATCGCTATGGCCGGCCGCCGCGCGGGTGGGCGGGACCGAGGGGATGAGATGATTGATAGCGGCCGCAGACCATGGAGTCTGAACAACATGCAACCTCCAAGGACTATCTCCAACACTCGAATATAATCATAATAATACTTTTCATTACATAATAACAGCTGCGCTAATCAGATCTTTCAATAGACATTAAATTACTATTACTATTGCTCACATGCCGCGGGCGCTACCAATACCCGCCTCCAATACAGAATTATTATCATTGTTACGAGTATTACTCGAAAACTGTAGAGCTAACTCAACAAATTATTACCTGATGTTGTTTTAAAATGTAATTGCCTTTAAAATAGTTGTGAAAGTTTAAGTATCAATTAATGCGTTAAATACATATATCTGGTTATCGCGGAAATCTTTTTGTTTGACAAAATTAAGGCCGTCGCAGACAGGTGCGACGACGCGATTCTGGTAGAACTATTTCCATGACCTTTTCATAAAAAATGTTCTAAAAGTCGCGTTTCGCCAGTCTGAGGGAGCCTTATGAAGTCGTTTCGCGATATGCTTTAATGTTACTTGTCATGTGCAGCTCTGCGGCTCTTTAGAACACGACGATGTGCCATAAAAACCGACAGAAAACCCATAAAACAGGGAACATACAGGGAAGTTTGGACATTGAGCGTTTGAGGTAAGATGTCACCGATTTATGGGGAATAGGTTCCTACGGTTTTTATTTATTGGAGCCTTCATAAAAGATGTACAAAAAAATCTCAATTTATAGACACCATACAGGTTTAATTTTAATCAAAGTGGCCAGCACTTTAAAACGGCAATTTCATATATTTTGTCTGTTGCACTCCTTTCATTTAAGGAGGCCACAGCATTCTTTAAATTATCTTAAAACTAAAATGCAGGTTGATTACAATTGTGAAGCTTGGTACATTCTAGGAAATCAATTAATAAGACTGCCTAATCAAATAATTTCTGAAATAAATGAACGTTTGATAAAGTTCAGGAAAGCCGGCCAGCAGTATATCCACATATTTTATTACTTTGGTAGTTATAGGCATGAGTTATCTATATATAGGTACCTACTTGCAAAGGTGAATAACGTGTCGATGTCGTGAGAAACTTTTTATCAATAATTCATGTAAAGATAGTGTGCGATATTATTCATATTAATTATTTGTTCTTTGTATGACTGATAATGTTCGTGGCTAAGTAATAACAGCCGCACGGGTCGATCCATCTGGTTAAGCTACGCTTGCCGGGGCTGGTTTGTGGATGGGGGACCATCTTTTCGTACCGAGACTCCTCCGTGCCTCGGAAAGCACGTTACGCCGTTGGTCCCGGCTGTTATTCGTGGATCTTTGACAGTCGTTACGGGTCGTCAGAAGCCTGAAAGTCTGACAACCAGTCATACCAAGGGGTATCGTATTACCCAGTAACTGGGTTGTGGAGGTCAGATAGGCAGTCGCTCCATGTAAAATACTGGTATTCAGCTGCATCCGGTTAGACTGGAAGCCGACGCCAACATAGTTGGGAAAAGGCTAGGCAGATTGATTGTATGACTGATAATGTGTCAGTTATAAAAATACAGTTTTCTTTATTCCATTTCTTTAGTAATCTTGATAAATATCAAAATAACACATTATTTTTACTTTCATGCTTTAAGGCCCCGCAGACGGGCGGCGCGATGTGATTCTTGTAGAACAATTTCCATGAAGTTTTCATAGAACTTGTTCTACTATCGCGTCGCGCCTGTCTGTGGGAGGCTTTTATTGCCTTGTTACTGACAGGTATTCAAATTGATGTACTTACTTATCAAGTCGAGTCATATTATCAAAATAATCTAATGTGAGCGCATTAGATTATGACTTGACTACATAAATGTAATGGCCAATTTATACCTATGTTTGGTCCTTTTTTCATATTAGTGTTTTACGAACTCAAATAAACTTTATTCTTTCTTTCTTTTCAATCATAACATTACTTTAAAGCTCCCGCAGACAGGCACGACGCGACTCCGGTAGAAAGATTTCCATGAAGTTTTCATAGAAATTGTTCCACCAGTCGCGTCGCGCCTGTCTACGGGAGCCTTTACTGATCAGGAACTTGTTATTAGATCAAACTTTCAGCATAGGAAGGTGCTACTAATTAAAATTGTCGTATTTTAATAACACCAATGTCTGTTATTTCTTATCTTGTTTGAGTTTACTTTTTCCAAGGCCAACGCTAATTAATTATAAATTAAATATTTTCGTGTAAAAAGGTTTACACAATATTTTGTCTTTCATTAACTTGTAATTATTAAACTAACTTTAGCTGTGTGAGAAATTACAGCTAAGTAGGGCACTGTAACAATATTATTGTTAGGTAAACTTACGTGAAAAGTGAAGCCTGTAAAAGGATTTTGAAATGGTAACCGAAGTAACTCGTCGACTCGGAAAGTGTTCTTGGGGTCCAACTTACCTATAAGTGCCGCATCGACCATAACTATGAGCAAGTTAAGTTGTTATTAATTTAAATAAAACAGCAGTGAGTAATTTTATCACCGAAATATATCCTCATATAAAACTGTCAAGTTTCATTACTCCTCTCCAGCACTATTTGTTCAGAAAATGCAGTGAAATCTTGTATCATGTACTACTTACAGAGTTTTAATTTAAGGTGGATTCGCAGTGGTAGCCCGCGAAATTTAAATTTTCTTGCGTTTTTTTGCAATTTGCAGGTCAGTGTCAGGTTGAATGTTGATCAAAATATGATTCGCGATAGTAACAAATATGTATTTACATAATTATAACCATAAGAATCATCAATACACCTTTCTAAGTTCGATTTGCTGTTTCGATCTGATCACAAATTTTACCACTGCGGATCCACCTTAAGGGGGAAGCATCAGGGTAGCCCGCGAAATTAAAATTTTCTTACGTTTTTTGTAATTTGCAAGTCGGTGTTAGGTTGTATGTTGAATAAAGTATGATTCGCGACCGTAACAAGTACCTATTTATAGAATTATAGTCATTAAAATCAATAAAACAACTCCTTAAGTTAGTATAATGTCAAGATTTCACGAAATAGTCATTCATTAGGATTACCTGATCTTAAAGAATTCTATTGATGACTTTAATGACTATAATTCTATAAATACATATTTGTTACGGTCGCGAATCATGCTTTATTCCACATATAACCTAATACTGACTTGCAAATTGCAAAAAAACTTAAGAAATTTTGTGTTTCGCGGGCTACCCTGACGCTTTCGCCATAATAAAATATTTTTAACTTGCGATCCGCCTCTGCTTCGCACGGTTTTTACGACCTGACAAAACATTGAGCTTTTGTTTATTATAGGTAAGTTTAATATCAACGTGGGTATTTTAAACATAAACCTTTCGGAATTAATTCTCTAAAATGGTGGTGGTGAGAACTGCATCAAAATTCGTTGCGAAGTTCAGGAGAACAACGCGGTCACGCAGAAAGACACGAAAAGAGACTTTAATGTATACAGGGTTATTGGTAAAACACCAGCAACCTCTTAAGGGGTCATTGTACTCATCATTATGAACAACTTTTACTATGGGACCAAATCTGAAATCGCAAAAAAAATACATTTTGACGAATTACGCGAACATAAATGGAATTTTTTTTTCGCGATTTCAGGTTTGGTCCCATAGTAAAAGTTGATCATAAAGATGAGTACAATGACCCCTTAAAAGGTTGTTGGTGCACGCCTCTCTCGTTATCATCAGCCATATTTTAACTACTGTGAGCGTACTATGGGAAGTGTTGGTTATTGCGAACATAGAACAACCGTTTGCAGTTCAAATCGGATTATAATTTATGATCAAATTAATCACACTATGATACACTATCAATATTCACACACTTGGTACTCGATACAACTATGTATACGAAACGCGCAACAATTTCTTAACGTTGGTCAGTGACGGTCGAGCATTCGTGTGATCAAAAAGGGTGTAGTACAGACCAACCAACTGAACAACTTTTTCCATGGGACCAACATCGTAATCA
Source organism: Dicycla oo (assembly GCA_948252095.1). Taxonomy (NCBI): domain Eukaryota; kingdom Metazoa; phylum Arthropoda; class Insecta; order Lepidoptera; family Noctuidae; genus Dicycla; species Dicycla oo. The sequence continues at coordinate 26,489,471 of OX411718.1, forward strand.
CGAATAAATAATCAGCCGTCCCATACATTTGCGTCGAGTAGGTACTGAAGTTTTCTTTAAGACAGTTCATAATTTTTTCGCGACTTCGGTGTTTGTCCCGTGGTGAAAGTTGTTCAGTTTGATGGATAAACCATCAAACACATCCTTTTATTTGACTACACCTTTCTAGTACAACATGTATAAGAAGATATGTATAGATATCTATAAATATTATGGTTACAGAGTGTAGTGAAGTTCAACTTAATGTACAAAGTTTAATTCTGTACTGGAGCTTGATTATATTTAATGTCTAGGTATTATTAGTGCTACATATAACTCAAAAACGGTCCGCTTAGTTTGTAGTTTGTTAATAACAATATTTTATGACCGGTTTAACTATTGTGGTTTTTTGTTAATTACGAACATAGATTATTTTCATTTCACTGCTTGCGTTGTTTTAACTATTTAGTTGTTTCAACAATGTTGTATTACGTGGGGTAAAATGTAACTCGTGGTATAGTAGAATTATTTTAAGTTTTTTCATGTTCCTCGCTCTAAAACAGACACAATTTATTGAGTACCTATCTATTTAAATATCGAATAATTGTATAGTAGAAAATATGACTGGTAAATTACATGATAGGCCTGTTTTCCACACACACACACTAGACATTGATCAAATAATAATAATAGGTAACTTCGATAGTCCACTTAAATACTCAAAGGTAAGCCGTTAAACGCTATATTGTGAAGCTCTGCGTGTAGTAGCTCAACGTGAACCATAGTTGCACTTGGCACGAAATCAACGCTGAATTGAATACAACTTGCAATCTTTGACACACAAACAGACAATCTTATCAAACCACGTATTTAATTTCATTCATTTGGTTGACAGTATCTTATCTGTAATATTTACGACTTTCATACATTATAAATAAATGGAAGTTACCAACCTACTTACTTTCATAATTTCGTACTTTCCAGTTACGTCGCCTTTTCATTTTTATTAAAACTAAATTTCCTGACTGTTTATTGCCATTTAAATAATTTTCACTTCTGAAGGTAAACCATATCCTTAGTGCTTGAACTGTACCAGTTAAGCTATCGTTACTTTCTCGATAAAACAACTTTCTTGATCGACTTTTAGCGAATCGAGTAGTCGATAAACAGTTAAACACCAGTGCAGTGGGTCAATTTTTTCGGCCCACTGTGTGTAACTTTGAAAACGTTTGTAGAGTCAGCGCAAGTCGGTGACTTTTTTTAAATGTTAATTATTGAGCTAAATATTAAATTAAAATTGGATCAGAAGTAACATAAAAATAATATTAATTCTTAGCTATTAAAAAATGCTGAAATACGAATTATTTTGTGTCCATTTAGAATTTAGTTGATGTGAAAAAGTAGCAACGGCTTTACTCGTTGACCGTACGTATGTGAAAAGATTGTTTCTATGTAGCCGTTAGAGAGGAAGTTTTTATTTGTTCACAAATGGAAGGGCTACTGGTACCGTCCCTCGAGCCCCCAGCCCGTTTCCGCTCGGGTGCGATGAACTCCCACCCGACCGACATTGTAACCACCTCGTAATTACCTGATTAACGAACCAATACACTCGGTTACCGAGTTTTACCTTTTATACTTACCTTGTATTGATTGGAACACTTGTTCACTCTGAATTTTCGGCTGCCATTTCCATAACTAGATGTGTTCGCGGCTGCGCTTGTGCTAAAAACTTTGTAACCGAGAACATCTGGGAATTTTAAAATATTAAAATCGACCTGACCTTGTGAAGGGTGCGTGAATCCGCTGGATGCGAGGAGCGTGGGACCGGTCGATGTGGCGACGAGTGAAGGAGGCCTCTTTCGGCTGAAATGTTGAATGTTAATGAATATCGGGTAACTTATTGTCGAGTTAATAACGAGTTCTAAAAGCACACAGAAGGAGTGACGTTGCGTTTAATGTGTAAAGAGATGCACCTGAAAATCGGTATAGCTCTGCCGCTCTGTCTCTTATGTTAGACTACAAATAAAGAGCCTGACCTCAACATGCTTGGATGAATGTTGATGAAACCAGCCTCGCTTCTGTCTGCCTAATATTTTGTCTCTCTTGTCGTGGGGTAAATACAAAAGAATATCCGTTACCCTTTGTCCTTTTTGACATTTGTTAACATGAGGGTAAAAGTACCATTCAGATGCGTATTTAAATTATTTATTCCTATGAAGCGTTATTTTCGTATCATTTTCAGTCCAAGCACGGTTTATGAAATAGCTAAGCATTTCAGTAAAGTAGAAAGGGTGGAAGAATTAATGGACGGCCGTCATAATCTCCTGCGCAATATTTATCAAGGTCTAGGCTAGTCTATTATTATACTTAGTAAAAAGAATGACTATATACGTTTAATACTATTCTCATGAAAAATAAATACTTATCTGCTAACTGTAACTAACAAATATTTATTATTTTGCTATGCTAAGTGGGTACAAGGCTACCGATTGCAGCATGCAGCAGACTAAAAAACATTACATGTTCATTTTTCAATTTCAAACATATTAACTGTCCGACTGACACTTCAGCGCTCGTTTTTTTTTTTTACTCTGTGTTACAAGACTTCACCTGTCAACCGATTATATTTCCGTAATGTTCATTATTTATTGATTTATCACGAATGTTAGTGCCTAATTAGGTACTTTAGTTAATTACTTTTAAGTGCTTGTTAAGTACCGCAAAAAGTGTTCTTACTTCGTGTTGTTCGTATTTCTGTGAAGAATGTTTAGGCAAAAATTGTTTTACAAAAAAGCTAAGTATCCACTTCGTTTTATTTTTCACTTTTTAATTTACTATAAAGGTTCCATGCAATGGACCTTAACCTTATTAAATTATTTAAAAAAGAGAGTTCGTATGTTTTTCCAGTCGGCATTCTGGACGAACGAATCGCGAAAACCTGACACCACGCTGAGGGCCGGTTTTTTGATCCGTAGTTAACCAATGGGTTGAATTTTGGCTAAATGTGAAAGGCTAAACATGAATGAGTTAACATGACTACATTCATGTTTTGCCAAAATTCAACCATTAGTTACTGTGTTTAGCCATTGGTTGAGTTAACTACGGATCAAAAAACCGGCCCTAAGTGTCAGATAAATTAAACATTAAGGTGTGCCAAAGTGCACTCACAAATACTACGTTGTCTTGTTTAAACTTCGTCAACCAAAACCTGACGGAAAAGATTTACGAGCCTCCTATGCGCAAACATGATGTGACGATTCACATCTACCCAGAAGGGGTTTAATAAAGAACTCAACATCATATTTAACTACGCACCCCTGTAGAAACTCAGTGTGAACTTCCACATACGAGTCTGAACTTCTACAGTAGGTACCTACCCCACACCAATTCTTCTTGCTATGTAAACAACAGTGACAGGAAGTTTTATAACGAACGTCATCAACATACACGAAGTGGATTAAATTATACGTATTACTGAAGCTAACTCAAAACTACTCAAGCAAAGCTGCGTTAATTTCCTCTAACAAATGAAAAAGAATTTTAAAATTCGGTCCACTATTGATGAAAATATCTATGAACATCTAAATAAAAATATATACAGAAGAATTGAGAACCTCCTTCTTTTTTTTGAAGTCGGTTCAACATTGCTAAGTACTGTCATCTAATGTTTTGTTACCTTTTTGTTACAGGTAAGATCGCGGTTCTGGATCACATTTCATCCATATTAAATCGTCCATTCGTGAGTTTAATTACTTAGTTAGTAATGAATACACATCAGATCACTAAACCGCTTATATTTATGCATCGTTTCATTGATTTATTGGAAATTGTACAGCGGCACGTATCAAGTAGAAACTTAATTAAAATCTCAAGATCTGCGAACGCAGCGTTAAATTTGTTAGTGTAATTGAATCAAATGATTTTATTACAATCTCCGATATTCTCAACACTCATCTTCTGCTTCGCACGGTTTTTACGACTTCACAAAACATCGAGACTACTTTATTAAATTTAAGTTTAATACACTTAAACCTACTCGAATAAGTTCTCTAAATATTGATAAAACTGCATCAAAACCAGTTGCGCAGTTTAGAAGAACAACGCGGTCACAGACACATAAGAAAAGCGATTTTAATTTATAATATGCATACTAGCTGACCCGTCAGACGTTGCCCCATGGAAATTTCAATTTCGATTTTTCGGTTGTTCCTTTGGGATTTTCCTAATTTTCCTTTTTCTAAATCGAGTAGTGTAATGAGTCATTTTCGAGTTTATGCGAGACTAATGCACAGCAATTGATTTTTATATACCTACCTATATTATGTTACTTATGGGTAATGCTAGAAGATTGAGTAAACGTAGGTTTACTCGGGTTTACTTAGTATTACCCAAGCTTTTTGGGTAAAGTCTGCATAATAATAATCATATCATGGGACATTTTTCACACACGGTCATCAAAAAAAGAAAGAAAAATGCGTTTAATTGGCATTACAGCTTAAAATAAATACACCTTAAAACTATAGAAACATGAAATAATGATTGCAATGCCAAAAGGGCCTCAGCTCAGCATAATGTCAGATGGTAACACAAGGTGTACCACCTGACGCTGATTTTCAGCTGCAACCCACGAGTGCCATACGCTAGAATTTAATAAACACAGAGAAGTGTGTGTCCGTTTTATAATAAACTAAGAGAATAAATTAAAATGAACTGTTGTAACATACATTGTCATGTGTGTGTGTGTGTGTGTGTTGTGTTATGATTAATTAAAAACTAAAATAAATACTCAATATCAATATTATTAACTACAATATAATAATAATAAATCTATATCTAAATATTTAAAAGCACCTTCAAAGCAAAATCTCAAAAGCATCAGATCCCAAACTAAGCAGAGCTTGTACTATGGAAACCAGATAACTGATATACTATATACACTACATAATAAATAAATGAAATAAATTTTAATTCGGGATGTACCCGTACACACCTAGGTCTACCTAATACCGGCTCTTGTGCCTTAAACGGAGCCTGACACTCATCGGCCGCTGCCGCGGCACCGCTCATTCGCCACGTGGGTTGTGTGGTCACAGTTCTAACCTAACCTAAACTTTGGTTATGAATTTTACTAATTATTCTAACATTACCCAGCCAGCATTGGGTAGATCTAGGTGAGTATTGGTAAATCCCGAATTAAAATTTATTTTAATTATTATTCGGACATTACCCAAACTCCTTGGGTGATTCTAAGTAAATTGAGTAAATCTAGGTTTACTCAATGTTCTAGCATTACCCGTGACATATATGTATAGATGTATTCAAGATGGTTGAGCACGTAAAATACTGGTTGGTTTCCCTTGAGGGGGCACAGGTGCAGTGGTGAAGGAAGAGAACGGCCGTGACAGCTGGCACGCGAACACCTGCCCATCTGTCTGCCACGGGGCCACCGCTCTATGGATCGTTATTACTTATATCCCGTCTGCTCAACGTAACAGACGTATATCATGCGCTCATATTTTCATCTTTATAATTCTATTAACTCTTTAAATGACTCTAATAATAGCAGTAATAACAATAAAACTTCTATTGTGGCTCATTAGTTCTTCAAAGCGATAAAATAAAAGCTGAATTCATCTACTAGAATCTATATAAATACACTAATAATAAAGCTGAAGGCTTTATTTTTGTTTGTTTTAACGCGATAATCTCTGTAACTACACCCAATTCTTGAGAAAGTTTATAGGCTGTATAACATCACGCTAGGACCCTCAGGAGCCGAGCAAAATGATGCGATGCGATGTCATGGGGTGGGTCGGGGAACAAGAAATTTCACGTGGACGAGGTCGCGGGCTGAAGCTAGTTAAAATATAAAAGGAATGTCGCTTGTTCGCCGATGCTTGTTTGAAACTGCTTGTAATTTTTTTTTTAGTGCGTTTCCCGAGCTAGGTTTATATAAACCTGTGTTTCAGGCCATATCACAGCCCACATTTTGCTCACCTTTTAATGCGATACATATTAATTTGGAATTAATTATTTGTTTCACATTACTATAAAATGCTGACAAGGGACCGCCTTTGGTATGTTCTTGGCCCGACATTTTTATGAGTCGTAATTCTAAAGGCTGCGTTTTTTGCAATTTGCAGGTCAGTGTTAGGTTGTATCTTGATCAAAATATTATTCGCAACTATAAAAAATATGATTAATAATATAATAATAATATGGTTTAATAATAAAATCAAAAGAATCATCAATACATCTGTCTAAGTTAGATTTGTTCTAAAATGTCATGATTACTGAAATCGAAGGTTATAATTATATAAATACATATTTGTTATAGTCGTGAATCATATTTTGATCAACATACAACCTGACACTTAAGAGGATTGTGAAGCTGTAAATTTTCATACAAAAAGAGATAACGTTTTTCTCCCCGTAAACATAGTCTAATTTTCATCATTTTTGGAAATGTTGTAGGTATAATGAAAAACTAGGTCCGTATTTTTATTATAAAGAAATATTGCATACAATATAAGTTATTAGCATCTAAATATCTATATTTTTGACATAAAAACATCCTCGAGCATTTTTATTTTTTTTTAATTAAATTAAATTGAATTACTAAAAACGAAAAACGTACAGACCTAGACTAAAGTGTATTGAATGTAATGAGACCAAAATTGTCTCATTTCGTAAATGTTTAGGGGAAAAAAACGTTATCGCCCGAAACAATATTTATGTAAATAATTGTATGAAATGTAGGTAATTGCCTCCAAAAATCGCGCGGCGTATCGGCACTTCACAATCCTCTTAACTGCAATTTGCAAAAACTTAAGAAAAAATTAATTTAGTGGGCTACCTTTGCGCATCCATCTTAAAGCCAAAGAATTTCCGCTTACATACCCCTAACTAGAACAAAAGCTAGAAGTTAAAGCAGCTAACATACCGGTGGTAAAACCTCCTCAGAGCATTCTTTCGTAAACAGCTCATAAAGGTCAGACAAAGACCCGTGTACACTGCAATGTGGATGTGCAACGCAGCAACGGCAACGGTCCGATTTTCCAGAGCTGTCTATTTCCTGACCAATTTGCATTGGTGCTGGTCCTTTTGCATTCTCTCTCGATTTTGAATCCACTTTCGCGAAATCGACGCGTCAACTTGTGTGATCAGTGTGCTTAACAAACATCCGCCTCCCCAAACAAAAAAGCATCATGCAATTAACAGGCCAACAAAAATAACGAACCGCTGCTGTGTAAACGGGCTTCAATTTACTGATGGAGTACAAACATGTGGGTAGGGTATCGAATCAAAAATATCGATACCCTACATATTGATTAAGTATTGCTGTAAGTTACATCTAATGAAAAAAAAATCTACTTAAGTACTTGTTTGCCTAAATTCTAATCATGATTAACTAATTAATCAGTTTGAATAATAAACATTTTCTCAACACGCTAACAAGAAAAAACCAGCTGAACGGAGTGACGAAAAAATGTCGAGTATTTGCATAACATTCGATACTACTCGAATATCGTCTGACAAGAATCTAGTACAAAATAATATTAAAGTATCGATACTCTTTCGGAACCTCACTAGATCGTTGTTTACATTCTTTTTGCATTAACATGGTATTTAGTACCGCGTTCAGTATAAATTCTTACGATCATATGTGTTATTGTGCAGGTCTAATGGTATACCATTTATGTTATCTACTTTATATACGGCAGCTAATGGTTTTAATGTAGTGGTACGTACCTTCTTGATTATCTGTTATTGCCAAGGAAATGGCTGTTATGCCAGTTATCAACTTGAATTATGTTGCATATGTAGAAATTAATGAGGGTTGTGGAATTCATTTCGGAATGTCTTGTCCTTTGATTGTTTTAAGTATACAGGGTGACTTTGAAAACAATCGACAATATTTGAGGGGGTGTTCTACCCATCAATATGAACATCTTTTACTAAGTATGGGACCAACTAAGAATTCGAAAAAAAGATCGACCTTCCCGTGTAATAGTACCTACATAAGCGATTGGACGTGTTTTTTTTAGAGGCAGAACTTAAAATTTAAATAAAACACAGAAAAATGTTTTTAATATCCATGAAATTGGCTTTATTTGATATATCATTTTATGGCATTAATGTTTGAACATGATTCCGGACATGTGGCCGCCGCGTCTGATAATACGCCTAGTTCACTGAAAACTTAACTTTTTATTGGCTTAATTTACTAAAGGAAACATTTGACAAACGACTATTTTCACGAAAATTGGCCACCTCGTTCGTGTGATTTGAAGCCAATACTTTATTTTCTCTGAGGATATGTAAAGTCGCATGTCTACTCCGACAAACCAGTAATAATTGAGCACTTGGATGTCAACATTCGATGCATTATTGCCGAAATACAGCCTGGTTTACTGCGAAGGGTGTGTGAAATTTTGACCTCCAGATTACGCCACGTGCGCGTCAGGCGCGGCGGCCACATGCCCGAAATCATATTTAAATATTCATAACATACGATTATCTGTCAAATAAAGCCAATTTAAAGGATATTAAAAAACATTTTTCTGTATTTAATATAAAGTTAAGAATGTCGAATTTTTTTGCGAATTCCTAGTTGGTCCCATAGTAAAAGTTATTCATATTGATGGGTAGAACACCACCTTAAATTTTGTCGCACGTTTTCATAGTCACCCTGTATGAGCGGAATAATAACTGAATTCAACAGTAAATGATGTAAAATCAGCAATGGAAAGAAGCTGATATTCTAAGCAATAGCACCCTAATTGCGTAATTACAATCTGAATGATTTTGAAGCATATTGCTAATCCATTGCTTCATATGTTCGACAAAGTTGTCTGCTCGACAATGTAAATAATGCAATGAATGTTGTTGAACTGTCAAAATGAAACCGTTTTCTACTGTGTGTTACGCAATTACCCCGTAGGTCTAATTCGGAACTAACTGTGCCATCAATTTCGGCTACTGTACTACATCCGTTCGTGTCTCAATATCAATGTTAAATCAGTATTTCACAACCGGTCGGTGTTAACATTTAGTAATAAACAGTTATTTCGCGATACTATCTCACAGAGATAGAGATACGAGTATCTGGCTTGTTGTTCACACGGAGGCTTACGGCCACCCACACCACAATCGGGATTTGCGAATTTGCCTACATTACCTCCGATAACTCTTGGCCAAGCTCTATTTACTTTGATCCATCTTATCAAACTAATTTATGACTTACGACACCCAAGATAAGACTCAGTTTTAAACAATGATCAGCAAATAAGGATGATGTATACGTGTAGCGGTACCGACTATTTCCCCAGTGAAATGTGTTATTTAATGTAAGTACAGGTTTGCGTGTCGAGGAAATATCATATCGTCTAAATATTGGTATTGTTGCGATCGTTTTGCAAATGCATTATACAAGTTACTCAATTTTCGGAAGATTTAACGACGTTTTTTAATGGGATTTTTAGTGTGCGAGACAACAGTTTTAGTAGAAATGTTATCGATTTTGTTCCCATCAAGTCTCCTATCATAAAATGCAATCCCCATTCGGTGCCATGTCGCTCGAGGCACGAACGTCGACTGTGGTGTTTGTGACTCATTCTCACGCCGAAACTATAAAGTGCCAGTTAACCTGACTCATAATGTCATAATAGACCACTAGCCTATTTTCAAGTAAGCCGAGCAAAAGGACCAAATCTATCAAGGTATAAAACTCGTTTATTATCGTAAGTGTTTGTATTACTGAAGTTTTAGACTTCAGCTTCGAAATATATTCTAATGCTTGGTATTGTTTTGGCTGAATATGTGAATATATCCATTTGTTACCAAGTTTGAATGTTCTGCGTATATCATGCGTGCGTCATTGTAAGTGGGGATAGGTTACATATATAGGTTATATCGCATACTTAGATCTCAACTAAAAAAAAAACCAAAGAAACCGGTCAAGTGCGTGTCGGACCACGCACAATGAAGGGTTCCGTAGTTGGGATGAATTTATCCCACGAACAAACTGACATTGTAGCTAAAAAACATGTTCTCCCATACGTTCCAACTGTTTGTACGCACAATATTGAGAGATTTACCATGTTATTTTAAGACCATAGACTTCTTATAAGTTTTCCTGTAATCAGTAGGTATAGAAGAATTTTCAGTATTTTTTTTTTTCTAAATTTTAAGCTCAGTAGTTTGGCAGATAAAGGGGAGGAATGGTCAATTTTCGTGTATTTTCTTAAATAACTTTAAAACAGTTTATTTTAAAATTATAAAAATATATTTGGGACCCTCACAGTAGCCCTTTCATTTAATATATCGCACGGTACAGTTTGCAAAACTTTTTTTTTTCTTATTTGCTCCCTAAAATTGACCCCCATATTCAAAATTCATAAATTTTTTTTGGTCACAGAAATACATACGTGTACCAAATTTCAACTTAATCGGTCCATTAGATTCGGAGAAAATTGGCTGTGACAGACGGACAGACAGACAGACAGACACATGAGTGATCCTTTAGGGGTTCCCTTTTTTCCTTTTGAGTTACGGAACCCTAAAAAAGTCATTTTAGGGGACGAAAAAACGTATCTGCATGTTTTGTTAGGAAAGTTATACAATTTTTTTTTTTTGATCTTCTATAGTTTATTTCAAACAGTAACTAGAAAATATTATATATATGTATAAAAATCATAAACTTAAAAAGGGGAAGAGCTCATAGGGCATCAAAAAAATTGTCCCAATCGCTGTCAATGGAAAAAGTGCCCAAAAGGCTGGCAGCATTTCCACGTTGGATGGCAATGCTGATTCTTTGGGCTAAAAATAGGCCAGCCCTCTAAAAATCAATTTAATTTCATTCTTGATAATAAATAAATAGCTTAATTTTAAAAGTATTTAAATTTCTGTCATGTTGGATAGTTGCGTGTGATCACTGAGCATTCGAATACAAGCGGAACTCAAAATTAACGATTTTTGAGTTGTCTCAGTTTAGATCTAGGTGTGCGATATTGTTCCGTTGTTGAATGTTTCCAATATTACTGCCCCTTGTCTACAGGGCACGTTACAGTCCCGCTACGCAAGTTTTTGTTGATGGATATGTGATGTCACATTCATGACTATTGTGCGTAGCTATGTAGGAATCTCAAGTTTTATATACGAAACCCGTAACTGACGATCCGCCTCCGCACTGCTGCGTTTTTGCCGCGCATATAACGGAAAATTTTAAATTTGTGCGATTTTCCAAGTGACAGAGTTTCGATTTTCCACCTAACTTCCTATTTTGATATTCCGAGGGTTTCGAAGTATGAAACCGCAAAGTAGCCGAAGCGATTAAATACCAATTATCAGTCAGGGTCATACCTACCTACCTACATATTTCTTTAGAAGTGTTTTTAAGATGCAGTCTTTTAGTTAGCCTTTAGTGTCTTTGACGAATTTTATAATGGTTTACCTGCCTTGTAAAAAGTTCAATAAAAAGTAATTCTTTGTTCGCGGATATTGGAACAATTAAGAACGCGTAGTGTTCAGGCGATGTGGCGAGTTCCGATGACCTCCAGAATCGTGAAGACAGCAAGAAGTTCGCAGTGAATTTTTTGCTGCAATTTTATTGGCGCCGAGCCGTTACGTAGTTTGCGAAACGGTACTAATTTTTTGTTTGCCACTGAAATTCTAATAGCAGGCTAGTAGGCAGATAAGTCTTTGACTGATGATGAATCCTGCTATCCTACTAATATTATAAATGTGAAAGTTTGTGAAGATGTTTGTTACTCAATCACGCAAAAACGGCTAAACGGATCTGGATGAAATTTGGCACATAAATAGTTTATAACCTAGATTAACACATAGGATACTTTTTATCACGGTAGTACGTTCCCGTGGGATAATTACCGACCACCACGCGCGTGAAGTCGCGGGCGAGAGCTAGTTTTGAATAAAGCTGAAATGAGATTTAAAACATGCTAGCAAAATGGGGAATGGTTTTTGTCCCAACAAGTGATTTATTCACGGAACACAGACTGTTAATAAACGATAATTACTACTTCTGTCTCGAGAGGCGGACTGTTTCCCATTGTCAGATACCGTAATTAAGAGACTATTGCAGTACATTTACACCATAACCAATAGAATCTTATGACAAATTGATATCGCCAGCCAGTCGAACAGATGTGCTCAGTGTTCAGTTACATTTCGTATCTCGATCTTATTAATGGCTACTTCTACGTGAAACATTGCCCAATGTTTTGCAAAACATTATTCTTGAGTACTTCATTGCGATAGGTTTGTTGGTCATACTCTTTTTGGTTTCCATACATACGTATGCTTTCATTCGATAGCAATCAACACTTCTTCAACTGAAGAAGTGAAATTTTGCCCCTCTTCTTGATCACGCCTAGTAGCAACTAGGCGTGATCAAGAAGAGGGGCAAAATTTTCATTCCGCCAATTCGCACTAAGCGTTTTCAAATGTTTTTTATAATGCGCACAGCAAAAGAGTGGAACTCACTACCTGCGTCTGTGTTTCCGAGCGCATACAACCCTAATCTCTTCAAAGTGAGAGGCTTCTTCTGCGTAAGCTCACTCCATCGTCGACTCTGTCTGTCTCTGTCGCCTCCGACCTAGACTAGAGTCAAGAGCAAACCCATCTTAAAAAAAAAAAAAACGTAATTTTAAGGGCTTGGAAATGGGATAGGTAAAGGCACATATGTAGATGCTGCTGTCCATACTTCTAACGCCCACGCAACAATAAACGAAGGCCCTAGTATTCGGGACACACGCGAAATTCATGATAAACTAGCGTAACTAATGGATCATTTATTTTCAGTATAGGTTGAGGAATACAATATAATTAACATCACGCTACGACCCTTAGGAGCGGAGCAAAAAGAAAAAAAGTCAAAAAGAACGCTTAGTGAAAATGAAGTAAAAGCGTGTGCGGGCGATGCGATGCGACGCGGTGGGCCATAGGAAAAAGAAATTTCACGCAGACCGAAGTCGCGGTCAGAAGCTAGTGTAATGATATAATTATTTTAGACAGGCCAGTTGGCGTGGTTGGTTAAGAATACCACCTATCATGCCCGCAGGTCGTGGGTTCTATTCCCATCCAGGACAAACATTTGTGTGCATGAACATGTATGTCTGTTCTGAGTCTGGGTGTAATTCTCTATATAAGTATGTATTTACAAAAAAAAGTAGTATATGTAGTATATCAGTTATCTGGTTTCCATAGTACAAGCTCTGCTTAGTTTGGGATCAGATTACCGTGTGTGAATAATGTCAATCAATCTGCCTAGCCTTTTCCCAACTATGTTGGGGTCGGCTTCCAGTCTAACCGGATGCAGCTGAATACCAGTATTTTACATGGAGCGACTGCCTATCTGACCTCCACAACCCAGTTACTGGGTAATATGATACCCCTTGGTAAGACTGGTTGTCAGACTTTCGGGCTTCTGACAACCCGTAACGACCGTCAAAGATCCACGAATGACAGCCGGGACCAACGGCTTAACGTGCTTTCCGAGGCACGAAGGAGTCTCGGTATGAAAAGATGGTCACCCATCCACAGTCCAACCCCGGCAAGCGTAGCTTAACCTGATGGATCGACCCGAGCGGCTGTTATTACTTAGCCACGGTGTGAATAATGTCCCAGGTTATTATTATTAATATTTTTTTAAATTAATTTTTTACATAGGTACCTATGTAAAAAATTAATTTAACTCAGCCGATGATGTGACATTGAGTGCTAAGAAAATCAAATAAACTTGTTATGTTGATGTTCATTAACCCGGCGGCACTCGCTACTGGGTAAAAAATACCACAGAGTACCTAAATCACGTGATATTCTTATTACTAAACTATGTGGCAACTCACGACTTTAAGTACCTTCTGGCCAATAGTTAACACGCGCGTGCGTCACCGGGCGGCCAGTTCGCGCGCGGCGCTTGGCGACAACGGACGTGTAAAGTGAGTATGGGTGAAAAATACCCGGTAGCGACGGTTCTTGTTTCATTTTTTTTTAAGTTATTGGTTATTTTATTTTGTTTTAGAGCTGGTTCATGATGAGTTCCCTACTGACGGATCGAATTATAGAAGAATGTCTAGAACAAGAAGATAGTGAAGAAGAGAATGTGTCAGAAATAGAAGATTTTGAGGAGCATAGTGATCATGAAAGCGGAACAGAGCAAGAAGTAAGTGATTCAGATGGGTCTTCAGTGTCGGAAGAGAGTTTTCCTTCGAATTTACATATTGAGAATACTGAAGATGAAGAATATTTAGAGGATGTACCGCTGAAGTACTTGAGGCGAGGTCGTTTTACTGGAAAAGACAAAAGAACTCGCTGGCAAGTTCGTGAGCCGCCGCGACGTGTACGAACAAGATCCCATAACATTATATATCATTTGCCGGGACCGCTTGGCGAAGGCAGATCTTGTTTGTCTATGTTAGAAGCCTGGAATCTTATTTTTCCGGAAACGTGTTTACTAAAGATAGTCTAGTATACTAACATTTATATAGAAGAGCTAAAGTCTAAATTCTCAAGAGAACGCGATTGTAAATGTACAGATATCGTTGAACTTAGAGCTCTTTTTGGATTACTTTATTTCTGCGGAAGATTGCGAAGTGGTCACCTGAACACAAAAGATCTCTGGGAAAAAGATGGAAGTGGTTCCGACGTCTGTATAGCCACTATGTCACGAGAAAGGTTCCATTTCTTACTGCGGAGTTTACGGTTTGACAATATTCGTACACGAGGTGAAAGAAGACAAACAGATAAGCTAGCACCCATTCGCGAGATTTTCGAAGACTTCAATAATAATATAAAAAAATATTATGCTGTCGGCGAAAATGTAACAATCGATAAAAAGTTGGAGAAGACTCGCGGCCGTTGTTCATTTCGGCAATACATACCCAGCAAACCAGGTAAATATGGTATAAAGATATTTGTGTTGGCTGACGCACGAACCTTGTATACAAATAATATGGAAATTTATGTTGGCAAAAATGATGGGCCTTATGATCACAGTAATTCACCAAGTGAAGTCGTTAAACGCTTAGTAGAACCTATAAAGAATAGTCATCGTAACGTAGTGATGGACAATTGGTTCAGTAGTTTTCCGCTCTTACGTGATTTGCTCAATGATTATGGTTTGACAGCATTGGGTACTTTGAGAAAGAATAAAGCTGAAATTCCACCTGTATTTACCTCTACCAAAGAGCGGGAAGTTCACAGTTCCCTTTTTGGATTTCAAGATGATTGTACTATTGTGTCTTATGTTCCAAAGAAAAATAAAGTCGTGCTCTTGGCGTCAACTATGCACCATGATGGCAAAAAAGATTCTGGAGAAGAAAAAAAGCCCGAGATGATAATGGACTATAATAGAACAAAATGTGGCGTCGATGTTGTGGATGAGATGTGTGCTACCTACTCAGTAGCACGAGCTACCAAAAGATGGCCATTGGTCTTGTTTTATGGTCTTTTGAACGTCGGCGGCATCAATGCGTACGTGATAGTGAAGGCAAATAAAGTAAATAGTGGAGCTATGATGACTCAGAGAAGGATCGCTTTGAAAGAACTAGCTTTGGGCCTTGTGATGCCACAGATAAAAAAGAGGTCAACAGTAGCTAATTTGCCAAAAATTATCAAAACAAAATTTGATTGTATGCTCAATGCCGACTCGAATGACGAAGCCACGCTCACAAACACACCCTCAGCTTTGCGACCGTCCACATCTGCTTCCCGTTGTGCAGTATGTGAATGGAAGAAGGACCGAAAAACTAAGACATCTTGTAAATTGTGTTCCAAAAGAATATGCCGTGAGCATACGACCCCAATTTGTGGCGATTGTTATGTCAAAGCAAAATAGTTAGATTAGGTACAAGTTTTTTGAAACATAATATTTGACGATTATTGTCTCGATGTTTATTAATAGTAACAGTATTTTATTTTTTGTTGTTTTGGTAGAGTATAAGGTCGATTTATAATTTTTGATCTCAATTTTACGTGATACCTAAGAAAAAAATTTTTTTGTTGATTTTTCTAAGACTATGAAGAATTTTTGTTTAATTTTGTGTTCTTTTTTAAGATAAGCTATAATTTGAAATAAATAATAATTCAAACTTTCAATTTTCTTTTATTTATTAGACATTAGTATTGATAAACTAAATACGCCATTAAAGTCTGTAAAGCTAACTTATTTTCCAAGATAATGTCATTTAAATCATGTGGTATTTTTTACCCGGTAGCGAGTATTCGTGCATGTAAACACCTAGCGAGTACCGCCGGGTTAAAAGTTATAAGCCTCTAGTCATTCTCATTTGCATTATCGCATTCCGTAAGCGTCTCTGATTTAATATAACATTTAAGCTTCTGAGAAACATCTCTTTTTAAGATATCGGTTGACTTACTAATGTACTTGCCTGTGTTAGTTCACGATAAAAGAAAAAATCTCTTTGATTTCTGAGCTATTAGGACTAACAACGAAAATTCAAAACGCGAAAAATTTCCAAAAGAATTCTGTATTTATGAAAGTCCCTTGTAATTATTAAAGCGTGTCCGGTGTGGGTTTGCTCCTTAATCTTTTCTCTTAATTACATCGCTCGGTTTTTATATCGTCCTGGTACTACCTTGCCGCGTAAGCCGTTCACGATAAAAGCGAACATTTTGCGTTGGAGGAAAAATACCATTGTTTTATTGGTCCTTTTATCCGCATGCTGTATTTTGGTCATTTACACGGACTAGAGATTAAGTTATTAAGATGGATCCTTTGAGCTGGTGTTAAACATGTTTTAACCAATCAAGGCAATTTTGTTTTTGAAGGAGTTAAGAGGATTGTGAAGTGCCGATACGCGGCGCGATTTTTGGAGGCAATTACCTACATTTAATACAATTATTTACATAAATATTGTTTCGGGTCATATCGTTTTTACTCCCCTAAACCTTTACGAAATGACACAACTTTGATTTCATTACATTCAGTATACTTTAATCTAGGTCTGTACGTTTTTCGTTTTTAGTAATTAAATTAAATTTAATTAAAAAAAATAAAAAGGCTCGAGGATGTTTTTATGTCAAAAATATAGATATTTAGATGCTCATAACTTATATTGTATACAATATTTCTTTATAATAAAAACGCACAGACCTAGTTTTTCATTATACCTACAACATTTCCAAAAAATATGAAAATTAGACTATGTTTACGGGGAGAAAAACGTTATCGCTTTTTGTATGAAAATTTACAGCTTCACAATCCTCTTAATTGTCATTATAGTGTACTTTAAGGTTGTAAGAGTTTGTACAACGTTCTACTTAGTAACTTAATATTAGGTCATATATGTAACCTCCCATGCCTAAGTGACTATTCTTGTTTTGCAAGTGGGTAGTCTATTCCATTTTCATAATTGCATTTGCTAGATAAACAGAAACAAATAACACATTTAATGTGCACAGATTCAGTGTGTGTAACTGTATGTTTTTAAATCAATGTAAACAGTTGATAGCTGTTAATATTTGCGTTATTAATTGTCCTGCTCCTATTTTCCATAAGGAATACTTACGTCTATTTAAAGTCCAGAAAACAGATTTATTACTTTGTGACGAAACGAACACAACACCCGATCGAATATTGTCGCCCCCTACCCTTATTTCGGTCGCCGCTAATCCTGCTGTAATGACGTTCCCAATCATTTTACATGGAAATGGAAACTCTCGTTTATGTGCACATTTTAACGATAATCTACTTTCGGACAGCGAGTATAGTGAGACCCGGATCACCGAATTTATTCATCGATTTCCCCCCATTAACTTGGCGTTGCGTCGCGGCCCGGCCGGTTGGATCGGCTGGCGCCGAGGTTGCAAATTTCACGGCGCCCCTGCCTCGCTCCTCGTGGCTTGTTTGCGAAAATGTCACGTCGCTGAGTGTACCCCTCCCCCGCTCCACCACACCCTGCCGCGCACTCCCCAGCAAGCCGACGACCGCGACGTGTTCTTCTGTTGGTAACTTGACTCCGCTTTGTGAGTCGAGACGCGCGGTGGCTGAATACGTGCACCACAAACTTATAGATAGTTCCAATGTTCCCAACACTTCTATTGGTGTTCTAACCATAAACACGAGATCACGGTTCCGACGTTACGCAGCCGTTAAAGTAGAAAACGGTAACTTTATAGGCGGACTGTATTTTTCTCATCCACTTTCAATATCTCCCCTGTTATTTTTATATCGACATCAGTCTTCCATGTTCGCAGCAGGGTCAAGGAAGCAGAAGATGAATGTGGAAATTGAAAAGGGAATATTGTTATAAATTCCCTTCCTTAAATCTTATTTTGCTTCTACTTACATCTATTCGAAACGGTTTGTATTTAGTCATTTATAAAATGAGTGAAATACTGGCTGAACGATACAGTTCACGGTACTTTGATCCGCGAAATTTTGCTATTTCAAAGCTTCCTAATTAAAAATTAATAATAATATCGTTTTATTTGCAACAAGGAACTGTAAAAGCCTGTACCACATTTACCCCAAACTTAGTACCTACGGAGCATCGCCCTAAAAGCCATCGAGCGAAGGCAGTCATGTCGCTCAAAGCCCTCAAATTCCTCACACAGTGATGTTTCCGAAAGAGGGGATTGCCATGAAAGATGTCGCGTTTGGCTTTTTATTTGAGGATTTCTACCCTTGGGTTGGGACATACAGACGACTCGCATTGCGTGGCCACTGAAACGTTTATCCTTTCTTTATAATTTCGTGTTTTATAAATCATTTAAATACTTTATTTGCATAGGTATCCATCTATTGAAATAAAGTACAGCGTTTGGAGTTAATCTGTTTAGGTCGACGTGCTTGGATTTACACAAATTGGCAGCTCGGGCACGTTTGCGTGTGTAAACGATGAAATATTAGTTAAGTTCTCATTGGATCGGACGGCGTGGTTATCGAATGACCGTGGTCAGCGCGCGCATGTTCCACATTGCTACCATTTAAATTTTAAGCTTGTTAGTCGGCCTAAAACTCGGCTATTCTTTTGTGCCAACTAGGCCTAAGCTCCCTTTGAAATGTCCAATGCCAAAGAGCGTCCGTGCGGTCTCCCGACCCTTGTCGAAAACTGCCCTATCTCTGACGGGCAGCGGCTTGCGGATTATCAAACTTAAATCGAGCTTCCTTCTGCATTACTTACATCGCATCGACGTCTTGGAAAACCGATAATGTTCTGTAGGTTTCCATTACTTACCTAATTTATTAACAGGCTGGCTGAATTCGTAATGCGAGTATGTTGAGAAATCTCTTAGTTAAGCCCACTGTCACGCACGTGTTATCTAACACATTCGAATGGCGGTTGCGGTTCGATTTCACGTTATAATTTACGCATGCCTTCTGTTTTTGCATTAATGTCATGTTTGTTTGTTACATTGTAATAACGATGGTATTTTACGTTGATGAAGAGTATCGAAGGGGGAATAACGGTGTTTGTTTGTTAAAATTATTACAGTCAGGCGTGGCGAACGGAGTCGAGGGGCGTTCATAAGCGCGATACGCTCCGGTTCCTTATCTCGATGTGCAATTCTTTGTTTGCTGTGTACGCAATTTCCCAAACGGCGTCGAGTCTGGCAAGATAAACCGCAAAAGGCCTAGCTTCGTTTGAAGATGGCAGATATCTTGTGCGTAGTTCGCAGCCTCGCCGCCTCACTGCCGAGCCAGCAATATATTTCTTAGGAGCGTGTCGCCTCGCCTTCTTCGGTCGCCTCTACGCCGCGCCGCCCGCCTCCGCCGCTGAAATATGATTTGGATTATGCAATACGACGGCAACATTCCCGGGATACGCGTTTAACAATTTATTCGCCGTTACGGCTATAGAGTAATGTGAAATTTTTGATGCTAAATATTTCATGCTACAACATTCTTCACGGTTTTTTTTGCTTGTAATTATATCAGTGACTTCCAGTTGGCTAAGCATGTAACTGATGGAATATTTTTTCTATAGCAACAATATGCAGGTTGGTCGCTACTCGCAGGTGTGCGGGTGTGGTGACCAAAACGGCAGGTGCGCTTCGTCCTCGTCGACTATTTGCTCTGTTTATTTTTCAATTCTCGTTGTTTCATGTTTGCCCACTCGCTTATCTACTGTTTTATGGCTCCGTTATTCATTGTACTCGGGTACTATAATTAAACTAATTTGTTCGCGAATGGTGACTGCACTTTTACGTCTTACTTTGTAAGAAGACTTAAATTAGCTAATTAGATATCGGAATTCTTTCTTTAGAAGTAACCTAATTGTAACTTGAATTGTCGTCGACGTTCATACAATCATATTATTTACCTTAGTTCATTTTAAGGTACGGTATGTACGTAACAGCGTGGAATAGCACGTCAGTCTGTATGCAAATGCAACGTCCGCTCGAGGGAATCACGGACCGCGCGCCGCGGTTCGATGAGGATCGCTAGTATCGTTACCATGGGCCATGATGGCTCGACACAGTGATTGTAACGTTCGTTTGTACATCCTTCCTTGTACCACGTCCAGTAATAGTAAAATGCTAATTTAACCGACGACCCCCGGCAACAGTTCTAATTTGTGAACAGATTTCGGATTCGGACGCCATTAAATTACCTGTCTCGTTTACTTCTATTGTAGGTACTATTTTTAAATACATTTGCTTCATGTTTCAGCTACTAATTACACGCTGCCAAATACCATTACATGTTTTAATTAATGAATTTAGAACATCAAGATTCAAGATATTAATAGTCTATCGCTTTATGTGATTAATGAACTGACGACCTTAAAGCTTTTGTTTTAGCATTTTTGCTCGCTGAATAATTTGAAATGTGTAATAGTAAGTACTCCAGCTACGCCATACAATATGTTTAGGTTTCCTATTGTGTTGCTTGGCAGACGTTTTATCTAAACCATCTATCCGCCTTATGCAAACCAGCTGGTTAACCTAAATATCTAACAATAAGTTAGTTCGTACCTCACTGGCGTGAACGTCGACGCCCGGTAGCTGTTGACCCCGTTATTAATCACTATAATGACGAAATTTTTTGTTACCAGCCAAATATAATGACCGTGACCGGTTTGGGAACCTATCGCTTAGATAATAATCACACGCGAAACAAATGTAAGACAAGTTAAACGACTGTGTTGAGACGACAAGGATTACGTCACACGTGACAATTGATTGATAGCGCAATATGTCACGACTTCACGAGAAGTTTGCCGGCTTTCCAGTTAATTGGTAAATAGATCAGAATGATTAATTCAGTGAGAAGTCGCGATTTGCGTTCGAAGTTTGAATAAATATTAGTGCGACTATTCTGTGCCGTGTTCATGTAGTCGCGACTCGAGCGTGGGAAGCGTTACTATGATTTGTTTACAACGGTCCAGTAGGTGCGACGTGCGATCAGCTGGGCGCGTGACGTCGAGAAGGCGTGCGCCGGCGGCGGCGCAGGCGCGGGCGTCATTGTGACGTGTACGTCTTGCCTACTACATCTTTGTCAATCATAATAAAATCGCACTTGAGTGCAATGCTCTGTGTAGTTCTGTTCTATACACATTTACTATTTATTGTCTATCGTTCTGACTAATATTATCGTTTGTATTAGAACTAGGATTTTGGTACATATGCACAGTTCGTAGCGTAAGTTTATTGCCCACATAATGTTTCCAGTTGAAACTGTGATCTCATAAACCAAATTCAATGGCTCGTGGCTAAATAATAACAGCCGTACGGGTCTATCGTAGGTTAAGCTACGCGGTTGGTTCGTGGATGAGTGACCATCCATTGCATATGAAGACCCTTGCCTCGGATAGCGCGTTAAGCTTAAGGTTGTCATTCGTAGATCTTTGATAGTCGTTACAGGTAGTACGAAGCCCAAAAGTCTGACAACCAGTCTTTTTACCAAGGGGTATCGTGTTACCCAGTAACTGGGTTGTGGAGGTCAGATAGGCAGTCGCTCCATGTAAAATACTGGTATTCAGCTGCATCCGGTCGGACGTTAAACCAACCCCAATATAGTTGGGAAAAGGCTAGGAAGGATGTGAAAACATATTACTCATTGGGTACTGAGATCTGAGAAAACGGAAGATAGGTTGGCGTCAATCTCTCCAAAGCCTGGCAAGTTAATGCCAGGTCGTCTGCGTACAGAAAGCGGATTGTATTTGGGCTCACCGGTTAATCATTGGTGTAGGGGGCCAGTGCACACTACCCTGAGGCAAACCGTCCTTTGAAGAAGAAGATGGAATGCAAATTGTAGACAGTTCAAAATGATAAGCGCCGACAAGAATTCATTTTTTTTGAGGCCGACTGTATACCTTACCTTATATCATGTACATATGTACATTATAAGTATGTAGAAGTTGTCCGTCCGTAACCGCACTCGTCATATCAAGTTTCTGGCTGACTCCTGAACCGTGAGGATTCATAAAGATATTACATGATACCTATATTAAACAGAAGGTGAACATGAAGTAAATCCTATACGTGTGGGTTCTATGTGGATGGTCAATTAATGAAAATGACATAGAAGTTATAAAAAAGCTGGTTCAGTCCTTTTGTACGGAGAAAATATAGGTTCTAAGAGTATTTCGGAAATAATTGAAACTAGCTTTTGTCAGCGACTTCGCCCGCGTGGATCCCACAGGAACGTACTTCTCAGATAAAAAGTATCCTATGTGTTAATCCAGGTTATAAACTATCTGTTTGCCAAATTTCATCCAAATCAGCTCAGCCATTTTTCTGTGATTGAGCAACAAACATCCAGCCATCCAAACTTTCGCATTTTTAATATTAGTAGAAAGTAGCCTAGTCATGTAAACATTCTAGTCTTCATTTTCATACCTAGTGTAATATTTGCTCGGCTTAAAGTTTCCAATAAATACATAGTGATAACTCTACCTTATCAACACCATAGTAAGTGGCCCATTTCTTTGAGTTGACATCTAGTTTGAAAAGTTAAACCACTCCACCACTCCTTTAATACCCAGATTATTGCAAAACTTCGTTATTAGCGCCAAATAATTCAGTTTTGTGAGAAATTCCTAGAGGCGAATACGGAAGGCCAGTTCGTATCACAGTATTGTTATTGATGAAACACAAAAGACCAAGTTCTTTTGTTTAGTGACCATTCATAATTGTGAAACGTGCTCCATTAACGCATCTATTCCTCGGATGATATTACGCTGCTCTTATTGTATTTACCGAGGATATATCTCGTTGCTATGCTTAATTATACACTGAAGGTGACGTAAATAATACCAGTCTGTTACTATCCCACTATAGGGAAAAGGCCTCGTCTCATACACAGAAGACACGAGCATTGATGACCACACTTGCTCAAGACGGGATTGCGATTTCAACCAGGGGCCGTACTATGAACAAATAATGCCATCATTTTTCCAGTGCCAGAGAGATCCCTTTTTCACAACGGAATCATGATCGCGTTAATAGTTCATAGTAAGGACGCAGGTTTGCTCACGACGGTTTCCTAAACCGATGTTCCAGGTTTCCTCACGATATTTTCCTTCACCGATGTCTTGTTGCTATGCTTATTTATACACTGAATGTGACATAAATAATACCAGCCTGCTACTGATCCCGTGATCCATTTTAAAGACTGGCGATTTTCGCACAAAACTTCGAACTGTCTTTTGTTATCGTGTCACATTTCTGAAATCAACTCGGCATATCGCAGTCCATATAGGACTCTCCTAGGCTACGCCGCAACACCCTGTCCTCCGCCTTCAGCATCCAGTCTGTCCCAGCCACCTTCTTAAGGTCGTCGGTCGCATCTAGCTGGGGGCATCCCATACTACGCTTGCTGATACGCGGTCTCCACTCCAGGACTCTACTCCACTGGCCATCGTCTTCCGACAAACATGGCAAGCGCACTGCCACTTCAGTTTGCTTACTTTGCAAGGCACGTATGTGTCGGATTCTCCGGTTCTTTTTCTGAAATCACCTCACATCAACCATACACCATAAAAATATAATTGTGGTCGATTTCACATAGGTAATTGCTTAACTTTTCTGACAGAAGACGAAGTGGTACTATTTCAGCAGTGTATTTTAACGGGTTGACAATGATAAAACTTCCTCATCTGAAATGAATTAGTAAATGAGTTTAGTAAAATTCTAATAAAAAGCTTCAAACTTCAGCGAGATGACGTTTTAAACTCATGGTCGGACTTGTAATTACCATGCCGGCTTCCTAATTTGTATCTGCATTAGTCTTCTGCGACATTTCATACGATAACAAGCTGGAACGTGGATTAAATCCTAATGTTTGTTAACAGTCAGCTCCTGTTTTATAATTACAGCGGCGTCTGTTAATATTGACATAATATATGAAGAGATTTATGAGTGCGAAGCGACAACGGCCCTCCGCCTAGGGCGACCCGTTGGAAACCCATAAATACCTAGTTATATCGTCGCTCTGGTGAACCCGTTTCTAGCAATTCTAGCACAATATAGTTTGATTACAGTACAGGATTTATGGAACTAGACTTTTCATAAATTGACAATGTAGCAGCCACGTTTTTTCTTATTAGTATCTTTTTAGCAGAGAAATCGTGGCTAAGTAATAACAGCCGCACGGGTCGATCCATCAGATTAAGCTACGCTTGCCGGGGTTGGTCCGTAGATGGGTGACCATCTTTACATACCGAGACTCCTCTGTGCCTCGGAAAGCATGTCCCGGCTGTCATTCATGGATCTTTGGCAGTCGTTACGGGTCGTCAGAAGCCCGAAAGTCTGACAACCAGTCTTACCAAGGGGTATCCAATAACTGGGTTGTAGAGGTCAGATAGACAGTCGCTCCATGTAAAATACTGGTATTCAGCTGCATCCGGTTAGACTGGAAGCCGACCCCAACATAGTTGGGAAAAGGCTAGGCAGATTGAATTTAGCAGAGAAATAATAAGTTCTACACGTTTTACATCATTCCATCTGTGTTAACTTTCCTTCTCTCATAATAATGACAATGTATCCAATGTACAGCACCGCTCCACGTTTTCTCAAATTTTCCTATTACAAATTCTATTTAGCAGAGGAATACTAAGTGCTACTTCTATTCATATAGGTACTTCTATATGCTCTCGTACCAACGTTACACAAGTGCAAGACAGAACATTTTCCGATGATATTATAAGCCATTAACATATGCATGCCCCATATTCCGTGCCATCGAAGGATCCTCTCCCAGTCTCCACTGTATCGTCACTTAAGCGTCTTATACGTTGGCGTGAAACTTTCGGCTCTCAAGATTAGCCGTTACCAACAGACAGGCGGTTTCTGGGGAGTATAAGGGTAGCGATTAGTCGATTACTTTTTGCCACCCCCTGTACTCAGCGGAAACGTTTTTCGTAGAACTTTTATATCGAAGCGGTTTTTAAAATTTGTTCGTAGCTTCGCTCGCTCTTTGTCTGCGATATCTAAGGTTAAAATTTAACATACTAGCTAGACCATTAATATTCTTTGGCTATTGATTGACGTTGATTAAAACTGTCGGATTAATACAAGAAAAGAAGATTCGAGGTATCGTTAGAGTTAGTAAATATTGCTTGAACAAGAAAATCACGTCTAGGCGTAGGTAGGCTCGCATCTGCAGTGTTATTCTGTACAAATCTCACCGTGAAAACTTAGGTGAGGTGAGCGTGGAGTGAGCTGTAAATAGTGTCATCAGGTGGAATGACAGCTCACTTCACCTAAGTTTTCACGGTGACATTTTTACAGAATAGACCGGCTGATACCGTTACACGTGCCAATCTAATCAAGCAACTTTGTATCGTAACCAGATACATTCCCGTCCCGCCTGAACCTTGGTGTTCAATTACACATTAGGTACACGTGTTGGAGACTTGGCGTTACTATGCAGTATACGTAGAACTGCATAGTGACATGTAACTATAGATATAATATAATGCATGTAACAAACTAGTTTACTTCAGATAATACGGTAACTCAGTTCTCACTACTTACCGGCTTGCTACCGAGGCCTGGGATAAGGGATAAAACAAAGAAATATAGAGGGGGCTATAGCCCAGCTACGTGCGTAATGTCGGTCGGTTCGAATCGAATCTTCACGATTCGATTCGCACCGACCGACATTGCCCCACGTAGAGGTGGAACGAGGGTGTGCGAGTCCCGCACCCATTTGAGCTGACATCTGACATACGGGCATAGGTATCGCGAGAAGCGACGTTTGAAACGTTACTTTTCATCCATTTACGTTCGACTTAAAATAATAAAATGCGGACTATAAGACTAGAATTTCAACTCGAGCAATAAACTGCTATTACTCTTTATTGTTCTGCTTGTCGAGAACAAGTAATTAAATAATTTTACGAAATAACAGCCACGGTTATGAAGGTAACGAAACAGGCTTAATATTTTAACACCATAAACTAAATCCACTCTCACTTTATCCTTATTTGCTTATAAACTTATTTCGTAATTAAAATCAATCTGCACAACAGTTTCGCATGAAAGGGCCGCAGTATTGATAATCCGCAGGCGAAATTGGTAGGCTCATTGTTTTCCAGCAATTATTCCTGCATAATAGGTCAAGCATCGATGTACTAACGACTTCCGGGCGGTGCCAGGTTCGAGTTCCATAGTACACCGCTAAATATAAACTGGTATTTGTGTTAGTCATACACTTACGCTGTAGATAACTAAATACCGAAATAGAACACAGGCCCAGCTAAGGGCCTTGGTGTGCGTCCCATTTTTTTCGCGTAATACCTCGTTCTTCATCGTTCTCCAGTTTTTCGACCGCTCCTACGTCATCTTTTTAGGGCTCCGTACCAAAATGGTAAAAAGGAACCCTTATGGTGCGACTCGGTCCGTCTGTCTGTCTGTCTGTCTGTCCGTCTGTCACAGCTGGATATGATGAAAATGTAAAAAAAAAACTTTCCCCCCTTATCTCCAAAATTTGCATAGAGAAAAATCTGAATTTTTTCTGTGTGTTAGAAGTTTATGTAAAGATTACAGGAAAAATAAAACGATGTCTCTATATAGTACACTTTTTCTACATATATTTATATATATATATATATATATATATATATATATATGATGGTAAGGAACCCTCGGTGCGCAGTTCGACTAGCTCTTGACCGGTTTTTTAGAATCGTGGAATCTTATGTAAATCCTCTTCAGACCCTACCGCAACTCCTACACTGAGAAATAATATAAATTCTTTATTTCCGATTTTCTCCAAAACATGTGGGTCTGTTTGTTCGGACATTTATGCCTTAACCTTAACCCAATTGATATAAGGTCAAGGAATTACTGTGGTTATTTGGAAATACAATATCGTTTCTTAGAAATCTTGGAGCTTGGCTTCATCAGCCTTTTTGTTGAGGTCGTGCGCTTACGTGAAACCCGGTCGTGTCGCCTACCTACTTGACAGTGCTTTACGCTCGACATTGGCCGGGCTTGGTGTACAATAATTCACCGAGACCGTGTAAAAAAGTCCCCGATACGCTGACATTGACACACTTCCCCGCGTGGACTTCCTGCCGGCTTCCCACTCGATACAACATTTTGTTGTTTTTCTCCTAGTCCAGTTCGCTTTCAAACCGCTTTTCGGTCGTATTTTACGGAATTTCCCTTTTATAAACATTTTTTATTTATTTTTTATAACCGGGTTATTCTGCGTCGCTTTTCGGCACATTCCATTGATGACTTTTTAATTTTGTTCGTTTACTGAGTGCGAGTGTTCGATTGCAGTTTGCACTTTGTAAGTGGTAAACTTTTTGTATGCGTATTTATGACTATGTTGAGCATTTATGGTCTCTGGCATTGAACCTTTGACATTAATATCACAAGTTTTCCGTGAGAAACGAATGCTTCTTATTTAACTACAAGGGTAACGTGACGGATAATTAAATGGTTTATTATTCATATTTTGTCCTCTAAACAAGTTTATCATTTATCGAAATTTTGGGGTTAGCAGTAAAATGTTTCGTGTGATAAGCGGCGGCTCGCGTGTGGCCAGTATTTTATGTGGGTACCGCATGGCTATATTTGTTCAGTACTGGGGCTATAAATATTGCAACCTGATCGTCAAACCGCCCACGAGAAATTGGCTCCTCCCTATTCTCTGTATCATTATTGCTAACCTCTTTATTACAAGTACCTACCAGCTGCTTTACTTTTAAGGAGCACTTCATGTTTTACACACGGAACCAACCTCATTCGTATTTTCGATCGATCATTTTGCAATTTGGACTAAACCAATTTATTGAGAGCGGCCAACGATTTACCGGTCTAGTTGACAAGTAGGATAGCCGCAGTACTAAGTGGTTTTTAAAATTGTACCGTCGTACACAATGCCAAAATAGGAAAACAGGTTTCTGATTTCTTAAAAAAAAAAAAACATCACGTCATCGTTTGAATATCGAATTGATTGAAAGGTGCTCGTCCCATCCTTACGCTAGTCTTTATTTATGCTTCCATCTTTATGCACAAATACCCAGAGATAAAAGACGTACCTTCTGATTGTCGATTCACAAACCATTTCTCCTTTACAATGAACGCAAAAAATCCTATCGATGGAATAAGAAAAGCTGGTTTTATTTCAATGAAATATCGAGATTCAGCCAGGGCTTTTAGTTAGACGTTCATTGTGAATTATTGCTTAACTTCGACACAACTTTCAATGTAAAATTTTATTGTTTTACCGCGATTTCTGACAGTTATTTACCTGTATTCTTCTAAGGTTATCTTGGTGTTTTTCATCTTCATTTGAGAATTAAAGAACCACCCAAGATTGACCCTGCAGCCGTTAATAGGTTTTAACGGCTGCAATGGTCAATCTTGGGTGGTCCGAAAACCACAAGGTCATCCAAACCAAAGCAACACATATTCATAATGTGACAAGACATGTCACCAAGCCTTCCGTTTCTATCTCCGCTATCCTCATATAGTCCACCCAATTTACAATTTTCAGGTCATTGTCCTATAGGGAGCATCCACTTCACTTTTGCCAACTTACCGTTTTCACTAGCACTCGCCACTCGTTAGCTCCAGCAGCTATCGGTCTTTCGCCAGACGACCCGCCCACTACCACTTCAATTTGCTGACTCTGCATACTATATCCAGCTTATATGTATAGGATTACTTCATAAAATACACAACAACGTGTCTATAGGAAAATGGAGTGTTAGCACGGGTAGTAAAATAGGTAGCTAAGAACCCCTAGGGTCAATCTGCCTAGCCTTTTCTCAACTATGTTGCGGTCGGCTTCCAGTCTAACCGGATGCAGCTGAATACCAGTATTTTACATGGAGCGATTACCTATCAGACCTCCACAACCCAGTTACTGGGTAACACGATACCCCTGTAAGACTGGTTGTCAGACATTCGGGCTTCTGACGACCTGTAACGACAGTCAAAGATCCACGAATGACAGCCGGGACCAACGGCTTAACGTACTTTCCGAGGCACGGAGGAGTCTCGGTATGTAAAGATGGTCACCTATCCACGGACCAACCCCGTCAAGCGTAGCTTAACCTGATGGATCGACCCGTGCGGCTTTTATTACTTAGCCACGAGCTCCTCTAACAACCCCTAGGGTACGGGAAGCAAATCCTACTGGATTTATAGGACATAGAAAATAGTCAGCATTTTGGACGGACTTCGTTCAGATACGCACGTGCTTCTAACATCCCTAACACCCTAACGACTTTTATTTAATGTGGTACTCACAAGACGTAATCCGGTTTTAGGTAATGTCTTAGTACTAACTCGGAACACTTGAAAGTTTATTGATGTGTTCGTACTTTCGTACTCCCTTCAGTTGGGTACGTAGAAAGATGTGACGGTCGTTTGACGTTATTACGCCAAGAAAATGGATGATTTGACTAAGTTTAATCATAAATCTTATGTTATGTAAAAAAATATGAAAAATGGTCCTTCGGATTTCATTAATATCTACTAAACTTGGGAAGCGCTGGATTTGATGATGACAATGACCATGATGAAGGACGGACCTTTTTTGCGTTAAGGCTCAAACAGGCCCGACACGCGACGCGAATGCCTTTGTGTCGCGTGCGATTCGCGTCGCGTGTCGCGCCTATTTATAGGAGCCTCTATTTACACCAATAACTAATAATGTCGGTGAAAGTTTATGAATATTTCACTTAAAATCCCGATATTATAATCTGAAATAAGTACCTAATTTACGGTTGCGTTTCCGACATTCCGTATATTTGATATCTTTTGCACCGTCTTCCAAAAAGGAGGAGATTATCAATTCGACTGTATGTTTTTTTTTTTGTGTGTTTTTTTCGCGATTTCTCCATCAATTGTGGACTGATTTTGAAAATTCTTTTTTGTTTGAAAGGGTATTTTGTATGCTCTCGAGGTGGTCCCATTGTCACCGAATTAGAATCTGATGAGGGGATCCCATGTAAATGGAAGGATACAATCAAATTTTATAGGCACACCTATAGCGATTTGGGTATTTTTTATAGTAAAACTCGTGCATTTGCTCTCGGAAAGCACCATTTGGTGAAGTGGAACTGGTGATAAAGACCACAGATGGCCATCGGAACTAAGTACTCAATACACGGGTATTTCACGGGTTGCGAATTAATATGGTTTGTTGATCCTTTAATATGGTTGCTAAGCAATTTATGCTCGTCACAATGCGTGTCATGGTGTCACCATCATCATGTGCATTGTTGCATTGCGACGAGCATAAATTGCTAAAATAAATTCACCATCAGCTCCAGTTCTCCTGGTTGTTACTAGGAGAACTCCTCAAACAATTAACGTCCCTGCATCGGGAAAAACAATATTTTGTAAAAGGTTGTAAGCCGTTGACAATAGGCTATTTTAACTTCGATAGATTACAAAATGACCCACTAAAAAGTGAAAAATAAGAACTTATTTGCAAAAAAAAAAAACAACCGACTTCCAAATAAAACACTATGCGCGTACATACATGTCGGCGATTCATATATGAAAATGAATCGCCGACATGTATGTACGCGCATAACTTCCGAACGACTTCACCAAATTGGATAATTCTTTTATTGATGTGTTTGTAATTGTCAGGACAAGGTTTGTATGAAAGAAAAATTTTGAAAAGTTGCCGGGGAAATTGGGAAATTCGGGAAAACTGAAAGTGCATTTCCTATTGGAATTTTGTAAGAATTATTGATATTTTGACAGGACGACGTTTGTCGAGTCCAGCTAGTTTGAGATAAAATTCGACGACATTTGATTGGAATTTTAGAGGAAACGTGTTAGAAAATTGTGAAATATATTACAGTAGGCACAAGGGGCGTATTTGTTAAATGCGAGACATTAATCGGGGAATGTAGGAAGGGAGGCGAGCCGAGCGACGAGTTACAGGGCGGAAACGAAAGTTTTGGCGCCATAATGCCTACGCCCGCTTGCACGCCATTTCAAATACTATATTACTATTAGCGTATTTTCATATTAATATCTAATATTAAAATAGAGATTCATCGATATCGCATACGTCAGCTTGTAAACAAGCTGACGTTTTTTAAAATCTTTTTATCGATCCATGAAGTACACACATATTTTTAAAGTAAGGTCACTCAGGTCAATCAAGACGTTAAATTCACAGCTTCATCTAAAATATGAGATATTTGCAGTTCCGGAATCTGAAAATTCTCCGTTTCAAACGAATGGAGCAAATTCCGCCGTCATATTCAATTCGTCTTCATCAAAACTGTATTTCCAATGAAATCGCGTTGCCATAGGAAACGCAGGCGGGCATTCGCTGGCTTATCGCGCGCCGCTGGATTCTTACTCGCCAAAAAAATGAATGAACGCGTTCAGACGGTATCAGTACTTACACAGCACACGTATTTATATCCTTAGTTATTTGAACGAACCTCGACGTCGCGTTTGGCGTGTACGAGAATTTAGCGCTCGGCGCCCGAGCTCGAAACTCGAGGGAGAGTGGAAATTGTTATAGCAGTTTTTGTTTGGGTTTTCATATTATGGAGTATGAGTTGGGTTGTAAGTTCTCGATGTAATGGAAAAAATAATACAAAAAAGTGACTTAAGCCAAGTTTAGCCCGATATGCGGCTCGCGGTAGTAGTTTCCTTAATACAAGATGTTTCCGGCTTATCCGAAAGGTCATAAGTGGTGACGACACAAAGCATCCTTAGTTTATCTTCTTTACCATTCTGGCTTATTGCCAAGGTCGTGTTGAAAAGAACTGCTCGTGCGTTCATCAGGAACCGCACGCAACTCGTAAAACCAGAAAACATGTCTGCTAACCAGTTTTTAAACAAAGCTACTAGAGCCTATTGTTCAACGTCCCTTTACAATAGCCAGGAAAAGCTGGGATAGGGAAGACTGTGTAAGTACACCGTAAAGTAATGCAGAGATAATATCCATATCTCTCAAAAGCCAGAGGCAGGGAAGTAGTTATGTAAAAGTTATTTCCCAAGTTTTTAAAAACCGAGTCCATTATCAAATCCGTTTATGGTCGCCTTATCTTTTTGACATAACTTTATAATTTCTTACGTTATCAGGCCCATTCTTTTTCACTTCTCTCAGCCATTTTGAAGGGCATATAATAAAGAACAGTTACTTTAAATCTGTCTTCGAAATGAGTTCAGTTGTCATCCTTCTGTAATAAATAAGTATTGAACAAACGGTTTTTATGTCATTTTATCAGTTCTGGGTATTGGAACAGATACGCTATACTGGTAACAATGTAAACAGGCTTACATACTTTTAAGGTAGCAAGTATTACCATCCTTTATGTTCTCCGTAAACATTGAATAACAAATTAGGAACAGTACCACTGTCTTTGTTACATTGCAGTAGTTTCTGAGGTATTTGATCTTGTGCACCGTTTGTAAGTTTAGGTTTCGTAATTAATTGAAGGCATTTTTAATTTCAATGTGTTTTTTGGGTAATGCTCAAGCTACATTATGAGAGGTTGCGATATTTCAATTTGTTCCATTGTCTATTTTTTTTTCTCAGCTAGCTTCTGCCCGCGACTTCATCCGCGTGAATTTACTTGTTCATTTAAATAAAAAGCGACTCTCGCTACGACACAATAAAGTGTAATTCAGGTCGCACAACGCTTATTACCTACAAATTACCTCTCTTTCTAACGCGTAACCTTTATACCTTCTGACCGCGGCAGTCCTACTCGATAGGCCCAGTGAGTTAGGCCCACCGTGTACTTGTAGCTTCATACCTAAAATGCGAAGTGTCCCATCTGTATTAATCTGTGTTTTAACATAAAATGTATCCTTTGACACTGCAATACTGTAACTTCCCATTAGTGAAAGAATTTTACGAAATTAGATCAGTAGTTCCGAAGATTACCCCCCTACATACAAACACTACAAATGTTACTTCTTTACAATATTAGTAACTAGCTGTTGCCCGCGGCTTCGCCCGCGTGTATGTCAGTACTTCCCTATTTAAATCGGAAATTTATTTTTTTGCGCGGAACCCTAATTATTTTTCCAAAATAAAAGTATCCTAGGCTACTCCTTATAACATCAGCTATATTTTAGTGAAAGTCTCGTTAAAATCGGCCTAACCGTTTCGGAGATAAGACAGACAGACTGATAGACAGACAAAAATTCTAAAAATTGTTCTTTTGTTATAAGTACCGTATAGTATACTTTCATATGCATTTAGTAAAAAGCAGTTATTTTGACATTACAAACAGATACTTCAATTTTATTTATTTGTATTTTATTTGTAGATATAGATACGGTTATCAGTAGGTAGCTGAACTTCCATAATTGGTATTTTCGTTCACGGCATATTAATCGATGTGAGGTTTAAAGTGATATGCACATGTATTGTTTACGAATATTATGGTTCCAATAAAAAAAAAAAAACCTTTATTGTTTCAATAAGATTCAAGCATTCCTATATGAATTGCTTAATAAGTAATGCTAAATATACAATGGAATATCCAAGAGAGAATTTCATAATAAACTATTCGAATGAAAATAGGGCCCACCAAGTTTTTAGGCTGTTATTTAATTTTAAAATGATTACTGATTAAGTTGTTTTTTTTTTTGGATAGATGCGTTTGGAAAACTTAGCCAATGATAAAATTTGTTTATTTTAATTGATTTACACAAAGACAGCAATTTTTACGGAAATATACTCGAAATTAACTTGCAAAATAAACTTACCTTTTCCTGTAACCATTAATGGGAAATATTATGGTTAGTAACGAGTCGGGCCTCCTCTGTTCTGTGTGCATTCTCCGAGTGTATCCTGGTATGTACACTTTCAATAAGTTGGGTAATATTTTGTTCTGGAATTCGTTCACAACATAGTTTTAGCGCATTTATCAGCTTCTATTAACATGGCTGTAGTTTTCGTTAAGGCTTCTTTAATTTGATCGCATAAATGCTCGATGGGGTTGAGATCCGGACTCATAGCTGGCGTGTAACTCATAGTATGAACGTGGAGGGCTATACGAGTAAGGGAATACCAATGAAATGATGGATGGAGTGTGTGGAAGATGATATGGCCAGAAAGGGAGTGACTACCGAGATGACGACTAATAGAGAAGTATGGAAGAAAAAGACATGTTGCGCCGACCCCAAATAAATTGGGACAAGGGTAGGAGAATGATGATGAGCTGGCCATGGCAAAACCGTGATATAGGCCTCAGAAAGTGCTCTTTGTGTGGCACGGGTTGTATGTTCGCGAGCATTGTCATGCATAAAACAAAGCCAGCACACACTCTTTGTAAAAATGGCATGACATGAGGTTGGATTACCCGCTCAACGTAACTGGCGGCGGTTACAGTACCGTTATTCAGAATTACCAGCTCTGTTTTGCCTACCAAGCTTATTCCCGCCCATACCATAACACTTGGGCCCTCAAAATGGTCTGCTCCGCGGATGCATGGTTCTGTAAAATGTTCACCTTGTTTTCTCCACACGCGGACTCATATTATCACTGAAAAGCTTGACCTATATTCGTCTTTAAAGATTCAGCCCTCCAGTTATCCATATTGTCCAGTTCAAACGCTCGCGAGTGTACCTTAAGCGCGCTGCTCGTTGGGCTCTTGTCAGTTTGAGTCGAACAACACGTGAACGTTGACAATCTTCGTGGAGACGATTACGAATGTTTTGATCACTGACTCTGGTACCAGTAGATTGCCGCAGCTAGTTTGTAAAGCCCGAGCGGTTACAGTACCTACGCTCTCGTCGTGCATTTAACCTGATATACCGGTCTTCCTGTAACGTTGTGACTCTAATTCTTCCTGGTCCAGGCCTACTGGCTACACCCGGTCTCCTGGAAGCGTTCCCACACGATTCAGATAGCTCGTCGCGTCACACCGAGAAGTATTGCTACAGATCTCTAAGAGCCTGATCCTGAAGCATAGCTACAGCTCTTGCTGCTGCGCTTTGCATGGTCCATAAGACGACGAAAACCAGGCATTACTATGCCTGGTTTTATCACGATTAACATATAAACAAAAAAAAAAAGCTTTGATAGAAAGTGACGGGTGATGTATGTCAACGCTAAGAATCGGACTGAGAACACAAGTGACAGTTTCTTCAAGCACTTCACTTGTTCTGTCTACCCACTAGAATTCAACGCTAAAATTGACGCTCGAAACATTAAGGGCGGAGTTCACCGACTTTAAAACAGCTATTTAGATTCTTAATCAGATCTTTCCTTAGGAAATTTGACATAAACCAACTGTTACTAACCAGTACCTAACCAGTGGTTTGAATGTTGGTGAACACAGGCCTTATAAGGACCCATAAACATGTCAAGAATAAAGTTTAGTGCTTTACTTCACAAATGCTTTCCTAATTATTTATTCTTAGACAAAATTCTAATTTAACTTAGGGTGGGCCCTATTTTGTTTTGAGTAGTTTATATCTTTACGATAAGCGTGTAACTCCCTTTCTTTTTTATATTTGTGCTCTGGAAAAATACGGCCCTGATAAGAAAAGTATTTCTAGTAACTATTGCGTAGTCAGCCGATAAAATGGTTTTACACATGAATTCCCTTAGGTTTTGATATTGAACACCAGCTGAGTGGAGATGGATTTTGGGTTGGCGGCTATGTAGAATTTCACATAAAACTGTTTTGTTCACCTAAATATGAAATTGATTAGCCAAAATCCCTTGAAACAAAAAAAGGTTAAAGCTAACATCGAAAATATAATTCTCAAACTGGTTGGTTATGGTTATGCATACATATTACTTGTATCATAATTATATCGGCAATTCGGCATACCTACATGTTACTTGATTTTTACATTCATTTTACGGAGCTTTAGGGTTCCGTACATCAAAAGGAAAAAACGGAACCCTTATAAATGATCACTTGTTATCTGTCTGTCAGTCTTTCAAGACCTTTTTTTCTCAGGAACGCATGGAGGTATTAAGTTGAAATTAATATAAAATATTTCCCTTGTACTTGACGAGAACCCTTGGAACTCTAAAATCAAGCTGTTAAGTCAGCGCAATAAAAAATACGGACATTTAAGCAACATACATATTTTGATACTCGCAAATAAATCAAAACCTGTATAATAGAGACCCGTTGACCCAGAATCATGAAATTTGACAAGAAGCAAGGTCTCACAGCACAAGTAAAGAAAAAAGTCTGAAAATAGTTAATTTGTAGTTATATCACATTTAAAATTTTTTTTTTTTTTTTGCCATTACAAAGTTTTTGCTGTTGGAGAATTGACCGTGACGTAGGTATATCAATGTATGGGAGAACATGTTTTTCAACAAATTTTTTTGGGATAAATTATTTTTAACTACGGAACCCTTCATTGTGCGTGTCCCGACGCGCACTTGGCCGGTTTTTTACATAGTTCAATAATTAATGATATTTTGTTAAACTGTTTGTTTTTTATTTTATACAACTTTATATTCTTATCTTTAAGGTTTTATTGTGTTTAAGCCTTCATTTAATATTTTCATACCAGATACCTGGTCGAATATGACGGAAATTTATTGCATAATAATAAGTATATTTGTCAACTTATTGTATGTAATCTTTTTCTTGCAAATAAATATTATTCTTATGCATGCTGTAGCTAATCCAATTTAAATAATAGAACCTTTCTACACTTGAACATAAATTACTCGCAATCGCAATGGCACATAATAGCCACAGACTAACTTTTCAGGGTGTAGCGTAAGCTAAATGTTTATCTGTCTACTCTATATTCAGACTTTTAATCGTATTCAGTAACTTGACAGTGGACTCATTATTTATAACTAAACTTAAACAATGAGTATTAACTGATTTCACGTTTTTGAAAAGTCAATTAACTGAAAATAATGTCAAGTTACTGAATACGATTAAAAATCCAAGTATACACAGGCGAATTAAATAGGCGCCTCCACTCTTTTCCCGCGGATTTCGTTAGACTGTGGCTGGCCGTGTTATCACAGTGTACTCGTATGGCAGTGCGGCCATTCTTTTTGTTTGCTCCACGTGCTTCGTGGCTCTGAATATAAAGCCCTACATTTACTATGTTTGAAGAAGTGTTTCGGGTACTTGACGGTGCGTACACAATATATATGTACCTGTATTAAGTATATAGGTACAAATATTTGGTGGCTTGTAGGTACACCTGTTTTAAAATATTATGGAAGGTTCATAGATGTATGTAGAGGCCAAACGTGGGACTCTTGTAGAGCTGTTATTATGAGAGTGACCCAAGTTCGCTTTTTACATATGTAGATGTAATGTAAAGCGTGGCCAAAAAAAAAGCTTGTGGCTAAGTAATAACTGCTGCACGGATCGATCGATCAGGTTCAGCTACACTTGCCGCGGTTGGTCCGTGGACGGTTGACCGTATTTACACACCAAGACCCCTCCGTGTCTTGGAAAACACGTTAAGCCGTTGGTTCGGGCTGGCAATCGTGGATCTTTGACAGTCGTTACGGGTTGTCAGAAGCCTGAAAGTCTGACAATCAGTCTTATCAAGGGGTATCGTATTACCCAGTAACTGGGTTGCGGTGGTCAGATAGGCAGTCGCTCCATATAAAATACTGTTACTCAGCTACATCCGGCTTGACTGGAAGCCGATCCCAACATAGTTGGGAAAAGGCTAGGTAGATGATGATAATATCTCATCACCATTTATTGGTGAAATATTGCTTTTGGTAGAAACTCATATCCCTTAAAAGTACCTACTTAGCTTATTGCACTAACTCTAACTACACTCTGCACTCTGAAGGGTAAAAGACTAATGCCTGTTTTCACCAACCCTTTTGTGAATCCCTAAATAAAAGTGCACTGTTGGATTTTCCACGCTAGGCGTATCACCAAGAGTTGAAAATCCAACAGTGCACTTTTATTTAGGGATTCATTTAAGTGTCACTGGGTTGGTGAAAACGGGCATAATTCTCTTAAAATAAAAAGCGCATTTAGTATCAAAAATCCCAGCGCAGTAATCCTAATTTGGCTAACACAAAAGGTGGAACGTACACACGCCACATACAATATTTATCGATGACACGTCTGCCCGTTTCGTAATTACCGCTCTTAAAATACAGACATAGGAACCGCCCACACCCCCCCTGATGTCGCCACCTGCATATTAGAACACTGGAATACAAATGCACCATACAAGGCACCAGCAGGCGCGGCGCGACAGCGCGACCCGACTCTTGTAGAACAATTCTATGAACACTTCATGGAAATTGGTCTACCAGAATCGCGGCTCGCCGCCGTCGCGTCGCGCCTGTCTGCGGGAGCCTTATATGCTTTTTCATAAGGAATACGAGTATTGTGTTTTGCTCGTTAGGGAAATATCCATGGTAATAAAATTAGCCATTTTAATGCTTTTTGCTTGTACCAGGAAAGGTGAAGTTTCAGTTTTATGTGTATGATTCGAACTTAACGGTGTGATCTAAACATTTAGGTGTTATCGCTTCCAGTAATTTTAGGTTATTGCTTACGTTTTCCTAAAAACTTAAAATTTTAATCAGATTTCAGATTGATTAAAGGTCCCTTTTCATTTTGAAAAAAGATTGGACATTTTTGTCTGTTAGATTTGTAAATACACTGCCATTTGTGTTCTTGATTGTGATATAGCCTTTATTTCAGTAACGAAAAAAAATATACAAGAGGATTACTAAAAATTACAAAATTGTATCACACAGTGCCTAATTAAAATAAATGTGTTCCGACATGTACATGCACGATGTGTATATGTAAGATGTGTACATGTACGATGTGTACATGTACGATGTGTACATGTTAGAGAATATGATAAAAGCCTACATGTTGTTTATGACGTAAAGGTTTGAATAAAATTATAATTAAGTATTCCAAAATGAGATTATGATAAAACCTAAAAACGACAAACAAACGCGATATTGAAATAACTACGCATTTTGTAATATGTATAAACAATTCAGATTATCAATCTGCCTAGCTTTTTCCCAACTATCTTGGGGTCGGCTGCCAGTCTAACCGGATGCAGCTGAATACCAGTATTTTACGCGCGACTGCCTATCTGACCTTCACAACCCGGTACTTGTGTAGACCGTAAGACTGGTTGTCAGACTTTCAGACTTCTGACGACCCGTAACGACTGTCAAAGATCCACGAATGACAGCCGGGACCAACGACGTAATGTGCTTTCCGAGGCACGGAAGAGTCTCGGTATGTACAGATGGTCACCCATCCCACGAGCTCCTGAATGTTTATTCAGACGAAATAAGACTTTAATGTTGAGACAT
Organism: Dicycla oo; assembly: GCA_948252095.1. NCBI lineage: Eukaryota > Metazoa > Arthropoda > Insecta > Lepidoptera > Noctuidae > Dicycla > Dicycla oo. The sequence goes on from OX411718.1 coordinate 26,529,159, forward strand.
TTAAATAACTGGATAAATACTATGAATTAAATGAGTGCTCTGATGAAGTAATTTTATTCTCTCAGTAAAATTGAAGATTTCTAAGCAGCCTTCGTAATATTATAACGTAACACATAATTTAAAAAAAATAAATTATGGCCACAGTTTTATTGGTCTTTTGAGTCAAAGTATTTTACTCTGTGACAAGAGAAAGCTTGGCATAATTATTTACATAACATCACGCCAGTATTTCCCGAAGGGTTAGGCAGGGGTGTACCTATAGTACGCCCACATCAGTAAAAGGCTGGCTTATATGAGACTTATATCTGGCGAACCAGATATAAGTCTCATATAAGCCAGCCTATTGCTATCAACCGGGCACAACTCCAGACTCCGAGCTGCTACTGAGAAATTCCAGATGGAAAACCCAATAACACGTTGCCCGATCCGGGAATCGAACCCAGGAGCTCATGCTTAGCGGTAGCGCTTGCGACTACTAGACCAACAAGGCAGTCATAATAATTTAATAGGTTCAAATGATAAATGATAAATGATTTTTATTTCTGTAAGTAGGTTTGACACTTTTACAAGTCAATCATGTTTTTTTTTTAAACTAGATGAGGCCGGCGTTTCCTATCTGACTACTCTGAGAAGAAAGGCCGAAACAAACTCAGAGGTCACAGTCTCTTATAAAGTCCAGACATAATCTTGATCACTTCATGTGAAGACCATGTAGATTGGTGTCTGAAATGGTCTTTTGAGGAAAACCACACAGATTGAGAGGACCTGTCCAGTCAGTGCACGCATTTGTCAGTAATCGCGCAGCTCAACTCAGAACTTAAGGAGCTCAACGATTCGACGAACAATACCAAAGAAAGGACATTGGGGTAAGCCGCATAAATTACTCAAACTGCCAGACGATGATTAAAAATAACTGAGAGAAAAAAAAAATAAAACAAACAAAAAAAGGAATGACCTGCATAGTCTTCACATTCACAATAAATTAAAATAATATAATACTGTACAAAGTGAATAGTCATGTCAACATTCAGTATGCAAAAATAAAAGAATAAAATAAAATTTGGAGCAGTTCAATCCCAAGCCCTTTTGTCCTCAATAAAATCTTTAACGGTATAATAAGCTTTCTGACACAAGTTGCGTTTAATGAATGATTTGAATTTATTAAGGCTCAGATCAGAAAGTTTATTTCATTACATTGCACCTGTTGGCAAGCTGCCAATACGTTGTTTATCAGTTTTAGACCTATAACCCTTTCCAGTTGGATTTCAGAATGGTGGAAAATCTAGTTTTTCCCCATCTATACAGGACTTTTTTTATCAGGTGCCAAATTTTCACAGGGTAACGCTGAAATCACGAAAAAAAATCTGCTGTTTCATACAAAATTTACCTACTCGACCAAAATGTATGAAACAGCAGATTTTTTTTTTCGTGATTTCAGAGTTGGTCCCATAGTGAAAGTTGTCCATATTCATGGGTACACCATGTCAAAATTTGACACCTGATAAAAAAAATTGCACTGTATACCTATATACTAATATTATGAAGTTGAGGTAAAATTTGTAGGTTTATATGTATGGTATTAATCTTCGGAAATACTAATCCGATTCCGAAAATTCTTTCACTAATCAGGGGGTCTACTCCCTAACTCCGTCAACGAAGCAACGGGCCCGTCCGATAGTAGTCCGATACGTCGGAGTGAACCCTACTCCCTAATGATTTCGGATTCATCAGAACGGAACGGAATCATAGACACATCATAGACTATTTTCGTGAACGACAGACTCATGACGATAGAGTTGCGCTATTTTACCGGTCGGTTACCGGTTTAGTTATTTTGTGATTTTCAAGCATAATAAACAAAAAATCATATTTTTATTGTTAGAAAATGAATACATTTTTAACAATATAAGTTTTATCATGTCTCTAAATATAGAATTGAATTATTTTGCCATTTTTTTGCGGATAGAGGCTCTATTCATTTGATACCTCTGCCTTTGACGGCAATTTTCAAGTCAATAGTGTAATATGTTCTGTGGCTGGATATGACAGAGCTTTTTGTTTACATAGTAACCGGATTTTTTTGTAAAATTAATTAGATTAATTTTGTTAAATGGCCCCATCCGCTCCAACAGCAACTTACGCACAAATAGAGGCCCTCCGCAATTTTATGAGCGAGATTAAGAGTTGACTCGCGGTCTATTGAGGCGTACCGACGACGGGGGAATACGATCAAAACGGCTGTGGTTTCGAAAGCCTGTGCAATTTAATGGCAAGTTGCACAAAGTCCGTGGAGCAGTGGCAAAGGGTGAGTTTAATACAATATTACTCGTCAATAGTAATAAGATTTTAAGGTCTTGTCATCAGTAAAGTGTATACAATGATAATAATCAGTCATCCTCCAAATACTTATCTGTAGGTGGCCTTACGAATACACTGATAATAATTATGTTACATGGAGCCTTTGCCGAGACTTTTTTTTATTAAATAATAATAAATCACAGATACCTACACAATTCTACATTTGTCAAACATTTCTATCGATGATATTTGTTGTATCCGTCAATTATATTCAATTTTTGTTATACAGGGTCCACCTGTAGTTACAAAGACCCAGCAGCCATCCCATACCCACTCAAGAATAGCCCTCAACGTCCACTGAAGCACTGGAGCTGAAGTTACTAACGAAAAATCAAAGTAAGCGAAGTAAGTATTATTGTTGAGATATTACGTAAATCATGTTTCACAAAGTTCGTGGCTCGTGGGTAAGTAATAACAGCCGCACGGACCGATCCATCAGGTTAAGCTACGCTTGCCGGGGTTGGTCCGTAGGTGGGTGACCATCTTTACATACCGAGACTCCTCCGTGCCTCGGAAAGCACGTTAAGCCATTGGTCCCGGCTGTCATTCGTGGATCTTTGGCAGTCGTTACGGGTCGTCAGAAGCCCGAAAGTCTGACAACCAGTCTTACCAAAGGGGTATCATAACCCAATAAATGGGTTGTGGAGGTCAGATAGGCAGTCGCTCCATGTAAAATACTGGTATTCAGCTGCATCCGGTTAGACTGGAAGCCGACCCCAACATAGTTGGGAAAAGGCTAGGCAGGTTGTATGTTTCACAAAGTTACACTGACTAAAATTATTTATTTCTTTTGTTTACAGCATTAAACCCACGTCGTGCACGTCCACGTGTTCGGCGACACCTCACTGCCGACTGAGCAAGAAGTAGCAATAATTTATGACTACAATAGATGAATAAAATTAAACCTATGTTTTGATTGTTATAGTGTTTGTTGATTGTTAAAATTATTCAGTTTTATTTGCTGCTAAATAAAAAAAAACAACCGTTTTGTTAATAAAAACAATACTTTTATTGTGCCTATATCTATTTCTTTTTATATTTCTATACCTATTTCTTCCAGCAATTACACTAATCTGTCTCTCGTTCTTTGCGGCTTGATGAGCGGATGTAGTCTCATCTCTCTGTCTACTGCGCTCTAGTTGTAGGTCTTCCTCGTTGAGGGAAGGTGTTTAAGTCAGCCCAATGGCAAAAGAGGTATTATATCCTTACACAAGTCCTCGAACAATTCCCGTGTAAGTCTATAGTTCCCTATGAACTCAACGCGTTGAGAATACTCGCCAACCGAAAGTTTTGGCGTAAATGTTGTCGACGTCACATCCGCTCTTCCTGTAGACCTTCTTCGAGCATTAAAAAGCAGCCATAGTTTCGAATTCTTCTTAAAATTGTTACTTTTGTCGTCAGCACGATAACTATTTTGATGTCGTATCAATTGACATAACGAGCCGTCCAAACAAGTGTCAAACTTAATTTTTCGGACGGGCAAAAACACATCGGGAGTAGGGACAACTGTCAAATCGTGTCGTCATTCATTCTTCTTTCGGGCCCCGGACGAATCATCCGTCCGTCGGTGATAGGGAGTAGAAAACGCCCGTTAAGAAGGTTGAAACTACGGACTTCGTGCTTAGGGAGTAGGCCCCCAGAAGCTACAGTACCTATGTCTGAGTGTCATACGATATATTTTATGTTACTTAAAACTGGAAATTTTAAACGGCCGAAGTCGTGGGCAGAAGCTAGTTCAATATTTATTTTAATTTATTTACCGTAATTTTGCCACCAGTTAAAGTGGCGGTGCATGAGGGAAGCCTATGTCCAGCAGTGGACGTGTTTCGGCTGATATGATGATGATGATGATTTACCGTAATCGAAAACTGATTAAGGGAGAAGCTCCAAGTAGCCCGCGAAATTATTTTTTTTACGTTTGTTACAATTGGCAAGTCAGTATTACGTTGTATGTTGATTAAAGTATGATTCGCGTCCGCAACATATACAAGGTGTAACTTAAATAACGCACTACCTCCTAAGGGGTTATTGTGCTCATCATTATGAACAACTTTTACTATGGGACCAAACCTGAAATGGAGAAAATAAAATCAGCTGTTCATTACATTTTGACGAATTATGCGAACATAAATGTACTGAACAGCTGATTTTTTTTCGCGATTTCAGGTTTAGTCTCATAGTAAAAGTAGTTGATAATGATGGATAAGTACAATGACCCCTTAAGAGGTTGTGCGTTATTTAAGTTACACCTTGTATGTGTTTACACAATTATAATCATTAGAATGAGTAGTACAACTCTTTCAGTTAGTATACATATATAATCCTAAATGTCAAGATTTCATGAAATAGTCATTCATTAGGATTATATGAACTTAGAGAGTTGTATTGATGATTTTATTGATTATAATAATTCTATAAATACAGATTTGTTACGGTCGCGAATCCTATTCAGATCAACAAACAACCTGATACTGACTTGCAAATTGCAAAAAAACGTAAGAAATTTTGAATTTCCCGGGCTACCTGTAGTTTTCGCATTAAGTACCTCTTATGTAGTTCTGACCTCTGAGATGTCTCAGCAGAATTCCTATTTGTAGCATGAATTCACTTCACATCCACAACAAAGCCTATATACAAACTCGTGAATAGTCCTTAACACTACAGTTCAGACTATTAGTCTCACGTTATTGGATTATAGCCGGTTAACTGTCCGTGTTTGCTAATTAACCGAAAGCACAGGGGCCGTGCACAATTATATAGAGCTTGTTTGCTTGGCCCTTAATCTAGTTACACACACGATCGAATGCTAAACCGCAGAGTAAGAAATACAGTAGGCCCATTTGAATATCTGATACGGTATTAAAACTCATGTCTTCTCATGGCAAAAACAAAATTACCGACCTTTTAAAAATCTGGCTGGTACTTGATACTTGGTAGTATAGCTGTATGTTTAAACTGAGAACTCAACAACGCATTTGTTTGAGGACATTTTACATGTTCTAATGCCATTATACGCATTTTTCTTTGTATGCAATTTTTAATCGGTGTTATTTATACTACTTATGGGGTAAACTATAAGAAAGACTGCTCTCATAGATTACAAAATACATAATATTTATAACCTGTTAGATCCGCCCCGCGTTTATGGATCTAATAGGAACACATATTTTTTCACTTCGATATAACAATAATTAATGGTCCTTCGATCCGAACCTTGTTCATGTTTTTTTTTTTTTTTTGCCCTGGATGAGGACATGGGGCTTTACGACTAGTCTAGCTAGCAACACCACGTAACTACATTACCTAGTACCTACCTACATCCAATTTGCAAGGGATGAAAGAAGCGGCCGACTTGTTTCTTTTTAATTTGTTCTTGTACTGCTAAGTGGACGTAGGAAGGAAGTTTTTGCTGTTTACTTTCAGCTACAGTAAAAAGTTTCGTAGTTGATTCTATCAAGGTTGTTGAGATAGCTAATTGTTTCCTGTTTATTTTAGTGTGATCTCTATGGTACACCATTTGATACTAAAAGATGGGTTGGCAGGTGCTGTCATTATCTGAATGCCAAATAAGATCCCGTATTATGGCTGCTAATGTCACAAAGACTGCGTGCTAGGCTGTCTAATACAGATATCGTGAACAATTCTTTGAGTACAATTTGTTCGATAACAGAAGGGAAATTCACGGTTCTATATTTGAGGGTTAGTGAGTAATGTGATTCCGGAATGACCGGGCGACCGCCGCGTAATTGTCTAACTTCAGTCCTATTCGGAATCCGTTTCGACGATATGTTACAAATGTCACAGAAATGGATTCCCGTTGTTAGAATTACTTAAGGCGACGATAACCGATTTTTAATGATTTTAAATTGAACCTCATGTCTAATCGAGTAGTATTAATGATTTGGAAAAAATATATATAAAAGCTAGTCTGTAGTACTATTTTTTTTTACGAGAAGTGTATGTTAAATTAAAGCATTTTCTTAATAACTTAATATGTGGATATTTTAGATTATGTTTATATTACATAGTGTAATTAATTTGTAAAGTTATGCCTAATACGGATAAAAAACTGAGAATCACGTAAAAATTATCAAGCGTATTTTAATGAAACCTTCACCATTTTAAAGAAAATTTAATTATTTACCTTTTAGTATACGTGTTTTAATATAATACCTTTTGTTTTATGTAAGTAGGTATAATGCATCTAATTTGGGATAGCGCTCCTTGATGAGCGAGTGTGCGAGTGCTATTACTGGGTGTTATATTACTATGACCATGGTCATTATAAATTGTTTTTATGGTAGTGATTAACTTGAAAAATAAGAAAATAATGTCCTTTAATCTGTAAAATAATATAATAAAAATACATGTTGCGGCGACCCCAAATAAATTGGGAGAAGGGCAGGAGAATGTTGATAAGTCTAATAACTGAACTGGGACTTTTAATTAATTAGAGCGAAAGAATAGAGTTATGAAAACCACCATAGAACCAAAGCATGATTGATGTGGCTGATGTTATAATAACAATTTGAAATTATCGATATGATTATAGTCGCTCGCTCATCTTCCTTTCATAAGTAAGGCGTCTCGCTTTACAACAACCATTGAAAGAAAATGGCTCGTTCTATTCTTTGTTTGACACCACACGACACGGGTATCGAACTATAATTAACTTTTGATGACTCTATTGACGTCTCCTTTTATTGCCAAGCACATGACAAAGACATGCAAGACTTTCAACCGTTATAAATGTCAAGTTTTTATTAACACCTTACCTAATAAAGACGCACATATAAGTCGTTAATAATAGTAGTTTATGAAACTGTTGCAAAATGAGGGGTATTAAAACACGAGTGTGTTATAGAAACTGAGCCGTAGCTGTAGGCGAGGTTTTTAATATTATCACACGAGTGTTTTAAAGACTTCTTTACACTCATGCAGTAGGTAGTTACCTATTTAAATATAAAACTAAATTTAGCAAAAAGTAAACAAACACAATAATGGCTCCATGGCACAATAATAACCATAGTAACGTGGATAACGTTACTATGGTTACGGAGCGATCATCGGTTAATCGCGCATGCTCCATAGCGCGGTCCCCATATTGGTAAAAATCGAATTGAAAACTCCTTGGTCGATCCGAAGTGTACTAAAAAGTTATTTTAAAGCATTATGTTGTTAAGAAATCTGTATCATAATAAAACTTTTTAATTTTGTTTGAGTTGTATACATGCATAAAGTCTGTCATTACGGTACTATTTTTGAATTTATAATCAGAACTTTACGATATGAGCGTAGATAAAGAATATTCTTTACGTTCGTTGCCAGAATTAACGTCTGCCATTCCGTATCTGGCGAAGCAATTAATAACCTTTTATAGATCTGTTTTTACTCGGCCAGAACAAACGGTAGTAGCTCGAACTTTTAAATATCAACTTGCTCAATTACTGTCGAAGTTGGCTGAGCAAAAGCAGTAACTGTTGTGAACTAGTTAGTACCTGTAAACTAATTATTAGGGGTGTGAGGAGCTTGTGGCTAAGTAAAAACAGCCGCACGGGTCGATCCATCAGGTTAAGCTACGCTTGCCGGGGTTGTTCCGTAGATGGGTGACCATTTTTACATACCGAGATTCCTCCGTGCCTCGGAAAGCACGTTAAGACGTTGGTCCCGGCTGTCATTCGTGGATCTTTGACAGTCGTTACGGGTCGTCAGAAGCCCGAAGTCTGACAAGTCTTACCAAGGGGTATCGTATTACTCAATAACTGGGTTGTGGAGGTCAGATAGGCAGTCGCTTCATGTAAAATACTGGTATTCAGCTGCATCCAGTTAGACTGGAAGCCGACCCCAACATAGTTGGGAAAAGGCTAGGCAGATTGATTGTGACTACTCGAACCTTTAATGCATGTATAATAAGGCATGTATTTAATTGAATAGCTCAAATAATTCCCATTTTGCCTTCCTCAAAATATTATGAGCACTCTAATTGCGCCTTTAGGTGAACCTTGAATAATTCCTATTTTGGGGTTCTAAAAATAAAGTACCTACTAAATAGCCAAGTAACTGCGACCAACTTGGATGAAGCGGTTGGTCACCTAACCTAACCTATTTGGTCGGGGTGCCCTATCATAGCACGCGTGGTTGGTCACAGTACCAACCTAACCTGACGTTTGGTCGAGGTAACCTAGCTTAGTTACTGCGACCGACCAACTGTGAGGAAAGGCAAGAAAGTTAAAAAGAGGCTGAGTTATTATAAACATCGTATGCATCATCTATCATGAAGCGCAAAGGTTTTTACGAGTAAGAGGTTATTCATTTAAAACAGTGTCCAATATTAGAAGGTCAATAAGTTTTTAGAGGATCAGATAATTTTTCCCCTTGAATTATAGGTATATATAGGTATATTAGAAAAAAGTTTCGCTGTCTAAGCAACGCCGTGTCTTGATACTTAATTACTTGTTGCGATTGCTTGGAAAGAATTATTAATGAGCTATATACTAAGTAGGGTCTAAATTATTTCATTATGTACTCAGTTGCAAATTAGTGAAGTGGTAAATGAATAGCTGAATAAATTAATAGAAGAACCTAGAAGTGTTCGTCGGTGTGTCCGTGGCATCACAGCGGGCCTTAGCAGAGTACTCTGTCTTAGCTTCACACACCCATCTCTCAGGCATTTTTTTTTCCTCACGGGTTTCCTCACGATGTTTTCCTTCACCGTTTTTTATTTCCAGCGCTGCGGTGTTTATTTTTTAAATATCGCAGAATTATGCTGACCTCGCACAGGACTTTTTGGTTTTGATTTCACAATTTTGTTAGTTATAAATGTTCCTTTTTTATTGGATTTCCTGTGCGTGTACCAAATAAAATATTTTTCTTTCTTTCAAGTGATATTTCATCAAAGTCTTGCAGCTGATGATCTCTTTTTCTTGTTGTGTTATCATATGTAGGCACGCGATACATACACTGAAGTCTAATATATTATTTACCACTTTCATAATTATCATACTCTCTAATAGCTTATTATATTTTCACAGTAAAAATGTCTAGACTTCCGAAAACTGAAAGCAAAACGTATCTTATACTCCACAACGCGAGAAGTAATTGCGCACGTTACTTAGTTTTCAAACACCTTTGTGCAAATCCTTTCGCTCCTAACATATTTCACGATTAAATTTTCGTCGTTTTTTCCAAATACTTCAAATTCGTGGAGGTTAAACAGGCCTGAATTATTTGTTTTGTGACTGGGGCAATATGAACGCCCCTGAGACTGCTTGTCAAGTACAAACGATTACTTGTTACTGTTCAAAATGATCGCTGAAAATGTTAAAAAGAAACGACACTTTTAGGACCAGCACTCGTCATATTTTATATGTTTAATTGCTCTTTTTGGAGTTTGTCGTAACTATAAAATTACGACTTGAACGCATAATTTTGGTGTAATTTTTGAATGTGATGTGTTTTGCGTGTGTTAGTGATATACGATGGACACGTAGCTATAAAGGTAAGAGATATATGTATTGGTCAACATCCAACATATCTGACGTCACAGCAACATGAGTTTGTATACGAATACAATCTCTGTGGGCCAACTAGTGCTTGACATTCGCTAAAAAAAAGATTCCGAGGAACTGAGAACCTCCTCCTTTTTCTGAAGTCGGTTAAAAATACTATATTATGTATTGGTCAACATCCAACATATCTAACGTCACAGCAACATAAGTTTGCATACGAATACAATCTCTGTAGATCAACTAGTGCTTAACAGTAGCTAAAAAAAAGATACCGAGGAACTGAGAACCTCCTCCTTTTTTTGTTAAGTCTGTTAACAATACTATCGACCGATATGGTTCAATAACTTCAATCGACCGACACAGTCGCCAGGCAATTAATAGCTCAAAAAATTGTCTTTCAAAGAGCTTCTTTGCTCGTCCCCCTAGCATAAATTCTGGATTCACTGATTTCGCATGTCAAAGTTCCTATATAAATGTTGTTGAACTTGCAGAACTGTTAGCCCACGTTTGCACGGACGTAAAAATATCGCAGCGGTATTTTATCGCGCACTGGATTTTCAACTCTCGGTGTTTAGCCGAACATTGAGAATCCAACAGAGTGCATCCCAGCGCGTCGAAAAAACATACTGTTGGATTTTCAACTCTTGGCGCTAAGCGGAGCGTTGAAAATCCAGTGCGCGAAAAAAATCACCGCGGCAAAATATCGCTCGTGCGTACCTGGGCTTAAAGCATAAATAAAAAGTGAGTAAGTTACTCGCGGCCACTGTTTCAATGAGGATACTTCCTGCCTTTGTTTACAATGCTTGTTCAGCTTGCCCGAATTGAACGTCATGCGACATAAATAATACGCTCTGTATGTGCATATAAAAATAATATTATTGTTTAATTAACAGTTTTTCGTAACACAAAAAGCTCACTCGTACATCTCTTCCGATAGAAAAGTAATTATTTTTCACTTTAACAATGTTGAACAGCAGTTTGTGGAGGATCTTTTGTGAAATGATATGCTTAATAGCAGGTTAATTATTTTATTCAGTGTTAACATGAATTGTTTTTTACTCTCCAGTCGAATTCACACAGTAGGTTTTGTACTGTATGTCACTTTATCATTGTCAGGTACATACAACATAAGCGTATTCGCTTACAAGGCTACAATAGAATTCTGAAAATCGACCGGGACGTGTAGGCGCGGACAAAAGGAATCAAATTAAACCGTGGTCCTAGTACTACTAAACGATTGCTTGTATTCCGTATTCCCATCTATTTGGTGTATTTCAGCAGGCGATAAATCAGTGGCATCCGTAATTTGAAATCTTCCAAATGTTTCCCGGGGCTAGCTTACCAGGGTTCGGTCGTTGCTCTCAGGGCCGCCGGTCGGCCATCCCTATTTCCCTCGCGACGGATATTATCGGGCCTGGCGTTCCGAACGATAATAATCGCAAGGGCAGACCTAACGGGACCCTGTAATGCGAGGGTACGTTTCTCAGCCTCCACAATACATTTCATTTACAAAGCGCCGTTTTTGTCCAAACAAGTTTTGGCGTAATTTTACTTTATACGGATTCAGAGCTCCAAAGTTTTTGAACGATTAAATTCTTTGCTGTTTTAGGTATATCGACAACTCTGCGGTTGTTTGGATTAAAATAGAAAAGTTTAATTCGAACGTAGCAAAAAATCGAACCGCCGTTAAATACGGCGAGATATTAAATAAAGAATAAGTAATATAAATACAGTACGGCACTTAATATCTTTATAGTGACGCGGAAGACAGTTGCACCTTTTAGGGACAAGCATTTTGTTATGCTAATTCTGAAGTTTGGATTCCGAAGCTTATGTCAATACATGTCACAAACCACTAAGTAAACGCATATTGTACTGTAAGTAACCCGTGTTGTTATGATAATCGAGTATTGTTGAAAATCGGACCGTCTATAATAGGAAGATAATGCAATTTCGGAATGTTAATGTTTGTGAATGTGTCTTTGTATTTAGTAAATTAATCAACACAGTACTGCTGCAACAATTTGTCGTTCTATCGTACTGTTAAATAAAGCAATACAGCGCTTCTCTTCAATATACAGGTGAATTTTTCAAGTGGGCGTGACTGGCCAAATTCGAAACTATGAGGAATAGCGAAAAGTACTCAAGGTAGTCTCGGGCTCGATTTTTATGAAAACTGTACATCATTGGATTTTTGAAAAATCAATATGTATTTCTAGCCAAAAAAGGAACCCCATTGATTTTGAAAAAAAAAACAAAACACTGTTGTTACACCATTCGATAGTGTCGCAAATAAGGATCGAATTCTGGGAAGTAATGACATACGGCAAACTAAAGGAAAGAGCTCATTTTTAACAAAATCCTTTTTTATTTTTCGTATGTTACCTGCCTATTAAACATTAATTGATTCATATTGTTCAAAATGATGACCATTGTATCAATGCAGGAATCGACGTCTCAAGGATGTACTGCATTCTGCATTACAATATTATTGACTCCATTTAGAATTGGCCATCCACGCCCATTTGAAAAATGATATATCTAGGTTTAATCAAAACTATGAAAATATTGATGCTTTTTTTGACAGTACATTTTATGAAGCATATTAAATAATTTCGTTAAATAAATAAGACAACACTTTATTGTTTGGTGTACGTTTTCCTTGCATTCCCATAACTACAAGGTGAGCTAGCTGACGCAATAAAAATATATAATTTACCTTACGGCTGATTTTTCAATATTCAAATAACTTTTATCCGAAGAATAAATATGTATGACAGTTTGACATATTTTCTATACAAAAGCTGTCAAACGGCCATATTTTTTTCCATATATAAAAGTTATCTGACGATAGAAAAATTAGCCCTTACTAAACTAGACACAAAATAATAGGTCCGTTTTGACAGCCCATATCGTATCATATGCCAAAGAGAGACAAACATAGCGGGACAAAGACGGACATCCTCATGCCAAAACGGACCTATTATTTTCTGGCGAGTTTAATATTTACAAGTCGCCTACTCTGGTATCTGACATTTGTATATGTACAGTCACGAACAGCAATTCTTGAGCCACTAGCTTATCATCTTAACTTGGTTGTGTTACACGAATGCCGCCCGTGAAAGGGTTTTTTTTCAACATGTTGCACCTTATGGATTTTAATGACACTTGGCATGCTGTTAGGCAAGGTATAGACAATTATTATATATTTTTTTCAAAATGGTAATTCAATTCGATCTGATAGAAATCAATAAAAAATAAATTATTTGCATTTTTTTAATATTTTTATTTAGGCTTGGCTCATGGAAATTTATATAAAATAAACTGTAGAGTGTACCATAAACACTGGAATTGGTTTTATTTTTCTAGCTTTAAAATCAACAGAGATATATCACTTTGAAAAAAAGTCGTCTCCGGACACTTTTTTTCAAATAGCTCCTCAATTAACTAAGATATAGAGCTAATATCTACTCGATGAACTACTATTAGTACCCTCTACAATATAGCATAGGTTACGATATAGGTTCCTATCGGGGGCAGTTTGCCTATGGAAGGACGGCTAAACCCTTTGACATGTGACATTTCAATAACGAAAAACGGGCGGCATTCGTGTAACACAACCAAGTTAAGATGATAAGCTAGTGACTCAACAATCCCGGTTTGTAACCACTGTACCTTGGCAACACTTAGTGTTCCCAAATTGGTACAGTGGTCAAGAATGGGTTAAGTTATAACCCACTGTAAAATCTACAAAGTATGATTAAATGGTAGAATTTACAGACTCAAATCTCGCAGCTGGAAAATGCTTGAAAACCGTTGACAATGTCATAAATCTGTAGTGAATTTACACATTCGGTTTCATACTAAAGTGCTGTTTGTGCCACACGGCGACGCAAAACAAGTTCATCTCATTTTATATATAAAAAAAAAAAAATCCGCGACTCAATTTGCGCGGTTCCACAGCTCAAAAAATTACGTTCGTTGGTTCGCAGCCTAAATGATCTTCATAACCTGAATGGATTACACTTCACCGTTTCATCATCGTTGAAAGAAAACGAATAGGAATACAATGAGAAGAAGGTCAAAATTGGTCCTTCGAGTCGTAAAAGGTTTTAGGGAAACCCTTTCACGATTAGTAGGACCAACTTCAACTTTTTTCTTACCTTGAATGTTCCAAATGTCTATTAAGGGGATACATCGATAAATTTTGGGTTTTTAAAATTCCTATAAAACCAAATGTATATTTAAATCATTTCGATTTTCCATACATAATATGTGTTATTTGACTAGTAAAGTAGCTTGCACCGTCTATTTTCTGTTTTATACGATGATACGTACCTAAACATTTCCTTATTGTGCAGTAAAATTTGCTTTAAATCGAAGGTATTTAAATATTTTAAGAGCTAAAATTTGATTTAAGTATAGCATATTCTCATAAATCTACATACATTTAAACGAAGCGCTTTTAGTTCCGGCACGCGTGAGTCTTCTATCTCGCGCGTCAAACTAAACAGCCATAACGCCATCTCACTTAAAAATCGACCTAACCAGGCTACGATGTTTTATCAAAATATTAAAATGCTTTTCTGTTTGTTGCAGGGCGGTGACAGACCCTCGCGATGGCCGGCGTGTGGCGCTCAAGAAACTGCCCAATGTGTTCCAGTCGCTCGTCTCCTCCAAGCGCGTCTTCCGAGAGCTCAAGATGCTCTGCTTCTTCAAACACGAAAACGTAAGTAACTTTATTACCTTTCTTTAAGCCTCAGACTGGGGATGTCTTAATTAATCATTTACGATTTACGCCATCTCCATATTGACCGTTTTTACTTAATTAAGGCACTGCATCGCCAAAATAAACGTTTAAAAAGTTAGGATTTCTAAAAATCCTAACTTAGGAACATTAAATTTCGTGCAAACGAAGTTTAGCTTATGTATAATATGTCTCAGCGAAGCGTTTAGGATTTGTGTGACGTGAATGCAAACAGATTGATGCAATCGGAAAAATAAAAGCATAATGCATTGTGTCGTGAACTTGTGACGCACTTTCGTCGTACGCAAATTGTCTTGGTTTTTGGTTGACCGCTGGCTTCTGATGTGATGTACTATCATCATAAAACTATTTTCTTTTATGATGATAGTAATTAAATAATCTGTAAAGGGGAAGAAACCTGTCAAATTAGTTCCGCGTAGATGGCACAAGTGTTTGTTACTTTCTTTCAGCTGTCAATGGCTTTCATTCATGTACCTTGTTAAAAACTTTGCCGCGAGATGGCGCTAAGTGTTTTTTCTTGTCGCTGATTGGTCGCTTTATCTTCAAGATGACTTTGACAAGTGACAAACACACAGCGCTCTCTTGCGGCGAAGCTTCCGGGAAACAACCCCATAGCTTATGGATTGCCAACTAAATCATCATCATTTAATTATATTGTAAAAGAGGATAAAGCCAATTATTATTATCACTGTTCTTAAAATAAATATTTACTCAAACTATTTAATCAACGTTATAAGTCTTAGCATTCACGTAAACGTTGAAACTTGGCGTTCAAATATTTTAGCAATTTCACGAACACTAGAAGTTTTGTCTTCAGATATTTAAACTAGTTGGAGCCAAGTTTCACCGTATTTATTATGATACCGCTGCTGTGTATAGAAAGTTGCTTACTAAGAATGTATAGCTGAATCTAGACAGGCAGATGTCGCTGCCTAGATTCAGATATTAGATTACTTGGAGGCTGAAGCCACTGTCGCAAATACCCGCAGTCCCACACTTCCTCTATAAATGAAATCGCACATCCCGATAGCAAAAACATACACAAAACCTTTACGATAGAGCCCTAAAATTTTCATTTCAACATTTGGCCGCGAACAACTATCCGTCCTTAAGAGGATTGTGAAGCTGTAAATTTTCATACAAAAAGAGATAACGTTTTTCTCCCCGTAAACATAGTCTAATTTTCATAATTTTTGGAAATGTTGTAGGTATAATGAAAAACTAGGTCCGTACGTTTTTATTATAAAGAAATATTGTATACAATATAAGTTATTAGCATCTAAATATCTATATTTTTGACATAAAAACATCCTCGAGCATTATATTTTTTAAAATTAAATTAAATTGATTTACTAAAAACGAAAAACGTACAGACGTAGATTAAAGTGTACTGAATGTAATGAGATCAAAATTGTTTCATTTCGTAAAGGTTTAGGGGAGTAAAAACGTTATCGCCCGAAACAATATTTATGTAAATAATTGTATGAAATGTAGGTAATTGCCTCCAAAAATCGCGCCGCGTATCGGCACTTCACAATCCTCTTAAATTAAATAAACAATTGCCAGATTGCTCCATTTCTTTGACGTTTGAAACTTCACCATCCTTTCTTATTTCAATAAACTTGTTTGGTTCAAAACAGCCTTCTGTTCAACTAGGTAGTTGTTTCGTTTCCCACGAAGACTTATTTATTAACAACGACTAAATTGGAACACCTTATAGACGCGTTTGTTTTTTACGTTTCTCATTAGAGGGACCTTCCGCACGCAGGCCTTACTTTATGAATGTTAATTGAAGCTTTTACATTCACACCTGCGCTTTATAATTACTCCCTTGTTGATTATACCAAGAACATTTTCAATTTATCAGTAATAATAATAAGTTATTAACACGATCCGATATCTATAAATTTACCTCACTCGGACCTCTTTATTATGATAATAGGGTATGTATTGGGCATTATCACGAAATAATTATAATGTGGTGTGCGCTCTCTTCATAATTTATTCATTTTCACTGTGTTTTATCGATCAGCCTTTATTGTTTGCGGTTGGTGAGCGTATGCCTCCATATAAACATGTAGGTATTTGCATTGAAACGAGTTACCGCTCCACAGAGTTGATTGCGCGACCACTAATAACGTCTCAGCGAGGGGCTGATGAGGGCTTAATGTTTGTCGCGGACGAGAAGCCCAACTAATGTGTGCTTTTATCTTTGCAGGTCTTATCGGCGTTAGACATCCTACAGCCGCCTAGCCTCGACTTCTTCCAGGAAATGTATCCTTTTTACTGTATAAATAGTGTTGCATTACTAAATAAATGTTGCCGTAAACGATCGTATGACGGGGTCGTTTTAACGGTGAACGTAGGGGCATTCACCTCACGTGAGTTCTTCAATATTGCGTTTCTACTTAGAATCGCCGGAACTGCTAAAGCGCCCAACACACGCTCCAGTGCATTGATATATACATTTTTGATGGGCAACATCTTTCCTTTCGCTTTCCTGCAACTGTGGGAGTGATTTCGTGAAAAGGGACGGAATTGTGTAACAGGAAGCCGGGGAAGCGCGCGCTATTTGTTTTGACCAATGAGCGCGCGCGGTACTATAGTTGGCCGTCAGATGGTACCAACCTAAACAGATGTTACACATCATATGCGACTACTGTAACAGTAAGGCTCGCTCGTTTTTTTTTTTAATATATTAATGGTCCATTGTTTTTATATTTTATCTTCACTTTAGCGTTATTGAGTTTCACTCTTTGAATCATTATTGTCAGCGCTTCAGCGGCTTGATACTGTATCTGTGTTGGATTTCTATTTATAGCCAAGATTTATAGCGGCGTATTGAAAATGTTGAATTCGTATTATCTATTGTGAATTTTCGTCTGCCGTACCTATTTACGGTAATTTGTCACGTCTGACAGGATTTGACATTCGTATTTGCGTGTAGATAACGACGTGCCAAGGGCGTGAAACATGTTTAATATGGGTGTTGGTACTTATTTTTCAACGACCATTTTTTCTTGTATTGACATTTGAATTTACTGTTATTTAAGTCTACTTTTAAACTTATTCTTACTAAATGATTAAGAACCCTGTCGTCCCAACCTTTTAGCAACCAGTCAGGAAAGTAATTTCGCCGAAACGCGACTAATTATAATACATTTTTTTATGGCTGGGGAGTACTTCAATTTCACGCTGTCAAATCGATGAATGACAGGAGAGTTTGATCTTCTAAGTGTTAGACGTCAATTTTGAGCGGGTCTCGCGTCACTACCTATTTCATCATAGGTCGATACAGCCGCAATTTATCTTTCTCAACTGCTATATAAATATCCAACCGAGTAACTGTCGGTTTTATGTTTCAAATTTTATATCGCGTACTCTATTGTGATTTTTTATGGTTCGGTGGAATCTTTACAGCTTAGTATTTTTCTCTATTAAATGTAACGCCTTTTACAGTAACAAATTTAAAAAAAAAATTGCTCTGCCCCTCCTTTTTTTGGGTGGTGCCTCCTTTGTTTTGGATGAGAAATCATCAAATAACTTCTCCCGTTGTGGGTGGAGCGGGAGGGCGTGTCAGACTTCTTCTGACTAAAACCCACTCGTGTTCCTTCAGTTGTCTGTGCCAGGGCTACGGTAACTCTTTCGAACAACCCGCAACCCTGGCGGGCATCGGCCCTAGCGGACCCCTTCAGCTAGTGCTGACATCTCTTTGAGGCGCGCGTGGAACACTGCGCCTGGGGCGGGCCTGGTCCTTATCGGACGGCGAGCTACCCATTGCTCGCCATCCGCAAGCCCGCGCCTACGGTGGCCGGGAATCGGCTATCGATTCCCGACGCCAAGGGCGTCTCCTGCGGCGACTAGGGGCGTGAGGGCGCATAGATTGCCTCTCCCTCACGCGTTCAGCCTCCTTCTTCGCGAGCATTACTGCTTCACAGAAGGAGGTGACGGTTTCCCATGCACTCTCGCTCCGTACCATGGCCTGTACCAGGGCCGGACGCGAGAGATCGCCGCCGCCGATCGCCTCCGCGAGGACGCTCCACCGTGTCCTCCGGGCGATCCACACAATGGTAACACCCGGGCGTTTCCTCCCGCCTTATCCGGAACAGGAACCTCTCGAAGCAACCATGTCCGGTGAGGACCTGCGTCAGGCGGAAGGTGAGGATGCCGTGACGCCTCTCCAACCACTCCTCAAAGAGAGGACTTATCGCCGCAATTGTGGCGTGCCCAGGGTGGTGCCTCCCTGACTTCCTATTTTAGGGATGAATAAATATGAGCTAAATTTGAGATCGGCATAAGCTTAAAATTGCCAGAAATAATTCAAACTTGAAATCTAGCCGTATGCCTAAAGCGAAATTCTAGTAGGCTACGGCCTGTGACAGCTTCGAACATGAATATTTAAACGTCATTATTTTTGCCAATTTCGAAATAACCATAAACATGAGAGAGAAAATAAACTCACAGCAGCTTCACGGTTTACGGTGGCGTATATTATTGAATAATGATCGGCAATTATATTAATAGATGTTTAAATTGATTTTAATAGGCAATATCTGAATGGCAGATGTGTATTGAATCAACACTAAGACTGACAAATGTGTTCGGAAAGTGCAATTAGCGCCATAATGGCGTGTATTATTTTTCGAGTTCGAGTGCGCGTCAGCTGGCGGGAACACAATATCTCGTCGGTGCTACCCTATACCGATTTATTCCCCTTCAAGTTTTATTGAAATTCGAATGGCTCTCGTTCGACGGCCGCGCTCCCTGCCGAGCTGTCTCGTTCCAACCCAATAGTAAAAGGAAAACACTCGATACAAGGTGTAATACAAGAAATTTGCCTTTGATAGAATCGTAAAGTTTAATTGAATGTCAATGTACTTACATACGTGCTTGATGAACCACGTGAGAATGTGTGACGTAGATTAAAGACTGGTTTTGATCGACGTTGTTTAAGAAAAGAAAAATCTATTGTTTGCTTCTATAGGTATTATTATAAATTAAAATCGCTTTTCGTGTTTGTCTGTGTGACCGCGTTGTCCTTCTAAACTACGCAACGCACTTTGATGCGGTTTTCACCGTCATTTAGAGATTTTATTCCGGAAGGTATAATAAAGGTATATGTGTAAAATACAATAATATTAAACTTACATAATTATAATAAAAACATCAGGTTTTGGAAAGTCGTAAAAACCGTGCAAAGCAGGAGGTCGCTAGTTATCCATAACTCACGGTGACTGAAATCTACTGCGATCTCAGAAATAATTGAAATATTTTTTTCTTTTTGCTCACATGCCATATTCAACAGCAAAACGAATATTTAAAAAAAAATTTCTTTAAGTTTAGTCCTTCAGACCAAAAAGGTATTTCTTCCTATGTTAAATAAGCATTAGGTAACACAACGATTTACAAAAGGTGAACGAGAATACGGTGATGGAATTTAGCATAAAAAATTCGGACCCAGGTAGAGAAATAAACCTGCCGTTCTATAAGGCAGACCGACAGATTGACGATTTGACAATAGGAATTGTATGTATACTGAATACATAATTGGTATATTTATTCGGTGAAATAGGTAGTCATTGACATTTGCCTACTTGAAAATGACAACCGAATACACCTTTAAGGCCGCTCAATAAAAACATGGAAACATACGTCATCATTCTGGGAAAATAAAACTATTGATCGTAAAGTCTGCCTTAATCCAGTCTTCACAAAAATCTATGTACGGTGTTCGACGATTATTTTTTTCGGGGAAAATCTTGTTAAAAAACCAATGACTAATAATCTTTGTGACATCAGCACATAAATATTTATTTCCTTTTTCCGCAGTTACCTTGATTGATTTACCTATCGTTGGTAATGATTTCGTTGATAATATGGATAGATAGACATTGAACTATTTCGATGTTATCGGCTGATATCATAATAGCTCCGAAGTAATTTATAGAAGTCTTCGTCGTATCGATGATGAGTTTAGTTGATGATGTTGAGGATGAATGAAAGGCGACTAACAAAAGGTATTTACAAGGCAGATGTGAGTGGAAACGCCGGGAGGGGACGCCCTAGGAAGACATACGAGTACAGGCTGTAAGGGCCTTCCACAACAAGGTGCATTCAGCTCCTTATTTTGAATCATATGCCACCGGAAAATTTCGTAGGAAAATTTTCATTCTTTTTTTATCGTTTTTTCAGTTACTATTCCTTTATTTCAATGTAAAATTACATTCTCTGTACGCAGCACTCCATTTAAGTAAATAAAACAGCTAAAATATATTAAAAAAATCAGCAATGGATGTAGAAATATTCTAACGAACGACGCGTGAAATCTGCTGTTCACTTTATACATCGTACGTATCTTCAGAAATATTAAAATGAAGAAAAAAATATACTTTGTCCTGTTTAAAATACAAAGGCAGATGTAGTAAGGTTTCGTTAAGTTTACGCCAATATAAAATTACTGGTAGATGCGTTTTTTTTGCTGATTCCGAATATGTTAAACTGCATTTCGAAAAAAATGACAGAAAAAAAATGTCAGATACGTCTTTTTTCTTTATGACCTACCCCGCCCAACCAGTAACAGACGCTACGATTTGTGCACAAATACAAAAACAAATCAGGTTTATTGGATTCCCATAACGTTCCTTAAATAATTTCATGTACCGATCATCTTAGCTATAGCTAGTATGCTGAATTCACCCTATCAGTCTGTCGGCGGAGCTGACCACACAACGTGTAACCTTATTAGTAATGTTCTTCAGAAAGGTCAGGTGTGTCGTACTCGTAACCGGCGTGCGTGTGTGACCAGATGTATGAACGTAAACGAGGCAAAAGGAGTATGTAAGGATCGTAGCAGGTGACGTTCTGTAGTTTCTGCCGACCCCCATGGGAAGAAGGCGTGAGTTTATGTATGTGTATGTATGAATTTCGACCAGAATTCAGCCACGTCGACATAGGCTCGCAAAGTTCTTTGTGGTCTTCGTGGTCAGGCATCCTTTGAGGTGCAGCTGCACACTCGCAATCTGACCCATAGCCCATCATACAGCTAAATGTCTGCTAAAGTAGAATTTTCATTATCGGAAATAACTTCAGTTCCAGCAAACAGTTTGATTTCCTCCCCGTACCTATTTAGAACCGATAGTGGCGAAGTGCCGAGATCGTAGTAACAAACGAGGATCCGCCGGAGTACCCGATGAGATGTTTATATTCGCGGCGTGATATTCGGGGGCTTTCACATCACCGAAATAGAACTAAGTGCTTCCGTGAAGTTATGTGCTGCGTCTCTTTGTGCCATGTTCAGTGTGGATGCATCATCCACCGGCATGACATACTCGGAAGGTTTTATTACTTACTATGACTTTGGGATTGGGAAACTAGGACGAAGGACGCTCGCAGACGGCAAAGGGTCAGACAAAGTTGTATTGTCGTACGTTTCATGAAATAGAGGATGTAGCTTTGGTTCTGAAGCTTTTATTAGAACAGATAATGGGGATAGGAAATGAGGTCTCTACTGTTTATTATGATGACGTTAGTTTACTGGTAATGCATGTCCATAATTCCACATATCATTACAATCAGTATATTTATGAAATCCGCATGGCTTCATAATAATATCTAGTTCATCTGAGATGACTAAGAAGCAATATAAACCGTGCAACGGCAAAGTAATGACCATAATCGCCAGTCCACATAGCTTTTAATGCGAGGCTTAAAGTATCCAATCGCTGAGTCAACCCCTCGCATGCTGTCTTCTCAGAAGCCTTACATTACCTGTAATGACCTCATCTACAAACGTACATCAAACATATTAAGTGTCGACGGAGATGCAATAAAACATTCACATCACAATGAAACATGACTGCTGGAATGACGGCTCCCAAGTAATGAATTCCAACGTCGTTTCGTACAAACTCAACAGCCCGAAAACAAAGAATGGAAAAACGGAAAATTGGCACCGGAGCGACGGAGATTCGAACTAAAGTGTTTCTTGCTCCGCGCGGATGTTCCCTATTGTAAGTTTTTATTGAACATATATTCTAGTCTGAACTTCCTCGGTTTAGAATTGACGCATTTTCCCTAACCTTAATCATTTCAACGTAAAAGTTTCTTGATGCGTTCCGTTAGATTTATAGCGTCTCGTAAGGAAGTTTGTTCTATAAATTCTTTTTATGGCTAATAGAATGCAAACACACCATTCTTGGCGCTCGTCAGTGTCGGACACGTCAGAATTCGTAACAAAACATAATTTCACACACAACACCCTTTGTGCCTGAAAACAAGGTGGCATACTCCTCGCGTTTCCTCCGCCACGCCATTGTTTTTGTTCTCTGGCCATTTCTTTTGTTACTTGAGCAGTTTCTTTTGTTCAAATGCTTGTTTCTTTTGTGGTGGTTGTCTTTGTTTTAGCGGTTGTGTGGAGTCGCCTGCGCATCGTGCGGTGCAGCGCCCTTGCGCGTGCGCTTCCTAATTAGCGGTTTTGCGTGGGCCGCCTGGCCCGATTTAACCTCGCCGCGTCACGCCGGCCGTGCTCTCGCGCCGATATCGCCCCGCTAACTACCACTTTATTGTATTGTGAAGTATAAATTGAGATCCCTCTCCAGATTGCTGCTATCTAGACACGCTATCGTCTATTTACCTACACAGATGCGGTTTAATGTAATTAGGATGCTTTATTTGTATAATTGATGATACTTTAGCAATTGATAAAATAATCGATTTGAGGTTTCACTGTCCACTGATGTTTCTTAATTAAATAGTGAGAATAGAGAAGTTACAATTTACGCAAATGTGATGTAAAGTTATGTTATGTATTTGCTCAAAATAATCAGAAAGAAATATAAAACGAAAGTAGACAGAAAACCAATTTTGCTGAGGTTACGCAAGTAAGCAAGCTACTGAAACTTTTATCGCACCCTGTCACTCATTTTCAGTTTGTTCAACTTTATTCTCTATTCATTATGACTTACATGTGCTATAAATTACGATACGAACACACATCACACATTCATCTTACCCTTGATTTATTTGCGCGCACAAAATGTACCGCTTTGTAAAAAAAAGAAATCACACGAGTGACGAGTTCAGTATCTACCAAAATAATCGCAAGTGACGTCTGTCTGCCTGCTATCTATTATACTTTATTAGGCACGCCAGTCTACGGTCTCATAAATGGGCGAAAGAGAATTGATTGAAAGTCAATAGGTCACGTCTCGTTACACGACGCACGTTTCAACGGTTTCAACGTACTCCATGAATGCCCCAATTAAGGGCTTCAACTACCTTATTTGTTCGAGTTATTTTATGAACAGCTGTATTTTTAATAGACTTCTAAACAAGTGTTTTATTTAAAAACATTTTTTTTTTTGAACAAGCTTTAATTAATCTGGATGTCATCTAGGACGGAGTCCTTGTCAAGACAAATCAAATGAGCCCAAACTCGATAGGGTTGCTTCGTTTTATTACTGGGTTCCCATGGCCGCCTTTACCGGCTGCATCATCAGATCAGCTTCATGTCTTGTCTTGAACATTGCATTGTCATCCGTTTTACATATGCATGTAAAATTTAAGCTCAATCGGAAGCCGGGAAGTGGGTCAAATTTAACTTGCAAGATTCGATTACAGACAGACATACACCGGGACAGGTGAATCTAAACAAAAGCTTGTAAAACGGAGGAGGTTATGCATTCATTGAGTTTTTTCTCACACCGATTTTGGTGGCAAAAAAAAAACGAAAATACAAAACCATAGAGCGATTTCCGAAATTGAAATTATTCATTTTTTTGTTTTTTTTTTTTTGGAAAAATGTTTTCGCGTTACTCTTCATATTTTGTAAAAACTAATTTACTTATTTACCTTTTTTATTGCTGAATGTTCCTCCTCTTGACATCGATCACGCCTGATGGATAGCGAAGGATGCAGTCTGTGATGGAACGAGTGTGCCCAGAAGATGCCTGTTCACTCTTGCTTTGAAGGCAGACGGGTTATATGAGGAAGGGAACATAGACACTCGCAGTGTTTTCCACCTTTCTTGCCGTTTAAGTCCAGGTTTAAAGTTTTTTCACCATACCAAGTTTGTATTAAAAATCTAGGTCTTGCAATCACTGTCCTTGCTTCTTCAGGGCTACACGTAAACAAATCTCACATCTGACATTTACAGAAACAAAGGTGTTGTGTGAATATTGTACCCTATAAATTATTCTAGCTAGGTTTTTAGAGCACTACATAAACTATCTCGCAATGGCAGACGTTTGTACGCAGGTAAGCCTCTTTGAGTAGTCAACTCGTCACCTGGGGGTCGTTACTGGAGAGAAAATGTCACTGTTTTATTGATGTAGGAGCATGAGTCTGCTCTGATTCACACATGTCATGGACGTAAGTACACTCCCACAGTGTGTTTATGATGGAACATTGACACGCGTGACGTCAGTGTACTTCCAAGGATTCCGTGTCGAAGTGTCGGCGCACCGTGTGTCCTTGCTTTGTTCCAAATTGCGGGGCGAATGTTAAGATTAGATTTTTACTGTTTGCACATCGATATATTATTTTATCGCCAAGCCTATAATTAGATCGAGTAATCAGGATATTCCAATTTGCGAAAAAAAATCTAGATACGGTACGTACGTAAGCTGTGACTAGAAGAGTCCTTGATCTTTTATTGCGTCGGTACTCAAAGGACCTTCATTATCAAACTCTTCTTGCTATCTCTAGACTCGCTCTACGATGATTCAGATACATATTAACATTCTTCAATTAATGATTAAGAATGACGGGACTTCATATTATACGTTAAGCAAAACAAAGGCGTGACAAAAGACAGTCTCGTTTTCATTGTCTCCTCCCACGCACGTCATTCGTCACAAAAAGAAAATCAACCGCTATTGACGACTTGGCATTTCTCTTGTGAAAATGAACATTATGATCAAACCAGTTTATGAGTTTATTAACACGTTTGATTGACCAATTTTCACAATCGTTGTAAATAATTGCGTTTCAAAACTAAATTGTATGAATAAAGTAGCCTTTCACTGCAGTATGACCGCTGAAACGGATCATCCAGAGGAGATGGCATAATGCAATTATCAGAACACTTGGAAAAGGGGTTGATGTCCACTGTCCACAAGATGTGTTCGGTATACACAGGTAGGTGATGATGCTCATAGTTGCTGCTTTTCGTACCTTAGATTCAATTTAAAAAAAAAATAAAAAACAATATTTTCGTTATAAACTGACTCAGCATCCTACTTCGCAGCTCGAAGTGAGTTTAAGGCACACATTCCAAACATGAGCTTTGTTAATTGTACTCTTCTGCAAATTTTCTTTTATCTTAAATCCAACTCGAGGGCCTTCTACTATGTATGCAGCATTCCGGTTTTCATTTCGTAATTTATTTAGATTTGCCTATTACAATTGAGGCTATGAGAGCCAGCGTGGTCTAATTGTCATTTCTTAAATACTTATTTTTTTTTAACTGTTTTAACTACTGTAAACTATTGTTTTAGTAGTTATGCCTCTCTGGCCCTTGAGGCCATGAGAGACAGAGTGGCCTAATTGTCATTTTTTAATACTGTTTAAAAAAAAACGTTTTTTCTTTACTACTGTAAACTATTGTTTATGTAGTTAGGCCTCTCTGGCTCTCATGCCCTCAGTTTACATGTGACAGTAGCTCTTATTTAAAAGTTTACTTAACTTATACCCAAAGGTCAGGTAGGTTAAACATGTGTAATCAATTTATTATTAATACCTTGTTTAAGATAATATTAATTAATAATCCGATGATCACTAAATAATTTCCGAGCGTGAGACGATATTTTTGTTTTTAATTTATAGTCTCGGACAACGTCAAATAGAAGTTTGGCCAGATCTGCAATTACGCAATTGAAACCAGAAACTGGAAGTCCTTGAAGTTTTGTACTGAATGAAAACCATAAGGACCAAAAATACCTATTTCCACGATAACCTCGAACCTTTAAAACATCATAATCGGATAAATATTCTTCTAGATCATTTTCTTCTGATAGGCTACCTTTCCCACTCTAATCTATCTACCATTAAAATGGATACTGTTTCCCACATTACGCCTATATTCCGATTTGCGTTTATATCTTTTGTAAATTATGGGCCAAGGTTCTCCATTTATAAACTTTTCCATATATTTCCAGTAACTTTTATTAGGTTCAGTATTCCCAGTGCCTTCAAAATTGCAGCCATTTAAAATAATTGTACGAGTTTATTTCCTTCACGTCTATGTTAATGCTTCCTAAACAAACATTATGTCGACTATAACT
This sequence comes from Dicycla oo, assembly GCA_948252095.1. Taxonomy (NCBI): domain Eukaryota; kingdom Metazoa; phylum Arthropoda; class Insecta; order Lepidoptera; family Noctuidae; genus Dicycla; species Dicycla oo. The sequence goes on from OX411718.1 coordinate 26,556,074, forward strand.
TCTTATTAAAGCCCGGGAGTTCCGTACACTGTGCAGGATTCGGTTTTCGTGGGCTTTTCCGTGCTATTGTTCTGGGTTTAATATCAGAGTGGTCGTTGCAATGACCGGAGGATATATTGAACTAGATCGAGTCTTGTTTTGGTTGAATTTTGTTATGTTTCTTGCTGAATTGGAATGAAACAAAAACATGAGCTTCAGCTTCTCGTTTTACTGCAGAGATGGCTATACAAGTACCTAAACCGAGTCGCATCGAAAATTTGAATCCATTTCTATAACTTATAAGTTCTACTCCATATACGAATATATCAATAATCCCCTCATAATATCCACACTAACGGTTTATTGCACTCGCAGCCATGTGTATTATTTATATGAGTATTTAAAAATTTATCACCAGATCACAGTTTATAGCGGTCGCATTCGGGCTCGTACCACCGTTAACGCTCGTCCGGCACGCTTAATTGCTCCCCAATCGATGCAGGGCCATCATCTGTTTACCTATAATACGCAGATTAGCCAGCCTTCTAAAAGCTTTTCTAGTTCAGCAAGTTTAGTTGAAAAATCCATGTAAGGATTTATTTTCATTCAAATACCACGTAATTCTGACCTTATGGCTATTGATGCCGGAGTTCCTCAGGGGTCTGTTCTCTCTGCAACTCTTTTCCTGCTGCACATCAATGACCTGCTTCGGCCTGGTATTGTTGGGTACGCAGATGACAGTACAGTTTCAGAGAGTTACTTGTCCAGCGCAAAAACCAGCGGGGCTGAAGTTCGTTCCTTGAGAGAGGCCATGGTAGAGCGGACAGATTTGACCTTAAGCTTTGTCTCCCAGTGGGGTGATGATAATCTGGTCTCTTTTAACGCCACCAAAACGCAGGCGTCTTTTTACCGCTAAAAAGAGTCGTTTCGCCCTAACTCCTACTTTTCGAGGTACATCTGTTCCTGTAACTGATCGACTTGAGCTCCTAGGCATGGAGTTGACATCTGGTCTCAACTTCGGCGCCACCATCGAGTACAAGGCCCAAACTGCGGCCAAGAAACTGGGCATCCTAAATAGGGTGAAGCGATACTTTACGCCTGGACAGCTTTTAACCCTTTACAAAGCGCAAGTCCGATCCTGCATGGAGTATTGCAGTCACCTTTGGGATGGATCAGCTAAGTACCAACTAGCCGCGCTTGACTCGGTGGAACGCAGAGCTAAGAGGCTCATTGGCGACGTAAAACTGGTGGATGCCAAGCTTCATTGCTTGGCTCATCGCCGCAAGGTTGCCTGCTTGTCGGTCTTCTACAGATTGTACTTCGGAGAGTGTGCCCGAGAACTCCACGACCTCATTCCACCGGCCCCCTTCTACCACCGGACATCTAGACGCACTGCCAGTTACCATCCCTACCTGGTTGCTATTCCACCAATTCGCACTAAGCGCTTCCAAATGTCTTTTATAATGCGCACAGCAAAAGAGTGGAACTCACTACCTGCGTCTGTGTTTCCGAACGTATACAACCCTAATCTCTTCAAAGTGAGAGTGAACAGGCTTCTTCTGGGTAAGCTCACTCCATCGTCGACTTTGTCTCTGTCACCTCTGACCTAGACTAGAGTCAAGAGCAAACCCATCACAAATAAAAAATAAAAAAAAATAAATTCTTCGCTAGATGAGTGATACTTCAAGACTAGTCGGCAATCTCTTCATTGTTTTAACTTTTTGTTTCATTCGAATAAGCATTCTTTTAGTAAAACTTTATCTCTGTTTTTGTCATCCTAGCTTAGCTAGTCTATATATTCTAGGAACCACTTCCTGGCGTAGCCTTCACTTTGCTTGAAATGAAGTGTTCACGCTGATTAACTGACAACAAATCACTATGATGAACTTCATTTCATTTATATACAATTTCCACCAATGCATTTTTTCTTGCATGATTTATTTGGTCTTTCATCTCTTCCTGTTTCGTTGATGCATTTCGCTTTTCGAATATTTCTTTGCAGTTATAGTCCCACTATAATCGGTCAACAAACTATTAAGGTTTCATCTCCTGCCTACAGAACCCTATTGGATATTTGTGATGTCCTTGTCAATCGTAGTAATTCTGTTTGCTCCCAAAGTGGATGGGATCGTAACGGAGACTTGATATCGAGTAGACAGGTACGGTAATATAATTTATGTTTGGCTACACTCCCAAACTTGTACTCTGAGAGGCTGATCGATTTACTTAGACAGCCTGCTGGATGGTTGGTAATGTACGACTATCGACTCGAGTTTATTTACTTCTCGCAAATATATTAATCCTACTCTGACTGATATTGTTTTCTTTTCACGAGATAAGATTTTATTTTATTCAAGTTCGCTTTGCCGACCGCAACACCACAGTCTAGCCGGTTTTAGATGTGCATAGGACATTTTGGTTAAAGGTTCAAATTAACTTTTATTTTGCGTACAAAAGACGGTACCGTAAAGCCATTTCTTTTACAAAAGAAACCCGTCATACTCAGGCCCTTAAATATTTAATATTCATGACAACATCGTGATTTTTAAAGCAAAGTGCAAAATTATGTTTAAAAACAGGTGCGTTATTTGTGGAAGTAAAACGGGTTGCGGCGGTCACTTGAAATATTTACAATCCACAATAAAAATGAATACCATAAACTTTGGATTGCTTACTTTTCACATCCCGCAGTCACTGAGCTCATTGTGTCGGTGATTTTTCCAGCTTACTCGGTTTCGTCTGCGCTTTTGTGGACGGACTCGTAAAAGAAAGGCTATATTGCTAACAATAAAGTCCAGAAAATCATTACAGCTTCCACTGCATGCTTAGGACCTGGATCGGTAGTTTATTCAGTCGTTCTTTAACGTGTTTACCCGTCCCAATATATAACCAGCCTTACTGATATATCTCAGTTGTCGTATAGTCAATAATTATCGTTGAGTCGGCGATTATTACTGTTAGTGATGTTATGTATGTAATTCTACGCTTCATCTGGTTGGCATCGTGTCTTATTGAATAGTTTATGAGCAGAATATACTGTATCAGTTCTGTTCATGAGTTCATTCGTGTCTCTGCGTGCGTTCAGTTGACTCTGTATCAATCATTTATTGCTGTTGAATATTTTTCTTATCAGACAGTTTATGGCTTGAATAGTGCTTTAGTTGTTTTTATGGATTTATGAATGTCATAGTGTTCATCTGGTTACAAACATTGGTTTCCTCAAATAATACTTTTGAGCTTCCCATCATTTGACCGGTGATAGCAGTGCTTTCGAACTTATACAGTTTGAAATTGCAAATTCTTATGTTGCATGTCTGCCAACAAATCGTATACTGGTATAGTTTTAAATTCGGAAGCGAAGCATGTACATGGAAATCCTAGTAATTTCACTAGCATGAATATATTTCCAGCTTCAGCATGGTCTTTATACATATTGCTTGATTATGCAGCTATCAATTTAATTTATTATCAGAGGTAAGCAATCTTCCTACCTACCGAGTTTTCAGACTTTCAATTCTTCTTCAGTCACGTTGTTTGATGGAACACCTCCAAGTTTAAGTCCCAAACAAACGACGCCAATTGTAAGCCGTCTAGAGAAAATATCACGCCATACTTTGTTGGAAATTTTGCCGCGTTGGTCTCCTCATACAGCTTAGGTACTAAGTACGCCTTGCATGTTCTCACCATAATTATGTCTTAGTTTCGCACATGTCCGTGTTTTAGACAGCTTTCAATTAATTTATAATGCTCTTATCCCAAATTTTCGCCACTTGCGACTAATTTGGAAGTGAAAGAAAAACAGAATGGCTTCTGGTTATTGTTCCGCGCTAATTAAAAAAGTCGGGGGAAAAGGCTACTGTAGCACATCGGTTATATGCCTTTTCACTATACAGAGTCTAATTATAATCACCGTTAATCTCTTAAGGGGTCATTGTACTCATTATTATGAACAACTTTTATTATGGGACCAAACCTAATATCGCGAAAAAAATCAGCCGTTCCCTACATTTTGACGAGTTATACGAACATACATGTTGGGAACAACTGATTTTTTCGCGATTTCAGGTTTGGTCCCGTAGTAAAAGTTGTTCATAATAATGAATTGACCCCTTAAGAGGTTAACGGTCATTAAAATTACACCCCATATATGGCGGGTTTTAATCAACTTCCAATCATTTTATGCCGAATATGGTTTAAGTAGCACTTTATAAATCTACTCACCACGTTAGGTATAACCGTATACCGTAGAGTCATGTATGTATTATGGGGATTCTTCATGCTCAGTAGCTTCCATCATGTTTTGTTCAGTTCAACGTTCGATAGTAATTGCTGGATATAATTATTGCCTTTGGTTTACAATGTCCTGTGTCTACAACCATATTTATGTCAGTATCTTTTGTGAAATAAAAGTTTTTATCGTTATTCCTCTGTAAAATTCAATTATTTTGTTTGAGTCCTAAATATTCCTGTTTCAAATGATCAAATACTGAAAATTAATTTCCCTCATTCCAAGAGCGTCAAAACGAATCAATTCAACATAAATAGGTAACATAACATCAAACCTCAACAAACAAGTGGACAATCAGAATACGACCTTATCAATATGCAAGTAGATGCCCCCCTGCCGCTCGTTTTGATGTACTTACCTAATAAAATATTCAGTAAACAGAAAGGACTTAAGCATTTACCGACTTTGAAAGAGTACCTGATCAAATAAATGGTTTCTGGATGTTTGCATTCCAAAAGTACCAATATAAAATGAAAGTTAGTTCCCCGAAATGGTATTTATGTGGTTCACGAGTCGTGTGCTGGTCGGATGTCGGATCGTCAAGGGTACGGTAACCCGTAACACGTTTTATCTTTATGCATCGTGGTAGCATTATTTATGCATCGTTGCTGCTCTTTATTTATCCTTTGAAAGACGCTCTCAAAGACATCTCAGAGAAAAATGAGCCAGCATGGACCGTGACGCCATGGAAGCCTAGGCGCACTGAACAAAAATCATAAAAATTTGACGGTCATATAAAAACGGCACTAAAACTTGTAGGATGCACAGTAAAATCTGTTGCCTGGTGTTAGAGCCTTCCTCGGTGCGTACGCCATTACAAAAGTATTCCGAGCAATATAATTTTTATTTTATAGACGCTTTAAATTTTGAGGTTCTTTCAACCGCTTTCTGAAGCGTTTACCAGAAGTATTAAATATAATTTCACGCCTGACGATTGAAAAAACGAACTGGTTTGCACACGCCAAATGTTACTGCCTGTCGTGTTACAAAATACAAAATATTCGACAGCTTTTTACTACATCATACAAGTGTGAGACATTGTAATTACCTTATCGGGAAAAGAACAATGCAAACTACTCACAAAAGCATGCTAAAATGACGTTACGCATATAACATAACGTGGAGGCCTTCATAAAACATTAAACCCTGGTTTTATTTACTGCGCCGTCGTTTAAGGTAGAGGATCTCGCCGTAAATAACCGCTTTATGATATTTCCACGACTTCATTAAGTCTTTCAATGATATAACTCTGTGAGTTATAGCCTCTCAGTCATAATAAACGCTCTTATTGTATACGCAAAATAGAAAGTATATTAATTACACTTGAGCACGAATGTGAACGAAAAAATGTATAAAAACCCGTAATGCGACTAAAATTTGCGATTCAGAGAGATTTTGTGTCGCAGCTTAGTTGCAGGTTGTTGAGATAGGGCGAGGGCGACCCTTCCCGTTAATGTATTCTGGCAATTTCGCTAACGCCCTCCCGGGAACTCGAGCCCTGGCTAGACCCTAGATTAAATTTGTACTCTTCTGTTTACCATTACTTTTTGTTACTTACCCTGTCAGCTCAGCCGGTATAGATAATTAAGCCAAGGCTTAATCTATCCACCAATCTATACATCTGTATGTCCGTATTTCAAAATGTTCCCGCGGCGCGTTGTGTTAATGTTTATCACGATTGTGATTTAATATTGGGAGTATTATAAGCTGGGAATTTTAACCGATTACGCAAGAATTTTCGCACGGAGAATTTTCGATAAAATTTATTAAAACGAGCTAACGTGTTAATATCAAACTGTTCGGAAAATGTTATCTGTTTGACAATTATATCCTAGACGTCTTACTTGTCCAGGACAGTAAGTTTTGGGAATATTTGTCTCCATTAATTTTATTATTTTCGAACGGTGCATCAGTCAAGTAATCAAGTTATTAATTATGTTAAAACTGCTACCTTTGGCCTCGCCCGTATGCTCGTGGGACTGAGAGCGGTTTCGTGTTTTCGCTCGCAGTAACAACAACTCCGGACTGTTTCGTATGACGCCGACATTCCCCCCGAGTCTGACCTCTTCTGTACTCATGTGCGCATCATGGCCGCTTTTACATCCAAACAAAATCCCAAAACATTTAATCAGTCATCGATTAATTGAGACTAGCACTCGCCATAACTGACGTGCTCCCTGGGATGATTAATCGATCTTCACTGTATAGAATTAGTTCTCATCGTGATAATTTGTCCAATATTTCTTTGCAGCCTTCGCGATCTTACGGACTAAAGGTTACTGAGTTGCGGTGTTTCACAGACTGGATTATGTACGAAAACCAATATGCTATACGACTATAGCAAATGCTCTGCCAAGTAGCTACAATTATTTTTAACGCCACCTCCCAATTCATGTCGGTAAAGAGCGTTCGAATTCTTTTTAGTTTTGGAATAATTTGAGGCAGACACCGCTAAGGGTTTGCAAAGCCGTCGGTACTTGGCACGGGGTGACCGAGAGGCTTCTTGGCTCGCAGGCTCAAGATCAGCGCTGTCGTAGCCCCTTGTGCGGCCCCGTCTCGATGACGTCTTGGAAGCTTGCCCGATAGGCTTTAGATAAAAGCTACCGTATTGCGGCTCCCCAAATCAACTTTTTCCCACCCCGAAGCATTAAAACCACTGCCACGGTTAAGTGTATTCAAAATTTGTACTTCCAGGGAAAACAGTCTCATTCGCAATGCAAATGTATTCATGTTGCGGTAATGAAGAGTATCATGTCGCATTCAATCTCCACTTGCCACCTGTGTTCGTTAACCAACGCAAGTTTTTATATTTTTGCTTCGCGTATTTCGGAATCGCTCCTGAAGTTTTGAAATGTTGGACGGTATATTTCAGCGTGTGGTGCAGACTTCGTTACTCGGAATTATTGCGGGCGGGTGTTGCAGCTCGCAATTCGTGTAATGTGCTAGTGTTCGGATACACAGGACACGGCGCGCATGTGTGCTGCACGTTGTCAACGACAGGATATGCCTCCAATTTGCTGCTTCAGCTGCGTTAACTGTTTGTGATGTTTGTCATCTAATTACTACTCTCTAGAGATTCAATTTACCTACGCTTGTTATTCAAAACAACTCCCGAAAGTCTGGAAAGACTGGAGCCGACCCCAACATAGTTGGGAAAAGCCTAGGCAGATGATGATGTACTGTTACTTTTGTATTCCAATTCTCAATTGTCCATAGTTAAACGAACAGGATCCAACCCACATTAGGTGTAATGTGGGTTGAATCCTTTTCGTTTAACTATGGACAATTTGCATAAGCGTATAAACCCAAAATTCACTTTCTCTTCGCTTTTATTGTTGGTAAAAGTCACGATTTAGAAACTCAAGGGAAAACGTTCTCAGTAGGTTTTACCAGAATGTTATGCTCTAAATATTTAGACTCAGATTCCAATAACATTTATCTCACAGTCTTCCAAATTACTTTGCCTATTCAGGGACGGAGGGGATATCCACCGGCGTATTCAACCGATCGTAATTTTGTTCCATTCGCGAAAGTTTGCACTGAAAAGTTTTCAAGGTCAATCTTGTAGTGAGCTTTCACATTAAGTTCTGTCGTGTTTATAAATGGAAATGAGATTTGTAATATGGACCTTTTTCTTTGCCGGTTAGTTTCCATTGTGTAGATTAGCATCCTGCGGAAAATCCCGTTGAGAAACGAATAAAGAGACAGCGAGCGGCGGAAATTCGTTGGGTCCCGCGATCGGCGCCGCCACCCCGTCGGTTAATGGGCGTGCTTCATTGACTATTCTGTTAGAAACTATGCTTAATAAGCTAATTCAGATATACATAATTGGGAAGCATCATGCTGTTTACTAATCGTGGTGTTATTACCACGTTAATAATATGTTCCACCGGACGTCACGTCGGATCGATCGCGTGCTTTGAAGTTTTATTATTCGTCGGATTAGTCATTCGTTTCACTAAAACATTGGTTTTTATGACAAAATAGAGTGACGAAATGTGTGCGTTCCCATAGTTTCTATAACTTTGTGTTTCTATGGGCTTATCTCGCTTTTACAGTAGTTGTTAGTGAAGGACATGTAGGCATATGAAGCAAGCACTTTATAGGCGCGGAGCCTTGTTCTTAATAAAGTATCGTGTAATCTAGCGCCCGCCGCTCGTCTGCCTTCGGTGGAGGCGTTTACTACAGGACTCCTAAATCGAGCAACCGTGCAATTCCATGTCAGGCATGAAGGCCTAAAACATCAAAATAATGATGAGTCACAGAAACTGTTTTATGCAGTTTTGATGCCGACGTACTGGCCATCATTTTGGTGTTGTCATTGTCGCGAAATTGAATTCACGACTATTTAAAAAGGTATAGACTACTAGTAATACAAAAAGTACAGAGTATGACTCGATTTAGGAGTCCCGGAGTGTATTTGAAAACAAGTGCCAAAGGCAAATTAAAAAGGATTTCAGTAGATTCCATGGTTTATCAATAATTTAAGTGTAATTTAATGCTAAATTGTCATAATATATGCTTGTTTTCAAAATATTTATAGTGGAGTTCCTTCCTAAGCTTTCTATCGGAATTGAATCAATCTTTGCGAGAATACCTTTCCTCAGACTGTCAAAGTATTGCCTCTTGTTACTACCTTCCATTAAGTAGGTACTTACGATTTAAAGCCTTCAAGAAAGTTGAACTTGAAAGTGTCAACGTTTTAAGCGTCCCAGCCCAGGGGATTAGTAAAACCTCTTTCAGAGTCCAGGCGAAAATAACAACACACGACAACAGACTAGACGTGGCGCCCGCTGGAGCGGTCGCTTGCGTTCGTCGGTCCAGTCACTTCGTCTATCCGTCCGTCCGTCCGTAAGCCGCTATTCATCAACGTCCGACCTTTGCCCGCTTTTACGTTTACTTGGAGCGTTACGTTTGCCCCGAACTTACCCGACGTGTTTTAATATTCATTTAAAATTAAGCCACACAGAAATATGATTACATTTTTTTCCGTTTTGATTAACAATCGCGGGGGACGCAATGTAAATAATGTGAATTACTTCTTTCAGTCGTGTGTAACATTAATAATTGTGAGTTCGTGTTTCGTGACCTCCTTTTGCTATAATGATTTTGACGGTAAACTAATACTAACTAATTATAAGCTTACGGCATTATTTTTCCGGGTATTTTATAATTTCGTTGTTTGTGGTTGTAGGGCTTATATCATGACATATTCGTATTTCATCAGATTGCTTGGGGGTTACTAGAAATAAGAGATTTGTTGTACCGTTTTCTTTCGTACACTTTTCTACTAATTATTTAACATTAGTATGTCGTAAATAGGTAACAGTTAAATACGTTCTAACTTCTAACGCTGCGATTGCGTCGTGGAATCCAAACAAGGCCTTTGAAAGCAACAATCAACATTTATCATCACACACAGCACATAAACCCCAAACATCCATCGTCACTCACTATCTGTGTTAAAAACAAACCCATTGTCGGCTTCCCATACGGGATCAACTCGTATCAGTTGACGGACGATACGCGGCGCAAACGTCCCTGGATCCCTCACGACGTTGATGTATAGTGGCCGAAGTACCCAGAGAACAGCGAGGACGCTCGGATTACCACCATAATAACCCAAATATCAGGAGTGACACCAATCATACTCAACAAAGGCACCAACTTGCCTTATTTATGGTATTTCTATATATTTTTGTGTGAACACAAAACTTGGTAAAGGAAGATTTGTGGAAACATGGGTTTTAGCGATCTGGGCGCACGGTTTTCCTCATAGGATTTCGTGGAGAAAAGATTAAGAGATAGGAGGGAAAGTATAGTGGGAAAAACGATCCACAATTTTATCGAGATTTATTGTAGATTCTCGGCAGTAGCTTGTGGTCGATTTTAACTAGGTATCTTTTGGAAATATTGAATCCTAAGTTACTATTTTCAGATCACGCCACGTATTGTTGGCCGGTTAGTATAAACTAAATATAAAAGACGTTTGTTATGATTGCTGGCTGACATGTTCGGAAATATCCTTGACCTATCGGGAAATTCGTTACTTCGCAGAGTTTGTATTGAGACTCCATTTTGATTGTATTTCTTTGTTACAATTTCTTGTTTCCACCAACCGAAATAAAAACCATCTTTATTCATTTACCCACGTTATCTATTATTCGTACTTATATCTACTTTGTTATTGACTTACCACGTTCTGTTTTCACTTCTGTATTGTAAACATTAATTACAATTGTGAATTAATTAAACGCATCACCAAACACAGCTGTATCTTTAATATCATTACAGTGGATATAAGCCAGAGTTTTAAGAATTTAATTTTCCAAGAATTTACCATTTTGTATTTGGAGAGAGCTCATTACTCATTCATGCTTGACAAAGAAGCCTTTCACATCATTTCATATGAAGTAAAATGTATTCTGATCAGTACCTACGTTTGTCCAGCAAACACCACTAAGAACAATTTATCAACGTCTCCCTTCCACGTACTGTCTTCGGAATGGTCATTTGCACCGACATTGCTGGATGTCTTTCGACGCATCTTAAATATCCGTGATTTACTTCTTGCGTCTCTTCCGAGGGCACTGACCGTTTACTGATTATATTTTCTCCATTCCGTGTCATCAACTCATTTCAGTCTTCACAAATGTGCAATTTTCGCTGAAATATCTTGCGATATATTCTCGCTCTATACTCGAATATTTTTGAAAGAGTTTCGTCAACAAATAACAAACAAAAAAAAAATACCTACAATTTTTTTTACGACTAACTGCTCTGCTCTCGCATGTTGCTATCTTAGAAAATAATTCTAGTCACGATCAAAACGTTTTCCATATTTCAAGTACGTTCTATGCAAATATGACGGGCAAGTAGTGTCAACCGGTTTCGTTCAATAAACCGGTGTCGATGATCCATCAATGTCACATGTGTACTTACTTACCTTCCCTATCCGTAAAAAGTTGGGAGGAGAAAACATAATGGCGAGCTTGAAATTGCGACAGGACTGTGTTAAGTTTGTTCTACATAATATGTTATGTGAAGAGAATACATATTCATAAATTAGACACGACAATTAGGAGTGAGACACCGAAGTGCAGTGTCGGCGTGTGCATTGTGTAAGGCACAGCACAGTCCTCCAGGTCTGCGGCGACGAATAATGGCTGAAACATACTCGAACCGTAATGTGCGTTAAAGCGGGCCATTTCTACGCTTTCGTAAACGGTAGGAAACCTTTAAGTATTGTCGAAGTGAATTGAAGTGAATATTACCATTCGTATTATACATCAATGGTGCAAATTACCTGAACGATTTATTATACCTATGCACCTTACACGTTTTTGCACAATTCTGCATTATAAGTTATTCTATTCATTTTGCACCCAACAAATACGAGCTTTTGTTGTAGAACATAAAATATTTAAAGGTAAACTCTTGTCTGCGGTAAATGTTGAAATTTATTTTTCACGTAGACTGTGTCACGCCCACGACTTATAGCCCGCGCTGAAGATTGACTAAACAAACAGCTTTGTTTTTATAATTTTGTTTTGAAACGTTTTATTTCGTCAACATGGTTATTGGCCGTCAGAAAACATCAGTTACGTTATTCTATCGCATAAAATAGAATACAAACCATTTTTTATAACCGCAGTGTGCGTGAGCAATCAGTTTTGGTGACTGGTCGATATTAAATCGAATAAACAATTACAAAAGTTTATTAATCTGAAATAATATAATTGAAATTGCACGCAGTATAAATTAATAACAAAGAGAACATAAAATAGCCGTAATCGTGAACACAGTTATCAAAAAGGTCGATTGCATATTTAATGCTGTGGACATCGATGCTGATGTGACACGGATTCCGCATATGGATTTTAATAAAACAAATTAATGAATACGTGATTTTGCAGCAGATCAAAAGCGTTTTAGGCATATTAATTTTTCAATATTCCCTGTGACGCCCTTTCGGTGTTGCGTCTAGGGTTATAATGATTTATCAGTCGCGAACAGAGATGTCTGATAACGAGTTGTTTGACTAATCGATGCTCAGATAAATATCTCTTTTTTGCCAGGGATCGAGTTTGTGTTGTAAAGGATTTTTTGTGTCTACAAACGTATTCGGTTGTCGGGTTTGGGTGCACAGCTGCACGACATCCGGGCTTTCAGTCCCCAATTTATAATTGTATGCTCCTACGCCATATTAATACAAGTGTTTTCCACTGTTTCTTCATGTGTGCGTACCCTAAATACCTTTCATTCTTTAATAATGAATAATGCAGCGGAAAGTATACAAAAAACGTTTTTAGAAGGTAGGTCCACCGATTTTATGGATAAACTCGCCCGTTTATTTACATTTCGTGTTTTTTTGTTTATTTTTTTTTTTTGCCCGTTCATTACTAGGAATAGAATTGAGTTGAAGGTACAATGACAGACCTAAACACTAGTAGGACGGTCAGTGGCTTCGCTCACTGTGACGCGGTGGGTCGGGATTGTGCTGTTGGCGGCAATGGTCTGTTTTGGGAATTAAGGGTTATCATAAGTAACTGACCCTTGGTTATTGAACTGGATTGTTTTGTTGCTAGCTGTACGGTTTTGTCCGATTGTAGCATATTGGGAGGGTAATCTTCTCATTTGAAACGCATAATACAATACACACACACTCACACGCAATTCCTCTTGCACACTTTTTAACACACTACACACGATTCCATAAATATTATGTTTAGTTTCTAAGTTTCTGTTGCATTTTTTTTGTATAGTTATTAAATTGTGAATCGGTAATTAGCTGTAATAGTAGTACAATAAATGTGTTAATGTGTTTTTAAGAGCTGTGGATTCTGTGATAAATAAATAAATAAATCCAATAACAGTCCACAGAACTTTTTGTGACAATCTTTGAACAAAAAGGACTAAAAACGGCGACCGCGAAAAGTTTTTGCTGACAGTTAAAATGTCAGTACTCGTTCAGTTTCAGGCTCTATATTCTGAAGTTTACAAAGGTACTTGTTGCGGCACAAAGGTATTAGTCACACTCCAATTTTATTTAGAAATAGATTCTGCCCGTGACATTGTCCGCGTGTTTTAAAATTTTATCCTATGGCACTCAGCAATAGTGGCTTTCTATTAGTGAAAGAGTTTTTTAAATCGGATGACTGGAAACTTAAAAACTTTATCTCTTTATAATAGTATTAGTGTAGACGTTGCTCAATATTCAATCGGATAGCAGAAAAATATTTAATCTATGAGAAACGAAACTAAAGCCCGTATCGTAAAAATGTATCCTCTCATATACGCCATCCTGCGTGTCGTGTTTGATGGGGCGGTAAGGGGAGTGCGGGGGTTCCGGGCGCGGGGGCGGAATCTCAGCCCCTCAGTAAATAATTACCGCCCTGGCACAGGGGTGTAGCCCCAAAATCGTCCGTGAGCCCCTGGGCCCGGCCGGCTCTTCCAACGTTGCCGCGTTGTTGCCAATTCTTATTGTGCTCAGAATCTCACGAAATACATTGATATGGCAAGCGAATACGTAATGCTTAGTTATTCTTGCAATAAATTGGAGAATTGGATATAATGTCTCTGAGAATTTCTTGGGCCCGCTATGAATAGAATATAGGACGTTGGAGTCGAGTGGCCTAGCAAGTGATTTTAATTTTGAGGAATTTGAATATTGATATGATCGTGAATATTCCTTTGTGTTTTCCTTTGTAGATAGCATCCACAAAGATCCCTAGATAATCCAACACAATGTTCTCTGAATAACAGATAACAGAAAAAGAAACTACGCTCAAAAATTTGGTAGAAATGATTGGCAATAGTAAATTTGATTCAAACGTAATCTAGGCCGACGCATGACAAATCGTGCAATCTTTTACGCAAATTGTACGCTGTTTTCTATGTCAAGGAGCGATTAACCACTCTTTCCATTCAATAAAAGTATGAATGGAGTTAAATACGTTACGAAATATCTTTACGTGTTCAGTATTAGGTATTCGGCAAAATTAGTAACTGAAAATGCCAAGTAAATGGATTTTTACATATTATTTAAACTTTGCTGTTTAGTGCTATCAAGTATAAACATTTGCATTGCTAAAAAACCGAGTATGGACAATATGGACACCCTGGATATTACTGCGGCTGCATCTAAGTTCGATGTCCGTAGTCTTAGTTTAATCTTACTTAGTAAGTGGGTACTTACCTATTTATTTTTTGTTTCTCTGATAGATAACATGTCGATAGCTCTATTATCTTTATGTGAGGCGTAAACGACGCGTTATATAATGTGTTTCTTTTTGTTACATTATTGTGTATTATGTATTTGTAGACGTCATCATCATCTGCTAGCCTTTTCCCAACTATGTTGGGGTCGGCGTCCAGTTTAACCGGATGCAGCTGAATATCAGTTTTTTACATGGAGCGACTGCCTATCTGACCTCGACAACCCAGTTACTGGGTAATACGATACCCCTTGGTAAGACTGGCTGTCAGACTTTCGGTCTTCTGATGACCCGTATTTGTAGACGTACACAAACGATATATATATTTAGTGTACGTGGCGTTTTGTTTATTATATTATATTCGTTGAATGACCTATACAAAATGAATTAATTTACCTATATATTCTTCACTGCGTAATTTGAATCAAAAATATATTACGAATATAATAAAAATATCATCATTCTCCTGCCCTTATTCCAATTTTTTTTTTTTTTTTTTTTTTTTTTTTTTTTTTTTTTTTTTTTTTTTATTTGTGATGGGTTTGCTCTTGACTCTAGTCTAGGTCAGAGGTGACAGAGACAAAGTCGACGATGGAGTGAGCTTACCCAGAAGAAGCCTGTTCACTCTCACTTTGAAGAGATTAGGGTTGTATACGTTCGGAAACACAATCTAATCTATTTGGGGTCGGCGCATGCCTTTTTCCATACTTCTCTATTAGTCGTCATCTCAGTACCTAGTCACTCCCTTTCTAGCTATATCATCTTTCACACCATCCACCGTTTAATGTAATGAAAAAGATAATTATTAAATTAAATTTATTGCAGTTCATTCAAATGGTTACAATTGTTTTTCAGTATCATTGAGGCATTCCTAATGCTATTTACGTCAAACTGCATTCGTGTATTAAAATGTGTGCTTAAACATTCGACTATCAAGCAGCAATAATATATATCAGCAATAATAATATAATCTGTCGTCAGTCATTCTTCTAAATTCTATAGTCTGTAATAGATAGGGTGAGACGCAGACTCGATTCGGTAGGGTCTCGAATTCTCGATCTCGAATAGATACAGATTAGGCAAGCGACCGCAACTCACTACGTGACCGGGACTACCCGCATTCAAATATTCTTGGTATATTTCTTTGATCGTGCCCCATTATTATAAATATACACGTACCTACTTCATTTTGCTTTTGGACAGAGTGGGCTAATCATAGGGGTAGGAAATGTTGTAGGTAATTAGGATCTGAATGTGTTGCTTCATTGCAAAACCTTGGCTGAACTTGTTAGTTGTCCTTGTTTAAAGCTTGAGGCACCATATTTACGGGCATGAAATTTGGTGTGGAAATAACGAGCTCTTGTGAGAATTGTTTGGTGCAAAAAAAAAAGGAATAGTACAGACGCCAGCACATCAAGCTACTACAATCTCTGATATTTCTTTAATTGATTTTCAACTTTACCGCTATAGCATTAGTTAAATTTTCCCAATCAACCTTAAAAGGTTGATTGGGAAAATTTTACAGTTTCGGGTAGCTTGACCTGCTGGCGTCTGTACATTCAGTGAAATTAAGAAAACGTAAATGAAATTGTCCTATTAGGATTTGTCTATACCTACGTACTAATTAAATTACATCCCGTTGGCAGATGACTACTATTAATATTTGTCTTAAGGCGCCGATAAACGACTTTAATGATTTTAATCTGAAGATCACGTGCAAACGAGTAATGTTAATGATTTGGAAAATATACCCGTATGTTAAATTAGAGCATTTTCTTAATAACTTAATCTGTGAATTATGTTTATATTACATAGTGTAATTCATTTGTAAAGTTATGTCTAACACGGATAAAAAACTGAGAATCACGCAATAACGATCTAGCGTATTTTTATGAAACCATCACCATTTTAAAGATAATTTAATTAGTATTCGTGTTTTATCATAATACTTACCTTTTGTTTATCCATACTAATATTATACATTCAAAAGTAACTGTCAGTCTGTCTGTCTGTTTGTTTGTTTGTTTGTTACCTTTTCACGCCAAACACTTAACCGATTTCAATAATATTTGGCAAGGCAATAGATGGCATCCTGGGGAAGGACATAGGCTACTTTTTCTCTCAAAAATAATCCTACAAGGGGTGATATAAGGGATGTAACCCAGCATTTCTAAGTTAGGTAAATGAAAATTCAAATTTATGATTTTGGTAGGAAGTAAATAATTATGTGGTTCAGCGTTTTTGAAAAATCATCCCCTAAGGGGGTAATATAGGGGTTGATTTTAAAATACACAAATAGGTAATATTAAATTTTTATGTAACTCTTTGGATTGGAAATGTAGTCATTGTAGTTTGTATATTGAGGTAACGTCTGTCTGTCTGTCTGTCTGAACGCGATAAACTAAAAAAAACTACCGAACGGATTGCGATACGACTTTCACCAATGGACGGAGTGATTCATGAGGAAGGGTTTTGTGTAAATTGACGACGATTGTTGAAGATATCGGAAAAAATCATGCCGACTGGGAGCGCCGCGTAAAACATTGTTTACCTGGTAGTACGTTCCCGTGGGATATTTTCCGATATTCACACGGGCGAAGCCGTGGGCAAAAGATTGTGTGAAACAAATTAATTTGGGACAGCGCTCTTTGATGGCGGGTCCTATTACTGGGTGGACGTACGACGCGTTGCATGAGCTCAGCACAGAATACCCAAGCTAAGTCGTCGCAACTACTCAAGGCCGTTGGCATATATCTGCGTCTTAATACTCGGATATTACCTTCTGGTAATATTCCTAGTAACTACGTTAAGTAGATACTTGCCATATATTCACACCTCATTGAGGTTGCTATTAGGTCCCCAAGTAACAGAGGACGAGATTTTCTCATTTCTAGCTCGTACTAACGATATTAAAATGTATTCTATGTCTTGCATTAAACATATAAAAGGAACACTTTGTAGTAATGGTTAAATTCCTAAAAAAAAAAAAACAACATTCCATAGTTATTCATACAAAAAAGTTTACTTTCGCTTCAATTAAAACGAGTTCCAAACTAAATGTAAAGGGTTCAACTTACAAATTAAATCATTCACCATAATTTGTGTTCTCATTGTAATGTAAATAAACGAAACACATTGTGCTAAAATCTCTGGAATTGTGATGAAATACGACGAAACTTTTAAAGAAGAAACATGTTTTCATTGTTCTCTCTTAGTATATTGTTCGTATTTATGCGATTACGGGCATCTAGCCCAATGCTGGATATACCTAAGGCCTCCCTCCTCGACCGCTACAACGACCGGTCCTAGGGGAGATAACACCATAATAGCAGCACTTGGCAGGGTGATTGGTGATCGCGTGATGTTAATAATACTAGTAAACGTGGACATTCGCCTATCCTCTTTTTTGAACCCTTAATTGACTGAAAAGCTTATTTCATTCGCGTGTGGCATACATTTTACGAATAACGTTGGAATTATGTCGGTAGCATGTACTACAGCTACAGCACCTTATTAAGTACCAGTGCGCACGTACCCGTCAATCCTTGCAAACATTTGACACGCTTTTATTATGCGCACGGTTATGGTGGTTTTCCTGCAAAATCGATGAGAATACGTAGCATTTGCCTTTTCTTCTTTTTTTTTCGGTTCATAATAATAGTAAGTCTCGGATACCATGCCCGTGACTCATAGTCATAACAGAACCGTTGAGGGTATTTCAGAGATATATTATCAAGGAGTTTCATCATGACGTTATTTATGATTTGATAGAGACCTATCTTATCGAGTGTCCTTTACAAAGTGATCGACTTCTGGTAAAACTCAAGTTTCTTTTCATAGGTAGGTACTACTACCTAGGAATGTCGACACTTCGAGGGAAATCATGTTCGTGGGTATTATGGGGCAAGCGGTTCCTGGGAATATTCAGGGTAGAAATTTTCGTTGATAGAATAGGATTTGAGGGACATAAAGAAAGTAGGTTATTATAAACCAGCCAGAAATATCTTCAAAAGACTGATCACAGGCGAGAATAGTAGTGCTGACTAGACAAGCCATCGACAATAACACTTAATGAAGTGACAAGAGATTACCGTCACCTGATAATGAGCACAACGGTACTATAGCTTTATTTCGAGACGAGAGTAAATCCGTTTGTATGTCTGACATTATTAAAGATCTTTGACAGAAGGGAATTATTCAATAGTAAGAGAAAGTCGGTTGGATTCCGAAATAGCCACGGAGTGATGTGAGGGATGTATCCACATCCTCCCAGTCCGTGTCTATTTTACCGCATAGAATATAAAGAGAACTTGTTAGAATTCTAGATTTAAATAGTAGGTAATTGGGAACAAAAATAAAGTAATCGACAGTGGTGGGGTAAATTTAAGGATACGTGTTCTTATTCTTACTTTCCTAAAAATGTTTTTCTGTGTAGAACTAAATATACATCACCGAATTCGTGAAAAGGTCATCCCAATCCATCAAGTTGTTCCCAAGATAATCTTACATCTTTTCTTTTATATAACGTATCAGCTTCAAATTACCTACTGTTCTCGGTAGCGGCATGTAGAATGCCACGAACATCGTCTGCGTACATATTGTATAAGTTAATATCCACGATATAGTTTCTATATAGCCTGCGCTAATGCGTTGGCTCTAAGGTCGAATGTAGGCTTTATGGCCGTTATTCAAGACGCTTCGTGCTTCACGACCACAATATTCATCGGTACGGATTAAATAACTGCCACTTACACAATTTTATAGCCAGTGCTATGTGCCGATATTACTCTAAAACAATTTGTGTAAGAGTTTGTATAATCTTACGCAGCAATTTGCTAATTGGATTATATTCAACTTTAGATCACATCAGGGAATACTAGTCGTAATCTAATTTAGACTTTAAATTCATACGTTATGTGAGTAACATTTTCAACTTTAGTTTCAATACACAGTGGGTCCGTTCCCAAATTACAATTCGTTGAAATTCCACTCGGTAACGTTGAAGTTGTAATGTAGTTTGGCCGCAACAAGTGTGCGGAGCGTACACGGTCGGCCTGTAATTTTGATAATAGTCACGAGGGGCGTGCTGCAGATAAGCGAGATAACGGGCGAGACGGCTCGGCTCCGGCGGCGGTCCGGCCGGGCGGATTACCGGACCGACCGGTCCTCCGGCAGGCATGCGGGTGGTAGGACGTCCTAAAGCCACCCTTTTGGGCGGTTGGTTGAATAACGCCTATATAGTGCCAGTCACGCGCCTCTCCATGGAGTTTCGGAATATCGTACGCAAGTGTTCACATAAGCCCTGTTTCTATGTAGACAACGTAATCTGTATCTTGTCTTGAAGAAGATTCATGTTTCACTTAACTTTTTGGCTAAAATTTTGTTCATTTACATTCTGAAATTCGATATCTTACAAGTTTGTGCTGAAGTGAGATTTAAGAGAAAATGATTCTCTTGGAATATATTTCTGATATCTTCTAGTCTAGTTTATCTACTTAAGATTGTCGAATTCCGTTACGATTGTTATACTTTACCTCTTTATTTTTGCCTGCAATGTCTTCACACATCAATTTCCTTGACCAGTCCATGTTAGTTACGTGATCACCGAGCTGCTGCAGAGCGACCTGCACAAGATCATCGTGTCACCGCAACATCTGTCCGCCGACCACATCAAAGTCTTCCTCTACCAGATATTAAGAGGTGAGTCACGTTTTGTATTATGTAAGTACCTGGCCGACTGAGCTCTGCTCTGATGAAAATAGAGAAATCCCCTTTTCTTTCCCTAGCTAGATCGATTTTGCGCCCCCGTAAACCCCTATATTGCAACTTTCATCGAAATCTTCAGAACCGTTTTCGAGAACGTGATTACAAATATATATTGGTACTCGTATATATATACAAATCGTCGTTGTCAAACCAAAATCTGTTATGCGCAAAAATGATACTTTTGGAATGTTGAAAAAAAAAAAAAGATTTGTAAAATTTTATATGAAGGTGTATTATATCAAATGAAAGCCGTAGATCGTCGTAAAGTGCTCATAGGCACTTAGCAGTTTTTTTTATACGGTAGATATGGCAGTGAACTATAAGCAAAGGTCAAAGAGTCGAAATCTCAAAAAGTGCACATAGCCGATTTTGATTAGACAACGACGAAATATTGTTCATTTAATAGTATAGGATTTTATTATGTTACTAATGTTTTAACTCTATGATATCACCCTATATAGTTATTAAAACAGGTTGAAAAAAGAACATTGTAACCTCTATGGGTAAGTTCTAAACTACCGACAGGATATAGAGAAAAACGCTGAAGAGAACCCTTTTTTTTTGTGGATGGGAAATCATCAAATAACTTCTCCCGCTCTGGGCGGAGCGGGAGGGCAAGTCAGACTTCTACTGACTAAAACCCACCCGTGTTCCTTCAGTGGCCTGTGCCAGGGCCACGGTTACTCTTTCGAACAACCCGCAACCTTGGCGGGGCTGAAGAGAACCCTGAGCTCAGTTTTTCTCTAGGTCCTATTATTCAGAATCTACACACATTGGCTTACTTATATAAAAATTAACCCTGTACACCGAAGCACCGAAGTGGTGATCGTCACACTACGTTGTAAAAGTAGCCTTAAGGCCTTGTTAGTATTATCTTTTAACCGTTTTTAACTATTCCCACGGCTATATGGTTTGTTAAAATGCTGGAAAATGCAACGTTTAATTTCTAATTTGAATAAATATTCACGTAACTTTTTCAGACATAATGTTATAGTATTGGTATGTTATGATGGAATTTTATTTATTACGTCATTTCGTTCAAATATTAGGATTGTCTACAGATATTAGTGTATGTATCTAGATGTTTACTAAGTAAATTGTGATGGCGCCCACGTGGGAATTCTAATGTCGTTCGTAATAGTAGGGAATTTAAATATTTATTGCGTTTATTGGTTTGAACTGTGTAGCTTTTCTTTTTTTTTGTCTTGCTTTAGTGCTAAGTTCTTAGAAGATAATGCATATATTCAGAATTAAATAATCTTACCTCTACATAGCATGTGTCATAAGTGCACTTGTTAATAATTCTGATAGCAGATAGACGTGAATAGTACAAAGGGATGCGCTCTGTAATCGACATGGGAATCGAATGTAAATGAGTCGAATATAAACTTATTATAACATCTGACATATTGTTATTACCCCGTCAGCCACGATTGGCAAGTGAACTGTGATGTTTAACACATAAAAGCATCACCATTTACCGAGTTTAACTAATTGTAAACTTGGAATGAATGAAAGGCAATTGCATGCAGCTCAAATGAGAATGCTTAGAGGGATGTGTGATGTTGCGCGAATGGATAGGATAAGAAATGAGTATGTTAGAGGAAGTCTGAAAGTGACACTGGTGACGGAAAAGTTGAGTGGAAATCGATTGTCATGGTATGGGCATGTGATGCGGAGGAATGCGGAAAATTCATCACTCAGGAAAGTTTTCAGTACGAATATGGATGTTTACACGAGTAGGGGAAGACTGTGTGAAATATGATATGTCTAGAAAGGGAGAGACTACCGAGATCACGACTAATAGAGAAGTACGGAAGAAAAAGTAATGTTGCACCGACCCCAAATAAATTGGGATATGGGCAGGAGAATCATGATCGAATTGTAAAGTTGGTAACTAGGAAACAGTTTTCTGAATATTTTTACTAAACTCTTAAAATCTAAACTCTATATGTCGAAACATTTACATAGCATAACCACGAACAAACAACGAATATATTTCTTTTATGATCATTAATAATGGTGGTGAAAGGGAGGCAGGCACTTATACAGTCCAAATGGTCCATTTGAAAGGGCTGCGATAGCTATACATCGGCCTTTGCTGAGACTTTCACAATTACAGGATCGGAGTAAGGAAGGGCAACGGGCAACCCTATCGGTGTTGTTACTAACGAGGAAAATTCCAACAGCTTTACATAGCTTTAAAATGTTTCAAACAATACAAAGTATTTCTTTGAGAACTTTTTTAAAGAACAACTCCTTGGCGCGTCAAAGCGAGGAATTTTGTATCACCGGAAGCCGAGAGATTGTAAAATTAAAAATGGTGGAGTTTTGCGATTTTCGATTGCATTACTGCGACAGCCGGAACGGGGTAATAACATTTGGCTCGTCTGATTCATGCTCACATGTCTGGTGGTCACAAACCGTACATTTCACTCCATTGTATCATGGCTCATTAATATGCGAACCCCGCCCGTTACTTTAATACTTAAAAATATTATATTTTCATTATTTTCGGTATCGTATATACAGATCTCGTTTCACGTTACATTGGGAATTCGGAGCTTTTGTTGTAATTTCTGTAAATAGAGAATGACAGAAAAAAGGTATCGAGTATTAATCTTCGGGACCCTCCTATCTATATCTATCTAACTAGCTGTACTGCCCCACTGCAGGCCCTTTTCCACACAATTCTGCCTATTGCTGGTGTCGGCCAGACCTTTCGGTAGGAGTTAAGTTCGTCCCGCCATCTTAGTCTCGGCCAGCGGCGATGCGGCGTGCGTTTATTGGGACCCGGTGGGAATCGGTGGTTCTCTTAGCCTATTTGTCATCTGACATGCGGCAGACATGTCTGGCCCAGTCTCGCATGAACTTAGTGGCTTTCTGGGTAACGTCCGTGATCTTGGTGTTCACCCAGGATATTGCGCACCATGGCTCAAACCTCGAGCTTAGACCTGAAGTTCAAAGACCAGGTTTGAGCACCGTAAGTGTGAATGGGGAGAGTCCATAATTTTCCGTTTGAGACATAGTTGTAGATCTCCTTTTAGAAGATCTTTCATTGACGAATAGCTCTTCCAGGCGCTCTCGGCGCGTCGAGCAACTTCTTTACCCTCCTATATCGAAGTAAACTGTAGGATTCTCTTAGAAGTGCCCAAAGCAATGTTCATTGAAGCTCTAAGTCCCTGGAACCGGCAAGCTTGTCATTCTTAATCTACTAATGCTATGATGCCTTCTAAGAAATCTTAGTCGTATCAAAATTAACTTTTTGCCTAACATAATGGAACTACATAGAATCCAATAACCGAAGAGCTAAGTTGCACTTGCTATACTAATCATATGTAGTAGATAGCTATCATTATTTATGACATTAATTACCCAAAGCGAATATCCAGTGCAATATCTATTCATCATTAATTAACATCAATCACGATTACACTGACGCTCATATAAACGACACATTGCTATTATTTATATTAGAAGTTCAGCAGATGACCAGATACGAAGCAAAAAGAGTAGGTACGAGTATATGAGGATCGTAGCAGATTGCGTTCTGTAGTTTCTGCCTACCCTCATGGGAAGAAGGCGTGAGTATGTGTAGATCACAACATTCTCAACCAGTTTCCAATTTAAATACGTGTAGCACCTGTCGCCATGTTTTTTGTCCTACACGCTTTAAGGCTTAGCGGTTTCGTCGCAAAATGTCAGAATGTGATAAATATCACGAGCACACGGCTTTTCGACATGACATTAATATTTGACGAGCTGCACTTTTAACTTCAAACTTCCTGCAAAAGTGTAGAATATTGCTCCAGCAAATACGCTTTTGTTATTATTAGCTTTTGCAATGCTACGCGTGCCGGTGTATTTCGTATCCGCTTTTATAAGATAGAGCTCGTTTTATGATCGAATGCTTAATGGAAACTTCTTTAATGGATATCTCTTTCAAAGTATCCAACTTTTTCCATTAGCACGCTATCGGCTATGGCTTTATTCGATGTACTTAAAATATGCCGGCTTAAAAATTTATGGAACAATAAACACTTCGTTTCAGCCATTTATATAAATGAGAGAAATATGTTGAATTTGTCCAGCAGCTTAGTAAACAGTTGCGGTTGATTGCGGCCGAGCTCGGACTGTGCGCGCCGATAAATACGAGTTTATAACAAACCGAGTAGTGAGCTCCTCTGAGACCAGCTCGTGCTCGAGCCGAGACAGCGCCGCCGCTGAGTCTCACAGCCCGAACACGCCAACTTCTACCTGCCGTAAATCAATTAAAACTGCCAAGTGCTACCAACTTCCAGCCCCGGACAAACGGCAAGGCGCCACAAAAACTACTGCATTACCTTTCCACCGCTCAAAAGACACTTTATGACGACTAATTCCGCCACCATTAAGCTCACTTCAAACTTTTAAAACCGGTCACTATGTATGCTAATGTAATCCACTTTCGCAGATGAAAAGAATCGCCTCGCAGCCGTCGCCGCGTCTCCCGATTTCGTATTATTAATTTGTGCAATTATTCGTGCAGTGCCAAGAGATTTCCCGGGAGTAGAACGCGCGAAGGGAATCTAGAAAAATGCGGTCGTTAAGTCCCCACCGCCTCGGCTGGCGCGTTTAATTAAAAACTTTATAGTTGCACCGCCTTGATGGCTCCGCTCTAACTGAAATCTCATAGACAACCGCACTCCTGTACTAAATGCAACTCTTTTAATCACGATACAGCTTGGAGAAATGTAATCGATACTGCATCAGCGTATTTGAATGCATCACGTGATATTTTCTACGGAAACGGTTACTAATGTGGGTAGTGTGCGTGTATGTGAATGCAACCATCGCGATTAGGGGTGACACGCGACTCGGATAGTTTTAATATTCTGCTCGCTCTTTAGATTAAACTTGCTCGTCGCTTTTGTCTCATTCAGCGTCCAACGAACAGGGGAAGCGTTTTAATGAAACCCACGTGTAACCTGCGAGTAATGAGGAATGAGTGAATAAAATATACATTATGTTCTACATTATCCTAGAGCATCAATTTGTTTCAATTCATGCTTAAAACGATAAAAGTTTTTATGCTGAGTTCACGTCAATTATTCAGGAAATGTGACTCAGACAGATGGTACTTCATCTAATGGTAGCAAGGAAATGTCGGATTGTGTAGAATGCAGTTTGACTTATACGTTTAAGTTAGTTGTGCATATTTCGCGCGTCTCGGCCATGCACCATTGTGCAAGGGCGCACACCGGGCAGCTATGTTAACCTGGCGAGCCCGGTCGCCGGTCCAGTTGTCCTGCCCGATATTAATTATGTATGGATTGTGGGGCCACGGCCCGGCTCAGCCCCATATCTGCTATATACGAGTAGTTCGAATGTTACATTCACAGGATTCTCATCTGTCATCGTTATTCACAGTTTTTAAATATTATTAAGTAAAGCGGCTTCTTATTTTTAGTATGCGAGTAAGGTTTTCGTAATAAGACATTCAATAATGGAGTATTTATTCATCAACGAGCGAATGGTGATTGATGATTTTATTGAGATATATACACAAGTTATGAAAATGAATCAAAGTTGCATGAAATCAGTACGCGAACTGAGTGTTAGATTTGAAGTTTATTACGAACAGGCATCTAATAAGATTTCATTACATATGTATTTATTTATATCAAATTAAAGAAACCTCGCCAATTCTACCGATATAGGCGTTTAATTAATTTTATTTACGTATCCAACGAAAAGAACAGATAAGATCGCGCGCTGCGGCTGCGGCCTCGGCGCGGCGGTAACGAGCAGAATTATGGAAAGGCGCCGCGCTGCTGACGACCTACGTCTACACTCTAACATTATTTATACGCAAGCTTTTACCTCCAGCCCCCCAGAAAATCACCACGCACACCCCAGTAATGTAAGCTACCGAGGATTTGCTCTGATAAATAGCAGGCTTCCGTTTTGTCGCCACCTCCAATGACTTTTCTAAAGAATAAATTTAAAAATTCAATCGCGCTGCTGACCATTCGACGCTCGCTTGCGGAAAATGTTGAATAGAATTTCTATATTTGCAAAGAAAGCCACGTTTGGACCGATTCTGAACAGAATTAGATTAGGAAACATTTTCGAAAATAATTACGATTATAAAGGAATTGGCACAAGAAAATAATGTATTGATAGAACACGAAGGAACCGAAGGCGACGACGCCGGTCGACGGAAAAACCCCTAAGTGGAAAGGCCTGCTGGTGTCTCGTTCGCTCCCTCTAATGGAATTTACTTCAGGCTGTCTTGTCGCCATCTGCAAAATAAGCCCCTTTTATGTATGAACGTGTACACACTACTTAGGAAATTAATGAAACATTAAAACATTTAGAAATGCGTCCTTATTTCTCTATTTAGCGCTATAATACGTTGTGATATGTGAGGACGGTTTTGTAACAGGATGCACATGACATGTATAATCTCCGAATACATGTTCCCCGAAATCCCACTGTGTCAGTCCTGTGATCCGTATAATTCGTCAGAGGACAGCCAAACGGCTACACTGACATAATTGTATCGGTGCTCATCCTTGACAGTGTTACCTTCGTAATCTCTTCCTGGTGCGTCCGTAAATATATACCACAGAAACCTTTCTAGCGACCACAAGCTATTTCTTTATCTACGCGACATGCAGATAATGTCGTGATTTGTTCCAATAACTTATCCCACTAGTTTGCTTCCAGAAAGCTAAGTTTATCGTATGTTGACTGAAAGATAACCTAAGCAGTTTTCTATTAGAATGTTTTATTTAATATCAGGTAACAATACCACTGACATTTTGTCATATCAGAAATGGCTTTTTAGATTACGGCAAATTTATTTTGTGATAAATAGCGGAGCACTGATAAAGTGAGATTCATAATTCCAATTTAGTTTCATAATTGATGGCGACCGCGGCGCTTTGATGAGCCTCTTCTCTTTGACGTCGGATCCCTAACGGTGCGCACCAGTTTTGTCGCGTTGGGCGTTAATTGAGAAAGCTTCATCCGCCACCGGAGCCGGGAGCGTGAGATCGGGACTCACGCGCTTACAAACTCGACTCTTGTTTGTTCAACGTACTGCGCGTGAACAAACATTGCGGTGTGAAGCGATTTACTGTTAAGTGTTACTATTGTACTAGTATCTCCGGGAGCATTGATTTTTATTGGTCTACTTATGACGCGATTCTCAAATCGAAGCCATTGACTCCTCGTCGGTCGTCCTTTGTTTACGAGAATTCCTTCACGCTATAAAATAATACACTTTTATATTAGACAAACGTTGTCCTGTCAAAATTCATACAAAGTTCCCATAGAAAATGCACTTTCAGTTTTCCCGAATTATCCAAAGTTCCCGGCAAGTTTTAAAACATTTTCTTTCATACAAACCTTGTCCTGACAATTACAAACACAACAAAAAAGTGATGTGATGCGATGATTCTGAAGTGATGCGCGTACATACATTCGGCAATTGATTTTTATTTATATAGATTTAATAGGGTCTCCTTTACACGAACTTTATGGTTGCGGTGAAAGCGAAAGAATTGGACTCGGCGAACGAGCAGTCATTAATGTTGGAGTGGCGGAAACTTTGATTGGGTGCCATTGCGGGGTTACAATTAAACTGTAATGGCGATGGTTGGCGGAGCATTGTGCCCTGGCGTGGTCGCTAGGAGTCAGGACCACGTCGCGGTCGGACGCGCGGGCGCGTGCGGCCGTCGACCTGCAAGTAATGGACTCGCCTCTCAATAAACAACATTTACGCGCTACTTTTCTCGCCCCCTTGCATTATTGCTGCTTTGTTCTCAAGTTTTTACGCCCTCTGAGACTATTTATTATGAAAATTTTGTGGCAGACTCGGCATAAATGTTGAGTAGATTATAGATTGCGACTTGCTAGCTGTGTCGCTTCGCTTGGTTACGGACAGTTTATCTTCATGGTCTGGTTTTGTAAAAGAAAAGTGCAGACGATTGGATAAAACGTCACACACGACTCCTTTGAGTGGAATCATAAATTTACATTCATACATAGTTCCCGGTTGCTCTTACGTCAATTCATTGCTAATGAGCTCAAAGTGTTTCATCACGTGGTTTAATACTCGGAGGCATTCGTGAGATAATGTGTGAAATTCGGGGCCTCACTCTTTTATTATAGTAACGGTATTTCGCGAAGTTAGTTAGCTCATTTCGTCCAGGTTGCGTGGTTTTATGATAAAACTCGGCCGAGTTGCGTGTACGTGAAAACTGCGGTACACCCGCTGGGAAATTAAACTGGTTGCGAGTGCGACGCGGCGAGGTGTCCTTAATTTGTTTTGGCACAGACAGTGCTGGGGGGCATCGCTAGCTTCGTCGTAATCGTAATGCTCGTCTGTCAGACGCTGTCCTGCACACAGCACAGGCCTGTTGGAATATTGCGGACCTCTGAACTGATTTGATAAGTTGTAAGAGAGGTACGATAGTTAGTTGGTGGTGTTTCCGTTGAAGATGTACGTACCTATTAAACTAATATTGTCAATTTTGTTGATATTGTTTTCATTATTAGGTACTTAATTTACTTTTAATAATGTTCGTGGAGCTTCGTTAAGTCACTAGTGAGGACAAAGTTTTCAACGCCACATGAGTAGCAAATACCTATCAAAAGATGTCTTGTAACTCGTGGAGATATGTATGTTAGTTATAGGTTCTCGGTTTTTGATTTCATGAACATTCATGTATCTTATGATTACGTATTTATTATTAAGGCATCAGCCTTGCAAGGTATTTGAAGTAAATATAAACATAACTTTATTCAAAATTCATTGTGAACTTGAGCATTCGAAATGTCGGTAACTTGGCAAAAAATGTAATGAACTTTATATTTTTGGATATGAATAACTTTCCAATTTAGGGATTGCGTGAGGTAGGCTACCCCGAATACCGGTATTTCTGAATAGGAAAATCCAATTTACCTTACTGATGTAAGATTCTTTTCTGTTTTTTTTTTTGCAGAGTTACTTTCACGAAATCACAAAAACTATGCAAATGCTTTATATTAGCCACCTTTCACTTACAAATTTTACCTTACTGATCTAAGATTATTTTCGACATTTTCTAGAGTTACATTAACGAAATCACAACAACTATGCAAATGCTTTAGATTAGACCAAACAAATACTGTCAAATTGCCCGTATATTAGCCTGCTCTAAAATCTCATATTATATTTACTTGCGATACGTTTCAAAGGCTCCAGCTCACGTTCGAGAAAACACAATGCTAAACGGAGCGAGCTATGTCCCGTCTAATGAGATGTGTTCTACTATGTACAGAACTTATTTGTATCTTTTACCTCTCGTGTTGGCACGAGCTTTATGATTATAGTCCATGTGTTGATACAATGATAAGCCTTAGGTACTGTGTGTGTCTCCTATATATTGCCATTAGGGCATGCAATATTCGTCTGATTTTAGGATTCGAGTTTTTCGAATATTTATTCACAAACTATTCGAATAATTCGAGTTTTTTAGAATTTTTCGTATATTATTAAATATCGTGTATCATAAATTATTAAAACAACAAGTATTTTAATTAGTTTTTCTTTTAATTATAAACATAATTCAAAAAACACAAATAACTAAGAAAAAAATACCTTAAATATTTTTTATTTAAATAGAAAGATCGAAGGAAACTGAGCGCGTCTAACGTATCGTCGTTAAAAGAACAATGTAAATGGTTACAAAAAAAACCTATTCCCTGAAAATACGCGTTCGAGCTCGACACTGGATGGAAAGTAGACATTTAACTGACAATGAAGGTTTCAAACTGCCTGCTCGGCGCACAGGCACAATATTGTCAATGCTTCAAAACCTTTAAAATACTCCACAACAGCCTTCGTGTATTCCAATATTACCTCAAAGTTATGAAAATGGCCGATGCGCAGTGTTGTCGCCCATGTATTAGGGTTGCCATACGAATAAAAAAACTGCCAATCAAACAAATAACATTATTCGTAAAACTCGAATACTTAGTCTTCTAGTATTCGAATAGTAAAAAAAACGAACACTCGAATAACATGCCCTAATTGCCATGCACGTACTCGTATACCTATACCTTGTGGACGCAGGTATTGATGGACGCAGACAATGCTGGATCATTATTGGGAAATGAGATCAGTCTTTGGCAGTGTAATATGGGGTAAGCAGACCAAATATGAAAGGCGAAAAGTCAAAGCTTGGAAGAGGCCACTAAGAGGATTATCGCTGGAATATTGGAGTTTCGAAAAAAATATGTATTAGTTTAACAGTGTTGCGATTAATGTCTTTGTGAAAACCTGATTGCCAACTTTGAAAAGGGTAGCGCTCAGTCCACGGATATAACTTATTAACAGCATTCGCAATCCGTCGTCCAGTTCCATTTCGATTATTTATTGTTCTTTTTCAACTGCAGCCGTCACCGTCATCCTGTACTTTGAGTTTGTATTTTTTATACTCATCACTAAAACAACTATTTTCGACTTGTTTGTTGTATTATGTAAGGTGATTGATTGGTAATTAGTGACATACTTAATCACATGATTGTCCTCATGACAACAAAGAACTTTTACGGGACCAAACCAGAAATCGCGAAAAAAAATCTGCTGCTCCCTACATTTTGACGAGTTATGCGAACATTAATGTATGGGACAGCTGTTTTTTTTTTTTTTCGTGAATTCAGGTTTGATTCCACAGTACAATCACGTGTTTAAGTATCGGTCACTAATTAGTAATTACCAGTCACCCTATACAAGGTATAACTTAAACAACGCATAGCCTCTTAAGGGGTCATTATACTCATCATTATGAACAACTTTTACTATAAGACCATACACGAAATCGCAAAAAATAATCAACTGTTGAATACATATTGATGAATTATGCGAACATAAATGTACTGAACAGCTGATTTTTTTTCGCGATTTCAGGTTTGGTCCTATAGTAAAAGTTGTTTATAATTATGAGTTCAATGATCCCTTAAGAGGTTGTGCGTTATTTAAGTTACAGGGTGAATATTTGACCTTTTAACCGCCCGTCATTACCTTCCGCCAAAAGTTGATGAAGGAGAATATATTTAATGAAATATTTCAGCAATTCCTGATTCTGGTCCTTAAGCAGATTCTGGGAATTGATGAAATATTTCATTAACGATATTCTCCTTCATCAACTTTTGGCGGAAGGTAATGACGGCGGTTAAAAGGTCAAATATTCACCCTACACCTTGTATATTAGGTCTTTACCTATGAAATTGCCGATTTACATAGAAAAAAATCAACAATTTTTTAAAAAGAAATATTAACGATGCACTTTTGCCATTTTAATGAAAGTTGATTGATGCCTCTGCTATAGATATCCGGGGAACGGGAATCGATAAATTCTTTAAAGGCGTTTTTCACCGCCTCGTTGGATTTGAAATTTTTCCCCGGGGCTCAGTTGAGATAAAAAATTCCAGAACGGAAGCGATCAAATCAAAAACGCACCGTGCGTTCACTTGCGGTATCTTGTCCATACCATAGACGTCGTTAATATTGCGTGCTGTCTGTGTTGCGTTGAGGCCACGACGGAACTCGTATTCGAAAATAGCGCGCAATTTCGATTTTTTTCATGGTTACAGAAACATCGATATTAAAGAAAAATCGTATGGCAGGAAAACAAATGAACAACAGATTCTTTTTTAAATGTCATACTATATTATAAAATTAATTTGAATTTGGAATTCTAAATAGAATGAAAGATATTGATCTTCACACTATCACTACCTAAAAAAATGCCGATTTTCGGTATCAAAAATCGGCAATTTCATAGGTAAAGACCTATTATTAACGTCCTCTCTTGAATTGTGCCTTGTGAGTGTACAAATTAGGTAAATAGGTAATGCTTTGAGATTCTTTTTTTTATTATTTTAGTGTCAGTTCCAGTCTACCAAGTAGTGACGTATCGGTACAGACGTAACATGATATAAACGTCAACTAAAGTCTAAAACAAGCCGAAACACGTCATCAGTAGCTTTGCCTGTGAACTCTTTCTGTCATTCCCAGCCCCCTTTCCATTTGGGTCAATAAGCACAATGCATCCCGCACATCAACGGGTCCCGTGACAATCGGATAGCTTGACATATCTGCCTGCCGTGAAACGTGACTTGTGAGTACTTATATGGGCTTATGATCAATATTATCAAATCAGCTTGTATCTATGCGTCATTGGGCTTTCCAATGTCAAGTCAAAGGAGAAAACGCTATGCTTGGCAGATGCTAGATATCTATACGTGTTTTTTTGATATACCATAACTTTGGGGTATTAATGAGACCATCATTTTGAACAACTTTTACTATGGGACCAAACCTGAAATAGCGAAAAAAAATCAGCACTTCCCTACATTTTGATGAGTTTTGCGAACATAAATATATGTGACGGCTGATTTTTTTATCGCGATTTCACGAAGTCACGGGCAGAAGCTAGTAGTATATAAGCATGAGCAACCGTATTCTGACGTTGTTAGTAGATAAGGATACTGCTGCCCGCCGCGCGACGCGACTCGTAGAACAATTTCTATGAAAACTTCATGGAGATTGTTCTACCAGAATCGCGTCGCAACGATTGCGTCGCACCTGTCTTTGGAAGCCTTTATTTGTTTAACATAAAAACTTTTTAGCAAAAAATAAAAGCGACTTCCAAATTAAAATCCTACTACAAAGTGAAAAATAACTTTAATTTCGGTAGTCGGTGTCTTTGGTTTTGTAATTTCGTTTTTTGCCACCGATTTGCCAAATTAAAATTATTTTTAATTTTGTAGTATTTTGATTTGGAAGTCGGTTTTATTTTTTGCTAAACAGTTTTTATTTTTCACTTTTTAGTTGTGGTACCTACCCCACAAAAAATCGAATACTACTACCTACTATGTAAATAACAGTGATAGGAAGTTATTAAAACATCATCCGCATAGATTTAAACATCATCCACATAAACTAAGTGAGGAAAAATACGCATTATTGAAGCTAACTCAAAAACTACCCAAGCAAAGTTAATAAAATTTATACGGGACCACCCTTGGGATATCTCCTTTCCAACAAAAAAATAATCATCAAAATCGGTTCATAAACAACGAAGTTATCCGCGAACACACATAAAAAAATACATATATACGGTCGAATTGAAAAACCTCCTCCTTTTTGAAGTCGGATATAAATCAATGTGTAGGAAAGGATAACATTTACCGGAAACCGCACGAAACTGCTCAACAATTGCCAGCCATGAAACGTGACCTAGTAATATGATCGGTAGCCTAAAAATAACTACCTAGGGGAACACTCCAGCCACATCCTATCTAGAGCAGAGTAAACCGGATCCCCTAGAAACAAAACTTTTGATTAGAACTAACATAAAGCGGCCAAATTGTGGATCTTAGCGGTTATGATCTCAAAGCCTTGAGAGATGGTCGTCAATACAATGGACAATAAATTCATTGATCTTCCACTCATATCCATTTTCAATGATGTTTACAAGCGAGCGAGGTATTCGGACTCCGAATGCTCTCGGAATTTCGGACACGACATTAATGTGATGTTGCAGTTGGTTTAGATGTTTATTACTAATCAGTGTGCTACAATTTGCAATGTATCCCAACAGAAATAAATTCCTGTTTACTCCGCTAATATTAGCAGCGATATTTAAATGTATTTCCCCATACATACTCCAAAGAGAGAGCTCTTTGAAGTATGTATGGGGAAATTTGTTGCTAGGCAAAAATGCACTTTGAATTTTGAGATTTCCATTTTATTCTTCAGTCCTTACCTGAGCAAGACTTTTATACAGATCCTGCACTTAGAAAATATGTATGTATTGATTTCCTTTCTGTTTGAAAGGTGAAGTATTAGAATAGCATGCATTAGTAAAACTCTGAGAGCTTCCTGTTGCATTATACAATGCAATATGAATTCATCATTCTCGTGCCCTTATTTCAATTTATTTAGGGTCGGCGCAACATGTCCCTTTTTTCCATACTTCTCTATTAGTCGTCATCTCGGTAATCACCCCCTTCCCAGCCTCTGCGTTATGAATTGATCGGTATTTATTCAAGTTGCGATAATTATTTTCTTTGTTGTCACAGTTACTTGCGAGCGCAAGTTCTTTAAGGCTCGCGAGACAGACGCGACGCCACGACTGCGCGTCGTGACTTTGGTGGTACAGACGCCAGCAGGTCAAGCTACCCGAAACTGTCAAATTTTCCCAATCAACCTTGAACTTAATGCTTTAGCGATAAAGTTGAAAATCTGTCAAAGAAATTTGATAGATTGTAGTAGCTTTATGTGCTGGCGTCTGTACATATTCTATGAAAACTTCATTAAAATTGTTCTACCGGTGTGGTGTCGCGCCTGTCTGTGGGAGCCTATATTATATTCGAGATATTCTACCGATAGTAATACATATTTCTCACTACCGATTTTTATAGCTTACTTTTATTTCTATAAACATCTTATCAACGAGAGATCTACACTGTTATTTTTATTGCATCACTTAAGCCTTATATACATTTCTATACCATAGCTTCTACAAACACCATTCTACATTTTCAATCCCTATTGTCTCCAGGTCTGAAGTACTTGCATTCAGCTCGCATTCTCCACCGGGACATCAAACCTGGCAACTTACTGGTGAACAGCAACTGCGTGCTAAAGATCTGCGACTTCGGACTAGCCAGGGTTGAAGAACCAGATGCCAGCAAGAACATGACGCAAGAAGTCGTTACGCAGTATTACAGGTATGCAGATTTGCTATGCTCAGAATATTGAAGTTTGAGAACGAAATTGAGCCTGTAAGAGTGAAATTTTAGTTCATAAAATACACCAATATCGACTAAAAATTGATGCATACACATCCTACTTCCTACTATCTTACTAATATTATCCTACTGATATTATAAATGCGAAAGTTTGTGAGGATGGATTTTGATGAAATTTGACACACCTATACAGTATGTTAACCAACAGAGGGCGTTCCCGTTAACCCGCAATAGTATAGCATCCATACATGCTAAAAAAAATATTACCATTCGAAAACAAAATGGTTTTTATTTTTTTTAATATTAAAATATTCACTAAAAATGTTAAATTGATACGTAAAAGAAACACTCTGTACACGCGTACTTGAAGGACGGAAACATCGCAATTTAGTTTTTATTTTTAGTGAATATTTTAATATTAAAAAAAAAATAAAAACCATTTTGTTTTCGAATGGTAATATTTTTTTTAGCATGTATGGATGCTATACTATTGCGGGTTAACGGGAACGCCCTCTGTTGGTTAACATACTGTATATAATTTATAACCTGGATTAACACATAGGATACTTTTATCCCTATATTCCTACGGGTTTGAGAATTACGCGGGTGAAACCGCGGGGTGCTGCTAGTCGTTTATATATGGACAAGTTCTAGCTGCACCCCGCATTTTCACCCGCATAAACCTCAATCCTGTGGGAATATTGTGCCAAATTTCATCCAAACCCTTGCCGTTATAGCGTGAAAGCGTAGCAAACAAACAAACTCACTTTCGCATCTATAATGTTAGGATTTAATTACATTAACTATACCTAATCACTAATCACAGTGAAGTAATAACATAATCGTCAATTTCAATTGAGCCTTTTCACGGGGTAAACTAATTCCAAAAATCAATTGTTTACTTTTCTATATAAATGATCGATTAATGATGTCGTATACAGAATTAGAAATCAGAGTTTAGGTACACTGAATTAGTGTAATTCATAAAACTGCCCAATATAATACGTTCTTATCCACTTACTAACAACATCGTTATACAAAATAAACTGGACGTGGTAAACAATTTTATAATCGTCCAATTTCACAATAATCAGTCTATTTACATTGTTTGAAAATGCAATTGAAATTAACTATAGTTACTGTTCCTGTTAAACTGAACTTGACTGCTACCATATTGGCATTATTATGTAAATAGAGACTTATTTTTATTTGAATACGAGCGTGTCTTCAAAATAACCCATGAATTTATTACTTGTGAGGGAAGGCACGTGTGATAAATTGATAATTGTTCGTTTTAGTAATTTCTAAAGTGCCTATATATTTTCGTGGACGTCCACAGTATCACGATACCACAGGAAATAAAATGTTTTGAAATATACAGGATGTATCAGAGACGAGTGATCAAACTTAAGGGTGTGGCCATCAAACTGGATAACTTTTTTGCCGGGAAAAACATCGTAATCGTGAAAAAAAAAATTCAGTCGTCCCATACATTTGGTCAAGTAGGTATTGAAGTTTTGTACGGGACAACTGATTTTTTTTTGACGATTACGATATTGGTGGAAATAGTTGTTCAGTTTAATGGTCTGTACCACACTCTTAAGTTTGATCACTCCTGTCTGATACACCCTGTATTTATTATTTATTTAACACATTATCTGCTTAATTCTTTATGCAAACCCTTCTTTATGCTACACCCTTGCCGACCCTTATTTTACGATGTTTTCGAAACAATAGAGATGCACAACGAATGCACAGGTGCGGCGCGCCGCACTCGAAGAAAGTTATGTAAATTGTATGGACGCGCATACGCGCCGTCAAGCACCTGATGAACGTCCGAAAACGCGCATGTGCGTCTGCCGCGCCTAATGTATTAAACTTGTCACACTCAAAAAGGTACAAAGGCGGACTTAATGCCTTAAGCATTCTCTACCAGTCAACCAAGCGTAGTGAAGAGATTAGATGGCAGGTGCTGGTGCAGTTTGAAAGGAACAATAATAAAAAATATATCATAAAGAATTATAAATAGAACATACCTATATATAGAGAGATATGCTTGCACCAAACACAAGTACATAAATAGGTAATAAACTACTCGAGAGAGAAAGAGGTGTTGATATGACTCTACGCTATTTATTTTAAAATAACTCTGCAATATATGAAGACGCTTTTAAATTTCCGTCCACGATAAGGTTATAACGTGCACGTATTTCCATACATTATGGACGTGGTGTGGACGTGGACATCCATGATAATATAGCCACGTTAGAA
This sequence comes from Dicycla oo, assembly GCA_948252095.1. Classification (NCBI taxonomy): domain Eukaryota; kingdom Metazoa; phylum Arthropoda; class Insecta; order Lepidoptera; family Noctuidae; genus Dicycla; species Dicycla oo. Next base: position 26,593,388 of record OX411718.1, read on the forward strand.
CGTATAAAAGCGCCCAACATGCTAATTATAATCAAGAAATGACCCAGCCAAAGTATTGTAGTAGGTATTTGGCGAGTACCAATGAACAAATAAGTTTCACGGAAACTATCCAGACCACTTGTTTGATTACGATTAGATGGTAACATATCTAACTCAAGTATAGACAAATGCCTGATTTCTTTTAATTAGGTATGTTAAAACTTAACAGTATTCACGGCCAAAATTTTGACTAGGTAAACTAAACTAGCGAGTCAACAAGACGCGGTTAACTTTATCCGAACTTTGCTGTAAAGGTCACACAAAACCACCTGTTAATTTGAATTAATATTAGTTTAAAACGTAGGTTGACGTAGGTGTGCCCTCCATTAGTAAAATGTTGAATACCTCTGTGAGAGCAACTGTCATTAGTAAGAACGTTTCTGAGTTGGCCGTGGAGTGTTGTCAAATGAGGACAGTGTTCAGGGTTAAGTACCTCTTTTCTTTTCTATTTATTTTAAATTATATTTCTATTTCTCAAGTTCATATGAATATCAGTATCTCTATAGAGATGTTCCAAGATGGTTAAATATTTCATTCATCCCGATATCTCCAATTTTACTGTTTCTCCTAGTACCTAATGTTTCGAGAAACCAACTCCTTTGTGTAAATATCGTCAGACATTCATCTTTATTAAAACATCACAACGTGTTTGTGTTCCTACTGTTCTTAGAAACACAGATTTGCCTTTCCCGGAACGTTTATTCGGTTATTTGTGCACGTCTATTTAATCAAGCAATATATAAATCCAATATAAGATTAAATAGTGTGTTTCTATGTTAACACGAAGAAAAAACTTATATCAGATAAGGAAGTTTTAATGTGTTTTCAACTATCTCGAAACACGAGTTCGTGCAATGTTGAAAAGATTCGCCAGCCAGGTTCGTAGTGGCACTGATTGTTCAGGATCCGCCGGGCGCACCTAAGGCGAGTATTGTAGTGAAATGGTCGTTTTTGAAAGCCTAATGCTTTTAAATGAGCCTACAGAAAATGAAAACCGTGATTTTTTTTAGTATAAGTACTTCAATCTGAGCATTTCAAAATTTTAAGCAACATTAAATAACATGCAAAAATATTATTGAAATGAGGTTGTTTTCAACTTTAAATTCGCTACTGCTTCTCTACAACTACAAGTGATATTTCCACGGCTTAGCGACGATAATATTGGTAAATCACTTATCTTACAACTGTGCGTTTTTTTTTTGTTTTAAAATAATAACAAGTTTTTACAGAACGCAACTTTAATAGCCGAAATTTTAAAATATTCGCTAGCGGATCCGTGCGACGACTGTATAGGACTACGGGTCAACGACTATACTCACCTTAAGTGTCATCATTCGTACAAACCCTTTTTTCAATAGTCCATAATTGTTGGACGTTTGTTCCCTAGAATCTTGTGAAGTGCCGATACGCGGCGCGAGTCTTGGAGGCAATTACCAACATTTCATTCAATTATTTACATAAATATTGTTTCGGGCCATAACCTTTTCACCCCCCTAAACCTTTACGAAATGAGACAATTTTGGTCTCATTACATTCTCATTACTCATTATTTTTATTTTTTAGTTAATTCAATTTAGTTTAATTTAAAAAAAAAAGAAAAAAAACGCTCGAGGAAGTTTTTATGTCAAAAATAATACATATTTAGATGCTAATAACTTATACAGTATGCAATATTTCTTTATAATAGAAACGTACGGTCCTAATTTTTCATTATACCTACATCATTTCCAAAAATTATGATAATTAATTAGACTATGTTTACGGAGGAGAAATGTTATCGCTTTTTGTATGAAAATTTACAGCTTCACAATCCTCTTAACGTCGATTACTCTTGCTCCATTCTCACGAACTGTTCGAAACGTGCAGCGAAGCGTTTCATGGTGTTGAATGAATAAAAAGTTGAATGAATGAACGAATGACCTGTGCTTTGTTCACCGCAGTTTTGAAAGTAGAACGCCGCAACCGTGTGTGCCGAAAACATCAGTAGGTACGCGGCGGTTTCGCCAATGTTTAGCCAAAAAGGTTCACGTGCATGTTAAGTCGACGGTAGTTGCAGAAGTCACGGTCGCCGCCCACATTTCATACGCTTACAGAATACCCACCATATTTTCACAAGCACCCTCTTTTGCCCTTGTTTGCTTACGTGATCCCGTTTCCCTGTGTTATGTTTTGTATTTCATTTTAGCTTATCAAATGAATGCGGTTTCGTACCGCATGCAAATGTATATAAACCAAATGTACCTACTGAAATATATGTAAATTGGTATATATATCCGACATCTCATATGTAGGTACACGCACAGTTTGTCACGTTTTCAGGGGACGGATTAAATTTTAAATTGGAAATATTGTTTAGCTTTATTGAAAACGCATAAAGTGGTACCCATAATTAAACTGGAATGGCTTTGTTTACTCGTCTCGGTGTCACAACCAGTTTATTATTCATGCGCTTGTGCCTGGCATATGAGCGTTCCCTGTAAAATCGTCCGCTTTATATCCCTACTCATATAATATAACTTAGTCAAACGCGTGACACGACTCGCGACACACGTCCACTGACGCTTGGGATTTCTTTACAGCTACAACTTTCTCGGCGAACTACGATTGCCAATAGAAGGCATCGTGGCCCTAGATTGATTTCATTATAGCCTAATATCTAATTCAGTGACCTAAAACATTTTTCTATCAATTTGGTTACCTCCCACAGAGCAAAAAAAAAAAATAAGAGATACAATTCCTACGAAAATCTCTGTAATTAACGCAAAAGCCTTCTCAAAATTAGAAAGAAAATGCTTGTTAAATATTCAGATTTAATTACCCAAGTACAAATGTTTGCCGGATTTATTGTTCAAATTGAATATGTTTTATCTCTAAAATATTTACTTGACAAATAAGTCAGAATATTTACCGAAGCAACAGCGGTTCTCTTTTTAATCAACCACTATACGAGATAATAATATGCCTACCAAGACGATAAAACTTTATGGATATTTATGTAAAGGCGATAACTTACGTCACCAATAGAAGCATGTGAGGTCAGACTAATAGTACCGCCGTAAGGACGCTTCTACAGAAATATTAAAATTGAGAAAAAAATATTTTGTCCTGTTTAAAATACAAAATAAAAAGCAGATGCGTCTTTTAATAGTAAGAATTAGGTAGGTAGTAGGTTTTCGTTAAGCTTACGCCAGTATAAAAATACTGGTAGATGCGTCTTTTTTTGCTGATTCCGAATATATAAATAACTCTATTTCGAAAAAAATATCAGATAAGGCTTTTTTCCCGGCGGAATAATACTGCCGTCATAAGGAAAAAAGACGTATCTGACATTTTTTTCGAAATCGTTATTTACTATTTACACTTTCGAAATCAGCATAAGAAGACGCATCTACCAGTATTTTTAAATTGGCATAAACTTAATACATAATAATTCTTAATATTAAAAGACGCATGTGCCTTTGTATCTTATTGTTTAAACAGGACAATTTTTTTTTCTCCATTTAAATATTTTAGTAAATACGTCCTTTTTCCTTACGGGGCGGCAGAATAATAGAGAATGGTTAGGTTAATAAAAATCTTGAAAATTTTAAATCGCGTTAGTAGGTAGGTTTTATTTATATAGATTTAGAAGGAACTGGGTACATTGATTGTTGTTAGACTTTATTGGAATTTATTATTCAAACAGATTTTTTGAGACCTAATCAAGTAGTAAAAATATTCCAATTTAATGTTGACAAAGGTACTATAACAGTCAGAAGTCGACTAGCAATCTCACAAAACTATGGCATAGCAATATTAGTTGTACTTATGACCTTCTTCTATAAGAACGTTTGACAATACTACACATTGGCAACTTTGGCAGCCCGTATAGCGCAGGCGATAATGGTCATTACGGTGTAAGTGGACTTCTAGACGTTGACTGTACAAGGGCTGAGCTAGTCTCCTTTGATAAAGATTGCTCCCAGATAGCACTAGAAAGAGAGAAGAGGGAGGAAAATTCAGGTTAAAACGACAAGGGACAATGGCAGGATGATGATGGTGACAAAAGGTAAATATGTGTTAAAAGAAGACTGTTTCTATTTCCAGAGCACCTGAGATTCTGATGGGCGCGAACCACTACACAGCTGCGGTAGACGTGTGGTCGGTGGGCTGCATATTCGGCGAACTGCTCGGAAGACGGATCCTCTTCCAGGCGCAGAGTCCAGTACAACAGGTATGTCTTACTGTCACTTTCCTTACTACCAACTTTAAGGCGAAAGCGCCAGGGTAGCCCGCGAAATTCAAACTTTCTTACGTACGTACAAATATGTTACAGTCCGAGAATACGATACTGAACTGACACCTGTCAGTTGAACAATTTCGAGTACTAATAAGGATCGAATTCGCAAAACACATATTCGTTAACGTTAATATGCAACTGACAGGTGTCAAGAACGCATTCTGTTGATGGCCGGACTATAATATGATTCGCGAAGGTAAAAGCATAAGAAAATTTGACTTCGCGAGCTAACATAACGGAACCCCCTTAATGTATCCCCCAGTAAAGTTATGCCGAACTTAAATCTGTAGGTGCAAGGTGAAGGATCTTAAATCACAATCTATAAAGTTTACAATAAACCTAAAACTCACGACTACAACCTGGAACAGGGACTTAATGTCCAATTATATTTGCTAATTTAAAATGATTCGGCGTTAGGACTTTTGTCTTTTACCGTTGTATAAATTCGAGTTTTTCTAATCAGAATCTGTAAAAAACATGAAAACGGCGAAAAATTGTCTTAAGGTCCTTCACCTACAGAAATGTGGTTGTTGTTGCTTTTTCTATGTTTATAATTATACATAGAAAAATGTGAATGAAGTCAAACAATACTCGTTGCGCGTTTATTTTATAAGAGGGATCATGGTTAGGGGTTGTTGTGATGGCCTGCCGACCTATTCTGTAAAAATTTCACCGTGAAATCTTATGTGAAGTGAGCTGCCAATAGTGTCAATCCCTAGCACTGGATCAAGTGGACTGGCAGCACACCTTACCTACCACGGTGAAATTTTTACGGAATAGACCGATGAAGGCTGTAGGATAAGGAATCCGCTCTTCGAGCAGGATGAATGTAGGAGAATGTTATTTTAGTTTAATAATTTAAATTTTACAAATTTAATTTTATTGGAATTTAATGCTGTAACATAAGTGTAATTTTAGATAAGATCCACTTTATGGATATTTGTACGCCGTTCAGCGGCAAAACATAGTGTACCTGAACATGTTATATTTACGACACCGGTTTTTACACCCACCTATGTTTTATAAATAAAAAACTTTGACTTTGATGTTGCGGGTCCGAACCTGGCAAGTAGCAATGCAGTTTCATATGCATATCCTGTTGATCTTAGACAATATTGCCGAATAAACGTGAAGTTATTATATACTGGTCCTATTAGGTACAGACGCCAGAACATCAAGCTACTACAATCTGTCAAATTTCGTTAATAGATTTTCAACTTTATCGTTAAAGCGGTTCAAGGTTGATTTGGAAAATTTGTCAGTTTCGGGTAGCTTGACCTGCTGAGTCTGTACATGGGACTTAAACACAACTGGCGAAATGTGGGTGTACTAAGGTACACTGCTGTCTAATACAGATGTGATATAATTATTTAATTTTAATTACAATTATAACACCTTTACAGACTCATTCAAGGCAATTTTATAAGTCACAATGTCTATGTCGCAGCCAACTCTGGTCCCCTCAACTGTCCGTTTATATACATAAAAAAACCGCATAGGTCATGTCAATGTGTGCTCGAATGTCAACCGAACCCCATAGGTTCATAATTACTATAACCCCGCGGTCACCCTCAGATCATGTTTTTTTTTACGTTTATTTATATGATATACGTTTATATACAATGTATATAAACGTATATATGTATATTATACATATTATAAACATTTTTCTTACATACAACATTTGTACGTACGACAGTTAAGGGGTTAATTAACCGTTTAGATAACCGCCTAGCCTTTTAAGGCGATACCAAAATAAGTTGGGGGCTTTTCGTAACCATTTATTTCACTATACAGAATGTATGAATTAAATTTTTGGGTATATGTTTATTGATTATTTGATCAATACTCTTGACTGAAGGATAACATGATTGGGTTAATTTTCCTCGATAGAATTTAATTCCGAAAATACCTCTACTTTTTTATATATTTTTTTCTGTAATTCTAAAATCCTAAGTAATTTCATTGCAAAATTGCATTCAAAATGTGCGTATTAGGTAATTGAAAACTCTGGCTGAACATATTTTTGATAGATAGCTTAATTTATTTTTAAACAATTTTTATTTGGTTTGGCGCTTTTATTTTGGTTCCAGCGCATTGTTGCGCTCGCTTTTTTTCGCATGTGGATGTAATTGACTCTGTCACTTTCTTATTATCGCTCAATTAGCTTTTACATATCGCCTTAACCAGTTGGCTGCGACATCCACACAAACAATTATAAACATGACAACATAGTAACACAACATATAAACAACATGGTAATGTTATATAATACTACCCTAGAGTTTTTTCCTCAACAAGTCTCGCGAATTGCCCTCCCTGTGCTTTACAAAAGCCCTCAAAAATAAAAGTTAAATAATAATAAAGCCGTAATTAATTCCTTCCTGTAAGAGAAGTTGTGTTTAATAAAACACGTAACAACGTAACTTAATTGTGGCTCCACCAATACAATGACAGCTGTTATAATAATTTACGAAATATGCCATTTCCGTCAATTTGTTAGGCCGAAGCCACAAGGGGTGCTACACACATGCCGGTCGTATATGTGTAGAATTGTAGATATATTTTCGGGAAAAAGCCGCTCGGCTTAGCTCGAATTGTGCCGAGCCGACCCGAACAAGATTAAGTGAGGGTAGAATAGATGTCGAACGAAGTTTGCCGTTCGGCACGAGCCAAATGAAATCCGTGTACAGTACGACAACTTTCAAAGGTTCTATCGTTTATTTTTAAGAAACAAACCGAACTCTGCCGAATACAATGTGACCAATAAGGAAGTGACGGAATTAGTGCGTCAGTCTACATATCGCACCTTTGGTGAAACAGTCACAAATTGCCAAAACTGCAAAATCTAAAAGGATTTCTTTTAATAATTCAAAATAAGTTTTTTACGTAAAACTATAGCGAAAACAATAAACATTTTTTTATAAATATTTCAAACCTACTACAAATAGTAATCCAGTAATAAGGCAATATAATAAATGCGGAAAAAAATCTTAAAAGTCCTCTCCTGTAAAATTTAAAAATGAGCTGTTGTGACTTTGTTACACCGAAGGTGCGATATAATAATTTAAGTGGGAATATAAATCAATTTCTATTGGTCGTTAGTCACATTTTATTCGCTATATTTCGGTTTTTCCGATGATGGAACCTTTGAACGTTGTCGTACTGTATGTGCCGTAATTTGCTTCGCAACGGCTTTGTTGTCCAACAAATACTGCCGAATCGAATGTGCCGACCACGTGAGCAACACTCCTTATAATTTACGAAATAATTAAAGCCATTTCTGTGACTTCGTTAGACCATAAAGCGCAGGCCACACTGAAGCGAAACGAAGCTGAGTTCGTTTAGCTTCACTCATGTAGCTATACCGCGTCTTATCAAATTTCGGTTCACACCGCGAACTATGAACCGAAGTATGAAAAGACTCGGTAGCTACATGGGCGAAGCTAAACGAACTTAGTTTAGTTTCGTTTCGTTCTCAGTGTGGCCTACGCTTAATGCAGGAGCTTCGCTTGTTGAGTACCGTAGCTCGAATGAAATGAGTAATTAAGTAGTCATGCAGCGCGGCACCAAGTGTAAGTGTCAGTGTGGCTGTGTGGAAATAGCTATAGTCAAGTGTAGTGGTATGGAACCACACATGCACACACATGAGCTTAAGTGCCTATAACTTCGCACGTCTGCGAAGTTCACGACACAGTCAACAGTCAACAGTCGTCAGTCGACGTCACGACACACACAACACAGTCGTTACCTACCGCGTCATTCGCGTCATTTCATAATTAGCCTAATATCAGTTATTATACCGTGTTACTGTTAATATCATTTTATTAAACTCATGTGTACCACTGAATGAACATTTAATTTCATAGAACCTAAATCACGTCCCAACAAAAGTTCTATACAAGCATGCGTTGGCGAAGTTGCAGCTTCGAGCTACTAATCAATGCAAAGAAGCTTTTTGGCAGACACAAAATACGAACTAGTTTACATGGGCTTCTGTAACACAACACATGAGCTGTGCTAAGGCGAAGAAAGGTCCGAAAGCTTCATTAGCAAGACCCGGTACAAGTGTTGGCATGATGAAGCATTTTTATACACGTGAAGCAGCAAGCAAGGTGTGACTTCAGCGTTACACACTGATTGAGGCTCAAAAGTTGAATTTACTTTTGTTAAATGCATTTTGTTTAATTTATCTCTTGAATATCCCTTGCTTTATCGATCCAGAACGTTCCAGTTATTATAAAAGTTCTGGGACCTAAAGTCTATTAAATGTCAAATCTCATAATTTTTGGAACGAAGTTCTTTAACGCGGCTTGCAGTAGGAGGAAACACTAGCTTACTCCTACTGCAAGCCGCGTTAAACTTACTTTTTCATAACGTGAAGATTTCTACTGAGAAATCTTCACGCAACGAAAAGCGTTAAGAAAAGTAAGTTTCAAGCGTCAAAAGTTTTTGTTTTTTTAATACAGAGCCATCTAGTATAAGTTTTTAGAAGCTAAAAATTACACTAGATGGCTCTGTATTAATACATAATATACAACGAAGGGAACTTCGTTCCAACCGGGTGCCTCACTACACCTCCCGAGTTTTTTTTTAATTAATATTTCATGACAATTGACAGTATCTTTAAAATCTGTAACTAGCGGGGCAAGTGCGTAACACTATCAATCGGAAGCCGTTTCATTTTGACAGTTCAACAACATTCATTGCGTTATTTACGTTGTCGAACAGATAATTTTTTCGAGCTTATGAAGCAATGGATTAGAAATTTGCTTCGAAAGGATTCAGATTTTCGATTGATAATGTGTCAATTAGGGTACAGTCTTTATTAATCCGGGTATTAAAAGTGATGTATGAGGCCGAGATTTATAAACGTTACTTAGCACGTGCTTTGGCTTAGACATGTTCCCGTCACTGTCTTGCACTAGTTCGGCACATGTGCGACTGTGAGAGGAATAACGCTTAGAAGGTTGGATGGTATTTACAATCAGTTTCTTCAGCTTCCGAAATGTAGTTGTTGTGTGTTCCAGCTGGAGTTGATAACAGAGTTGCTAGGCACGCCATCGCTGGAAGACATGCGACACGCATGCGCTGGCGCACGCGCACACATGCTGCGACGCGCGCCGCGCCCGCCCGCGCTCGCCGCGCTGTATACGCTGTCCGTGCAGGCCACGCACGAGGCCGTGCATCTGCTGGCACAGGTACCATAACCCTGCAAATATTATTGAAACTGAACTGACTTTCATATTTATCGGAGTAAAGGGCAATTTTTGTGTCAAGAGATCGAGGAGCTGCTATCGAGTCTAAAACTGGACAGGTATCTCCAGTTTTAGTCTCGATTATAGGGTGTAAAACAGTAATAGTTTTCACGTGGATTTCACTTACATATTATGCAAAATAAATATTCAGAGTCACAAGTCGTCAAGTGAGATATTGGGCTAACATGAGCCTATCTATAATAAAACAAGGCACCTCGCGTTTCTTAGGGCACACGATGCGTTGCCGCGTCGCAACGCATCGTGTGTACAGGCCCTTAGGCGGATAGCGACGTTTTGCGTCTTTTCTCAATCAGTTGTGGAGGGTTTAGATGACGTTACCCGTTAACTTGGCGGTGATGATAATCTTTTCAATACAATATCTTGCTTCTAAGCTTCATTCAGTCTGAACTCTGCAAAGATGTAGCTCATTTATCCTACTAATATTATAAATGTGAAAGTTTGTATGTTTGGATGTTTGTTAGTCAATCACGAAAAAACGGCTGAACGGATTTGGATGAAATTTGGTATACAGATAGTTTATAACCTGGATTAAGACATGGGATGGTGTTTTGATCCCGGTAGAAGGTTCCCGTGGGATAATTTCCAAAATCCACGCGGGCGAAGCCGCTGGCTAAAGCTAGTCCTAACTAATATTATAAATGTGAGTTTGTTTGTTACGCATTCACGCTAAAACGGTTGAACGGATTTGGATGAAATTTAGCACATGGTTAGACCATGCCCATGAAAGGGCATAGGCTACTTTTCTTCCTGGATCATCGACGAAGTCGCGGGCTACAGCTAGTCTATAATAAATATTTTAAAAAAATTGTTTTTAGTGTCTGTCTGTGGGACTGAGTAGTTCTTTTAAACTTGACAATAGTATAACTCGTTTTTATGTATAACTTAGATAAGTAAGGCACTGAAAACTCGATGTTTTGACATGTCGACCTTAGTAGATTGCACTCGTGACCTAATTGCGTAAAATTCAAAATTGACCCTATTGACAGTTCAACAACATTCTTTGCGTTATTTGCGTTGTTGAGCAGACAACTTTTTCGAACATATGAAGAAATGGATTAGCAATATGGTTCAAAATCATTCAGATTCGGATCGATAGTGTGTTACGCAATTAGGGTGCTGCTCTAGCTTGTAGGGTAGGTTGTCACTAGTAAACAAATAAACGACAACGTGTGGATATTGTCAATAACATACCGAATTCTCAATTTCCAGATGCTAGTGTTCGACCCGGCCAAGCGTATCTCGGTAGTGGACGCCCTGGCGCACCCGTACCTCGAGGAGGGCCGGCTGCGCTACCACTCGTGCATGTGCAAGTGCTGCTACAGCGCGCCGCCCGCCGCGCGTCACTACTCGCCCGACCTCGAGCCCGGCGCGCCGCACGGCTTCCACGACGGCTGGGAGAGGAAGCTGACCAGTGTGCACCAGGTTAAAGGTATGGACAGATGGTATAAGCAGCCGCATGCGGTGTGATCACAAATATAGTTTGCCGCTCTGAAACCAGGCTTTCCGATGCGTATGGTATGGTGCGCTGCTGTTTTAGTATAGATATTGACTACGCACAGTCACTTCAGAGCGGCAAACTTACATGATGTGAACTATTCCTATGTGTGGAAAGAAATCTGAATAATACTTTAAAAAAATGTATAGAAGCGCAAATGAGCGTCTCATATGCCTCAAAGCCCTGCAGGCTGACGAGAGTTTTCGTATGAAGTTTTTTTTTAAGCAGTTTTCCTCTCAGGCGCCGGCTGACGGCCAATATAAAAGAGGCGGCAAAAACAGGCTAACAAAAACAAAAACCGGCCAAGTGCGAGTCGGACTCGCGCACGTAGGGTCCCGTACCATTATCTGTAAAATCGGCAAAAAAAAATCACGTTTGTCGTATGGGAATCCCCTTAAATATTTATTTTATTCTCTTTATTTAGTATTTGTTGTTATAGCGGCAACAGAAATAAATCATCTGTAAAATTTCAACTAACTATCACGGTTCATGAGATACAGCCTGGTGACATACGGACAGACAGACGGACAGCGGAGTCTTGGTAATTGGGTCCCGTTTTACCCTTTGGGTATGGAACCCTAAAAAGTAGGTTGTGAGGCAATGTTAATAATTAACTCATGATGAAAAGTCTTTATTAATATCTCGGTAGTTGATTGCGAAAGATTTTTTTTTTATGTTATTAGAGCTGCTCTAAGCTGAAATGTCGCGCCCCTCTACTTAAATTAGTATACGTACGGTAAATGCTGTAGTGTGACGAGTCATTTCAGCTCGGATGAGCTCTAGTACTGTACGTGATTGGTAATAGTTCTTTTAGTTGAATTTCTCAAGCGAAGGGCTGTCTGTCTTGTGCCGTAACCAATTACAATATACAGCGTGTAAGTGTAAACAGGGGCAACCTTTTAAGGCGTCATTGTACTCATCGTTATGAACAACTTTTACTATGGGACCAAACTTGAAGTCGCGAAAAAAAATCAGCTGTTAAGTACATTTATGTTCGCATATTTCGTCAAAATGTAAGGAACAGCTGATTTTTTTTTCGCGATTTCAGTTTTGGTACCATAGTAAAAGTTGTTCATAAAAATGAAAGAAAGAAAAATATTTTATTTGGGACACGCACAGGAAATACAAACAGTAAAAAAGAACATAGGAAACTAACAAAATTAATATAAAAAAAACAAAATAAATACAAAACATAAAAATTTAAAAGAAGGCCTGTACGAGGCCAAAAAGGCTCCTATCTCAGCATAAAGCTGCAATATTTAAATAAATACCGCAGCGCTGGTATTGTGATATGGCCAATGATGAGTACAATGACCCCTTAAAAGGTTGACACTGTTTACACTTACACCCTGTATAATTATATATGTTACAAACCACCTCATTAACTGCTTTCGTCATACATATTTTCATCAATTAAAGATTTCCTGTATTCGAATGTTTCAGAGGAGATACACAAGTTCATAGCGGAACAGCTGCAGACGTCTCGGGTGCCACTGTGCATCAACCCACAGTCGGCGGCATTCAAGAGCTTCGCAAGGTAAGGCGCCGCAACATCAACCAACCGCAACCAACCGCAACCAACCGACACTAGGTGATTTCTTTGCGATACGTAACCTAACACGCCTTAGCGACCACCCGCACCCATATGGGCCACGCCAATTGTAACCAAAACTCGTGCAGACAACACTGCCTATAAATAAATCCAAATTCGCGATTCGCCACGAAGCGTCGTTTTAGCGCTGCGCTCTTGCACTGTAACCCCTAAAATGTCGCTTCCTTCTTTTCAGCTACCGATTTATTTTGCGCGTTTTGTATTATTATACTGTTTTTTTTTTTTTTAGATATTAATGACATTTGTAAAGTTTCCAGTGTTGTCCGCACGGCTGGCGATGTTTACGATAATAAATCAGAGAAAGCAAACAGTCATCACAACTGAGTGTGGCACGGTGCGAGTCTGTTAGTGTGTGCACGTGTGTCGGTGTACAAGTGTACATAGCGCGTAGTGTCGTGCCGGCCGGTGGTCGCAGGAACATGTCGCACCCCTCCCGCCCTCCCCTCCCGCCAACTGTAGTATTGCAACGTAGGTAACAGTTGTGCCTCTTTGTGTACAGTAACACACACACGGGTCGATTTTGCGAGAGCCCGACTTGTGCATGGGTTGTTTTACCTTATTATTTTTCTTACATAACTTTTCGTTTCGTTCCCCGCGCTTCGAGCGCTCTCTGTGTACATACGCCGCTGTTTTCGAGCAAAATCAACCCTCTTGAAATGGTGGTGTGTCCCGCTTCACTAGCACCGCTGTTCTCTCCCGTACAGTAGTTTTAATTCTGCTTTTTTGTGTGTTTTGCGACAGCTCTAGGGCGGGTTCGAAAGCGAAAGTTTGTTCCCCTTTCAAGACGGCGGCAAAATATCTACTGCTATCGCCCGTGATATTTCTGTGCGCCGCATAGGCGTGGAGCGAGCTCAGTAAGCGTACGCACGCATACCTGTTGTACTCGCGCCGACGTCGCCGCACTCGGCGTCGGCGGCCGAGGGACGCCGCTCGGGGCAACACGCGCCCTCTATATTCCTTCTGACAAACTGTGCGCCCCTCCAACTAATTTAATTTTTTAATTAGAGAAATCAAGTACTAAATCCACTAAATTTTCAATTTTCTACTTTCATATCATCATAGGGACCAATGATGGCAAATAATAATACAAGAGCGTATTTCACCAAAGAAACTGAACGCGATCAGCACAACTAAACTGCGTTGAAGAGCTGTCAGTGTCAATATTCCACAACAATGATGACACTGACAGCTCTTGAACGCAGTTTAGATGAGCTGGTCGCGTTCAGTTTCATTGGTAAAATCCACCCTTAAGGTGTACGCAATTCATTGGAGAGGCGCGCAATTTAAGCTACAATCTACAGGGTATATCCGATAGTTGTGGTCAAATTTAAGGGTGTGGTACAGACTATCAAACTGAACAACTTTCTCTATGGGACCAACATCGTAATCGAGAAAAATTATCAGCTGTCCCGTACAAGACTTCAATACATTCTCGATCCAAATGTTACAGCTGATATTTTTTCTCGATTACGATGTTGGTCCCATGGAGAAAGTTGTTCAGTTTGATGGTCTGTCCTCATAAATTTGACGACACCTTTCTGATACTCTGTATAACTTTGTTGTTGAGTTTAACTTTAGTATATAGAGACGTTGTTGCCTTCGACCGTCGTCTCGTTTCAAAAGGGTTGATCGTTAGATAGTGCTCGCTCCGTCCTAACGGTTCGGTTGCAGTGCATGCGTTTGTGAAAGCTTCGCACTTGAGTTCGGTGACTATGTTTGTGTTATTCCTTCCTTTTAGTGAAATAAGAAAAACAAACAAAGCTTGTAAAATAAAGGTACAAACAAGCAATTTCAGAGTGATATCGATGATGCAAATTTCGATAAATGTATTGACTTTCATTTACCTGGGAAACTGTTATCCCGCTTATTGACAATCGAACTCGAGTATGAGGCAACATTTCTCCAAAATCGACAAAAAATAGTAGATTCGATTTTGAAGAAACCAGTACGGAGGTTGAATTTGTTTTTGTACGATTAGTGGGTTTTGACAGCCCTAGCAGAAAAAAAATGTCTTCAAATATGAACTTTATCTCTTCAATATAAGGTTGATATTAAGAAGTGAGGTTGTTTTCTGTTAGGGTTGTCGCGTAGTGCATGCGTAGTATGAGATGAGCACTGTGCCAAGCACATGGTTGTGGTGAATTTTCATAAATTTTTTATTCCGTAGTTACTGTAGCGTTTGATTTGTGATGCAGTTTTGCTATAAGATTTCTCTTTTATTATCATAGATTTTGTTCAAAGATGATAAATGCATGTTGGTTTGTATGTTGGATTCATGATAAACATTGGCAAAGCGAGATTATTAAGAAGTTTGTACAAAGCGGAAGACGCATTATCAGTGAAATCTTTATAATGGAAAGTAAATTTAATATTATTTGCGCTGTTCTTAGTAACATTATTTAGAAGGCTTTAAAAAAAATGCCTAAAATGCGCTTTGACTTGCGATAAAATAATCATTAGACACGTACCTTCCAAAAAAAAATGCAGTTAGCGTTATACATAATTATAATAAACTTTATTTATTTATAATAAAAATGCTTAGATTTTTTAGAGCAGACCAAACAAAAATGCATATAATACGTTTGGACCAAAACGGATGAACGATGTCCTTTTATTAAGTTTGCGATTTATTTTATACGTCTTAGTTATAATAAAATGGAACTTGTCATGAAATACTGTTACATGTCACCTAGAATATTAATTAATAAAATACAACAATAAATTGTTAAAAATATTCAGTCCTTTTATATAGTACTATCCAATCCACGAACGATTTCTTATAAGTTTGTCTTAAAAACTGTGACACGTAAAAACAACTCCAATTTGACAAATAACTATAGGGTCAAATTGTCCCCTTGGCACCGCTACAATGAGTCCAACATGCAAGCAAGTGGCGTGGGTGTGGGTACGCACTTGTGCGTCACATGACTAACGATAGCCGACTCTGTACCATTGCAGCTCCACAGTGGCCCATCCGTCCGAGCTGCCGCCCTCGCCGCACCAGTGGGAATGACGCGAGACCAAGCGCGGCTTCGACAAGCGACGCGCCGTATTCACTGACTCGCGATAGCCGACTTTATTGTTACGGATGCAAGGATTATAACGGATTATTGGGCGAACTCGTGTTGTAGCAGGCTCGGTGGTGCGATAGTCGACTTTGTTACAGTTGAATAAGGTCGATTATGGATTGATGGTTGGGTGAGGCGATTACACGCCTGATTAACCTCTGATAAACGATATTTGACTTTATTTACGGCAATGTAAGGTCGGTTATGGACTGGTGGTTTGGCGAATTCGTATGTATACCTAAGTCTTTAATTAGTCACCTTTATATTTATCAGCTTAAGGTCGATACTGCTATGAGGCACTTACTACCGAATGCCACAGAAATGTAAACAAATTGTAGTTTGAAGAGGAAGTCTGTGTGATACTTAGTTGGTTTTGAAAATATTTATTCCACTAATCCGCTTTAAAATGTAAATGTTTTTGGCGGCATCTACATAGCCACATGCGAAATACACATCACTCTGACGTCACGCAAAATCCTGCATCGCGCAAGCAGAGTTTACCGCGCGACTGGCATATACATATACAACGTCCCGACATCAGTCGCCGCCCAGTAGCCCACCAAACACAACACCTGTCTGCTCGGAGGATCCTCCCTTTTCTATGAGTATGAGTGAACTTTACACCCTGTTCCTCATACCGCTATAATGTAACTAGTATTATTCATGTAGGTCTCAATAATAATAATAATAAAAAAACGTGATTTCTATTTCTAAATGTATGAATATTTAAAAAACCAACAATTATACAGTACACTGACAGAAACGAACTATTTGTTTTCAAGTAAAATTCGTATTTTACAGGGGTAGTTGCCTTTTGTAATTAATTTAATGCATTCGAATTCGCTTTAACACTGAAGTTACGTATCAACTGGAATTTGAACTTTCTTCCTTTAAACTTTCGTATATGTACAGCCAATGTTCACTCTTATTTCATTAAGAACAGAGTTCAAATTCCAGTTGAAGTCCACACGTCACATAAGTCGGGTCCCTTCCAAAACTGTGTCGTTTTGCTTTTATTTGACTTTACTGTGAATGTATAAAATTTTGGATTGTTTAAATACCGCACCATACCTCATCGCTGTAACTAGAAGGCATTAAACTTACGCGCATCGTATCAATATGTGTACCTTGTGGAGAATTCATAACATTATTGGGTAGATAAACTACCAAAATGGATGACATTTTTAAATTAGTTGTGTAACTAAACTTGAATGTATAAAATTGGCGAAAAATAATAAATTAACGACATGCTTTGTAAACTAGGGTACTTTGTCAACCGTGAATTTTATTCAAAATATTAATTGTATTTTAAGACAAAAATGTCACCTACCCAATTCCAAAACGTGCATTTCGAGTATCTCCACAAACGCGCATTTTTGACGTAAGCAAAGCAAAACAGTGGATTCGCGACGTCACTACCAAAAACGATTAATTTCTGATATTTACTTGTAACGTAGCGTGTAGCGAATGTGTGTAGAATAGTATAGTTGGCTGGTACACTGTGAATATAATCGATAAGGGACAGCAAAGTGTTGGAAAGGATAAAATGTTGATGGCAACAAAATTGTATACAACGAAACGTAGCCCTCGCGGCAGAACGTAGCTAGGAAAGGTTTTTGAGAATGACAAGCATAAATGATGGATAGGTGTGGCATACGAAGGAGAGGCGAGGTCAACGACCTCCACCCTCGGCGCGATGTTTACAGTAAAGAGACGCTTCGCGTAGAATTAGGTTATGTTTCATTTATCTCCGCGATTCCATGTAATTGTAAGTGTGACGTAGTGTCAATGTGTGTCTGAATTGTGTTTCGTACAGACGTTGCAAGCAATAAACTTTGCAATATTATTCGCGTATTGACATTTTAATTTTATAACTACGGATTTATTGATTTATATTGTGTTCTCTATTAATCTCCTTTATAAGGCGACTACAGACGACAGTTTCATACTTAAGAGGATACATCGAAGCGTGGTTTAGCTCGGTGTGTAAGTGAGATGGCGTTATGGCTGTCTAGTTTGACGCGCGAGATAGAAGACTCACGCGCGCCGGAACTAAACGCGCTTCGTTTGAATGTAGATTTATGACAAAATGCTATACTAAATCAATTATTAGCTTAGGGCCGGTTTTTTGATCCGTAGTTAACTCAACCAATGGTTAAATATAGTAACTAATGGTTGAATTTTGGCTAAATATGGAAGGCTAAACATGAATGTATTCATGTTAGCTCATTCATATTAAAAAATAGGAACTAATGGTATAACTCGTTCATGTTTAGCCTTTCACATTTAGCCAAAATTCAACTATTGAGTTAACTACGGATCAAAAAACCGGCCCTTAGTAAGTTCTTATATTAACGAACTGTTCGTATAATCGTATAAAACAGAAAATAGACGGTGCTACTTTGGAATTCTTTTCTATCGAAAAAATTTCAAGTAATCATGTTTCGGTTTTAGTACAGCTTAGACAATAAATATAGTCAAATAAACACATTCGGAAAATTGAAATGATTTAACCGTATACATTTGGTTTTATAGGAATGTTAAAAACACAAAATGTATCGATGTATCCCCTTAAAAAACTGATTTCATTTGTGTGCGAACACGAATCTCGTGCGAACATTCGCCTGTAGCCGGCTTATGGTGTATTATAAGTGTAAGCTTATTCGTAAATACCATTGTATGTAACATCGACTGAACATTTTTACGTAGTTAGGTTAGAATAGTGTTAGATATATTGAACTACTAATTTACTCGACGCAATGAATATAAATAGTAAATAAAATAAATGTATGAGTAATGTTCACATACTATCATTGCAGTAGTGAGATATTTTATAGCAAAGTGTTTGTAAATGTAATGAATACATGTGTATTTCACGCATTTAATAGTTATATTAGAGGTTTGACATTATTGTACTGGGATGTGTTAGTGTGCGTGAGTTATGTCGTTTTGTCTAATTATTGGCGTTGGTAATCTTACATAATATATGCAATACACGGTGGAATTGTAACCATTCAGTGTCTTTTAAACTCGACAACAGTGAATGGCATTAATTTTTCAGTAAAAATCTTATTTACAAGTTGTCAAGAGCAGTGGTGACACAATGGTAACGACCTCAACTTACCGAGTTTGTAGGTCTTAGGTTTGAACCCGGATAGGCGATTTACTTTGTGTAAAGGTTTATTCCCGATCGTCCCCACCCCGTCGTCCCCACTGGGCACGACGGTTTATTCCCGGTTGTCCCCACTGGGCACGACGGTTTATTCCCGGTCGTCTCCACCCCGTCGTCCCCACTGGGCACGACTGGGAATAAAAGGATTTATGGTGCGTATCACAGACGGCACGGTGATACGATGGTACGAAACTTTTTTTCCCAGTCGTGCCCAGTGGGGACGACGGGGTGGGGACGACCGGGAATAAACCTGTGTGCATTATTTCATCACTACTGCTCTCAAAACGGTGAAGGAAAACATCGTTAGGAAACCAGCATGTCCTAGAACCAAAAATTCGAAGACATGTGACATCTAGCAACCCGCACTGGACTCGCGTGGTGGATTACAGTCCACTCCCTCTCACAGAGAGGAGGCATGTTCCCCAACAGTGGGAACATTGTATGCTGATTATCATGCTAAGTGGCAAGTGTTGTCAATTTATAAGATAGCGTTTGGTTCCATTCCCACCGCGTATCATCCAAAATTGATGTTTCCATATAATTTGTAAGTAGTTTTACTACTGTATCACGCTGCTAACATATAATCTAGCATAGAGAGACTTTGTGTGAATGTCGCCAGACGTCGTAGCCTTAAAACTAGTTCAAAACTATATAAAAGATAAAACATTAAAAAATCGTTGTAAATAAATGCATAGTATTAATGATAGTCTAGTATGGTACGGGATGTAAACCGATGTAGCAAGCCCACAACAAGTAGGTTAGCCTCACTACAGACCGCTGCACCACTTATTGTATCTAATTTTCTGTGAATAGAGGGTAGTCAGATATTATAGTAACATATTTACAGTTTTTGCGTTTTTTTTTGTAGTAAAGATTGTATATTTATGAGGTCGGGCAGCGGTTTGTATGAGACTTTGATGGTACAAAGGAGGAGCGCTCGCTTTTGCGTTGGTTTTAGCTGCCGCACACTAACCCTTTGGATAACGTTTTCTGTTTAGTAATCAGCCAAGCATTTTCTCCCGGTGGAAACCGAGCCTTTTTCAATTAAATCTACCTTTTCGATCATGGATGTCATCTAAAGCGATTGGTTGGCGATACTTCGAACAACTAATTCTAACAAGTAACACTGAATTTTTTTTTACTGATTCTAATGAGTGACTTGTTTTTTTTTTTTGACAGATACATTTTCTATAACTGATGGGCAATAGCATGTTATGGGAATTAACGCGTTTGACATCCCTTGAGGTTCGGCCGTAACCTGTTAATTCCCACTTAAAAGTATGTGACAGCTAAAACCACGTAAGCGGGCCCCGACGGACCCACCTTGCCTTATCTCAGATAACTGTCACTGTGATCCGTAACGCGTAGTTTTTGAACCCCCACACCCCTCACCCCGCGTGTACATTGTACTGTATATAATATACAAATGCTCGTTAGGTAATTATTATCGTCATTGGTTTATTAGAAATTTGCTTCATTATATAACTGCTGTATACTATGTGTCCTCCGATGTGAAAAGACGTTTGATTGTATGTAAATAAGGATATAATAATTAGATGAATATTGTTAGGTTGGGGTGTTCAGTTGCGAGGTGTGGATGAAATTGTACTGCATATTTGATATTCAACAAAATATAGATCATGTCAAATGGCGAAGTATGTAGGCCGCCTATTGTAAAGGCAAATTAATTATGAATGTCATTAGGCCATCAGTTTGTCAAAATTTACTTAGCCTTTTGGTCTATCGTACAAGAAGTGGCATTATTGGCAATTTTATAAACTGGATATGAAAATTTGAAAACAAAATTGAAATCGGATTAGAGGCAAAGTCGTATTTCAAGAACCATCGTATCTATAAAATCACTTTTTAGCCGACTGCCCCAGAAGGAGTTTGAGATGTTTTTTTTATAACATGTATTTCATCCATACATTAGTGACTGCTACCCTGGCGGAGGATATAAGGCCGTGCAACGAGCGCACAGTATCGCGGCGCCAAACGAACACGCTTCTTATTTTATGTAATTGTACGTATTGCGTTTCCAGACTTTCAGAGATCTCGTATTATTTTAAGTTTTAAGTACACGACTGTTCAATTTACACGCAAGTGATCTTTAGTTGTAGGACATCACGTTTGTATTCTACTTTGTACCCGACGGCCAGTCAGCCAAGGCTTTTCTCTTAATTTTAAGTGATCGCACACTCGAATGCTCCCGCGCATGCAGAGGAATTCACAATTTCTTTATATTTCATGTAAATATTAGTGGTAATGCGGTAAGACTCTTAGGTTTTGTGTTAACAATTAGATCGCCTCAGTTCTTAGTTTGTGTTCAGTAATCCCACATTAATTTTGTATTATAATTTCCACAATATATAAAAAAAGTAAAAAAAAAATACAAAATAATTGTATTCTTCGTTTTTATAATTATGATGACTTGATTTAATTACTATTATTACCAGTCGTAATGTAAATAAATACTTTGTGCACTGATAGTCGTGTTTAAGTTAACTTTAGATATTAATATCAAATGGCTGTATCGATTCTCTTTATGTAAAGCCCAAGACACACGATTCACTATAAGACTTAGTAGAAAATGTTTTCTTTGCGATTGTCCTTTAACATTTTGTAATGTATAGAATGTGTTTAGTTCACAGTCACGACGGTCGTTAGTATTGTGATTTAGTTGGTTCACAAGTACAGCGACCCAGAAACTAAAATAAATGTAAATATAAGTGATACATGTTTCTGTCGTGTACGGAGTTAGTTGCATTTTACCATTGTTGCGAACTGCCAAAACTATTGTAATAATTTTGTAGCGTGATACGCCATTACACCACATTAATAACGCTGTCATTAAATGGAACAATCACGAAATTGAGCGGTGGAAATTTTGAAAATAATTAACTTTAATTTTTCGTAATACTCTTGCATTTTGATAAGTTTTGTAACTGCAAATCCATAGCCTTGTTTGCTCAAATTGCTATAAATATTGCTTATACTATTAAAATAATCAGAATTTCTGTCGTTTTTTTTTTTAGTTTTCCTGTGTTTGTTAACTTTAGCTTTGTATTCTTGAATAAATTGAATATAAATGTTTGGTGTAGTGTAGTTAGTTGTGTGGTGGGTGGCGTATGCGTAGATCGTGAGCCGGGTAGCGACGTGGACCGGCCAGCGATGTGTAACAATAAACTACTGCATAATTATATACGAGACTTTTATTTCTACCTTAAAACTAGAGTTACCCTTTAGATCTTCTCTACTTAATAATAATGTTAAATTCACTGATAGACAACGCACAGCCTAAACCATTGGGTCTAGAAGCATCAAATTTTGCACAAGGGTGCCTTATACAGGGGGTCCGGTAATAGGGATGCTGATGGTGACTAAAAATTTATGTTTTGTCCGTCCATTAAATTATTAAAAAAATATTGGACACGTATTTTTTCTTTTTTTACGTAATCAAAAGATTACGGCGATACACTGAGTTAAAATGTGGCATGACGTCATGCCTTGCTAGATTTTATACGTAGTTGTGACGTAGCGAGCTCTGCGTTTTATCTGAGTATTTTTTTTATTAATATGATAAAGCAAAAAATACATCATATTTTTTATTATCTGACGGACTAAATAGAATTTCTTTTTTTTTTACCCAGGATCATCCCTATTGGGTTACCTTGAAATAGCATATAACAAACCTTATGGCTGTTCTAAAAAAATATATATCACAAGAAGAAAGGACCTTCGATTTTTGAAAAAAAAAAATCTAATCGCTATGTACTTACTGCCTCTCTGTCGGAATAGTCAGCGTACAATATTATATACAACAAATGGAATTCATTCATTTGTGGTCGTGGTGAAGAAGAATGTAAAATAAGGTTAAGTTTCTAAAAAAATCATAGGTATGAAGTACCTACTACTTGGGGTTTTTTGTATTTTTTTAGAATGGCCATAAGGTCTATTTTATGCTATTTAAAGGTTATCCATTATTTACACTGACAGACACTGTCTAATGAAAGTGAACACTAAGGAAGGATTTTTTTTTATTTTTTTTTTTTATTTGTGATGGGTTTGCTCTTGACTCTAGTCTAGGTCAGAGGTGACAGAGACAAAGTCGACGATGGAGTGAGCTTACCCAGAAGAAGCCTGTTCACTCTCACTTTGAAGAGATTAGGGTTGTATACGTTCGGAAACACAGACGCAGGTAGTGAGTTCCACTCTTTTGCTGTGCGCATTATAAAAGACATTTGGAAGCGCTTAGTGCGAATTGGTGGAATAGCAACCAGGTAGGGATGGTAACTGGCAGTGCGTCTAGATGTCCGGTGGTAGAAGGGGGCCGGTGGAATGAGGTCGTGGAGTTCTCGGGCACACTCTCCGAAGTACAATCTGTAGAAGACCGACAAGCAGGCAACCTTGCGGCGATGAGCCAAGCTATGAAGCTTGGCATCCACCAGTTTTACGTCGCCAATGAGCCTCTTAGCTCTGCGTTCCACCGAGTCAAGCGCGGCTAGTTGGTACTTAGCTGATCCATCCCAAAGGTGACTGCAATACTCCATGCAGGATCGGACTTGCGCTTTGTAAAGGGTTAAAAGCTGTCCAGGCGTAAAGTATCGCTTCACCCTATTTAGAATGCCCAGTTTCTTGGCCGCAGTTTGGGCCTTGTACTCGATGGTGGCGCCGAAGTTGAGACCAGATGTCAACTCCATGCCTAGGAGCTCAAGTCGATCAGTTACAGGAACAGATGTACCCCGAAAAGTAGGAGTTTGGGCGAAACGACTCTTTTTAGCGGTAAAAAGACACGCCTGCGTTTTGGTGGCGTTAAAAGAGACCAGATTATCATCACCCCACTGGGAGACAAAGCTTAAGGTCAAATCTGTCCGCTCTACCATGGCCTCTCTCAAGGAACGAACTTCAGCCCCGCTGGTTTTTGCGCTGGACAAGTATCTCTCTGAAACTGTACTGTCATCTGCGTACCCAACAATACCAGGCCGAAGCAGGTCATTGATGTGCAGCAGGAAAAGAGTTGCAGAGAGAACAGACCCCTGAGGAACTCCGGCATCAATAGCCATAAGGTCCGAAGAGCAGCCATCAACAACTACTCTAATCGACCGTTCACTAAGGAAATCTGATATCTAGCTACAAAAATCAGCTGGGATGCCATAAGCAGGAAGCTTGCTGAGCAGAGCAGCGTGCCAGACCCTGTCAAAGGCCTTCGAGATGTCAAGCGATACAGCCAGTGCTTCGCCGTGTTTCTCGATGGCTTCGCCAAAGCAGTGCGTGACATACACAAGAAGATCGCCAGTTGACCGTCCCCGGCGAAAGCCATATTGACGGTCACTGAGAAGATCATTGTCTTCAAGGTAGTTCAGCAACTTATTGTTCAGTACCCTTTCCAAAACTTTGCACAGAATGGAGGTAATGGCGATCGGACGGTAATGGGCAGGGTCTGCACGGTCGCCTTTTTTGGGCACTGGTTGTACATTTGCAAGCTTCCAGGATTTCGGCACCGTTCTTTTTTCAAGAGAGAGGCGGAACAAACGTGTCAATACAGGAGACAGTTCAGGCGCACACTGCCTCAACACTCTCGCTGGAATGCCGTCAGGCCCGCTGGCCTTGTTCACGTCTAGACTGCACAATACTCTTCGGACCTCTTTAATGTGTACTGCGATCTCCGGCATCGAGGAGTCACAATGAGGTACAGTAGGTGGTTGCTTTGAGCCAGCGTCCAGACGTGAATTGCTTGCGAAGAGAGATGCAAATAAATTTGCCTTCTCAATTGCAGAGTGAGCCAGCGATCCATCAGGTTTCATCATAGGAGGTAAAGTGGGACGACAGAAATTCGTTTCAACCGCTTTAGACAGGGACCAGAACTGTTTACTACCCGGAGGGTGCGAAGCCAGCCTGGCCCCGATATGTCCGACATGGTCAAAACGTGCCCTACGCAAAACCCGCTTGCAGAACTTCGCGGCAGAATTAAAGGCTCTCTTCTTCGCGCGAACCCTGCGCGCTCTAACTTTGCGGTCGCGGGCCTTGACCCAGGCTTGGTAGGCAGTCTCTTTTCGGGCCTCAGCGTGGGCACATTCTGCATTATACCAAGGCCGGGATTTGTGACCGAGCGGGATGTCGGAGAATGGAATAAAATATTCCATCCCCTGCCGAATCACGTCCGCAACCGCGTCAGCACAGCGCGAGGGGTCACCCGAGGAAAAGCACACTTGCCGCCATGGGTAAGACGCAAAAAAGTGCCGCATCTCATCCCAGTCTGCTGACCCGTATCGCCATACTCGCCTCGTGCCTCTAGGGCTCTCATCTGGAGGAGAGCAGGTTGATATGGATTTCACCAGACAGTGGTCAGACGTTCCCAGCGGGGCTGAGACCGATACTGAATGACTGTCCGGATCAGATGCCAGCAGAAGGTCCAAGCAATTGGGTGTATGGCCGTCAACATCCGGTACCCGCGTTGCCACATTCACCATCTGGGTTAGATCTAGCGTTAAAGCAAAATTGCGCGCCTCCAACCCAGCATGGTCAGTTTTCTGGTATGGGAACAACCATTCTTTATGATGGGCGTTGAAGTCCCCCAGAAAAATGAGCTTCGCCGTTGGGTACCGTTGCTGGGCTACGTCAGTCGACTCCACGAGGAAATTAAAGAGCGCTGTTGTCTCCTGGTCACCGCTATGCGATCGGTAGATGCCGATGTAGAGAGATTTCTCCACGCCAGTATCCACAAGTAGCCATATGACAGAGAAACCCGATTTCTCAAAGCAACGGAGACGACGACAACAAATGTCATCGCGGACGTACACACAGACCCCAGCTTGCTTCTTGAACTTGTGTTCAAGAGAGTACCCGGGGTAGTTGAGGTACGCCACGTCCGACGGGGTTGTTATCTTCGTCTCCGTTAGGAAAAACAGGTGCGGCTTCTCGGTCTCAAGGTGGTGATGGACCGAATCGAGATTGGAGTGCAACCCCCTGATATTAGTGAGGTGCACTTTTAGTGGGAGGAAGTGCAGCCGTTGTTTTACCTTATTTTTCTTCGCTTTGTGTGTCATATTGAGTGGAGTTGTTGGGGGAAAAAGTCGACTTGTCGAGGCGCCGCTCAGTGATCCAAGTGGAACACTAGAGCCAACCAAACCTACGGGGAACTCATCTGGAGACTGCGGGGACGCCCGAACCCCCCCGGATATGGCCACCGGGTCCTCCCATCCAGTCGCCGGCTGGCACGGTGGAGCATACCGGGATTTTTCGCGAGTTGGCGGGGCAGCCTTTGGCACGTGGCTGGCGTGCTACTTGGGCCCCCTACTGACTGCGGTCGGCCAACGGCTGGCACCGTGCTTCGGATCCCGCTACCCTCCAAAATGAGTTACCCGGCTAGCTGACTCAGAGACCACAACCGGTGCCAAACAGCGCAACTGACAATCTCCTTCTCCCCCAAAGGCACTGGCACTCCCACACACCGACGGAACACAGCAAGCTGCTTGGCGCCGGACTCCGGTGGGATGGTGGTCGCGAGCCAGGCGGCCCCTTGCGGAGCCTACCACCGCTAAGTGGGATCGTTCAGCCGTACCACAGGCAAGCCTGTGGTGCCGTTGCCCGGGGTGGACCACTAGGAGGTAGATCCCAAAACCACCCCAAAGGATTTTGGAATATTAATGTCTGAAGGGGGTTAAACAGTGGATGCAAGTTTGTATTGAAGTTCGTCATTTATGCCGATGGCACAGATTAATAGGACGTAGTTAAACAGAAGGGACTCTATCCACACTCTGGTCAAAAATTAGTTATATACAGGGTGTAAAGGACAGCCCTCCGCAAACTAACAGGATGCATTCAGCTCCTTATTTTGAATCATATTACACAGAAAAATTTTAATTTTTTGTCGTTTTTTCAGTTATTCCTGCTTTATTTCAATGTAAAATTACATTCTCTGTACGCAGCACTCCATTTATGTAAATAAAACAGCTAAAATAAAAAAAAAAATAGCAATGCATGTTGGAATACTCTCACGAACGACGCGTCAAATCAGCTGTTCACTTTCTGCCTAGCCACAGAGTTCATCGAACTCGCCGCATACCTATTACCTAACCCTCCCAACCAGTAACAGACGCCCCGATTTGTGCACAAAAACACAAATTAGGTTTATTGGATTCCCAGAAATAATTTCATGTACCGAATTCACCCTATAAGTCTGCGGAGGGCTGTCCCTTAGTGTACGACGCGAGTGAAAAAGCGTCCAGCGGGGCGTGCAGCGTTGCGTGCAAGCGGCGAAGAGCGTTCACCGCTCGGTGAACGCTCGCGAGTGTCCTGCTTCGGTGCTGTGCTTCGGTGACCGCCGAGCGGCCCTCGCCGATCGGCGCCCGACCGCGTATTTCCATTTCCGTGTTTATTAGGAGGCAGTACTGTCTTGAAACACGCACGGGTTTGTCGCGCTAACTGCCTTTACAAAATCGTGTTCAATCCAAGGCACGTATCCTCCAATCGCGCACGGGTTTGCAACGCCAACTGTTCTTCTAAACACGTGTTCAATTCAGGGTACGCGTCCTCCAATCGCGCACGGGTTTGCAAGGAGTATGCGCCTTGATTAAGCGCCACAAATCCGTGTGTGTTCGAAGGCATTTTTGTGTTTAATGAATGGGCAAGAAAACTCAAACAAAATCTTTAACTTTTTATTAAGACCAAAATTATACCTACGTGTATGTACCTACATAAACAAATATAATGTAGTAATTTTATATAATCAATGTTTTTTGGCAGGAGGCTCATTATCATCAATATTAGATGCAATATTATGAACACGTTTTCTTTTCACAGTTTCTGACTTGGCTGGTCGTCCTGATTGAATCCTTCCACTGCATGGTAGACCTCTTTCTTTGCGGCGACTGATCGATGTTGGTTGTACATGAATTTTTCGAGATTTTCGTCGGACATTTTTTTCAACTATAAATGATATAATACTCGATGGAGTTTGTAGCTTCGACAAATCAGATCCAAACTTTGTAAGAATGTTTGTATATGCAGCATTGGAGTCTTTTTCCAAAATTTCAGTGATTCTTTGCCACTGAGCTTTAATATTACGAACAGCATTGTCAAAGTTTTCATTGTTGATAGTTACATTGTTTTCCGCTCGATTTATTGGAAGTTCAAAAGTGTCTGGTATAACATCATCTGGTGTAATAGAGTCAGTTTGGCTGTCTTCATTATTTGTGCTTGATTCACCCGTAATATTTTCAAAGAATGACGGTGAAAACTGATCACCCAGAGCGAATTTTGCAAACTGTTGACGATCACAGTGATTCAAATGTAGCGATGTGGTAAGTTCAGTCCCATGTTTTCTTTCTACAGCGCAGAGATGTTTACAAAATCGGCCCCCAGCACCATATGGACAGTCACATGTTGCCATTTCACAGTCAACAACATACAGATCAGTCTTCTCTTTCACGAAGTAGGTATTGTCATCCATGTGTACAATATCCTTAATAGTGCTACTTGCTTGGCAAAATTTTTCATACGCTAACGTAAGATTTCTTGCCCGCCCATTGGCAAACTGAATCAACCTTTTCTTGTGGTATGATTCAAAGGTATTTGCGATAAAGTCAACTAACGCGCACATATTGAACACTTTACAGCGCTGCAATACTACGTCTTTAAAAATTCTTATTGAGGATTCACAGTAATTGTTTGTGTTATTCCCTCGTGTTAGAATACCAGAGCGATATGCTAAACACCACTCCTCACGCCGACTCCATAAACTTGTTAAATGTTTTTCAAGCTTTTTATTTTTCTTAACTTTCTCCTCATTTGATAAATCATACATTCTAATTTCGGCTTCCTGCATTGTATTGGCATACATTACAGTACGGAATTTTTTCATAACTGATTGCCGATCTTTTAATAACTTCATGTTCACTTTGCCACAACCAACGCCAAAGAGCTTGATTTACATGAAATATGCAAAGAAGTAATCTGCTGTTTGGAAATACTGTGCGTAAGGCATTCCTTTCTGCGCTGCTATCATCAGTCATTACGATTTTTGGTTGAAAAACCTTCTGGCAAGTCTCCTCTAAATAATCTTTTGCACATTGAAATGAATGTGTATAATTTTCCTGAGATTGACTCGTGTGCAAAATGACAACAATAGGTAAAGCGCCAATTTTCGTTGCAGCAAAGATAAATGTAACACAGGCATTTGTTTGATCACAAGATCCACTTGTATCCATAAACACCATTTCATCAGCCAAACCAGCCATGAACATTCTTTGCATAATAGGCGTTATTACAACACACACAGTTGGTTCTTCCTTTAAATATATCTCTACATTTATTTTAGACAACTCAATCTTCTTTCGTTTTAAAACTTCAATTATATCACCGATGTCTCGCGTTCCGTAGGTTCGGCGACGCCATTGTTCATACAGATGAATAACTTGGCGGTCGCATGGATTTTTTTGTGCATTAGATAAAGTAATGTAAGCATTCTTCTCACATCCTTCAATGATCAAATCAAATCAAATCAAATCAGTTTATTGCAAATAGCTATTTCATGATAGCTATTTCATGATACAATTTTGCTGCTGCAGCTGTCATCCCACCTTCAAAATACGATTCAAATTGTTTTATCGTGTCTTCGGAACAACGCAGTAGGCTCAATGCTTGGGCGACATTGACTCGGTGGGAATGATTATAGTTTATCTCTATTAGAACATTCAGTCCCCGTTTCATTAGTTGCGAATTTTTTATCGTACTCTTTGTTACTTTTAAAAATTTTATCCCAATATTTGCTCT
The DNA here is from genome assembly GCA_948252095.1 of Dicycla oo. Classification (NCBI taxonomy): domain Eukaryota; kingdom Metazoa; phylum Arthropoda; class Insecta; order Lepidoptera; family Noctuidae; genus Dicycla; species Dicycla oo. The sequence goes on from OX411718.1 coordinate 26,623,105, forward strand.
ACAATTATAGTTTCTAGTCACACCTTTCTTTTTATCTTTGGTTTTGTTTCTTTCCGAAAGATGACAAATAAATACTTTTCTGAAATCATATCGTATCTGCTGAGAATATCGTCTCAACATAATCCAATTTGTTTGCGTTGCCTCCGAAAACTTTTCAATGAAATAACCACACTTTTTGTCATAATCACCTTCACAAGATAAAGAGCATCGAATTTTACATTGGTAATTATCATTGTCTCCATCATATTTCACGACTTCAAAATTGTCCACAATACCACTAAGTATATTCTTCAATAGTTCCATATTAATCGAAAGCACACTCTATAAACATAACCTCAAAATGTTCTAATAGTGTAACTAAAGTTTGCTTTGTATTTATTTATCACGATCACAAGATAAAGTTTGTTTGTTTATTGTTCACAATATTACCAATTTATCTTTTAATAGTTCCATAATCTAATATTTAATTATTTAAAAGCACACTTATTTCAAACGCTGCACAGTGGAAAAACAAACGAATGATAATGCGACTGGCGAAGTGACGAGACGCGAGCGAAGTTGTTTACGCGCGAACTTCATGGCTAAGTTCCATGCATCGCCTTGAACACGTGTTTGGAAGAACAGTTGGCGTTGCAAACCCGTGCGCGATTGGAGGATACGTGCCTTGGATTGAACACGATTTTGTAAAGGCAGTTAGCGCGACAAACCCGTGCGTGTTTCAAGACAGTACTGCCTCCTAATAAACACGGAAATGGAAATACGCCGCCCGACCTCACTCCGCTAGATTTTCATGTGTGGGGAAGGGCAAAGGAACTAGTTTACACTACGAGAAGATTTGATAAATAGAATTAATGCTGCTTTCGAAGTTATGCGGCAGGAGATGCTGCTGCGCACAACGACTGTAGAAATCAGACGTAGATGACGCGCCAGTATTGTAAATGAAAGGCGTCAATTCGAACATCTGTAATTTATTAATTAAATAAATTATTTAATAGTTTCATTAACGCCCTTACTGGTCCAGCTATTTTCTTTGTTTCTAATTCAAGAACTCACATAATTTCAATCGATCGTTTAATTTTTACCAACCTTGCAGTATTAAATTTCGCAAAACATTTCACTTTCCGTAAAGGTAGAGTTTCGTCAAAAATTTCCTACTTGATAAAATTATGAAATAATTCAAGTTTTTTTTTTATAAAAGCAAATTACATACCATTAGAAAGGTCACACACTAGGGATGTTTTGCTAGAATCGGAACTTACCAACGATTTTTTTTTAATCCAAGTTGAAATTAAGATTTAAGTATTTTTTACATCTTTCTGTAAGTTTGAGGACTCATAACTTTTTTCTAGCTAACATCTGAATAAAGCAAAATATTGCCTGTTTTACCTATTTTTAATAAAACTTACACTAAGTTAAGAAAGTGGTGAAACTAGAAGGAAGCCAAACCATTTTTTTTTAATATTCTGGTGGCCAGGGCCAAATAAATTAGGGCTGAGTAAGTAGCAGATGACTCCACCTATCCACCATTTTCGTATGTTCAACGTTCTGCCAAACCCCCTGTCTAAAGATATGAATGTTTAGGTTAAGGTATTTTTCTATGGGTCTATGTCGCCTGAAATAAATGGTATTATTATTATTGTTGACATTTCTCGGGACCCTGGGGTCCCGGTCCTTTGGAAGGCATACGAGGAGCCGAAGCCAACTCGCAGAGGCCCGTTAGACAATTTTAAATAATGAGGAGGCACCAACCGACGATTATCCCTGTATGCACTATGCAAGTGCACCCAAGGACAACCCTCGGTTGGTGCAGGACTATTGCAGGGCATAGAAGCAAAACATATTGGGCTATGGGTTTGGGTGGCTATAGTGGATTGGTTACCCAGAACTATGGAAGAACTACGTCCCCTGCCTGATCAGTGTTATATGTAGGTAATACATGGATAAAATGGCAGGGGGTGATTTGCACACTCAATAATGGGCCGGCCAAATAAGGCAAGCCAAGGGTGAAGAACAAGACTTCTTCCGGGAGATAGGGGTCCGTGGGGTCCCTACTGCCCAATAGCTCGCCACGTGCTGCCCTGCGGGTTTCTGTATCTCTCTTGGTGTGGCTCCTCATCCTAGACCTGTTCCGGCAAAGTAAACTTTAGGTCTGTGCCGATGCACAGACCTAAAGTTCGGAACACGCAAGCCCCACCACGACGTCAAAGTAGAGATACAGCGGTGGGGTTATTATTATTATTATTAAACACGGCTTGCGGTAGTTGACTGGTAGAAATCGTCACTCAACGAAAAAAACGTTATGCCCCCTCCATACGACTGTCGTAATCTTTCTCTCTGTCTCTTTCTATTTTAAACGATTGTGTGATATATTCTCTTTCATCAACTTTTGGCGGAAGGTAATGACGGCGGTTTAAAGGTCGAATATTCACCCTTCTACTGACTAAAACCCACCCGTGTTCCTTCAGTTGCCTATGCCAGGGCCACGGTAACTCTTTCGAACAACCCGCAACCCTGGCGGGCATCGGCACTAGCGGACCCCTTCAGCTAGTGCTGACATCTCTTTGAGGCGCGCGTGGAACACAACGCGCCGTCGACCCGGGCCTGGTCCTTACCGGACGGCGAGCTACCCATTGCTCGCCATCCGCAAGCCCGCGCCTACGGTGGCCGGGAATCGGCTATCGATTCCCGACGACTAGGGGCGTGAGGGCGCAAAGATTACCTCTCCCTCACGCGTTCAGCCTCCTCCTTCGCGAGTATTAGGAGGAGGTGACGGCTTCCCATGCACTCTCGCTCCGTACCATGGCCTGTACCAAGGCCGGACGCGAGAGATCGCCGCCGCCGATCGCCTCCGCGAGGACGCGGCGGTGCTCTGCCCAAGCCGGGCAGACCTCCACCGTATGCTCCACCGTGTCCTCCGGGCGATCCACACAATGGTAACACCCGGGCGTTTCCTCCCGCCTTATCTGGAACAGGAACCTCCCGAAGCAACCGTGTCCGGTGAGGACCTGCGTCAGGCAGAAGGTGAAGACGCCGTGACGCCTCTCCAACCACCCCCAAAGAGGGGACTTATCGTCGCAATTGTGGCACGCCCAGATAGTTTATAACCTCGATTAACACATAGGATACTTTTTATCCCGATATTCCTACGGGTTCGAGACTTACGCGGGGGAAACCGCAGGGCGCTGCTAGTCATATATAAAATAGTGTGCTGTTTACATACATCGTTTTATTTTTCCTGTACCTAATCTTTACATAAACTTCTATTACACAGAATAATTTCAGATTTTTCTCTATGCAAACTTCGGAGATAGGAACGGTATTTTTATTTACATTTTTCATCAAAAGTCGAAAACTATGCGGCTCAAAGTAAAAAATGTTTGAGAATGTGCAAACAGCGCTCTTTTATATGATATTCCACATGCCCTAGTTATATTGCAAAAAAAAAAACATTATTTATTTCTATCTTATTTGCAAAATAGTTGTGCAAACGTCATCTAAAACTATTCCAAAATTCAAGTTGATAGCATTAGTAGTTCTTGAGATATCTAGCTGTGACAGACAGACAGACAGGTTGAGTCGCGTTATATCTATGATACTACTATAATATTATAAACGCGAAAGTTTGTGAGGATGGATGGATGGATGTTTGTTACACTTTCACGCAAAAACCACGGAACGGATTTGGATAAAATTTGGCACGTGGGTAGACCTGGAGAAGAACAGGCAAATTTTCATCCTGGATCGCAGACGAAGTCGCGGGCAACAGCTAGTAGGTAAGCTATGGATAAACAATAAAATTAATGTCTGCTTCACACTATCTTTATTACTTGCATATAATAATAAATGTAGGTAATTATCGATGGTCAGGGTCTGTTGTTTGTACCTAGAGCATCTTGAGAGCGGTCGACTTTCAAGATAATATGGAGAAATACGTGATTTTTGTGCTTTGTGTTATACTGTGTAAGTTTTGTTTCTACTAATTACTTAGTTAATATTATAAAAAATAGACAAGTATGATAACTTTAGTTAAAAAGAAAAAACATTTTTTCGTTAAAACAATAATCATTCTACTATTTATTTAAATATGAACCGGAAATTACTCTCAAAAGCGACTTTTTCAAACCCGGCTGGGCATCCGTTATTTGAGTAAATTAAAATGTTATCATCATCATCATTTCAAACGAAAGACGTCCACTGCTTGCTTGTTTGCTTTAATTAAAATGTTATGATTCTATGTTATATTTATTTATTTATTACAAACATTCAAATATTGAAATAAAGTGATATGTGTGTGTAAATGAGATAGCTGCTGACACAGACACAAGGAAACTCACCAAGTAAAGTAAATTATCACTGCAACAAATTAATTAAATAAATAACGAATGATAATGTCTCGGAGAAAAGACAATACACGAGATAGGAGAGTAATGTGTGATTTATATTTTATGAGTAGGTACTTACCCACACTCGCGAGCAATAAACTGGAATGAATCACTTCATCGCGCGTTAGTTACAACAATTTTTAACTATTTCTATGCAATGAACTATGGATTGTGTATACGATTTGAAAGGTAATTTTGTTAGCTTTCAAATGATATCAAAAAGATTTAAAATTAATTTAATTTTGTACATGGGAGTTAATAGGTCGAAGTTGTGGACGAGACAAATGAATACGAAGTAATACTCGTATGAAAAGATAATTTACAATTTATGTGATTTACACATCAATATTTTGTGTTATAACCAGCCCCCCCCCCTCTTCCCCCCCACCGCCCTTCGCGACACAAGACTGGCTCAGATGAAGCTGTCGAGTGATAGTACGGTGAGACAACCCTTGCTGGATTAGGATGATGGTGTGGTTTCCATTTTCTTTTAGCTTTAGTGTTCCCAGTGACGTGAAACATTGGACTGATGACCAATTTTCATAGACGCCCTCTTTTTATAGGGTTTCAGGACTACCAAACAATATTTTTAAAACAAAAGTTTTAAAAATTGATGGCTTGTTTTTATGTTCCATGACCTAAGGTGAATAATGTTTGGTTATGATAATGAAAGAGGTTGAATGAAAGCTAACAAAATTACCTTTCAAATGATATACCATAATCCATAGTGTTCATTGCATAGAAATTGTAAAAAATTGTCTTGAGCAACGCGCGATGATGTGATTCCAGTTGCTCGCGAGTGTATTTAAATGACTAGCTAAGTACAGTTCACATAAGTATTATTGTAAGCGTAGGTAAAGATCGAGGTTCTGAGTTCAGAGTAGGTACCAACTTCTATTAATACTTATGTACGAGATTTTATCTGTTGTTATGACAATACTCATGATTTATTCAATGCTTTAGATGAGATGAGAGGCAGTTGCTCCATGAAAAATGCTGGTATTTTACAAAGTCAAAGTCATGTATTTGCTTTAAGTGCGATAATACAAAGGTGGTAAATAAATATTCTTGTGCATATTTTGCCATGCAAATAATAGTAAGGTACCCGTATATATTTTTATAGGTATCATTATTTGAAAAATTGACACCTTGCTTTACTAATTTGGCTGTATTTTCTTTAAATGACATTATTATTTTTATTTTTATATTAGGTTGGGGAAAAAGTCTTTTCGCATTATAGTATGTATGAACTTGTAATAAAATCTCTTTGGCTATACTATTTGTATCTGGCTGGTTTTGGTATCATTGAAAGTTTAAATTTTAAAGAACATAATTCCAAATTCAAATTAGGAAAATGTGTGATTTTCATTTGTTTTTCGTACCGTCAAGATGAGTGAATCTAATGAAGAAATTCGATACATTTTAAAATGTTACTACAAAAAAGGTAAAAATGCAACGCAAGCCGCGAAAAAAATTTGCGATGTTTATGGACCTAGTGTAGTGTCTGTGAGGGTAGCACAAATTTGGTTTAAGCGTTTTCAATCCGGAAATTTTGATGTCAAAGATGCACGTCGCTCTGGTCGCCCTATTACGGATAAAATGGATGCCATTTTTGAAAAAGTGGAGCAAGATCGGCATATCAGTAGTTACGACGTAGCTGAAGAACTGGAAATTGACCATAAAACAGTTTTGGCGCATTTGAAAAAAACTGGGTACACAAAAAAGCTCGACATTTGGGTACCTCACGAGCTCACTGAAAGAAACCTAATGAACCGTGTATTCATTTGTGATTCTTTATTACGACGTAATGAAACCGAACCATTTTTGAAGAAGCTGATAACTGGTGATGAAAAGTGGATCACGTATGACATGAACGTGCGAAAAAGGTCGTGGTCAAAGGCCGGTCAGGCTTCACAGACTGTGGCGAAACCCGGGTTAACTCGCAACAAGGTGATGCTGTGTATGTGGTGGGATTGGAAGGGCATTATTCATTATGAGCTGTTACCACCAGGCAGGACCATCGATTCTGAACTCTACTGCGAACAACTGATGAGATTAAAGCAAGAAGTTGAGAGAAAGCAGCCGGAATTAATCAACAGAAGGGGTGTGGTTTTTCATCATGATAACGCTAGACCTCACACATCTTTAGCCACTCAGCAAAAATTAAGAGAGTTTGGCTGGGAGGTGTTAATGCATCCGCCGTATAGTCCTGACCTTGCACCTTCAGATTTCCACCTGTTTCGGTCTCTTCAGAATTCTTTAGGCAGTGTCAGGTTAACATCACGAGAGGACTGCCAAAACCACTTGTCGCGGTATTTTGACCAGAAGTCCCAAAATTTCTATAGCAATGGGATCATGTCCCTACCTACAAGATGGCAAAAAGTTATCGAACAAAATGGTACCTACATACTTTAGTTAAATGTAAATAAACTATATTAAAAAATGTTTTGAATTTTCTTAAAAAATGCGAAGAAACTTTTTCCCCAACCTATAACTGGCATGTGACATGAAAATGTAAAAAAATGTACTAAAGCTAGTTGTAAATTTAAAAATAAAATTGTATTCTGAGATCTAAGAAAAAATTGTTAAAATTAAATTATGTGATTGCTGAATATACGGTTTATCGATACGTTAACGTTGGACCACTATTTACGACACATCCTGTGTATAAAAATTGCAAACACAACCGTAAACTGATAAAACTTTTGCATACCGGTACCTATACTCCGTCATTCTGGAACACATAGTCAACTGTATCCACAAAGACGAAAGCGTCAGGGTTGCCCGCGAAATTTAAATTTTCTTACATTTATTGCAATTTACATGTCAGTATTACGTTGTACGTTGATCAAAATGTGATTCGCGATCGTAACAAGTACCTACATATTTACAGAATTATAATCATTTAAAGTCATAAATACAACTCTTTAAGACCAGGTAATGCTAATTAATGACTATTTCGAAATCTTGACATTTGAGGATTATATTAACTTTAGGAGTTGTACGAGTATTACGGAGTCTAATGATTATAATTCTGTAAATACATATTTGTTACGGTCGCGAATCATACTTTGTTTAACATACAATCTAATACTGACTTGCAAATTGCAACAACGTAAGAAAATTTGAATTTTGCGGGCTATCTGGGGGAAGCCCCCTTAACGTTCTACCACCGCTTACAGCATCGACAGTGGCGCCCCCACCAAAAATCACTAAACAATACCGCAACGATTACGTCTACAATAAGAAAACTGATGCGTTCTACAAGTTCCACATAGAGAAGGTCCGACATTGGCAGGTCAACAACCTGTGCGAAGTGGAGGGCGCCAAGCTGATGATCCCGGCTTCAGACCAAGACATCATGCAGCTGCACTCCATGTTCAAGAAGTTTCCAGACCTTGGGGACTATGCTTGGGTGGGCGATGATGGACAAAGGCATGAATCTGCTGAAGAGCATCCGATTATTGATTGTAAGTAATGATGTTAGCTTCACACGACGTGAACGGCAAATCGTGCTACGCGTGTTTGTCAAACGTCTCACGTAATAGTACCTATTAGTAAAACACACCTTCCAATACATAAAGAAAAGGATAATAAACTTCCTTAGAACGGCCTTTTTTTGGTGTCCCCTTTGACCCTAACAAGTTGCGGGTGTTAAATAAAAAGAAGCAATACGAAACCAACCCAATAGGTGCCCATAGGCATTTACCTAAATTACTCTGGTGCACTTTGGGCCTGAGCAGCCTGCCTCGTAACCAGTCTCCAATCTTGCAGATTAGCTTCTTTTATTTCTATGGCTTCAGTTATTCTTATTTACCTCATACCGTTGATCTGTAATGAATAATAATAATAAACACCTGCAGAATAGTGAGAAAGTCCATGTAAATTGAAGAAAACGAAATCTCTCCTCATAGCATTCATACTTAGTAATAAAATTCACCACACACGCTACATTGACTTCGCTTGGGCCCGTTAATGTAGCTTAAACTAGCCAAAGGGCTATCAATAAAAAACAATACTTATTAAAAAAAATAATAATAACCTGGGACATTATTCACACACGGTCATCTGATCCCAAACGCAGAGCTTGTACGAGTACTATGGAAACCAGACTGATAAACTACATACCTACACTACATTTTTTTTTTGTAAATAATAATAAATAATAATAATAATAATATTCCACAACTTATCACACAACGTCGTCTAGCCTCAAGCTAAGCAGAGCTTGTGTTATGAGTACTAGACAACTGATAAACATACTTATATATTTCTAAATACATACATATATAGATAAATTACACCCAGACACAGAACAAATGATCATGCTCATCACACAAACATTTGTTCTGGGTGGGAATCGAACCCACGACCTCCGGCATAGCAGTCAGGGCCACTAACCACTAGACCAACAGGCCAGCCAATACATACTTATATAGATAATTATTAGACCCAGACAATGAATGACACAAATAAGAGCATTGTCATAAGCACTAGTTTTTTTCCAACAATTCAAACCCAATAATTAAAAAAAAGGTGTAAACCTACCTACACACTTTGATCTTCTATAATAATCTATACCTACAAATAATATATAATTATATAAATATAAAATCATATAAAGTATATGCGGTACTCGTAACAAAAAAACAATTTTTAACATTTTAGTCTGTCTGCCTGTTTGTTACGGTTAATTTTCAAATCAAATCAAATCAAACTTTATTTGTGAACATAGGTACAGACGACAGCACATCAAGCTACTACAATCTGTCAGATTTCTTTAATAGATTTTTGACTTTATTGCTAAAGCATTAAGTTCAATGTTGATTGGGAAAATCTGACAGTTTCGGGTAGGTTGACCTGCTGGCGTCTGTACATAAAAGGTCTTAAAATATATATTGTAGCACGATCTCTATGCTCTACCAATGCAATTGGTATACAAATAATATGTTATATAATTTTAATAATCAAAAGAATTTAATAAGATAACATAAATATTTTTAAAAGTCTTAGTCAGTTAATAAAATATATTATTATAATGTCAATGATGTCAAAAAAATTCCGAAACGGTGCTGACGGGACTTTCACTGGCAGATAGCTGATTCTAAAATGAGTAACTTAAATTAGGCTACATTTATTTTAGAAGAAGAATTAGGGTTCCGCGCAAAAATATTAAAAACTATGAAATCGTGAACAAAATCTCATTCAAATTCGCCTGCGTGGTTGTCAATACTTCCCAGTACTGACTTCCCAGTACTGACTTCCCAGTACTGACTTCCTAGTACTGACTTCCTAGTATCGACGCGGGCGAAGCAGCGGGCAACAGCCAGTCTCTCATAATATTACAAAAATAAAAGCCCTGTTAAATTGTATAAAAATATTTATAGGATACAGTAGGATTAATCAAATTTACTTCAGTTCATTGGACAGGCAATGGATACATGATAAATAAACTACGTAAATAAGTGATAGTGTCTTTGATTATTGAAGTTGTTACTGTCTTCAGATGTTTGCATGCTTAATTTAATTGCCTGCAATAATTAATTATAATTATTCTGCTTAGTTTGATAGTATTAAGGCGAAAGCTTCAGGTAGCCCGCGAAATTCAAATTTTGTTACGTTTTTTGCAATTTCACAGGTCAGTATTGCATGTTGATCTGATTATGGTTCATTGAAGTATTTATAGAATTATAATAATTAAAATCATCAACGGATCGGTTTAAAAGAAGATCTAGTGAAAAAATTGAAAAGAAATTGCTTAGATGGTTTGATCATGTTGTCTTTTATCCTAATGAATGACTATATCATGAAATCTTGATATTTAGGATTAAACTAACTTAAGGAGTTGTATTACTGATTCTAGTGATTATAATTTTGTAAATACATATTACGTATGTTACGGTCGCGAATCATACTTTAATCAACATACAACCTAATACTGACTTGCAAATTGCAAAAACGTAAGAAAATTTGAATTTCGCGGGCTACCTGGAGCTTCCCACTTAACAAGACCATAAATCGTATTACTTATAAGCGAATTACACAGGACGGGCACATCGAAAGAGCGGACTTTTTGTGAATAGCAATGATGTTGGAGGCATCTTATTACTGATCCATTATAAGAACAAAACGAGTTTGTCCTGCAATGGGACGTTATACATGCTTAGTGGTAATATGTGGGTTTTATCAAAATTATTTAATATTATTAAGTAGGTACTGATCTGTATTACCCACAGAGTTACTCGTGGTTAAGTAATAACTGCCGCACGGGTCGATCTATCAGGTTAAGCTACGATTGCCGGGGTTGGTCTGTGGATGGGTGGCCATATTTACATACCGAGACTCCTCCGTGCCTCGGAAAGCACGTTAAGCCGTTGGTCCCGGCTGTCATTCGTGGATCTTTGACAGTCGTTACGGGTCGTCAGAAGCCCGAAAGTCTGACAACCAGTCTTACCAAGGGGTATCGTATTACCCAGTAACTGGGTTGTGGAGGTCAGACAGGCAGTCGCTCCATGTAAAATACTGGTATTCAGCTGCATCCGGTTAGACTAGAAGCCGACCCCAATATAGTTGGCAAAGGCTAGACAGATTGGTTACTTTTACCACATTTATAATGATTCTAGTGAATCCAGCAAGCAGTAATGAGGTGGATATGGACAATATAGGACGATGTGACGTGGCGACTCGGTCGGGCGACATCGAGACCATGCTGTGTTTCCGAGAGCTGCCGTTCATTTGCAAAGTGGCCGCTCAAGACGCGCCTTACGATCAGCGCTGTGGTGTTTATGGAAAAGGTAAGTGTGAACAAGCGGCCAAGTGCAATTGTGACTCGCACACGAAGAGTTCCGTACTACCGTATATTATTTACTGTGTAGGTAAGTTTATTACTATATATTATTAATACGTAGGGTGTTCTGAAAGGCTTGAGATTTAACTTTATTTTTCACAGTTTTTGAAAATAATTGCCACCACAATTAATAGACTTCTGCTTCCTTATAAACTCACTAAAAATGTCTTTCCATTTCTGTTCAGGAATTTCCGCACATAAATATAGTGTCCTAGGCCGAAAGTAAAGCTTCTTCGTCCCGAAATCTTTGCCCTTTCAATTTACTTTTCACGAAAGGAAGCAGTCCAAAGTCACATGGCGCCAAGTCTGTGCTGTAAGGCGGATGTTCAAGAAGTTTCAAGCCGGCAAAAATTGGTATGTAACGTTAGCACGATGTGCCGGAGCATTATCAGGTGCAGAGTTGTGACTTTGGACGAAGCTTCGTGAATTCCTGAATAAGTTGAGGAAGGCAGACAGTGGTGTACCAAGCAGCGTTTACAGTCTTCTGCTCACGAAGAACTACTTGTTCAATAATTCCCTGAATACCGAATAAAACCACGATCATTTTCTTTTTTATCGACTTAGATTTTTTTACTTCAGTCGGAGTGTCTTCGCCTTCTATCACAAATATTTTCTTTTGCTGCTTTGTGGGCACGTCGTAATAATAAAATTTCATCGCCCGTGACGATTGAAATTTTATATTCAGATTTTCCGTTTTCAAACTTTGTAATCATTTTTAGGGTTCTGTACCACAAAAGGAAAAACGGAAACCTTATAGGATCACTCGTGTGTCTGTCACAGCCAGTTTGCTCCGAATCTAATGTACCGATTAAGTTGAAATTTGGTACACATATGTATTTTTGTGACCCAAGCACGGACGTGCAACGTAAATAAATGAATTTTGAGTATGGGGGTCAATTTTGGGAGGCAAATAAGTAAATTAAAAAAAAAGTTTTGCAAGCTGTACCGTGTGACATATCAAATGAAAGGGCTTTCTGTGAGGGTCTCGATATATTTTTTATAATTTGAAAATAAATCATTTATTAAAATTATTTAAGAAAATAGACGAACATTGACCATTTCCCCCTTATCTTCGAAAGTACGGAGCCTAAAATTTTGAAAAAAATACAGAAAATAGTTCAATACCTATGGATTACAGGAGAGCTTATAAGAAGTCTATGGTCTTAAAACAACATGGTAAATCTCTCAATATTGTGCATACAAACTTACATTTGCAGTTGGAATGTATCGGAGAACATGTTTTTCAACTACAATGTTAAGTTTGTTCTTGGGATTCATCTCAACTACGGAACCCTTCATTGTGCGTAGTTCGACATGCACTTGGCCGGATTATTTTTACACCATTTAACTCACTGTTCCTTTTGTTCATCGGTAAGTTTATGTCGAATCCCAAGAGAACATTTCTATAAGCTAAATGATGGTGAATAATTGAATGTAACGCTGCTGAGCCAATCTGCAGTAAGGATTCCATTTACCGGTAGGTTATTCGCCGGTCAGTTTCAATTAAATTTTGAACTGCAGAAATATTTTCTGGAGTAACTGCTTCCGCCGGTCGTCCTGAACGCGGGTCGTCTTCTAGGTTAAAACAGCCACGCTAAAACTGTTTGTAACATCTGTACATGGTGGCACGAGAGGGACAGTCATCAGTGTCATCACCAAGTACATGCTTCATTTCTTCTAAACAGTTTTCTGGACTTAATCCACGTAAAAAGTTATAGCGCAAAATTGCGTGATATTCGATAGTCGTCCACGAAGCCATTATAGTGAACTTGTTGTAACACGATCTGCGGCAATACTGAATGCTGCAATACTGACTGAATGCAAACAAATGACAACTGACACTAACGTATATCATAACATGTCATAAACAGTCAAACTACGTGCTCGCGTCGGCCATCAGCCTTAGTATTATTAAGTATCTCAAGACTTTCAGAACACCCTACGTACTTTAGTAAAAACACTATTCTTGTATGGGTAAAAATAAAATAAAGAGAAAAATTAAAAGGGGGTCCCCCTTTTAATTTTTCTCTTTATTTTATTTTTATTATTTGTTGTTATAGCGGCAATAGTTAGTACACACTCAGTGAACATTTTCTAGTGACTGCTTATTACGGTTCCAAGGGTACAGCCATGTGACAGACGGACGAACGGACGGGCAGCGGTGCCTTAGTAATAGGGTCCCATTGGCACCCTTTGGGTACGGAACGCTAAACATGAAAATCTATATCTATATATATAAAAAAATCAATTGATGTTCGTTTGTCTCGCTAAAACTCGAGAATGGCTGGACCTATTTGGTTAATTTTGATCTTAAAATATTTGTGGAAGTTCAGGGAACGTTTAAACGGTGAGAAACATAAATAATAAGTAACGGAAAATATTAAAAACGACAATTTAATTTTCCAATAAAAAATGTATTTGATGTCTTTTGTCTTTTTAGAAATAAAAAATTGTCACTTGATTGTCAAATATTATAGGTGCGTTCAGAAATTTGTCTGTTTCATAGCTGTAGTATGAGGTCCGATATCTTTGGTCTGTTTTGTTAGAACACAAAACAGTTCTGTTTCAGAAATAAAAAAAAGTGTAAAAGTGTCAGTTGATTGTCGAAAAAAAAGAAAAAAAAATAAACATGACGATTATTAAAATCTATCATCAGTTTGTCAGTGCGCGAGAACTTTAAATTTACTGTTATTGTTTTAAAATGCCAAGGAGAAGACGACCTGACTTAGGTCGTCGAAATCAATCAAATGTGCGACGAGCTACCTCACGTGCAAACCGCACTGACAACCAGCGAGAGACAGATAATGATAACATTCGTATTGGTATGGCAGGATTGCGTTCCACAGTCAATAATAATGAAGTAGATAGGCTTAGAATGGAACAAGTTCTGGCACATCAAACACAACAACAGCGAGCACGACACAATGAAATACAACGAATCCGCAGACGCAGCGTTCCTGTAAACCTGGAACGAGTAGCATTCCACTGCGACCCGCAAATAGATTATTGTGCTGACTAATCTGTTACAATTGGGTTTTTCACAAATATATATAGGGGTTACAAAGTTCCCCGGGTCATCTAGATAAGGTATAAATGAGAAAGATACGAATTCGAGAAAGTAAGTCTGGGTAAACGTTTTATTTCTTAAGGCATTTAACTAAACCACTATACTATAACTTCATGAATACAAAGGGGCTCGTGGCTAAACAGCAACACGGGTCGATCGATGGTTAAGCTACGCTTGCCGCGGTCGGTTCGTGGACGGGTGACCATCCATTACAATTTATCGAGACCCGTCTGTGCCTCAGCAAGCTCTTCACGCGTCCGTTATATTCATAAATAATCGCATAGGTTCATGTCAATGTGTGCTTGAATATCAACCGAACACCATAGGTTCACAACTACTGTAAGCCCGCGGTCGCCATTGGATGTTGGTATTTTACGTTTGAGTACAAATTATATTGTACAGGGTGACTGGTAATTAGTGACCGATACTTAAACACATGATTGTACTCATGATAACAAACAACTATGCTATGCTATGGGACCAAACCAGATTTCGCAAAAAAAAAAAAAAATCAGCTGTCCCATACATTCAGGTTCACATAACTCGTCAAAATGTTGGCAGCAGCTGATTTTTTTCGCGATTACTTTTTTGGTCCTATAGTAAAAGTTGTTTGTTATCATGGGTACAATCATGTGTTTGAGTATCGGTCACTAATTACCAGTCCCTCTATATATTTTATATTTGTGGACTTAGAAAGTTTTCTTGATCCAATGATGCTGCGGCCGACGCATGTTGGTCTCAAAAGTCTGACAACCAGTCTTACCAAGTGGTATCGTATTACCCAGTAACTGGGTTGTGGAGGTCAGATAGGCAGTCGCTCCATGTAAAATACTGGTATTCAGCTGCATCCGGTTAGACTGGGACCCCAACATAGTTGGGAAAAGGCTAGGCAGATTTTTTTTGTACACATTTTAGTGTATAAAAATCTAAGTAACAATAGTCCCCTAAACCGAATTTCGGGGATGGCGACCAAACTCAGCGGCGACCAACCTTCGGCGCGGGGGTGTATTATAGTGCACAAGTAGTGTATGCGCAGACACATGTGCACTCTCTCTTCCCTCAGTGTCATAGTCCGATGGGACAGCAATCCGACACGACCGGAGAGAGATCAGGCGTGCTTTCCTAGGCACGGCGGTAACACAGCGACCACTTCCAAACTGCAGGCTGTTACTGAGAAATTCCTAACGGAAAACCTAATTTTACTGCCCGACTTGGGAATCGAACCCAGGACCTCACGCTAAGCAATCACGCTTGCGACCACGAGACCAACGGTGTAGCCGAATGTCATGTACAGTAAAGCAGTATATTTAGGTTTCGTAAGTTTACTGTTGATTAAAGGAATGGAGAAGCGTGAAAGTATATCTCTAATTGTGTGCAAACAAGATAATTTTCGGAACCATGGTCGTAAACTGTTACTAAATTCTGAGGAGATAATTCGCACTGTGAGAATAAAAGAGACTAACACTTTGCATTTTGTGGGAAATCACAAAATTGTGTTCGTATTTTATGGAGTTTCTATTATGTCATAACATTTTCAAATGGAAAGTTTAGACTATTTTCAATTGGTTTAATGCAAAATGCATTAAAAAAGATATTTAATAGTTTACAAAATACTCGTTAAAAAATTCGCCAAAATTTTGAGTTCGGTCCCTTTTCTTCTCACTGTGCGAATTATAAAATTTGGAATTATTACTAAAATATTGAATACCTATAAGTCCTGAAAGATTAAGAAGTTGGACACTTCAACAATGGGACTCAATTACATTTTCTTTAACGGGGAAGCTCCAGGTAGCCCGCGAAATTCAAATTTTCTTACGTTTTTTGCAATTTGCAAGACAGTATTAGGTTGTATGTTGATAAAAGTACGATTCATATATGTATTAACAAAATTATAATCATTAGAATAATACAACTAATAATGCCAAGATTTCAAGAATTAGTCATTCATTAGGTTTATATGAATTTAGAGAGTTGTATTGATGATTTTAATGGTTATAATTCTATAAATACAAACTTCTTACGGCCGCGAATCATATTTAGATCAAAACACAACCTGATACTGACCTGAAAATTGCAAAAAAAAAAACGTAATAACATTTGAATTTCGCGGGCTACATGAAGCTTTAGACTTAAGGATCCAATGGCAACTAGTCTTTGAGTATTCTAGTGGCCCACTTTTTCACCATGAACCTTGCCGACCACTAACAAAATTCTTTTCTAATTCCCAGACTATAGATACTACTCATCAGCGGGTAGCTGCTACAAGATCCCTCGGATTCCATTCACCTGGAGCCAGGCCTACTCCGAGTGCCAGGCCGAAGGCGCCCACCTACTGGTGGTCAACTCCCAGGCTGAACATGATGCTATCTTCAACCTTACAAATACTGTGGAGAATGTCAGAGGATCTAGAGCCTTCTACTTCTTCTTAGCTGGATTTAGAGCTCATAAACCGGTTGGAAATGCTACGGTCGTGTTTAATACAATTTTTAGTGAGTGTTTTTTTTTCCATCATACTCGTATCTATTTTAATTTTTGTTACGATTGGTAATGATTTTCGTGAAAATTGTGAAGTCAGCTGAAGTATCCACATACTTCATACTAATTGTAAGGCATACGTTAGGAACATTCTCTTTATTTAGTATCTCTGCACCCTTAGGGATGCACTATACTGCCAGGTTAGCGGGTTATTTGAAAGAGTTACCGTGGCCCTGGCACAGGCAACTGAAGGAACACGGGTGGGTTTTAGTCAGTAAAAGTCTGACACGCCCTCCTGCTCCACCCAGAGCGGGAGAAGTTATTTGATGATTTCCCATCCAAGAAAAAGGGGATGCACTATAAAAAATTTAGTACGCGCAGTTCGAGTCCGCGCCGTTGGTTTTCGTGCAAACAGATTGAAATTTTACTACGGTTTCCGATACAGCCGTAGACATTGTATTTGCTCGATACTAGACTTAGTAGGCTTATTGCATTCCTTATAAAGTAAGCTTTCACCAATTATGATATTTTTCAGTCCTGAGCCTTACGGCCGGTATGAGACGACATCTTAAACTTTTTTGCTATTTGCAACAAATTTTCTGACACTGGCGTAGCTATTGTATTTGCTCGGCACTAGATTTTTTAGGCTCATTGCATTCCTTTTGAAGCTAGCTTTCTTCGATTGGGTTTTTTTTCATTTACTGAACAGATTTACGGCCGATATGAGACGACATTTGACATTATTTTGCTATTGTCAACTTCATATTCATTTTTATCCCTATTTTGGCTAATATTAGGTTCTGGTAGTACTTTGTCAACTCTTGACAAAGACACCAGAATAACTGATCTAGCTTTACGTTATTGCGCTATACGAGTTGATATTTCGACATAGTGAAAAGTAGAAGATGGTGCGCATGTTCGTCAATCGCAGTGTGACGTCATACGAAAGTTATATCCGGCCTCAAAATTGTTATAAATATGACCTATCTTTTGAATGCTCAACCATTACTCTAGCATTAAAAGTTTCGTAGTTATTAGCAGTTGAAATCTTACATGTTTTGGTCGGTCAGAAATATTGAACTTACCAGTACACCGAGCGAAAAGGCGTTTTCACGTCAAAAAATTTACGATACCTAATTACTGTATTCCGTAGGTGAACTATTTACTTTCTCAAGTTAACATGGGACAAGCTACTGATAAGTAACCTAAGGTTAACAGAAATCTACTTGGAAGTAGTCCATATAATGGAAACTTTATTTTTTTCCAGATCAAACTTTAGAAGAAGCTGGCTACAGTGAATGGTCAGATAATGAGCCAAACAACGCGCTAGGTCACGAGTTCTGTGGCTCCATCTTTAAGAACAACGGGAAACTAAACGACGTCGACTGTTCCCATGAATTTGGCTTTATTTGTGAAAAAGAGGTCCCAGCATCTTCATAATTTTAATATTATATCGTTATCATTGAATAATAGTTGAGCCAAACCGATCCGCCCGCGCATTTACATCTTTCGTGCAAGTTGTTACAGAGCGATAGAAGAGGATAGAGTCACGGGGAAACGCGATTTCGGGTGAATAGGTTTGACTCAGTTCTTACGGGGCGTGGGTTTAGTTAAAACTTTAATTCTGACCAAGTTTCGAAACCGTGAAGGCAGCATAGTAGCGTGTAAACAAAGTGAACTTTGAAAATGCAACTATACAAGGTGTAACATAAATAACGCACAACCTCTTAAGGGGTCATTGTACTCATCATTATGAACAACTTTTACTATGGGACCAAACCTAAAATCGTGAAAAAAAAATCTGCTGTTCAGTACATTTTGACGAATTATGCGAATTTAAATGCAACAAATAAATGAACAGCTGATTTCTTTTTCGCGATTTCAAGCTTGGTCCCATAGTAAAAGTTGTTCATAATGATGAGTACAATGACCTCTTAAGAGGTTGTGCCTTATTTAAGTTACACCTTGTATATCGGAAGCGGTTGATGTTTTGGACTACCGAGGGCGATTGAGTGATCCTAGCATAAGAATCTGTTGGAGACCAAAAATGTTTGCTTGCCAATATTTAATAAAGTACTAATCTGTAAAATCATTTTAGGAAACAAAATAAATTTGTCTTTTGCGATTTTTGTATTTTTACTTTATTCATTTTCAGAATGTTAAGATGCTGATTTACATATTATAAGTTGTTAAAAAGTTTTGATAAACGATAAAATCCACGTTTTAGTACGAACGATACGCTAGTAAATGGCTAGGTATAATTCGATTTCAACTAAATATTGATTCACAAAATATCCAATGTTCGAGATATTTTTTGCACATAAAAACTAAGTTATCGTTTCGATGAAAATGGGTCTACAATACGACCCAATAATGTAGTCCCTAATAAAGAAAATATACAGTGAATACAGAATTGGAGCCATTTTGGAATATTGGAAAATAAAAAGTAAAACGGCTTTATTTAGAATTAGCGAGACGCGTCTGTGTTTATTTCTGGAATAGACATTGTTGCTAACGACCTATTAACGACCCAGGAACATGTTGGAACATGTACATGTTTTGAGGCATACACAGAAAATCCATCATGGCCACATAACTCAACGGCTCCATTACCAGTCGGCGCGACGGGCTGTCTCTAATTGAACTACTCTAAACAGTTAATCTTTCCTCGTGCCGCCTAAATAAGATTTAAAGTTAGCTGGACCCTTGTAATTTCCTTTACGTATGTTGGCAGCAAATTAAAACATTAGATCTACGCATATATCAACCTAGACCTAATGAATGCGGGGCTTAATTTAATTTCAGTGCCTCCGGTGTACGTATCCGAAATTTAGAAAAGTGGTGACAATCATATTGCTGGTTGCGTTGTGCGACAGGGCGGTGCTTTTTCGCCGCATGCCTTTCCGTACGGCTTCACAGAGAATATTTATTTTTAGAAACGAAAATATGCATAGGTATTTGAAAAAAATCTCAGATATATACGTAATAATTATAGATATACACATAGACATAGTCTGTGACATACAAAAAAAAAATCATGTACTTACAGTCACGAACCGGGATTGTCGAGCCACTTTTCCGTGGAGAAATGCTCATGCATACGGCACTACCACGGGGAGATAGTGTAGTTATGTGGGACTCCAACCCACTAAAATTCCACGGTGTCCTCCTCTACCGCTTGTAGCTGGAACACGGGCGTGTTAGCACCCCCATCACCGGCGCACAAGAACACATTGTGCGCCGGTGACCACCCCATGGACCAAACCAGCACATGGGCGCTAGACGATCCCGTATCTAGGCACCCTTGGTCACCCTGCGACCGGTCAGGTCAGTGGCCCGGCCGCCTACCACTTTTCGGCCGCAGAGGATAGAGAGAGCGGCCAACGAAACACCGACACTCCTTCTTCCCTTGCAGCCCAACCGCGTCCGCCATTTGACGGCGACCCCGTCAAGGCCGCGGAAGGTAGGGAGAGCGGCGCACCGCAATACCGGCACTCCTCTCCCGCCGCGACCTCCATCCCTCAGCCGCGATGCCTCCCATACTACATTACGACCCGCCTCAGTTGCGATGTCGCCCAAGCGGCACCGCAACCTACCTGTTGGCCGTTACGTCATCGACTTCCTGGGAAAAGTCCTGACGAGCGGCCCCTCCTCGGATTCCTCTTCGCTTCACCGTGGGTGACCAAGCCACGGCTACTGAGCCCCCCCGCCTCGACAATGCGGGAACCCACCGGGGGGGAGCCACTAGCTTATCATCTAACTTGGTTGTGTTACACGAATGCCGCCCGTTTTTCGTTATTGAAATGTCAAATTTCACGAGCGGCATTCGTGTAACACAACCAAGATGATAAGCTAGTGGCTCAACAATCCCGGTTCGAGACTGTACACACTTCTAAAGAATTGGATGTATACGCGATCAAGTTTAACATACATTTTTTGCATAACTGACTTGCATTATTTGAAGGCGTAATAACTATAACAGATTTTAAAGACACTAAAATCATATATCTACTCCTTAATTATACATATAAAGATAATATAGCCCAATTTTCTACTGAGGGGTGAGCTAATTAATTTTAATTGCCGATTATATTAGGCTCTGTTTGAAAGTCATCTAATTTTATACGTATTTCGAAGAACAAAAAACAAAAAGGTGAAGTAATTATAAGGTTTCACATTATTGTTCTCGTCTTTTACAAGCTTCTATTTAATTTACTTTCATCTGTCCCAGTGTCTGTAATTAAATCTTAAGTTGACCCACTTACCAGGTTCCGATTGAGCTGAAATTTTGTATGCATATATATATATCGAGGGTTCACGGGCTATTTGTATTAAGCGACATCCTGGCCGATATTGAGTTATAATCATATCTACCTGCATTAAAAAGTGAAAAACGTAAAAAATGGAGATAGACACTATTGATTCTTAGCCATCGATAGACCACTTTTTCGTAAAAAATATTGATACTTTACAATGTTCTTTTTCCGAATAATGAATCTTTGAAATGCTCTCCGGTAAAGTTCCAAACATGTCGCTTAATTCAAATAGCCCGTGAACCCTCGATATATATAATATATCGGTTGACAAAGCAATACTGTCAAGACATGAGGCCATGAGAACTCTTGTTTGATTCGTCTTCACAAGGTCCTAGGTGATAATTATCCAGGGTCCTATGTACTAAAAAGTAAATAAACGATTTTTTTAAACACAAGCTGACGGGACGCCTCAACAAAAGATACTACCTTATGAGAATCACAGAAATCGATCCGATGTTTCAAAAATAAAAGATTAATACAAGCTTTTATTAGTTGTTAATAAAAAGAACTAAAAAGATAAAAAAATAAATTTATTTCGATTGGAAATATTAGGAATAGTTTTTTTAATAAAAGTGTGTTCCATCCTCTTTTTTAAGGTTCCGTACCCAAAGGTTAAAACGGGACCCTATTACTAAGACTCTGCTGTCAGTCTGTCTATCCGTCTGTTACCAGTGCTGTATCTCATGAACCTATCACAGTTGAAATTTTCACAGATGATGTATTTCTGTTGCCGCTATAACAAAAAATACTAAAAACAGAATAAAATAAATATTTAAGGGGACTCCCATACAACAAACGTGATTTTTTTTTGTCGTTTTTATAGATAATGGGTACGGAATCCTCTGACTCGCATTTGGCCAGTTTTTTCTGTCTTGCTGTTAAAATGTAACACGCTTTTATTTAAAAACTATTCCTATTATTTCCAATCGAAACAAAATTATTTTTAACTTTTGAGTTCTTTTGATTAACAACTAATATAAGCTTGTATCGGATCGATTTCTGTGATTCTCATAAGGTTGTTATATTTTTTTGCGGCGTCCTGTCGGCTTGTCCGTTGAGCCGGGAAATCGGGGCTTTCATTATGTCGGCGGTCGGTCGATGTGACATTGTCACGGGGTAAATCGCCCGTCATATGAACAGTTTGAGGATAAGATGCTGATCACGCACGGACACATGAATTATAGTGGATAGTGACGTGCGGAAGTAAGTACTGTCATACATGTTTAATAGTTTTTCAGGAATCGTGAGTTGCTTATGCGATGCGTTGAGATTTTGACATTGTTATTGTTGGTTTCTTCTTCTTTTCTTTCGTTTGAGGTAAAACTTTGGTTTTACTTCAAACGTTTGTTTGGGAACGATTATAACGCGTGCTAAGGACTAATAGGAATAATAGGAGCTAATAGATGGCTTATTTTCGCATTGTTGGCTAATCTAGCTAAATCTAAACTAAACTTAGGTAATTTAAGAAGATTAAAAGTTAGGACGGAAATAGTGTGCATACGTACCTCAGCGCCCGAGCTCGGTAGTATCTATAGCCGACCAAATTGCGATTTTAATTAATATTAAAAAAAGAACTCACTATTTAGCCAAACCCTCAATTTACGAACACCCGGGGGTAAATTTCGCTTCAGTGCACAAAAACGGAAGGTGTACAGTAAGCACCGTTATAGGAAATTCTTAGGGTATTTACCCAGTTTGTCTGATCCGACGAGTGTTGACCCTTAGATATCACCTCGTACTCGACACATCTAAACTACGGGTGGGGGTCACAACCCGCTGGTTGTGCTATAATGATTTCCTCGACACAATAGACCAGCGGAGCGGTTCGCTGTTCTAATTATCGTTGTTAAGAATTTCACTCAGTCATAAGCCGGAGTTTCATTCAACAATGGTGACACGTTTCAGTTTCATTGTTCGTTAATACGACCGCAAACTTCGACTTGATTAAGACGGGTGACGTGCACACCGTAGCGTAAAGTTGGAATAATAAATAAATCACGCCCTTCAATCATAAAAAAAAAAATACGCGGCGAACGTTAATGAGAGCCACCGAGAGACTTTCAGCGTCTTTGGCTGTTAAGCCTCTAGTTATTAATACATAGAGTTTTCTAAAGTTCCTTTATGGTCCGGAATCGTGCAGTTACTGTGATAACAGCTTTCGGAATGGCGCAGGTAATGTATGCGGCACGATGTGATTTTCTCATTTCACGGTTGGCTGTTCTAATTTACTGTGTAACAGGTAGCCATATTTCGCGAATAATAACGTTGCGTACTTACATTGTAATATTGTGAACAAAAATATTATTTCTTATATCTTTTTGGACACATCGGTGCGTTTTGTTCTTTCCCTTACAATTACGTTTTAAACTAGTAGTTCTGCGAACAGTAGACCTCGCGAGCGCAACTTTTTTGCAAAAATTAATATAGCACTAAAGTTATTTAAAACGGGATATTTACAATGTTTTTTTTCATAGTCATAAAACCTGTATACCAAGTTTCATCCAAATCGGTTCTAAAATACGACCTGTATTTAATAATAATATCCTGGGACATTTCACACACGGTCATCTGATCCCAAACTAAGCAGAGCTTGTACTATGGAAACCAGATAACTGATATACTACATACACTACTTTTTTTTTTGTAAATACATACTTATATAGATGTTATATAAGTATGTATTGTATATATTATATATATATTATATATATTAACACCCAGATTCAGGACAAACAGACAAGTTCATGCACACAAATGTTTGTCCTGGATGGGAATCGAACCCACATACTGCGACATGATAGGCGGTATCTTAACCAACCACGCCAGCTGGCCTGTCTATATTTGTAGAGGAGCACCAAAAACCTAACAGAGGAAAGCAAACTTTGCCAGATTTGAAGTAGAGACGCTTCACTAACATCTACTTATCCCAGATATCCCTCAGTAGGGATATATATGAACACAGATAACCCTGAAAAAATGTTTAAAAAAATATTTCCACTATCCTACATTATTACATACAGGACAGGATACATACAGGATAGTGAAAATATTATTTATTTTTAATTTTTTTTTAGGGTTATCTGGGTACATAAAAATTCACAACAGACAACGTACAGCCTAGACCGTTGTGTCTGGAAGCATGACATTTTGCACAAGGGTTCCTTATATAAGGAATGTGAGCAAAAGGAAAGCTTTTAGAAAATTCAATCCAGGAGTTAATAGGGGATGTAAGTTTGAATGGAAGTTCGTCATTTTGCCCGCTGGGGAAACCCATCGGGCACCCGGCTTGTTGACTATAAATAAAATAATACAAACATAATAATAATTATTATGTAGGTATATGCATATATCAGCTAACGTTATGTTATCACAGAATAATGAGAGTGCATTGACACGTTTGTACTGATTAAAATGTAAGGTCATCATCTATCTAGCCTATACCGGCTATGTTGGGGTCGGCTTCCAGTCAAACCAAATGCCTAACTGACTTCCAAAATCCAGTTACCGGGTAATATGATACCACTTGGTAAGACTGGTTGTCAGACTTTCGGGCTTCTGACGATCCGTAACGACTGTCAAAGATCCACGAATGACAGCGGGGACCAACGGCTTAACGTGCTTTCCGAGGCACGGTACACGTGGACGGGTGACCGTCTATACATACCTTATATGTATAGACGGTCACCCGTCCACGGAGCAACCGCGGCAAGCGTAGCTTAACCTGATCGGTCGACCAGGGCGGCTGTTATTACTTAGGCCGAGACCAAACGAACGTAATTTTTTGAGCTGTGAGTCGCGGAATTTGTGAGTTAGGAATTTACGCGGCATTCGGTTTCATACTAATGTCATGTTTATGCCACAAGGCGACGCAAAATAAGTTCATCTCATTTAATAATAAAAAAAAAAAATCCGCGACTCATTTTGCGCGACATACAGCTCAAAAAATTACTTTCATTTGGCCTCAGCCTCAGCGACAAGCCGCTCCAAAATGTAATAGGTAGGTACCTATTATAAAAAAAAAAAAAATATTTATGGTGACAAGTATTTTCAAAGTAGGTACCAAATTAATTTGTGGCTGAAATAATGCATAGATATGTTATACTATAAACTCTTTAACTCGTTTGTAAGTAGTCAAAGTCATTTATTTGCAGTATCTAAATGGTGGTAATGTGGTGATGGGAGGTATATAATCTGTTAGTGCGATGCCCTTAGCTGTGCTACTTAGTTTTAGTTTTATTTTCTAAATAGGCGAGAGGCCTTTCAGGCCCCGCCAACGCTCGGTTAAGCAGCCAAGGCTCATGGAGTTAACTCCGATAGGTCATTATTTAAAAAAAAAGACACTTCGCCATAAATTCGCATGCAAATACTAAAGTAACAAGAGTCTAATTTCACTAAGCAAATCTCTACATCAAAACACAATATTATTCAGCATTTACATCCTATATAGGGTGAAGCGATAGTTTACGCCTGGACAGCTTTTAACTCTTTACAAAGCGCAAGTCGGATCCTGCATGGAGTATTGCAGCCATCTTTGGGATGGATCAGCTAAGTACCAGCTAGCCGCGCTTGACTCGGTGGAACGCAGAGCTAAGAGGCTCATTGGCGACGTAAAACTGGTGGATGCTAAGCTTCATAGCTTGGCTCATCGTAGCAAGGTTGCCCTGCTTGTCGGTCTTCTACAGATTGTACTTCGGTGAGTGTGCTCAAAAACTCCACGACCTCATTCCACCGGCAAATCCGGCCTTCTACCATCGGACATCTAGACACACTTTCAGTTACCATCCCTACCTAATTGCTATTCCACCGATTCGCACTAAGCGCTTCCAAATGACTTTTATAACGCGCACAGCAAAAGAGTGGAACTCACTACCTGCGTCTGTGTTTCCGAGCGCATACAACCCTAATCTCTTCAAAGTGAGAGTGAACAGGCTTCTTCTGGGTAAGCTCACTCCCCGTCGACTCTGTCTCTGTCGCCTCCGACCTAGACTAGTCAAGAGCAAACCCATCTTAAATAAAAAAAATATAGTAAATTTTAAGCTTCAAAACTCAACATACTTAAAATGTGATGAATACTTAGCCAAATAGTAAAATACAACATCAAATATTATAATAGCATACACAATATACAATAGCAAGCACAACATAAAACGTAGTATAGTTCGCGTCATGTAAGTTTGCCGCTCTGAAGTTCGCGCAAATGACTGCGCAGTAGTCAATATTACTAAAACAGCAGTCTGGTTTCAGAGCGGCAAAGTTATTTGACGCGAATTATACGTACAGTAAGTGTTACTGTACGTATAATTCGCCTTATTAAATTCGTCTTAATAACAAGATCATATACAATGTACAATGTAAAGGGTGTTTTTTTAAAGGGGAGAACTTTAAATTGAAATAAAACACAGAAAAATGTTTTTAATAACCATGAAATAGGTTTTATTTGATAGATCATTTTATCGCATTAATGTTTGAATATGATTCCGAACAAATGGCCGCTGCGACTGACGTGCACATGGCGTATATCTGGAGGTAAAATTTTCACACACCTGTCGCAGTTAATCACGCTGTATTTCGGCAATAATGCATCGAATGTTGGCATCCAAATGCTCAATTATTACTGGTTCATCGGAGTAATAAATTAACCCTTTTTTTATAAATGACATCTCGTAGTTGGCCTAGAGAGGCCGTGACTACTTAACCGGACTATCCTGTGGCTGCGTTAAGCGAACTCAAAGCCTCCAGCCAGGGGCATAAACTTACAAACTAAGCGACTATACGCTAACGGCTCCCCCTGTTGGGAACGGACCTCGGCTTAGGGCGTCGCTGGGGGGAGGACAGCAAGATGGGACAGGCTGGATCAAATTGAAGTGATTATTATTATCAGGGGAGTTTAAAGCTACTGGCTCAGCTACGCCACCAGCTGGCACTTCATACCCGAGCAAGGGACGGGGGGGAGGACGATTACTGCGGGGTCGTCACGAGGGACCTCGGCGGCGAGGTCGGAATGTCGATTTGTGTTTGTTCCTACGGTCCCTCGGTCGGTCGGTCGGTCGGTGCTCTCCTGGAGAAGAGTTATGGGGTCATCGGGGTCTGAGAGGACAAGTCTCGGGCGGCGGACCTTACTAACACGGGAGATAGCTAGCTGCCTCGATAACCAGAGGGTTGCGATGGTTGGTGGCTGAGTCGAAGAAACGCTTGGAATTGTGTTTCAAGAACTTGGAGATGGTGGGAATATCGAGATCTACGTGGAGGATTTCGTTCCGAACGAACCAAGGGGCTCCCGTTGCCTTTCGGAGGAAACGGTTTTGGAGGGCCTGCATCCTATGAATGAGGTGAGGTTTTGCGTGCGCAAACACTGAACCCACATAGGTCATGATGGGGCGAATGCACGCTGTATAAATGCGCAATTTGCACCTAAGTGACAATTTGCTACGTGCATTCAGAACGGAGTGGAGTCTACCGAGAGCGAAAGCGGCGCGCGAACGCACCTGCTTTATGTGCTCAGCGAAGGAGAGGTGGCGGTCGAGGGTCACACCAAGGTATTTGGTTCGCGTCTCTCAAGGGATCGGCTTGCCGAAAATGGTGATCGGTTTGGGGGGAGTCGAGTGCGACGCGGCCTCACAAAGAGGACCGCTTGACTCTTGTCGGGATTGACCTCGATTCTCCACTTCCTAAACCAGGCGCCGATGTTATCGACTGCGGTTTGGAGAGTGCGAGATATCGGGAGCTGGTCCCTCCCCGAGTAGTAAATGGCCGTGTCGTCTGCGAACAGGGCTAACTGCGCCCTTTTACTTTTCGGGATATCGCTGGTGAACAGCGTGAAGATGAGGGGGGCGAGCACAGAGCCCTTTGTCACATGTTACCTTTATTAAATTAAGCCAATAAAAAGTTAAGTTTTCAGTAATCTAGGCATTGGTGTCAGCCGCGGCGGTCACATGCCCGGAATCATGTTCAAACATTAATGCCATAAAATTATCTGTCAAATAAAGCCAATTTCATGGATACTAAAAACATTTGTCTGTGTTTTATTTCAATTTAAAACTCTCCCCTTTAAAAAAAAAAACACCCGCTATTGCTGTAATGATATATCTGAAAATAAGTTTTTTTGCAAATAACACTTATCTTTAAGGTATATAAAACAACATTAATGTAATAACCACAATATTTTCCACATATAAACAAAGAGGCTTGCTATTATGAGGCCTCATCGGTAAGCTAGTTATTATTCTAATTCAAGGAAACATTTTATATCGTTACAAACTAGTTATTTACCACAAGACGTATCTGAGTTATTCAGAATGTTAATAAATTTACTTCGAAAGCATTTTTGTTTAGCATAATAATACATATATCAATATCTGTAAAATGTTCATAGTATATTTGTGTGAGACGCTGAAGGGGTGCACGTCTACCTGCGTTGGTCCGGTATGATGCCTGATCATACAATCGGTAATCGCGCACTCTACGACGATAAATTGATCTAGGAACTACAAGTTTATATATGAGCCATTTTTAAGTTTGAAAGAGAGTTACAAATAAGTGGGGCCATATGTACCTATAGATATGGTACCATTTGGTACCACTGGTATTGTAAATATCTTAAGGCGATGCACGATGGCCACTTAACATAAGGTGGCCACTACGCTTGTTTGTAATCCAAATAACATATAAAACCTTTTCGTTACACTACCTATTTACAGTTGCATTAAAATAAAAATGTAGTTTCTCTGTTTCCTAAATGAGATTGCCATCTCCAAAAATACATACAATCGTCAGTTGTCGTGTCGTTGTCTCAGGTTATTGATGAGGTCTCGTGGCAACAGTTCGGCACCTGGTGGCATCAATCACTGACTCTAATCAGATCAGATGCTTTCGATCCTCGACATTGACTGATGCGGTTTTTTCCGAATGCTCTACAATCACGCTAATGTGATTCGGTGTTTATTGGGGAATAAGTTTACCTGTCGATAAGAAGCTTTGTGAGTTGCCTTGGCCCGTTACCGATAGGTAGGCACGAGTAGGAACCTATGCGCATAAAGGTCTATCGACACGTTGGCCCGACCCGGGAACAGCCCTGATATGTGTGGGTAGACCTTTAACCATTAAGATATTGTTTTTATTGGTAATCAAAACTTAAAATTAATTAATATGAGTTTTTAAACACGTTTGATCTCAATAGGCTTCTAAAAAGTAATGAAAACTTCTATCAATACAACAAAATTTCAGCAAAGAGGCATATACAGGTGTCCCAGAAATCGACCGACATATTGTAAGTGGTGATAGCTTTGGTCAAGCCCACCCAAAATAACAAAATATATGTTCCGCAAAATCTTATAGTTTTCAAGTAAAAACAAAATATCAAAATAACCGTCATGCGACTCTCATGTGTAAATAATATCTTTTTATTCATATTTTTTTCCATCCAAATATTATTAAATAGTTATTCTATCTGTAATTACCTTTCATTCTCCATAAAAACTTACAAATCCAACATAAATTCATTATTAGTTGATTTTTTTTCCTCAATATTTTTTGTTAATACATTTTAAACAGTGGTGACGAAAAATATGTAAAAGATTTTGCGGAACATACGTTTATTTTTATTTAGGGAGGGATTGACCAAAGCTATCACCACCTACAGTATGTCGGTCGATTTCTGGGACCAGTGGGTGAAGTATGAAATAAACAGTCATTAATTTCCAAATCGTAATTTTCTAGAACATTACAAGATTATATCTATCTAGTATATGGTAGTTGGTCGGCATTAGAAAACAAAACACGTGCCTCAGCAAGTCCTAGCTGCAAGTTTATCCCGACTAATTAACGTAGTATTAAAACTTACGGTCTAGTTCTCAACAAACTCCAACGTGCTATACAATAGTTATAAAACTGAGTAAAAGAGGATCTTATGTCAAGGGTCAGCTTTTATTCTCAGAAGTGTTTCAACTGCCCATTTCTATTTAATTAAAGGTTTTTTAAGGCCAATTGTGAACAAAACTACCTCCGATTACCGATAAAATTAATTAAAAAGTAATTAAATCAACATCATTATAAAATTACATTAAAATACGTATTTACAAATAAATACAAATACATTTCACGATCAAACTCTTCAACACTCCCCATAACACAACTCAGCGACTCGACGCGCATCTAAGGAGCGCGCTCCCCGAAATTACGCCACACAAAAGGCTGGGATCCTGCCTAGACTATTAGTGATACAGCGGTCCAGTTTTTTTCAAATGTATTTATTTTATTTATTTTTTTTTATTTAACCGTTTATGTACACACAAATAAACAGACAAGAATAAAGGAACAGAAAATTACGTACAAAGGTGATGCTTATTTCTAAAGAAATCTCTTCCAGCATACCTGCGATAGGACAGGGGATAAAAAGAGATGTAGACACCGTGTGTAAGAATAAGAGAAATGTAGCCCAACTCAATACCCCGAAGGATTTTCTTTTTCATTTTTGCGATATCGCATTTAGTTTTTGAGATATAGTTGATGTTATGACAAAAGAAAAGACTTTCAAGATTTTCAATAAAAGTTTTTGACTTTTTCAATTTTATTTCACCA
Source organism: Dicycla oo (assembly GCA_948252095.1). Classification (NCBI taxonomy): domain Eukaryota; kingdom Metazoa; phylum Arthropoda; class Insecta; order Lepidoptera; family Noctuidae; genus Dicycla; species Dicycla oo. The sequence continues at coordinate 26,653,768 of OX411718.1, forward strand.
GATTGTAGCCCTTGTTGATACGCGTCTTTTGAGATCTCAACCATACATGTAGCCCTAAAACTCACGACACCAAGGCAATGTCACACTCTGAGCGAAAATAGGGGCTATGCTGAAGCGATCGAAAAAACATTTTGAATGTTAAAATTTCAAGAAGAAAATTTCGGCTCTTAGCGCGTAGCTAGTCTGTGACGGCGTAGCCCACTTAGCGGATACAGCTACGCCGTATTGGCATGTATTATTGACAAAACGGACGCCTTTGCATAGTAAAGTTGCTTTTTAGGGTTTCGTACCTCAAAAGGAAAAACGGAACCATCACTCGTGTCTGGCTGTTTGTATATCCGTCTGTTATAGCCAATTTTCTCCGAATCTAATAAACCGATTAAGTTCAAATTTGGTACACGTATGAATTTCTGCGACCCAAACACGGACGTGTAACGTAAATAAATTAATTTTGAATATAGGAGTCAATTTTGGGAGGGCAAATAAGAAAATAAACAAAAAGTTTTGCAAACTGTACCGTGTGACATGTCAAATAAAATAGCTTACTGAGAGAATCTCAAATATATTTTTTTAATAATTTTTAAATCAATAATTTTAAAGTTATTTAAGAAAATAGACGAAAATTGACCATTTCCCCCCTTTTCTCCGAAACTAAAATTTTGAAAAAAAAAATACAGAAAATAGCTCTTTACTTATAGATTACAGGAAAACTTATAAGAAGTCTATAGTCGTAAAACAACACGGTAAACCTCTCAATATTGTGCGTTCAAACTTACATTTGCTGTTGGAATGTATGGGCGACATAAAAAATTACGCGTATGGATTAGCTATTATCAGTCATTAGCTTTACTACTATTTAAAAAGTTGGTTTTGTGTCTTTCCTACGGAAAGAACTGATTAACTAAAAAGCCGCTTTAAAAATCGGTGAACTCCGGCCTTAGTCGTTAAATCTGTGACATCTGTGACAGATTGTCTAATAAGTAAAAACAAATAGTCAATACTTCCACCCTTCCATCCCCTCTGCTTTTGTTTTTCTGCTTTTATTTTTGCTTTTTGTGATGTTCGATATCAATTCAAATAATCGTTTACTTATTTTGTAAATTTTTTGTAATTTTTTTTACTTATTAATAAATCTAAAAAAAAGTTTCAATAATCGATATCAATTATTGCCGTCGAAACAAATCGAATGCTATTTCAAAATAAAGAAGTGATAACAATGATCTATATATCTAAAACGCAAATGGAGCGTAGGTACCTACACTAAATAGCTCGTTTTTCAAAACCCATCTGACGATTTCGTTTCGATATTTCTTAAAATCATACATTTCAAACGTATTCTTCTGCTTATTCCATAAATAAACATGCGAATGCTATTTCAACTTTTTCTAAAAAATCCCTTAAATTTAGGCGAAATTATCCTGAGATGGGCAATGTTATTTTGTCAAAGTGACATTGACTGGAGATGTGACGTATTGCGCTGATGATTCTCCTTCAAAGTCACGTGACCAATTGCTATATTTTCACGTAATTATTTCTCAAAGATATGAATTAATCTAAAATCGTTTACAAAACTACGGGCTGATTTTTCAATCGTCAGATAACCTTTATTTATGGAATAAATATGGCGGTTTGACAGGTTTTGTATAGAAAATATGTCAAACTGTCATATTTGTTCTTCGGATAGCAAGTATCTGACTATTGAAAAATCGAATTTCGATACTTTTAGCTCACAACCATTCTACATAGTAAATTCATAAGGTTACATCTTACTGCCAAGTAGCCTGTAGGTACTTAGGTAGCTATCTCACGTAATTTTACAAGTACTTAACGGGTTTAGTATGACCAAGGCAAAACGTGTTCAACGTCTTTGCGTCTTTGTAACATGTACTACCTAGATAAATTCTATGTAGAACATAAAATGTATCGGCTGCATGTCATCCCGAGCGTCGCGTAAAACTGGTCTTACCAAATGGATTACTGCAGTATGGGTTTTATGATTTTATGCGCTTATAGGCTACATGATCTGCCTAGCCTTTTCTCAACTATGTTGGGATCGGCTTCCACTCTAACCGGATGCAGCTGAATACAAGTATATTACATGGAGCGACTGCCTTTCTGACCTCCACAACCCAGTAACTGGGTAATACGATACTCCTTGGTTCTTCTTTTGTTCTTGGTTTCTGGTTGTCAGACTTTCGGGCTTCTGTTGACTAGTAACGACTGTCAGAGATCCACAAATGACAGCTGACCCCTACGTGCCTTCCTAGGCATGTAGGGGTCTTGGTATGTAAAGATGGTCCCCCATCCACGGACACACCGTAGCAAGCGCTGCTTTACCTGATCGATCGATCCGTGCGGCTGTTGCTTACCTTAATGATGAAAAGGGTTCCACTCCAGTAGCGCTTTGTGGTGTAGTAAGTAGCAGGTTGTAGGGGCGAGTAGTAGGGGATAGTTTCTCGAGCATAAAGTTGCTGGTAAAGCCTGGAAAGTGATAATAGACTATTTCAATGTGTTATGTATGTAAATATGTAGATACTTTGTAATGTAAGTTAATGTTAGAAAAAAATCCTGCGGAAACGTGGTCTTTATCACGCTGATGTACCCCAAACATTGATCTATATTTACTATATTAGAAGTTAGAGCGACGGAGTAACAATACTCGACTTAGATAGTCCTACAGTGTATATACTCGTACGTCAAAACGTGATTCATTTTCAGAGGTATATACCTCTGAAAATCTCGTATCTCTGAAAACCTGGCTTTATTTGGAATCCTGATTAAATCCCAATTTAAATACAAATAGGTATTATTACACTAAAGGCCGGTTTTTTGATCCATAATTAACTCAACCCATTGGTTGAGTCAAAAATCAACCATTAGTTACCATGTTTAACCATTGTTAAACATGGTAACTAATTAACTAATGGTTGAATTTTGGCTAAATGTGAAAGGCAAAACATGAATGTATTCATGTTAGCTCATTAAAATTAAAAATAGTAACTAATGGAATAACTCATTCATGTTTAGCCTTTCATATTTAGCCAAAATTCAACAATTAGTTACTGTGTTTAACCATTGGTTGAGTTAACTACGGATCAATAAACCGACACTAAGGGCTGATTTTTCAATAGTCAAATCCTTTATCCGTAGTATAAATATGACAGTTTGACATATTTTTGCTATACAAAAGCTGACAAACCACCAGATTTATTCCACAAATAATAGTTATCTGACGATAGAAAAATTAGCCCTAAAACGAACGATAATTTCAATTCTATTGCTTAATTCAAAAGAAAAAGAACTTGAGCCTCACTTCAATCAAATACCAATCTTTTTCCACTTTGAAACAAAGAGGGAATTCTATCGGTAGAATTTATTTTATCGTTATAAATCACACGGTTTTACAGTACGAAGCAGTCCTATTCTTTTATCTTCAATGAATTATTCGATAACGGGCTTCAGGGAGCTTAGAAAATGTTTTTAAATCACAGGCACGTTTTAAAGCCTGATAATTTTATCTTGGTTTTATTTATGATGTTAAAAGCAGAGTACAATTGTTAGTGTGGCTTATGTTCAATGAGTCGCATTCTAAACTTAATTACGTATTGGAAACCATAGGAGTATCATGGTCTTTGTTTGAGAGAAGAACGAACGCTTACAACCCGAATCTCTTCAAAGTTAGAGTGAACAGGCTTCTTCTGGGTAAGCTCACTCCGTCGTAGACTTTGTCTCTGTCACCTCTGACCTAGACTATAGTCAAGAGCAAACCCATCTCAAATAAAAAAATGGCCTTTTCCGAACTATGTTGGGGTCGGCTTCCAATCTGATCATATGCAGCTAAAAATAATTACTTTACATGAGTGGCTGCCTATCTGACCTCCACAACCCAGTTACAGTTTCTAGTAAAAGAATATAGACAATGTTAATGTTTCTTTAGTGCGTCAAAAAAGTTTACACAGAATCTAACTGACGGATTTCATGCGATCATCCGAAAAAATATCGCATCCTTAAACTAGAATCCGTGCCAGTAGCCAGTAGGAACAACATTCTGAAAACAGTGACAGAGAGTTTTTATTCTCCCATTTTGAGGAATCTTTTGGAGAGAATGGCCAAGTGAGTGGCTTGTACAGTGACGAACCGGGATTGTTGAGCCATTAGCATATCATCTTAACTTGGTTGTGTTATACGAATGCCGCCCGTGAAATTTTGAAAATAACACATCCAAATGCAAAATAGTCCGTATTTCATGGTTAGTATGACTCGCATTCGGCATCGGCAAACCGCCGGTTTTGCCGATATGATCATAAGCTAGTCGCTCAATCCCGGTTTATGACTGTACCTTACTTGGTCATCTTCAGTTCAAAATGCTTCAAACTCTAATTACCTCTAATAATATTACTTACTAATACTAGCTATAAGGTATTACTAACATTATGGAACTTTGTTGTCCGAATAAATAAAGTTTGATTTGAATGTCATCATTATTATATTAGTTTAATTTATTGTGAATGTGAAGACTATGTAGGTCATTGCTTTTTTTGTTTGTTTTATTTTTTCTCTCAGTTATTTTTAATCATGGTCTGGCAGTTTGAGTAATCTATGCGGCCTACCCCAATGTCCTTTCTTTGGTATTGTTCGTCGAATCATTGAGCTCCTTAAGTTCTGAGTTGAGCCGCGCGATTACTGACAAATGCGTGCACTGACTGGACAGGTCCTCTCAATCTGTGTAGTTCTTTCCTCAAAAGACCATTTCAGACACCAATCTACATGGTCTTCACATGAAGTGACCAAGATTATGTCTGGACTTTATAAGAGACTGTGACCTCTGAGTTTGTTTCGGCCTTTCTTCTCAGAGTAGTCAGATAGGAAAGGCCGACCTCATCAAGTTAAAAAAAAAAAAAAAAAAATATTGACTTGGAAAAGTGTTTGTACAAACCTACTTACAGAAATAAAAATCATTTATCATTTATCATTTAATGCGGATAATCTGAAGGTGTCAAAATTGTGTTGAAGCTTCTTGTTGGTCGTTTGTTCCGACATACGAAATACTCAATTCACGATAATAAAGCTACTTCTGCTACAAGCAATGCAACATGCAAAAACAAGCAATAATATTAGGAAAGTATGCAAAAAGTCCCCCAAATAACCACAAAACGGTAACTTGTAAAAAACAATCCCTAAAACAAATTACAGTCACAGATTTGGCACACCGGCAGACGATATCAATCATCCGTTTCCTGACTATGGCAGTCGAATAAATAAGTTCTCATATTATGCGGAGGTCAGAGGATCCTTCCGGTGTGTATCAGTCAGATTTTACTTACGTAGATCAAAGAAAGAAATATCAAAGGAGGAAGAATATAGATTGTTATTGTATGAAAAGTGGTCTTACCTTATTTAGGATAGGTAACTATTTTCTTACCGATAGATATACATATGTGCCTACTTATTTAGCAAATATATTGATGTGACATGAATAGCAGTAGGTATTTGTAGTATAGAGTCAGGTTATTACAGAATTATGAACTCGTAAAGTGATTTACGCATAGTTCGCGTCATGTAAGTTTGCCGCTCTGAAGTTCGCGCAAATGACTGCGCAGTAGTCAATATTTATACTAAGACAGCAGCGCGCTATGCCATGCGTATAGGAAAGCCTGATTTCAGAGCGGCAAACTTACGTGACACGAACTATAGGTACAGTCACGAACCGGGATTGTTGAGCCACTAACTTATCATCTTAACTTGGTTGTGTTACACGAATGCCGTCCGTTTTTCGTTATTGAAATGTTACATGTCAAATTTCACGGGCGGCAGTCGTGTAACACAACCAAGATGATAAGCTAGTGGCTCAACAATCCCGGTTCGTGACTATACATACGTAACAGTCCGCTGAAAGCTGCACGGACACGCATGTCTAAAATTAAATAAATACGCTCGGATTTGCCACGAATTTCATCGCGTCACGGGTATAGCAAAATAACATTTTAATTTCGATGTTTTAAATGTCAAAGGAAGAAAAAATAAACAAAAGAGAGGGAACAAATAAAAAAGTAAAAAAAAAGTAGGGAATTCATTGACAACTTATCAACGAATTCGTATATCTTCGACACTAGGATGTCTTTTTTCCTTTTTCAAACATTTCGAGTTCAGGCATTCTTCATTCTTTGAATGACCCATCATGGAACACCCAACTTTAGTACGCGAATCTTATGGAAGAAAGTACAAAAATATTATTATATCGCAATATTAGCGTGAAAAAGGTTCTCTGATGTTTATTCAATCATTTGATGGGCATTGGCAAAAGGCACATGTTCGGATTCTTTGTGTGAGCCAAGTATAGCCTTTCCATTTCATCTGTTTTGGTAGCTAGGAATAAAATGAGTTCGTGAAACGGGTAGGTTATTTATGAAGTAGTAGGTACCTATGTAATGGATGTTAGCGGTTTCATTCGTGATAAAGTTATTGTTCTTTTGATGTTTCTAAATTGTATAGGTTTGTACTTTGTTCTGTTTTTGTGACTGCCTCGTTGGTTTACTACTGCTGAGCATGAGGTCCTGGGCTCGATTCCTAGGTCAGGCAAAGTGTTATTGGATTTATCTATCTGGAATTTGTCAGTAGCAAGATTGTACTCGGTTGATGGTAACAAGCTCGGCCTGTATTACATGGAACTTAAACATAACTGGCGAAATGTGGGTTGGGCAGAGGTCTACTTTTGGGGAAAAAAGGCTTGATGTTATATGTATATGTCATGTACGTTGTAATGATAATGACCTATGACCTTGTGAAGGTTGCTGGAATCCGCTGGATGCGGGAAGCACAAAACCGGTCGCAGTGGCGGTGCTTGGGGGAGGTCTATGTTCAGCTGTGGACGTCTTTCGGATGCCATGATGATGTACTTTGTAAGGAATATTTCAATAATTAAATGAAAGCTAAGGCCAGCAATTGTGAACTTAGAGATTTCTAACCAATCGCAAATGCTAAATCTAGTTTTAAATAATATGGGCAATCGGAATTTCTAACCAAGATGATTTCAGAATCCATGATAAAAAGCTGCTCTTTTTTGTAGAAAACATCGATCATTACTTCATGACATGTATTTTAAATGTCAGTTTTATATTATTCGATATTACGGGAAGGAACCTGAATAACGGATACTTTTTGCAAATTAGGTAAAAAGCATATTAAACGTTCCGTAGTTGAATAAAAATGTGTAGGTACATAATCTTGGTACTATAATACTATTGGGTTGGCACAAAAGTAATAAGACACTCTAAAAAACTCTATACATTTCCTTTTTGAAATTAATTATTTTCGATAATATTCTATAATGTTGTCGAACATTCTAGGTACTTGTTATGTGGGGGTATATAAATGCACGTAGTAAATTGTCCCTTAGGTGCAAATTGCGCATTTATAAAGCGTGCTTTCGCCCCATCATGACCTATGCGGGTTCAGTGTTTGCGCACGCAAAACCTCACCTCATTCATAGGATGCAGGCCCTCCAAAACTGTTTCCTCCGAAAGGCAATGGGAGCCCCTTGGTTCGTTCAGAACGAAATCCTCCATTTAGATCTCGACATTCCCACCATCTCTCAGTTCTTGAAACGCAATTCCAAGCGTTTCTTCGACTCAGCCACCAACCATCGCAACCCTCTGGTTGTCGAGGCGGCTATCTATGTCCCCTCCCGTATTTGTAAGGTCCACCGCCCCAGGCTTGTCCTCTCAGATCCCGATGACCCCATAACTCTTCTCCAGGAGAGCAGTAGGGACCGTAGGAACAAAAACAAATCGACATTCCGATCTCGCCGCCGAGGTCCCTCGCGACGACCTCGAAGTAATCGTCCTCCCCCCGTCCCTTGCTCGGTAATGCAGTGCCAGCTGGTGGCGTAGCTGAGCCAGTAGCTTTAAATACCCCGTACAATAATAATAACTCCGATTTGATCCAGCCTGTCCCAACTTGCTGTCCTCCCCCCAGCGACGCCCTAAGGTTCGTTCCCCACAGGGGGAGCCCTTAGCGTGTGGTCGCTAAGTTTATGCCCCTGGCTGGAGGCTTTGAGTTCGCTTACCTTCAGTTGGCAGCCACAGGATTGACCGGTTAAGTAGTCACGGCCTCTCTAGGCCAACTACGAGATGCCATTCAAAAAAAGAAATCGGTTTAGTCAGTTTGAAGAAAAATGGACGAGTGACATGTTCGAACACTATACTTATATGAGTACTTGTTAGACCACAGTGCGCGGGCGGCGGCTGACAATATCAATGCTGCATTGGGAGCTGGAAATATAAGTCATGCGACGGTGTCCTGATGGTTTGACCGTTTTAAATCAGGAGACAGGAGCCTTGAAAGTCAGCCGCGCTCTGGACGACCACCCGCAGTGAATGATGACGATTTACGCCGCGAACTGCAGTCGAATCCGGATGCTACCACTCGTGAATTAGCGGAAGCACTTAACGGCAGTCACCACGCCGTGGAAAACCATCTGCATGTGTTTGGGTATCGAAAAGTTTTGGCTCGTTGGGTACCGTACATCCTTACAGACGCCAGTCGTGCAGTCCGTGTCGCTATCTGTCAATCACTTTTGCTGCGACCCCGACGTAAAGAGTTTTTGTCTGATCTGGTTACTGGAGATGAATCATGGATTCATTACGAGAACGATACACGTCGCGCTTTTTGGCTGCCTCCAGAAGAAACGCCACCAACTAAACCGAAGCTGAGTCAAAAGAACCTCTTAAATGTTCTGCTTTGCTGTTTCTGGGACGCGCAAGGTATGCTGTTTTACTAACTATTACACAATGAAACTATAAACGCTGACAAATATTCAACCCAGCTCACCAAATTATCTGCTGCTATCAAGAAAAAACGAGGAAGAGGAGTCAATGTAGTTAAAACTACATTGACTCGTCTTCCTTGTTTTTTACTACACGATGACGCTCGACCTAATGTCGTATCTGCCGTTCGCCAACAGTTGGAGAACTTGGGCTGGGAGGCGATACCCCACCCACCTTATTCCCCAGACCTCGCCTTATCACACTATCATTTGTTTAGAACCCTGAAACAACATTTGCGGGGTAAACAATTTAATGATTTCCCTGATGTAGAGGCGGAGTTGAACAACTTTTTCGAGGCGCAGCCATCAGAGTTCTAGGCAAAAGGCATCCAAACTTTGCCGGATCGTTGGCAAGAAGTTTTAGATGCTAATGGTGATTACATCATTGACTAAGCTTTTTGTATTGTAATAATTAAAAATAAAAATAAAACATAAACCAAGTGTCTCATTACTTTTGCGCCAACCTGATATATCAACTTTAAACGAATTACACAAGAGCTTTGTTAAAATATGCACAAAATTATAAACTTCAATATAATAAGAAAACTAGGTACAAACTAAGTAGGCTCCTAATACCAGATACCCAAGAATAACTTAATACAGTAGAATAACTTATAATATTACATTTATAACATAAAGTTATTAATGTAATATTAATCAACTGAGGTATTTAAAATTACATGATTCCTAAAAAAGGATATCCATTCGATATTGATCAAAACCAGTTTCCGATATTGGGAATTCGTATACCTAGTAAACTAGTAATATTTTTCGAGACTAAAATCAAACGTGTATCGAAGTTGTCGCCATTTTGACAGACAGGTCGGTGAAAGCGCTGCAGCGTCTCCACTGGGCTGCTCGATGGATCACGTTACTTTGTGTATATAGGAGATTTAGCCATGAGATATCCGAATTTAGGCAACCATCCGATATTCGGGTCCCTTCCCCTATGTACAAAACTAATTTAGACCATGCCTTCCGCTGTAGATAAGTCCTTTCTTAACTAAAAATCTTGTCCTTCACCAAAGATCCCTATCAAAATACAACAAAAGATACAAATTAACAAAGTTGAAATTCCAATTTCCGGGTAAAGTTAACACGGCCCTGGGCAAAGTTTGCCCTCTACAGCTTGTAGAACATCGGGCCTCATTTGTGGTATGATAAGTAGTCGTTGTACCACCGATACACGGGGAGATTGCCTGGCTGTTCTCCAAATTAGCTAACTAATGTACGCAGTAACTGGTTTCAAGTGGTTGCGTGGTGGTACGTATTTTGAGTTTTTAGATTTTGAGGTTAGAACAAAGAAAACCTATGAGGTTATTTGAATAAAAGTGGAGGCATTACCGTAGCCGGGGAAAAACGTCACTAAAAAATTATCTACCTCAGAAACCGAGTAGGTACTATAAGGCCCCCCTCCGTCCTCATATTATCGGGTCGAAAAAATCGGCGAACTTACTAAAATCGCTTAATTATTCCAATAAAAAAATGTACTTATGCATCATGAGGCGCTCTGTCAGCTCTCTAAGCTGACTCTCAATTCTTTTCTAATCTTCGAATTGTGAAATAGTGTTACTCTCATTATTCATGCAATCAACTTATACATGGTGTAACTTAAATAACGCACAACCTCTTAAGGGGCCATTGTAATCACCGTTATGAAAGCCTTTTACTATGGGACCAAAACTGAAATGGCGAAAAAAAATCAGCTGTTCCTTAAATTTTGACGAGTTATGCGAACATAAATGTAGGGATCAGCTAATTTTTTTCGCGATTTAATTCAGGGACATGTTGTATAATATTCGCGAAGGTCGGTTGTTAAAGCCAACCGGACAAAACCTCTACAGTACTATGAAGTCCTGAAGAACCTATACGTCCTTGGGATCTTCAATAATACGCGTTTATGGAATAACTGTAATATATTTTAATTAAGTTATAGAAAAACATCCTTTCATGTCTCTAGCTTTACGGCCGTGGCCGTCTGACTATTCTATTTTATTTTTCTCTATAGCAATTGTGCCGATGTCGACAATTCTGCCAATTTTAGATGTGTTAAGAGAAAACGTGCGAAATAATAATAATAAAAAAAATCTATCATTTGTTATTAATTCAACGTTTGTCTCTTAATCTAATCTTTAACCTACGAAGATTGAATGCTACAGCGCTTGTGGCTAAGGTCTCTACAGTAACTAGGTATCTATTATATCTTCAATCAAGATACATTGTCTTTCTGAACAGCCAGATAAAGATATTTTTTGCTTGGATATGTAGATAAAATTGTCCAGTCAATATTTATGATAATGGCTTGTATGTCTCTGAATGTATTTCTATAAAGTGGGACGATAAAGAAACTATCTTTAGCAATATTTATTATAAATCAAAGTCGCCTTCGTGTCCGTCTCGTCTGTGTGAGCGCGTTCTTCTACGAATATTGATGAGGTTTTTACCATCATTTAGAGTTTTTTTTCTGGAACGTCTAAGTGTGTAGTAAATTAATATTAGGGTTCCGTGCAAAAATTGTAAAAAGGAACCCTATGGTGCGACTCAGTCTGTCTGTCCGTCTGTCACAGCTGTATATCTCAAGAACCACTTATGTTATCAACTTGAAATTTGGAATAGTTTTAGATGACATTTGTCCAACTATTTTGCAAATAAGAAAGAAATAAAAATATTTATGTTTTTTTTTGCAAAATTAGAAGTGGGGCTACTAGGGGATGTGGGGTATAATATAAAAGAACGCTGTTTGCACATTCTCAAACATTTTTCCTTTTTTTAGGCCGCATAGTTTTCGACTTTTGATGAAAAATGTAAAAAAAATACCGTTATTGTATCTCCGAAGTTTGCATAGAGAACAATCTGAAATTATTCTGTGTGATAGAAAAAAAGAGAGATTAGATAAAGATTACAGGGAAAGTAAAAAGATGTCTTTAAATATCACATTTTTTTTATATGATATTACGGAACGCTCGGTGCGCGAGTCCGACTCGCTCTTGACCGGTTTTTTTTAACATACATGTAATAAAGGAGCTCGTGGCTAAGTAATAAAAGCCGCACGGCCGCTTGCCGGGGTTGGTGTGTGGATAGGTGATCATCTTTATATACCGAGACTCCTCCGTACTTCAGAAAGCACGTTAAGCCGTTGCCGCGTTGGTCCCAGCTGTCATTCGAGGATCTTTGAAAGTTGTTACGGGTCGTCAGAAGCCCGAAAGTCTGACAACCAGTCTTACCAAGGGATATCGTATTACCCAGTAACTGGGTTATGGAGGTCAGGTGGGCAGTCGCTCCATGTAAAATACTGGTATTCAGCTGCATCCGGTTAGACTGGAAGCCGACCTCAACATAGTTGGGAAAAGGCTAGGCAGATTTATTGACGTGTAATAAAGGAAAAAACCGATCGAAGCAGGCTCGCTAGTAAATTATAAAATAAACACCAATTTACGTACACTCGAGCTCACACAGTTCTCAAAAATTGTTATTATACGAGTATTTACACGAAAAATAAGTAAGTACCTATACATATCTGCAATATGTTTTTTCAATCGACACATTCCAATATGATGTAAAAGCCTTGTAATACCCGTGGGAGACGCCGCGTGCGATGTATATAGAATACACAAACATTGTATACGAGTACAATATACATTGGAATATCGAAGTACATTAACAAAATAAATATCAAAGAGCCGCCCAAGCGCGTCACATTTCACTAATACCTTATATTATTCTTTATTTAGGTATATTTGATTCAGCACCGCGACCCTACCACGATTATTTTACAGTATCCACTGCCTAAGGTGTAAGGGACAGCCCTTCGCAGACTGATGGGGTGAATTCAGTTTAACACACTAAGATGACCGGTACAGGAAATTATTTCAGGAAGTTATGGGAATCCAATAAACCTGATTTATTTGTGCTTTTGTGCACAAATCGGAGCGTCTGTTACTGGTTGGGAGGGGTAGGTAATAGGTATGCGATGAGTTCGATGAACTCTGTAGCTAGACAGAAAGTGAACAGCTGATTTCACGCGTCGTTCGTTAGAATATTTCTACATCCGTTGCTGATTTTTATTTTTTATTTTAGCTGTTTTATTTACATAAATGGAGTGCTGCCTACAGAGAATGTAATTTTACATTGAAATAAAGGAATAGTAACTGAAAAAACGATAAAAAAATGAAAATTTTCCTGAGAAATTTTTCGGTAGAATATGATTCACAATGCATTCACACCCTGTTAGTTTGCTGAGGGCTGTCCCTTACACCCTTAGTACAGAGGTTTTATTGTGTTTATAAATAGGTACAAGGTGTAATTAAAAAAAAAATACCTGGAAACCAGAAAAAGGGTAGTTAAAGTTGTTAATAATGTTGAGTATACACTCAACATTATTAACAACTTTAACTACGATCGTCGCGCGAATACTTGATCGATGAACAGGAGCACGTGACATAAACGCGACGATTGCTTATTCTTGCAACGATCACTTTTAGTTAGGACGCAGCCTGAGACGAAACCTGGAATTCGTAATCATCACTAAATCGTAACAATCACCTAAGCTACTCAATGCATATATTTTCGTATAACTAAACAAAATATGGGGAACAACAACGAAAACATGCGATTTTTTTTTAGTTTTTTGGTTATGCAGAAATTTCAAGTACACTTTGTAGAAGTACGAATAAGCATCAGGTTGAGGGTGTTTAGAAGAAAATTATATTTTAGGTAATAACTCACTCCTAATCACTGTCTTTCATTTTCAAAATTAGGCTGCTGGCTGCTGGTCTGATTGTTCAAACAGAGGTGGCAAGCGAATTTCCAAATTAAGTGTTAGATTCCAAAATAAACTTTTACGTTTCAAGTTTAGAATATACTCTTGAAAAGTGATAAATTGTGTATGCATACTTGAAAAACACATTAGTACACGTCCGGGCGAAATAACATCGTATTCGCTTTCCTTACTGTAAAACTATTTATGCTACATACCTTTGTGATTATTTTCGAAACGTTTTTACGTACCTATCTATCATGGTTCATATCAGACTTAGGGCCGGTTTTATGATCCGTAGTTAACTCAACCAATGGTCAAACATAGTAACTAATGGTTGAATTTTGGCTAAATGTGAAAGGCTAAACATGAATGTATTCATGTTAGCTCATTCACATTAAAAAATAGTATCTAATGGCATAACTCATTGATGTTTAGCCTTTCACATTTAGCCAAAATTCAACCATTAGTTACTACGTTTAACCATTGGTTGAGTTAATTACGGATCAAAAAACCGGCCCTTAGCATTTCCAAGCATGTATGTATTCGTTTGTTTTATTGCACAAAACATTATTTTCTGGTTTTCGTGTTCCATTTTTTTACTCAAAATTTTTCCTGATAATAGTAATTTTTGTAAAACATGAAAGTTGCTGTCCACTTGAATAGTTGAATCATTTGTATAGCCTTTTCCCAAATATGTTGGGGCTGCTTCCAGTCTAACTGGATGCAACTGATTACCAGTATTTGACATGGAGCGACGGCCTACCTGACCTCCCAGTTTCAGGGTAATACGATACCCCTTGGTAAGACAGAGACTGGTTGTCAGATTTTCGGGCTTCTGACAACCCGTAACAACTGCCAAAGATCTACGAATTACAGTCGGGACCAACGGCATCTTGATATAAAGGGGTTTTTTTTTTTTTTGTGGATGGGAAATCATCAAATAACTTCTCCCGCTCTGGGTGGAGCGGAAGGGCGTGTCAGACTTTTACTGACTAAAACCCACCCGTGTTCCTTCAGTTGCCTATGCCAGGGCCACGGTATCTTTTTCAAACAACCCGCGACCCCAGCGGCATTGGCCCTATTGGACCCCATCTTTTGCTGACATCTCTTTGAGGCGCGCGTGGAACACAACGCGCCGTCGACCCGGGCCTGGTCCTCACCGGACGGCGAGCTACCCACTACTCACCGTCCGCAAGCCCGCGCCTACGGTGGCCGGGAATCGGCTATCAATTCCCGCCGCCCAGGGCGTCTCCTGCGGCGACTGAGGGCGTGAGGCTGCCTCTCCCTCACGCGTTCCGCCTCCTCCTTCGCGAGCATTACCGCTTCGCAGAAGGAGGTGACGGCCTCCCATGCACTCTCGCTCCGCACCATGGCCTGGACCAGGCTCGGACGCGAGAGATCGCCGCCGCCGATCGCCTCCGTGAGAACACGGCGGTGCTCTGCCCAAGCCGGGCAGACCTCCACTGTATGCTCCACCGTGTCCTCTGGGCGATCCACACAATGGTGACACCCGGGCGTTTCCTCCCGCCTTATGCGAAACAGGAACCTCCCGAAACAACCGTGTCCGGTGAGGACCTGCGTCAGGCGGAAGGTGAGGACGCCGTGGCGCCTCTCTAACCACTCCTCAAAGAGGGGACTTATCGCCGCAATTGTGGCGTGCCCAGCGCTGGGCTGCGACAGTCGCACTCTCCATGTCGCCATGAGATCCCGCCGGAGTTCTGTCCGCTGTACCGTGATTTCTCGCGGCAGCGGAGTTACGCCCCGGCGTTTTGCCTCCTCGCGCCACTCCCACACGTGCGCGAGGACTTTCGCCTCCAGATCCCACGGCGGCAATCCGGCAAGGAGGCTCGCCGCCTCACCGGAGACCGTGCGGTAACCCCGGACTAGCCGAATGGCCATGACCCTCTGGGACGCGTTCAACCGGCGGACTGGCCGCAGCCTCAGGGAACGCGCCCACACCGGTGCCCCGTAAAGGGCCATGGACCGCACGACCCCCGCGTAAAGCCTCCGGCAGGAGGCGTTTGGATCACCTAGATTGGGCAGGAGCCGCTTCAAGGCAGCCCCAGCCCGCTCCAGTCTGGGAGCCAAACGTCGGAAATGCTCCACAAAGTTCCACCGGCTGTCGAGGACGAGTCCCAGGTACTTCATCGTCGACTCGACTCCGGTGCGAACCCCTCCTACCGTTATTTGGGAACCCGACGGTGGCGCATTCCGAGGACCATGAAAACACATGGCCTCGGACTTGTGCAGGGCCACCTCGAGTCCCAACTGCCGGATCCTCTCAACGACTATCGCAACCCCGCGTGTCGCTAATTCAGCCGCCGCCTGGTGCGACCTCCCCTGCGCCAGGACCAGCGTGTCGTCAGCGTAACATACTACACTGACGCCGCTAGGGAGGTCGGCGCGCAGCACCCAGTCGTACCCGATGTCCCACAAATGCGGCCCCAGGACCGATCCCTGTGGGACACCGCACGACATCTATCGCCGGTTCCACTCTCCCTGATGACCGGGGTAGATGACGGCCCTATCCGTCAAATAGGCCTCAACCACTCGACAGAGGTAGGTCGGCATCCGGTGATACCGGAGTGCCTCCCTGATGCAACTCCAGGGCAGGGTATTGAAGGCGTTGGCGATGTCTAGAGACACCGCCAAGACGACCCCACCCCGGGCCACAGCGTCCCCCGTCGTGAGGGCTCGCACGCGCATGATGGCGTCCACCGTAGAGCGCCCCCTGCGGAAACCAAACTGGCTCTCCGCCAAATCCGGCCCCTCCTGCACCAGCCACCCGACGAGGCGGTCTGCAATAACTCTTTCAAAGAGCTTGCCCACCTCGTCGAGCAGCACGATGGGTCGGTAAGCGGACGGAGAGTCCGCAGGGCGCCCCGGCTTCTTAATGAGGACCAGTTTCCCCGTCTTCCAACGAAGTGGGAACTGTCCCCTCTCCAAGCATGCGCTTAGGAGCCCCCCTAGTCGAGGCCCGAGAGCCCCAAAGGCCAGAACTCAGGCTCTTCCAGGTAAGCCGTCGGGTCCTGGGGCGGCATTATTGGCACTCAGCCTACGTACCGCCGCTCTCAACTCTACCTCGGTCACTTCCGGAGCATCGTCGTCGTCGTCGGTGATGTGGTCCGCAATGGGCACCGCAGGAAGCGGAGCCATGGGCGGGGGAGTATGTTCCCCTCGCGAAGGGAACAGAGCGCTCACCACGTCCTCCACGAGCTGGGGCCGGAGACTCTGCGTCAGCGGGGGCGCCCATGGGCGGAGTTTATTCCGCACCATTTTATAAGGGCGTCCCCATGGGTCCCTGTTTAGAGTCTCCAGCGACTCCTCGCGAGCCAGATCCCTGGCCCGCAAGATCTCCGCTCGGAGGGCGGTCTTCGCCGCTCTGTACCCCTCGTACAGCTCCGCCTGAATGGCTTCCGTATCCGGAGGGCGGATACGGAGCCTGCGGTGCCTGGTGTACCGGTGCCGCGCAGCAACGCACGCCTCGCGCAGAGCCGCCAGCTCCGGCGACCACCAATACACCTGGTGCCAGGCGCGACCGGGCTGGACCCGGGGCATTGCCGTAAAGGGGGGTACAACCATAACGCAAGAAGTTAATGGTGAGTCACACCTTAACGTCAAGTTTTTTGCCCAACTTTATTTGACATTCCTTTGTTTCAGTCTTTGAAAAATTCAACCATGGAGAGGTACACAATTGAGCAGCGCGTTTAGATTGTTGAAAATGAGGTCAGCCAAGCAGTTACCGTGAATGGTGTTCGCTATCACGAGATGATAACGGACTTTTTGTGGCCAGAAATTGAGGATATGGAGCTGGACGATATGTGGTTCTAATAGGACGGTGCCACTTGCCACACTGCCAACGAAACAATGGCTCTTTTACTCAAGAAATTCAATGGCCGTGCTATCTCACGTCGCGCGTCGTGGCTATGTCAATTGGCCGCCACGATCATGTGATTTGACACCGTTGGACTTCTTTTTTTGGGAATATCTAAAATAAAAAATGTATGTCAATAAGCCAAGAACAATTCAAGAGCTAAAGGATGAGATAATTCGGCACATTAACGACATTGAACCTCAATTATGCCTCAGCGTGATGGAAAATATGGACTATCAGATAGTGGTATGCCACCGAAGCCGTGGCGAGAATTTGGCCGCTATTTTGTTTCAATAATTGTCATAGATCTTTCTATCATATTAAAAAAAAAGATAATTATCTGAAAACTTTTTTGTTTTATTAACATGGTGCGCTATGGTTGGACCACACGACACCATAGACCAATCGCGGCAAGCGTAGCTTACCTAAATATTTCCTCATTTTGTTCCGTTTTAAGATCGTTATTAAACACACATACATTTTCCGACAGAAATGATGACTCACAATAAAAGCTTGCAGTCAAAACAAAGTCAATGTTTATACCTAACAAAATAGATCAGTCCGGACGCAATTCTGCAACGTTGCATTGCATGTGAACGTGAAATACTGGTGCTAGAGTAAATATATGAACCATTACCGAGACGTATGGTAGGTGTTCGTCCGTCAGAATAATTTTATTACTGTTTCATTAGTAAAATGTTACAAAACCGGTATCTTTTTCGGATTTTTGATGAAAGGAAATATTTTGTGTATAACATACCATAACGCCTGTATTCCAGGAAGGGTTAGACAGACGTGTACCTATAGTACACCCACATTATACCCATATTTTGTGTATATTTTTGCGTATTTGGTGCGTTGATTTCTTTTTAGGGTACCGTACCAAAATGGTAAAAAGGAACCCTTATGGTGCGACTCAGTCTGTCTGTCTGTCACAGCTGGATATCTCAAGAACCACTAATGCTATCAACTTGAAATTTGGAATAGTTTTAAATGACGTTTGCCCAACTATTTTGCAAATAAGAAAGAAATAAAAATATATACTGAGGACTTATTATTGGCTCACTGTTTACTATTTTATTATTATCTTGTTTTAATGTAGCTGTTAGTCCTCCATAATTGTTAAATAAATAAATATATATATTTTTTGCAACAGGGTCTAAAACGGGGTCTTAAAAATTCGAAGTGGCGCTACTAGGGCATGTGGAGTCTTATATGAATGAGCGCTGTTTGCAAATTCTCAAACATTTTTCTTTTTTTTTTAGGCCGCATAGTTTTCGACTTTTGAAGTTCTTTTCGAAAACTATGCGGCCTAAAAAAGAAAATAAAAAAATGTTTGAGAATGTGAAAACGGTGCTCTCAAGGGGGG
The DNA here is from genome assembly GCA_948252095.1 of Dicycla oo. Classification (NCBI taxonomy): domain Eukaryota; kingdom Metazoa; phylum Arthropoda; class Insecta; order Lepidoptera; family Noctuidae; genus Dicycla; species Dicycla oo. Next base: position 26,672,594 of record OX411718.1, read on the forward strand.
CCCTTATCTCCGAAGTTTGCATAGAGAAAAATCTGAAATTATTCTGTGTGATAGAAGTTTATGTAAAGATTACAGGAAAAATAAAACGATGTCTCTAAATAGCACAGTTTTTTTTTTATATATGATGGTAAGGTGCGCGAGTCCGACTGGCTTTTGACCGGTTTTTTTATATCTTTTTGGCGTCGTTATAGTTAAATGGGTCAAGACCAAATTGACAGATACAGGATAGCCGTAGCGTGTCGTTAACATTTTGCGACTTTAAGTGAGTTTGATATGAACTTAAAGGAAGATTATCTAAATTTTTATTATATAAATACATTCCTTTGTAAATTAACTGTTACAAGAGATATAGAAGTTTTCGATTTCGTGGTTCAATTTGTGACTTTATTCCATTGTGCGATTAGTGGCACGCAGATGTGACACGAAAATGTATAGAAGTTCGAAACGTTCCGTTACACGTACAATTTCCGTTGTGTGTTACGTCATAAAATTTGGTCTTAATCCAAACAATGACAGACTCTTGAGATACTGATGTATGCCTAGTAGGCTTAGTTAATGAAACAAAGAATGTTAGGTATTATTTTGGGGACAAAATAAGAGAGGTTGGCTAGGAAAGTACACTTTTCCTATTATTCATGTTCCTAGGAAAACTCCCCAGAATACAGGACTTTTTAAATTTGTCCAGTAATCAAATTATTTGATTGCGATTCGCGTCGTTTGTCGCACCTATTTGATTCAATTAGGCGCGACACACGACGCGAACCGCACGCGACACAAAGCACCGCTAGTCTCGCGACACATGACACACGATGCCTTTGTTATCGTAACAGGTGTACCGATGCCGGTAGTAACCACCTCCTTTCCGGTGATCTGTTTCCCAATCAAAATTCTTTTCTTGATATTTTAAAAGTTAAACTTTGTGTTATATTTGTTACCTAATATAACGCCTGTAATACTCGAAGGGTTAGGCAGACGTGTACCTATAGTACACCCACATATCGCCAGTTATGTTTAAGTCCCATGTAATAGGCGAGCCTATTGACATCAACCGGGCACCGGGCGAAATTCCAGATGGAAAAACGCTATACTGCATGGTTCACATTATTCCAGTCCAGTAATCCAGCGAGTCATTCATCACGCTGAGCGATGGCCATTTTGCGTGGATGTGACGCATATTTTCCTCAATTTTTGTGTTAGTGTTTTTTCTTTGCGTTATGTTTACCGCAAAAAAACGTATTTTCTTTAATTTTTTTTAGTCAGTCCAGTCCAGTGCTGGACTGGATCATATAGTCTACATTCTGTTCAGCATTGAATTCAGCAATCGGATTGGCCGTCTACTATTCCAGTGACACTGGAATGGTAAAACCTTACCTAACGACAAATGTTTGCTATTGAAAACTGCGATTTTTTGTTGTATGTAAGGCCATGCATCGCCGCATAGGCTTCACACATTAAGCAATTTGAGGAGTGCACTGATTAATGGGCTCAGCAGCACCATATCGTCTGCATAGCTCAGATTATTAACCATTACACGATCTATTTAACATCCGACATTTGTCCTGCTGAGCTCAATCAGGTCATTCATGTACAGGTCAATCGGGGCGGCGAGGTCAGTCCCCCTCTCCAACATATAGGTACGGCTCGGAAGATACATTATTCCACCTGACGCGATTAGTTTGAGAGCTGAAGTAGTTTCCTTAGAATCGAGTATAAAATGCTAGATACAATTTTATTTGCTACAATATACAATATTTTACCCGACTTCAAAAAAGGAGGAGGTTCTCAATTCGACTGTTGTTTTTTTTAGTGTGTCTGTTACGCGTTTACTCCGCCAATTATGAATTGATTTTGATGATTTTTTTTTGTTTCGTAGGTGATACTTCAGAAGTGGTCCCATATAGATAGAGAACTAACTTTGCTTGGGTAGTTTTTGAATTAGCTTCGATAATACGTATTTAATCAACTTTGTGTATCTTGATGATGTTCTAATAGTTCCTGTCACTGTTGTTTACATAGCAAGTAGTGGTATACGAATTGGTGTGGGGTAGGTACCATAACTAAAATGAAAAACTAAAAAAAACAGACTTCTAAAAAACACTAAAAAGAGAAAAAGAAATTGAATTTCGGAAGTCAGTGGCAAAAAACTAAAATTCAGATCTAAAGATACCTTTTGAAATTAAAGTTATTTTTCACTTTGTAGTTTTTTTTTGGAAGTCGGTTGTTTTTATTATTGTGAAAAAGTTTTTGATTTCATTTTTAAAAACAATTATCGGTTTTCCCGTTTTATTTATCGAGAGTTTCCTCAAAAAATTATGAAGTTGGAATATATATTGACATTGCAAAACAGCGTCAAAAGTCAATTAAGAAGCGCTGAATTCGATTGGGATGCTCCAATTTTTGTTTCGCTAACTGGATTCCAATCTCTGCGGAGTTTTCTGTTTTTGTTTGTTAGTTAGGGTTCCGCGTTGAGCAGAGGAAACACTTCCTAATTCTTGTGTTTATCTGTTTTTATTTTGTTTGCTCGGGATATTGTTTGGTCTGTAATGGAACATTCATATGAATAGGTAGTATTGTTAACGTGATTGATACTCACTGAACCCCTCACGGGTTCTTGGCGAAGTAATAATAGCCACACAGGTCGATCGATCAGGTTATGCTAGGTACGTTTGCCACGGTTGGTCCGTGGATGGGTGAACATCTTTACATAACAAGACCTCTTCGTGCCTCGGAAAGCACGTTAAGCCGTTGGTCCCTGCAATCATTCGTGGATCTTTGACAGTCGTTACGGATCGTCTGAAGTCCGAAAGTGTGACAACCAATCTTACTAAGGGGTATCGTATTACCCAGTTACTGGGTTGTGGAGGTCAGATAGGCAGTCGCTCCATGTAAAATACTGGTATTCAGCTGCATCCGGTTAGACTGGAAGCCGACATCGTTGGGAAAAGGCTAGGCAGATGATTTTGAATACTTCTATTCTCTAAGTTTTATTTTGGAAATCATAATATTATGGTACAAATCTGACTTAGAGAGATGTATTGATGATTCTTATGGTTATAATTATATAAATACATACATATTTGTTATAGTCGTGAATCATATTTATATTAGGTTGGGGAAAAAGTCTTTTCGCATTATAGTATGTATGAACTTGTAATAAAATCTCTTTGGCTTTACTATTTGTATCTGGCTGGTTTTGGTATCATTGAAAGTTTAAATTTTAAAAAACATAATTCCAAATTCACATTAGGAAAATGTGTGATTTTCATTTGTTTTTCGTACCGTCAAGATGAGTGAATCTAATGAAGAAATTCGATACATTTTAAAATTTTACTACAAAAAAGGTAAAAATGCAACACAAGCCGCGAAAAAAAATTGCGATGTTTATGGACCTAGTGTAGTGTCTGTGAGAGTAACACAAATTTGGTTTAAGCGTTTTCAATCCGGAAATTTTTATGTCAAAGATGCACGTCGCTCTGGTCGCCCTATTACGGATAAAATAGATGCCATTTTTGAAAAAGTGGAGCAAGATCGGCATATCAGTAGTTACGACGTAGCTGAAGAACTGGAAATCGACCACAAAACCTTTATGGGGCATTTGAAAAAAACTGGGTACACAAAAAAGCTCGACATTTGGGTACCTCACGAGCTCACTGAAAGAAACCTAATGAACCGTGTACTCATTTGTGATTCTTTATTACGACGTAATGAAACCGAACCATTTTTGAAGAAGCTGATAACTGGTGATGAAAAGTGGATCACGTATGACAAGAACGTGCGAAAAAGGTCGTGGTCAAAGGCCGGTCAGGCTTCACAGACTGTGGCGAAACCCGGGTTAACTTGCAACAAGGTGATGCTGTGTGTGTGGTGGGATTGGAAGGGCATTATTCGTTATGAGCTGTTACCACCAGGCAGGACCATCGATTCTGAACTCTACTTCGAACAACTGATGAGATTAAAGCAAGAAGTTGAGAGAAAGCGGCCGGAATGAATCAACAGAAGGGGTGTGGTTTTTCATCATGATAACGCTAGACCTCACACATCTTTAGCCACTCAGCAAAAATTAAGAGAGTTTGGCTGGGAGGTGTTAATGCATCCGCCGTATAGTCCTGACCTTGCACCTTCAGATTTCCACCTGTTTCGGTCTCTTCAGAATTCTTTAGGCAGTGTCAGGTTAACATCACGAGAGGACTGCCAAAATCACTTGTCGCGGTATTTTGACCAGAAGTCCCAAAATTTCTATAGCAATGGGATCATGTCCCTACCTACAAGATGCCAAAAAGTTATCGAACAAAATGGTACCTACATACTTTAGTTAAATGTAAATAAACTATATTAAAAAATGTTTTGAATTTTCTTAAAAAATGCGAAGAAACTTTTTCCCCAACCTATTATATTGATCAACATTGAACCTGACACTGACCTGCAAATTACAAAAAACGTAAGAAAATTTGAATTTGTCGGGTGTAATTATAATAATAACATTGGCTGGTTGGTTTCATCGTCGCAAGCTCTACTGTGGAGCATGAGGTCGTGGGTTCGATTCCCAGGTCGGACAGTGTTATTGTAAGTTAAGTCCTACTGGATTTTTCCATCTGGAATTCCTCCCGTGCTCGGTACTCCGGTGCCATGTTGATGACAATAGTACCTTAGTACTATTATTTATTTTGAGGCAATAGACGCACCCACTGTTACATACGAAATGTGTGTGCTAAAGGAACACCTCAGTCTAACCCTTCGGGGAATACCGACGCGCGTGATGTCATGTTAACATCGCTAGGCCGTATACGAAATGTGGCCGATTTCGCTGATTTACAGGATTTTACAGACGTTATTTTACAGTTAAAATACTGTATTTCTATAAGTTTTAATGCACAACATCAAAGCTCATTTCAATTATGATCTAATAAGTGAGCTACTTTTTTATTTTTGTTATATAATTTTGACTAATCGACCTAATACCGACGACTGTTTTGTAATCTATGCTGTAAGAGCATGAAAAAATTACTATGTATTCTTGTGAAAGTTATCTATACAATAATTGCATAATTTTTAATACTTTCATATATATATTTTTTAATATTTTTTTTCTAACTTGAAAATGGACAAAGAATTATACTTTTATTTTCGGCTACTTAGACCGTTTAAGTTCATAAAATTTAACAACATAAATAAACTTCAGTTCAAAATCAATAAATTTCCTAAAAAAAAATACAAAAAATAAAAAAAAATGGGCATAAAAAATCTTTTAAAACAACCTAAATCTCGAATTATAATTGAAGTTATCTTTCACGTTGTGCATTAAAACTTATAGAAATACAGTATTTTAAATGTAAAATCACGTAAATCAGCGAAATCGGCAAAATTTCGTATACGGCCTCTTTTAAGTACGGTAGCAATTTTAAACTCCTCATCAGGCATCATCAGACGTTAGTCAAGTAATATAGTCATTGCAATATAACAATAACTTTGTTTCTGTACACACATCGAGCACATTCACGGTACTTTTTTTTACGTAAAGCCTCAGTAAGGTATTGCAATGGAACTCTTATGTCATTGTTATAAATGCTTGCCGTAAGTTTTATACAACTCTTAGCAATCATTCTAATTTATACGGGCAATGGGATTATACGGTATGTGATCATCTAATGTATTGGAGGAGCTTGTGGCTAAGTAACATAACAGCCGCACGGGTCGATCCATCAGGTTAAGCTACGCTTGTCGGGGTTGGTCCGTAGATCATTACATACCGAGACTCCTCCGTGCCTCAGAAAGCACGTTAAACCGTTGGTCCCGGCTGTCATTCGTGGATCTTTGACAGACGTTACGGGTCGTCAGAAGCCCAAAAGTCTGACAATCTTACCAAGGGGTATCGTATTATCCAATAACTGGATTGTGGAGGTCAGATAGGCAGTCGCTCCATGTAAAATACTGGTATTCAGCTGCATCCGGTTAGACTGGAAGCCGACCCCAACATAGTTGGGAAAAGGCTAGGCAGATTGATTGATCATCTAATGTATTGTATTATAATTGTTAGGTTGTACAGAACTAACTTTTTTTTTTAATTTTGGCGAAGTTGTTATGTTTATTCCAACAGAACCCAACCCCAACCAAACCTCATGAATGTTTTTTTTTAATCCCACAAGAGAAGCCTGTTCTGTGTGCTATATTTAGTTTGTTTCTATGTTCTATGTACGATGATAGTCTGCCGTTGTCCACGACGGATGACTTGACTGTGTGATCATAATTTACTAAGTGTAGTTCGACCTTTAAACTTATTAGCGAAATTATGATTATAAAGATGGTGTTGCTGTTGATTTGTTTACAGTGCATCAACATTTCAGAATAAATAAAAAACTAAGACAGCGCCGCGAACAATACAGTAAAGCATGCGAAAAACTGAACCTCGCTCTGTGCATACAAGCTCACACGCACACATTTACACCAAACTACAATTAAACTACACCTCGAGACTAATCTCAGACTAAATAAAAAAAAACCGGTCAAGAGCTAGTCGGACTCGCGATTTTCCTGTAATCTTTATATAAACCTTATCACATAGAATAATTTACCATAAGGGGGCACGGTATTTTTTTTACATTTTTCATCAAAAGTCGAAAACTATGCGGCCTAAATAAAAAATGTTTGAGAATATGCAAACAGCGCTCTTTCATATGATTTCCCACATGCCCTAGTAGCCCCACTTAGAATTTTTAAGATCCCCTGTCAGTCCGTGGCAAAATAAATATTTCTTTTTATTTGAAAAATACTTGGGCAAACGTCATCTAAAGCTGTTCCAAAATTCAAGTTGATAACATTAGTAGTTCTTGAGATATCCAGCTGTTACAGACGGACAGACAGACTGAGTCGCACCATAAAGGTACCATTTTGGTACGGAACCCTAACAAAGGCAGCGCTTGTTTTTTGTTGTTGATTGTTATTTCAATAGCACTCGTGACTGCTTCGTTGGTCTACAGTTCGGCCGTCTAGAGAATGCGCTCCTGACCTGTCTGTTGAACAATTTCTAGTAGTAATAAGGAACAAATTCAGACAGGAGTCAATAACGCATTCTCTCGACGGCCGGACTGTAGTGGCACGTTGTGGTCGCAAGCGTTATTGGGTTTTCCATCTGGAATTTCTCAATACTGCCGTCATATGGAAAAAAGGACGTATCTGACATTTTTTTCGAAATAGAGTTATTTACATATTCGGAATCAGCAAAAAAAGATAGGAAGAGAGGCAACTCATTGGTGAATATAACTTGTAGGTAATAAGCGTTGTGCGACCTGAATTGCACTTAATTGTGTCGTAGTTTAAGAGTCGCTTTTTATTTAAATGATTTTGCGGACTGCGGGATCTGTTGTTAATCTGTGCCCGTAGTTGAAAAGAATTTATTCTCAAAACAAACTTAACAATGTAGTTGGAAAACATGTTCTCCCATACATTGATATACGTCACGGTCAATTCTCCAACTGCAAATTGAAGTTTGTAATCCTAAAAATAAATATTTTATGTGTTAAAATTACAATTTAAGGATTTTCGGATGTTTTCCTTTAATTGTACTGTGATACCTTGCTTCTTGTCTAATTTATGTGTTAAAATTACAATATAAGGATTTTCGGATTTTTTCCTTTACTTGTGCTGCTTTTTGCCTAATTTCATGATTCTAGGTCAACGGGAAGTACCTTATAGATTTTGATTTACTTGCGAGTATCAAAATTTTTGACAAATGAATGGCCGTATTTTTTTATTGCGTTGACTTAGAAGCTCGATTTTTTGGAGCTCCAAGGGACTATAGACTTACGTATTTAATTTTAATTTCAAGTTGATACCTTTATGAGATCCTGAGAAAAATGGTCTTGACATTATCATTAGAACTTAAAACGGGATATTTACCATGTATATTAATTGATTTGAGTTTCCGATATTTCGGCACTGTTGCAAGTGCCATGATCACGGATAAACTGAAGTTATTGCGGGTGGATGTTTACGAGCAGACAAAACGGTCTACCCTCTTTCTTGTTCGTTTAGTGCGATTGACACCGCTACCATTGTCACTTGTTACACTCACAACTCGATTCTGTTCTCGACACACAAAACTCACTGTGTCCGCTCGCGAACTTTTTTCGGTACTCTTGCGGTCTTTACACAATTGGACCACTGGATTCCAGGCTCTCGACGATTGAAACCCATCCTCACGGTTGAAGTTCTTATATTTAGTAATCTCGATAGCTTCTCTCACCAGTCTAGGTATGTAGTGACTTTCTGTCGAGATGACCTGAGGGTTATGTAACTCAATCCAGTGGTTCGATCCGGATTCTATAAGATGTTGAGCTATGGCCGATTTCTGTGTGTCGTTGTTTCTCACCGCCCTTATATGTTCCGATATTCTACACGCCACAGTCCGTGCCTACGAGATGGAGAATGAGAGGACTATACCATTCTTGGACGTGAAAATTCTAGTTCGTGCTGACGGCTCTCTAGGCCACTCAGTCTACCGGAAATCAACTCACACGGATCGATATCTACACGCCGACTCGCACCACCATCCCAGACAGCTGAACTCTGTAGTGACTTCGCTCACCAACCGCGCATATGACTTATGCGACGAGGAACATTTACAGGATGAGTTAACACACGTGCAGAATGTCCTACGGAGGAATGGATATATAAGGAAGATCGCACAGCGTAGACAAAAACCTATTCCCAAACATCGGAAGTGCGAGGTTGAGAGGCAACCGGCATTTTTGCCGTATGTGAAGGGAGTGACAGACAAGGTTGCAAATATTCTTCGGAAATATGCCGTAAAAACTGTTTTCACTCCGTTCAAGAAAGTATGTCAGATGCTGCGTTCGCCGAAAGACAACTTCCCCCTGGAAAAACCCGGTGTTTATAAGGTAGACTGCAGCTGTGGAAGGTCGTATATTGGCCAGACAAAGCGGACTGTGGCGTGTAGAATATCGGAACATATAAGGGCGGTGAGAAACAACGACACACAGAAATCGGCCATAGCTCAACATCTTATAGAATCCGGATCGAACCACTGGATTGAGTTACATAACCCTCAGGTCATCTCGACAGAAAGTCACTACATACCTAGACTGGTGAGAGAAGCTATCGAGATTACTAAATATAAGAACTTCAACCGTGAGGATGGGTTTCAATTGTCGAGAGCCTGGAATCCAGTGGTCCAATTGTGTAAAGACCGCAAGAGTACCGAAAAAAGTTCGCGAGCGGACACAGTGAGTTTTGTGTGTCGAGAACAGAATCGAGTTGTGAGTGTAACAAGTGACAATGGTAGCGGTGTCAATCGCACTAAACGAACAAGAAAGAGGGTAGACCGTTTTGTCTGCTCGTAAACATCCACCCGCAATAACTTCAGTTTATCCGTGATCATGGCACTTGCAACAGTGCCGAAATATCGGAAACTCAAATCAATTAATATACATGGTAAATATCCCGTTTTAAGTTCTAATGATAATGTCAGTGACCATGTCGGTTTAAAAACTTATATGGTCTTGACAGACTGACAGACAGACAAACAGACGGACAACGAAGTGATCCTATAAGGGTTCCATTTTTTCCTTTTGACGTACGGAACCCTAAAAAAGTGCCGAGATTACCAAGCTTATACCATTATATCCGCGATATACACCATTTTCCTTAAATTTATTTCTAAGCATAATATAAATAATGCACACACGTCCCAAACTCCTTAAAAAAAACTACCTATGTAGTTTTACCTCTCCCGTAGGCGCCATTTTTTTTTTTATCTATTTCACAATTTCCTTGCACCATGGTGGGATGAAAATACACCTTATTTCCTGGTTACAATGTAAACAAAACAATGAAGAAAATACTGCATTAATAATGTTTCATATTTTACAGTCAACAGCTGCTGTTATAGATGATGAATATTTGTAAAGGCAATTTTGTTGCAGGTATACAGCTTGTCTCATTGTATTTTTTTAAAGATAGGTAAACCGAGCTGGTATCCGCAACTCCACGCCAATGCGCGTATTTTGCGTATGGGTGGGAAAATCGATTATTCGATCCACACCAGCTCCTCAAAGAAGGTTTTACTGACAACCTCACGGAGGGTACCTGTTTTTTAATTAAAGTATTCTCGACAAGTATAATAATAATAATTGCGCCGATAGTTGTGAAGGCCAATGGCATAATAGCTAAGAGTCTCGACCAACACCTGAGGAGGCTCTCGTTAGGCAGCTGGATCAAGGGCTTGATCCAGAAAGCGGTACTTCCGGACACGGCACGTATTGTCAGGAGGTTCCTCTCTCAGGAGCCCTGACCACCGGTAGCTTGGACCCTGTTCCCGATACCGGTGGGCTTATTTATTTATATTTTTTTAATGTTTTTTTTTTCTTTATTTTGTTTTTATAAAAATATTTAAATAAAAATGTAAAATATATGTATATGTAAGAAATAAAGGAAATAATAATAATAACCCCACCGCTGTATCTCTACGTTGACGTCGTTGTGGGGCTTGTCCGCTCCGAACTTTAGGTCGGTGCCGGTAGAGTTTACTTTGCCGGAACGGGTCTAGGATGAGGAGCCGGACCAAGAGAGATACAGAAACCCGCAGGGCAGCATGTGGCGAGCTGTTGGGCAGTAGCGATCTCACGGACCCTCTCTCCCGGGAGAAGTCTTGTCCTCATCTCTGGCTTGCCTTTATTGGCCGGCTGGAGTGAACACTAACGAGGAACAGAGCTCCCAGCTCTTTCTTACCTATATTGGCCGGCTTGAGTGAAAATTCGCAAGAGCAAACGTGCTCGGAGGAAGGAAGTACTCCAGTAAGGTGCTGGTAGGGATCTTGACCGTACTTCCGGGATTGTCCTGATAGCCGTGGAATATATCTCCACTCCTCAAGCACCTCAGGAAGTGTTGCCCCCTTGTCGCTACGTCGCTATGTGCTAGCGGCCGTTCCGGGGGCCCATTATTGAGTGTGCATGTCACCCCTTGCCATTTTATCCGTGTATAATATGTAGACAGGGGGCATAGTTCTTCCATAGTTTTAGTTACCCAATCCACTATAGCTACCCAAACCCATAACCCACTATGTTTTGTTTCCACGTTCAGCAATAGTCCTGCACTAACCGGGGGTTATCCTTGGGTGCACTTGCATAGTGCATATAAGGATAATTGTCGGTTGGTGCCTCCTCATCACTTAAAACTATTTAAGGAACCTCTGTGAGTTGGCTTCGGCTCCTCGTACGCCTTCCAAAGGGCCGGGACCCCAGGGTCCCGAGAAATGTCAAAAAACAATTATTTCAGACCAACTCCATAATTTTGTTAGTAACAATACTTAAAAACTAATGTTAGTATTGACAACACGATTACACATAAACATGAAGGCGCACCCATCTTTGCAGCATGGGGGACTCCAGCCGATCTGCAAACACACCCCGTATAGTGTTGGCGCTGTCACAAACACGAGTGAGTGGGGAGGCGCATCTTTTCCAGATGAGAGCGGCAAAGCCATCAACCCACGCCTCAGCAAACATCCCTGACGCACTGCATCGCCACGGCAGCCCCAACAGTACCCTGAGTGCATTGTTATATTGGACACGCAGGTCGCTGTATGCCCGCTGCGAATAACTGACCCACAGGCTGCAGGTGTAGAAATATTGACAAAAAGCTTTAAAAAGCCTGATTTAATCAATCTGCCTAGCCTTTTCCCAACTATATTGGGGTCGGCTTCCAGTCTAGCCGGATGCAGCTGAATACCAGTATTTTACATGGAGCGACTGCCTATCTGACCTCCACAACCCAATTACTGGGTAACACGATACCCCTTGGTAAGACTGGTTGTCAGGCTTTAGACAACCTGTAACGACTGTCAAAGATCCACGAATGATAGCCGGGACCAACAGCTTAACGTGCTTTCCGAGGCACGGAGGAGTCTCGGTATGTAAAGATGGACACCCATCTACGGACCAACCCCGGCAAGCGTAGCTTAACCTGATGGATCTACCCGTGCGGCTGTTATTACTTAGCCACAAAAAGGGTGATTTAATATAGGTACCAAATTTTTTGTCCCAAAAATAATTTAACACATTAACTGCTTAATTCTTTATGCAAACGCTTCTTTATGCTACACCCTTGCCGACCCTTATTTTACGATGTTTTCGAAACAATAGAGATGCACAACGAACGCACAGGTGTGGCGCGCCGCACTTGAAGAAAGTTATGTAAATTGTATGGACGCGCATACGCGCCGTCAAGCACCTGGTAAACGTCCGAAAACGCGCATGTGCGTCTGCCGCGCCTAATGTATTAAACTACGTAAATTACATAGGTAGTCACACTTCCGCTGTACAGTCAACCTAAACCAAAATGGACGAAGTACCCACTACGCTAGACCATTAAACCTGTGCTGTGTGCGTGCGTAGATTTGTAATGTGACCACAATTTCTCCCACTATGAGTACAGCCAATTTAATAAATAAACAATGTTTTATACATAACTAGCTCTTGCCCGCGACTTGGTCTGCGATCCAGGATGAATAGTAGCCTATGTCCTTCTTCAGATCATGGTCGGGTAGACCAAATTTCATCCAAATCCGTTCAGCCGTTTTAGCGTGAAAGCGTAATCAATAAATAAATACACTTTAGCATTTCTAATATTAGTTAGGATAGTTAGGAGGACGGAAAACCGGTTTATCGTCACTCTAGTCTCACAAAATGTAGGTATTAGGTACATAATAACAAAAAAAAAAAAAAAACTTAACACACTACTAAAGTTTCTATAATAATATAATTCAATCATGATTCGGAAGACACGTGGCGCCATCTATTATCATAAGAACGTTATTGTTGTTTTCCTCGGGAACAGTACCTTTTTTCGGGATGAAAAGTACCCTATGTCCGTTTATGTATACCTGACAATGTACATGAAAAATTTCAGGATGATCGGTGCAGTGGTTTAGGCGTGAAAAGGTAACAAACAAACAAACAAACTTACTTTCGCATTTATAATATCAGGAAGTTAGAATAATAAAAAATCTGTGTACGTAAATGTATTATGACTAGAGATCAGATAATCGGATGCATATTTAAATAAAGTTATAATTTGGCTAAGAAATTATGGAAGCGGCTTCTTATTCTTTTTCTTCATATAAATCCGGAAAATATAATAATAATTCTAGAAAATCTGGGAATGCGCAACTAATCGGATACATGGTATGGAAACGATTTCTTAAATATGTGTTATAATTTATATTAAAAATACTGGGATACCGGGATCACATAACTATTAGTATGCTTGTTTATTTGAAATTCATTTTTTAACATTACTTATTCCGTTATTACGTTTTCTATGCCAGTTTGGCATCCTACTTAATAACATTAACTAGCATTCGATTCCATAGTCAAAAAGTAGGTACTAAATTTATCAATTCCGGAATCGCCAGGTTTTAAAGGTCGATACAAAAGTGCATTCCATATTAGCCAACACCTGAACATAAGTAAATATACATTCGATTCTATAATAAGAACTCTAAATTTGTCGATCCCGGAATCCCGGGGTTCTTTTCGATATAAAAGGCAATCCATATTAGCCAACACCAGAACGCAAGTACCTAAATATACATTCGATTCTATAATCAGAAGTCTAAAGTCGATCTCGGAATCTCGGGATCTTTTTTGATACAAAAGTGCAATTCATAATAGAAGTAAATATACATTCGATTCTATATCAGAACTCTAATTTGGTCGAACCCGGAATTCTTGGATTTTTTCGATGTAAAAGCCCATTCCATATTAGCCAACCCCTCAACTTTAGGTGAATATGCATCCGATTATCCGATCTCTAATTATGACTATAACATAATATTCTAATTGGGGTTTGGTAGCGTGCGTTATTCCGGGACATGTTGTAGATGAGCGTTTTCAAAATAAAGCGTGCCATGTCTGAATTTATGGTAATATTTAGTCTGTCAAAATGTATGGCCAACATATCGCAAAACCGACGTGTTGCTCTCTTCCCATTTTATATACAAAATTATATTTTGATGAAAACATTTATCTACTTTTATTATCAAATGTATATACCTACGTTACATTAGGATATTATTCATCATCTGAAAACAGTTCAATTATGTAGGCAAGCTAACCTGAATCAGTAGATAATGTGTCTCAAACCCGACAGAAGTCATTTTAACGGCCGTGGCACTCACTGTTATACGTCTGTGTACTCGAAATGTATTTAACATTTAGTTTTTTTAAACGGCGTTCGGTGAATGTAAAGGATGCTGTTGCCATTTCAAAAACTAAAGTCGTCTTCGGTAATTTTCAAATGGCAGTTTTAACAGTAACAAAACCGACATGTCCGGTTGGTACCACTTTTTGCTATTTTTTTGGGAATCAAATTGTATTTAAATGAGCATCAGACTTGAATTACAAACTATCGGTGACGATCGGCGACAGTATCATCAAACGATGACCATAAACTCATGCTACCCTAGTACAAAAAGTTTGTAAAATCGCTTAGTTCCAACATCGAAGAACTTAAACACGCTAAAAAAGTACTATTCTGTGAAAATGTCACGGTGAAGACTTGATGGGTGAAGGTGAAGTGAGCTAGCAGTAGTGTCAATGCCAAGCATCAGGTGGGATCACAGGTGACTTCAAGCTCACTTCACCTAAGTTTTCACCGTGAGATTTTTACAGAATACCTAGCAGTACTGACACAATGGTGTTAATTTTTTTTATTCATTACGCAAGGTATTAGTAAAATAATTGTATGAAATTAACTAGTTTAGAGTGTGTGTAATGCTTTTTACTTTTCAATCATTAAAACAATTACCCAGATATAAATTTGAAAAGTTATTAAACATCAAACACAGGCGACAGCCCAAAACTGAGGGGTACACTTTTTTTTTTTAAACGCTCAGATTTAAGCCTCAGGATTAGGTAATATTATTATACTAGGTGGGTAGTGTAGGTAATATGAATCTACTAAATAACTTACCCAAACCAAAAGCTCTCGAACAGACTGTCCTTCATATTACACACGGTCAAATGAAATTAGCTAGCGAAACTCCGCGAGATGGGTCAAAGTCATCAAATTAATTCCGTTTTTGTTTCAAAAAGTCATCAAATTAATTTATTTTTTGTTTTATCATCTTTAGATATCGATGGGTATCAATATCTAAAGATGATAAAACAAAAAAGAAATTAATTTGGTGAATTTTTGTGGGATCATCGACTGTTAGCGTAGTCACTTGATATCAGTTTTTTCGAGTAAACTTTACAGACGTGATGGATATCGATATCTCAACACGATAATACAAAAGAAAACAGATTTTCTCCACTCATAATTGAAGTAGCAACACTACCCTGTCGTTGACCCACCCACAAAAAAAAATGCAAACCTTTTTTTATTATATTATATCGTGTTTAGACATCGATAAGTACCTATCACGTCTGCAGTTTCCCTAGCTAATTTAATTTTTAAACGTTTTGTCCAATTCTTAGTTTCATATGCAATTATGAAGAAACGTGTTTACAATGTCATTACGAAAACTACTCCTAAATGCTCGTCTTATCCCACGGTTATACAGCCCGCTTTCTCACAGGCCAAACCGTACCAGGCCAGACTGACAAGCCGTGGGAACAGTCAGACTGCGGTGGCCTGGAGTCGCCCGTCCGATCGAATGTATAGGATGATCCATGGAATGCTCGGCCCGGCCGCGACAGGCCTCGACGGGCATTAGTAGGTTCATGATTTTGCCTTGGACGTTATAGCTGTAGACTGAGGTATAAAAGTAACACATAATATACGACCCCATGGCATGACAGTGCTCTTATCACTGAGTATGTTAAACAAAGGAAGCGCGCTTCACCGAAATAATACATACGTCACTCTTAACATTATAGCGATTATATCTAAAGTCGAGAGATGACGTGTTACATTTCCCCTTTCATGGCGTCACAAGTACAACCCCAAGGGGTTGTGTATTCCTAAGTTTTTCAGGGAAGCTGTAATGGAGAAGGAAAGTAATTGATTTAATTTGTTGGGTCCGGTTTCAGATTACCGGCTTTAATTTTTCGGTCTCAAAAAATGTACGGAATTATTGGTCAAAAGGCCAAGTTTTCGTTTTTTTATTTATGGAGTGTTATTTATAAGAAAAAAAAAAATGATAATAATCTACACGGATCTTCTTTTCTACCAAAGGCAAAATATTCTTATTAGTCACCAGCGCCCCGCCTGTGCTTCTCACGGGTGCAAAGGCGACATGTCAACTCTTTGACATTTTTATGCTAAATCTAAATTAAATATTGAGGTTGAGGCAGTGAAAACCGCATCAAAATCCAATACGTAGTTTAGAAGATTTAAGCGGTCACACATTGGAGGTGACTTCTTATTTACGCCAAAGTTATCAAAATACGGCAGTGCTTTTTGCACGTTATTAGTGATATTATGGACTAATAAATCTCAAAAATAATTTATTAAAAAAAAACAACAAAAGGTTTTACAAAAATATAAATCACTGCTTTGATATTTTTAAGAAATATAATTAGAGCAAATAACAAAAGGGGTTATTAAATACTAAATAAGAAATTCGACACGCGATAATACAACGTCCGTCCGTCTCTGGAGTCGAAGCAAAAAGGGGCTTCCAACTGGCGTGCATGTCCTTTTACGCGGCGCACGCCCCGCCACACTCGCTCTCCACTACTCGGCTGTGACGTCGGCAAGCTCCACCCATAAGTAAGGATTTTTATCCTAATTCGGCCTCTCCTGACGGCGGTGCGTCCACGCCCGCGGAGTCATGAGTGCGGAGAAGTGAGTGCTGCTGCAGATCTTCATTTCCGTGGGGTGGTGATGCAGAAACATGTACATCTACTTCAACCACTTCACGTTCGCCACCACATGATTGATTCGGAGCAGAATCTCCACCTTCCTCGTCTTCATCATCTGAAAGTTCACATTGTTTGCATTAATTCATGGTTAATAGTAAGGCCGAAAGTAATAGAGCAACTCGATTACTTTCGAAACTTTTGACAGAGCCCTCAGGAATATGCAGAAAGAACAAATTGATTCAATCTCATTTTGTTCTTGAGATAACAAACAAAATTCGGCAGTGCCCTCAGGATGCTCGATATTTACTACAAAGGAGTATCAGTCCTTTACTTTCGTAGAGCCCTCAGGGTGCGAAACAACACGAGTAGAGCCCTCAGGGTACTCGATATTTACTACACAGGAGTATCAGTCCTTTACTTTCGCAGAGCCCTCAGGGTGCGACACAACATGAGTAGAGCCCTCAGGGTACTCGATATTTACTACAAAGGAGTATCAGTCCTTTACTTTCGCAGAGCCCTCAGGGTGCGAAACAACATGAGTAGAGCCCTCAGGGTACTCGATATTTACTACACAGGAGTATCAGTCCTTTACTTTCGCAGAGCCCTCAGGGTGCGACACAACATGAGTAGAGCCCTCAGGGTACTCGATATACAAGTGCAGAGCCCTCAGGATGCAAAAGTACAACCAAACCGTATTTTAAAAGGGTACAAGGTTATACTGACTTTCAAAAAATGCGGTGCACACATCGGGGGTCCATTCCCCGCGCCATAGCGTAATGTATTCTGCAGCAGCTTGCGTGGTTTTGCCATAGGAGCCAGAGATCAATTTGAGCTCATAACGTCCATGTGGCAACACTTGCGTGATCACGTATGGGCCGCGCATGCCAGAGTCCAACTTGCCCGTAGACTGACTCGATTTTCGAACGAACACACAGTCATCCTTCTTGAATACACGTGGTGCTTTGCGCCGCTCATTAACACGAGCATCTTGGTGAGAACGGTTTTCCTCTAGCAAGTCTGAAGCGCGTTGCCGGGCAAGCTCGCGCAGTGATTCGCGATTTGGACTTGTCGCTTCCAGAGCCACATCGCGCACCAGGGACAGTATAACGGGCGTTGTACCATCGCTGCCGACTAACAACTGCAACGGTGAATATTTAGTTGATTTTTGCGTAGTAATATTTAAAGTGAGTTGTACTTTCCACAAAATGTCTGACCAACTTTCTTGTCGGAAATTTGACTCTACACGTATCATATTCATCACAGTACGACAATACCGCTCAACTTGCCCATTGCTCTGATGCATTTCGGGCGTAATAAAATGTATCTCACAACCCATTTCTTTGATCCAATTAACAAAAGTTCTACTTTCATACATCCGACCACGATCACTAACTATTAATCTAGGGGAGCCAAAAAGGGAAATCGCGTTTTGGAAAGTCTTTATCAACTCTATAGCATCTTGTTTACATATTGGGTAAAGAAGGCAATATTTAGTAAACGCATCTACAATCAAAATGACATACTTAAAACCCCTAGAGACTGGAAGTGGCCCCAAAACATCGCTGTGCATAATATTAAACGGTAGACCTGGCTTGTTCCACGATTCTATGGGTTGTAAAGGCTGACGTGGTGTTTTTTTATGAGAAAGACATACAACGCAATGTTGTATGTACTTTCGCACAAACTGTCTCAATTTCGGGAACCAGAAATGTTTCAAAACTAAGTCAGTTGTCTTGTCTATGCCAACGTGTTGGTGCTCATCGTGAGAAACACGCAGTAAGCTAAGACGGTGACCCTTAGGCACATAACATAGAAAACGCGGTTCTTCACCGACTACCTCCATCTTGTAATACAAGATGTCATTACGCTTAACATACCGAGACGCATCTAGGTCTCCGTCCTTAACCTTCTGCAATAAGCTTTGAGTTTCCTCGTCAGCGGCCTGCGCTATCTGAGCCCAATTTAATGGCTTTCTAATCTCACACATATTGACGGGGTTTCGGCTCCAATAATCAGCATGAGATAGCGCAGACCCCTTCCGATATTCAAGATCAAAGTTATAATCCTGAAGATACATCCACCACCGAGCAATTCTCGGTAGGAGGTCCTTCTTGCGCTGAGTCAGTTTCAATGCGTTACAATCGGTTATAACTTTAAATTTCAAACCAATTAGGTAATGTCTAAAATGTTGTAACGCCTTGACTACTGCCAACGTTTCCAATTCATATGAATGGTAACGTGGTTCAGCGCCTTGGCTCACCTTGCTAAAGTAGGCAATAGGTTTCTTGTGTCCACCATCATGGGTCTGCAGCAGGACGGCACCATACCCCTGAGCTGATGCATCGGTGTGCACTTCAGTGGGGAGATAAGGGTCGAAAATAGCCAATATGGGCTCACTGGTGAGTCGTTGGATAATGTCCATACGGACGTTCTCCTGTTCCTCACCCCACTTGAAGGGAACACCTTTGCGAGTTAGATTTGCAATGCATGCTGTCTTCAAAGAATAGCCCGGGATGTACCGTCTAAAGTACCCTGCAAGTCCTAAGAATTGCCTTACCTCTTTCACATTGGTTGGCACTCGTGCGTTAACAAGGGCCTCTATCTTGTGCTCGCTCGGCTTCACCTGACCATTACTAATAATACTTCCTAAATACTCAACCTGTGTAGTAAGAAACTTACATTTTTTTAAATTGATGGAGAAACCTGCCTTAGTCAGGGTCTTAAGAACTTCACGGAGCGTCTGTAACCCTTCATCAACTGTGGTGCTCGGTAGCAAAACGTCATCGATGTACACACATGCCCTACCTGTATCGATATAAGGACGCAACGTTTTTGATATTATGCGTTGGTAAACGACGGGTGTATTTGCGAGACCGTAAGGCATTTTGAGGTACTCATAATGTCCTTCTGGGGTCACGAACCCTGTTCGATGAATTGACTCTTCACTTAATTTAATCTGGTGAAAGCCTTTAGCCATATCAAGGCTTGTAAAATATTTAGCTTTGCCTAAGCGATCGATATGGTCGTCTATTAAAGGCAGTGGAAAGTGATCCTTTACAGTATTCGCATTTAAGGCTCGAAAATCAACACAAAGCCGGTCACTACCATCTTTCTTTTTAACTAGCAAGATTGGGCTTGAAAACTCTGACTCGGACTCTCTAATAATTTGTTTATGTAAAAGATCTTCAATGATTCCTCTAACGCGTAGCTTTTCGTCATGAGACATTTTATACGGACGGTAAACGGTGGGGTTTCATTATGCAGGCGAATGTGCATAGAACCCGTTTGAACAGTAGTAGTAGCAGTACCTATTACCAGATTAGCCGCAAATTCGTTAACGATGTTCATCAGTCAGATCATCAGTCGCTTCCTATCCTGACCAACTAACGGTGAATCAATCATTGAACACAAATCAGACTTACTATCGAGAACGTTATGAACTCTAGAGAGCCGTTGTATACCACGCATACGAGTAAACGTAACTCCATCCCTATTTAGAACATCAGTACCTACAATGACAGGCGTGTTCATAAATTTATCTGGAACAACATGGAAGTCAATCTCCAGGGTAATTTCGGAAAACTCAACTGTCAAAGTAGTGCGGTAGGATGTTTCTACTTCCTGACTACCTATACCGCGTAAAACTCGAAATGATGGCTGCTGAGTACATTGCAAATGCTTCGTGACTGACTCGGAGATTAAAGAAATAGTTGAACCACTATCTATAAGTATGTCAACGGGCACCCCTTGAATAACTGCAGTAGTAATGTCATTTTGTTTAAACATGTCCACATTTTCGTGACAAAAATTAACATTGGACTTGCCACGCGACTCTGTACGCTGTTTGGCAAAACAATCTTCAACTTTATGACCTATTTTCTTACAGAAAGAACAAGGCTCTAATTTTGTTGCTTGTTTGCTTGTACTCGAAGTATTTGCACTATCACCGGTTGGTTTTTCTGATTTTACACGTTTAGGACACGTTGCCTGCTTGTGGCCAAAATTTTTACAAAGAAAACATCTAACTTTCGAATCGCCATATTCCCGTTTTCGCGTATTCGAATTAGATTCATTTTTACGAAAACCACTACGTTCACGAACCGATGTGTTCCGAGTAGACTTCACGTATATCGACAAAAAGTTAACTAAAGTATCAGGCATTAACTTAGCGTTGGTAGCAGCTGCGTGAATTTGGGGATCAGTAATACCGCGTATAACAATAGCCGCGATCAGCTCGTCACTCAATCCATTGACAATACGTAATCGTAACAAAGAACGTCTAGCATATTCGGCATATGTAGGGTAGTTATCGGAATTAGTTTTCATAACGTCGAACAAAATGTTCGCAATATCTAACTGAAGTGGGCACAATGTTTTAAATTCCCGCTTGAAATTAGACCAGCTACGATCGTTGCTAACCCACTCGTTTAACCATAACCTTGCATCTCCTTTCAAACAATTACCGATTCGTGCTAAACACTCGCGATCGTCCCAGTGATTTATTGTACGCATATGATCAACCTCACTACACCACACATCAAAATTATGCAATGATGGATCAAAGTTGGATATAAAAACATGGTTAGATCTTACCGGAATGGCCTTGATTGCGCTTACAAGCTTCTCTGTTACCTCGCTCATAACCACCTCGGTGTTGGGATGCGACACGCTAGAACCGGGCACCGACGTCAAGTCCGAACTCGTACCGCATAACTCAGCAGTTGACGGTACAGCTAACACGCCGGGCAGCTCGTTGGTTGGAGCAGGAAATGTCGTTGCTACTGCTGGTTCTGCTAATGAGATGCATGGTGTACCTCCACCTTCACTAGTACTGACCCTGGAACTATCTTCCAATACATTTAAACGGTTCAAAATAGTTTGAAGAATTTGCTCCAAACCAGAGACTGGCGTACGATCTCGTTTCCTACTTTTACGATTACTTTTGTCAGACATAATTTTAAAATAGCGGAAACCCTCTATGAACTGGGAAAGAATCCCACTTCTGAACTAATAAATCTCAAAAATAATTTATTAAAAAAAAACAACAAAAGGTTTTACAAAAATATAAATCACTGCTTTGATATTTTTAAGAAATATAATTAGAGCAAATAACAAAAGGGGTTATTAAATACTAAATAAGAAATTCGACACGCGATAATACAACGTCCGTCCGTCTCTGGAGTCGAAGCAAAAAGGGGCTTCCAACTGGCGTGCATGTCCTTTTACGCGGCGCACGCCCCGCCACACTCGCTCTCCACTACTCGGCTGTGACGTCGGCAAGCTCCACCCATAAGTAAGGATTTTTATCCTAATTATGGTTTATTATTTTTTCACTGTCTGGTGAAACTCTTGAGCTAGCCAAATGTTTTTTTCGTGGCTACTACTTTATGTTTTCTATGTAAACTTATCCAAAACCCATACCACGATTTCCTAGTGCCGATCCTTAAAAGCTTTAAAGCCTTGGTTGTAAGCGCTCTAGTCACGTGCATCGCTGCGTTTCGTTCTTCGGTATAACTCCGATTCAAAATTATCGAAGCCGCAGGCGGAGTTGGAGGTGTAGAATTAATCGGGTGTTCCGACCTTTCGGAGTCCGAATCGAAAACCCGTAACAACGCTGGTTTATACTACATATGTGTTATAGAAGATGCTGACTTTGCAAGTATATTAGAAACATCACCTCATGCTCAAATATGACAGACATTACCTTTACTTCCCGACTCAAAACATGATATTCTTAAAAAAACTTAGAATGACATGTATTTTACTGCTCATTTATGAGCTGTTGATGTAGGTTAGGAGGAATAATTTACATTTTGAATTTGTGATTTACTCTCGTCTCGAGTAAGCAGGTTCTTTAAAACCTTCAATAAAACCTTCTTAAACCATTAATTAACTATTGATCAGAGTTTAATACATTATAATAACATGTCAAAACTTTCTTATAATACTGCATTTTGCTCTCTTCGTAGTCGGGTGAAAGGTGAAAATAATTCGCAAAGGAGAATGGCAGGTACGGTCCATCCAGAGAACACAATCGTAATTTTTGATTTATCGGTTCACAGTTCATATATTTAAACCGTGGTTTTTATGAGCATAGGTAATACCAGTTTCTAATTTATGGGACGTGTAACATGTTTTGTCCTTTTGAAATTAAAACAAAACGTGTAATTAACCCAACATATTACCAGAACCCTAACAAAGTGACACAACAATAAATTACATGTATGCCAAACACACACCATTGAGCGTAACGTAAACATCATAAGTCTATACATCATGTCTATTACATTTATTAATGGTCAACAACTGTTTGTCATCGGCTTAACGCGAACGTGCGTGTAAACGTTACCATCGGGGCCAGAAATCAGGATGGAGGGCAGCTCTATTTTGTGGCTACGTTAATGGTTATGTTGTAGTTTTTCAGTTATCGAGATATATCCTTAATAAATAATGGGAAAGCCATTACGTCTGACAGGTTTTTGTTTTAAGTCCCATGTGAAGTTACCATTCATCATTCTCCTGTCTTTATCCCAATTTATTTGGGGTCGGCGCAACATGTCCCTTTCAGAAGTATGGAATACTTCTCTATTAGTCGTCATCTTGGTAGTCACCCTCTTTCTGGCCATATCATCTTTCACACAGTCTATCTGTCGTTTCTTTGGTCTTCTTGGTATAGCCATCGACATTCATACTCAAAACTTTCCTCACTCCTCCACATCACATGCCTATACCATGACAACCGATTTCCGCACAACTTTTCAGTCAAATAAATTAATTGTTAAGGAAATGGAGGACAACAGTAAGTAAATTGGCTGTAGTGCACGCGTAAGTGCTAGTCATCGCCTGGGGTGTGTGCGGTGAGACGCTGGAGGTTAACAAAGGAAAAGCTAACTCAGTCTGCTAAACTTGTCCACCACACCCTCCCCCATCTCACCGCTAGTAGGATATTATTGGGCATTCTACTCCACCTGCCGTTCCTACGTCTCACTTCGTTCGCCTCCGTCTCACTTCGTTCGCCTCGTCACTCTCGGTGGAGTAGAATGCCCAATAATATAAATGAAAAATATTGGTTCGGCGCCTATTCCACCCGATGGAACCGAAGGTGGAGTAGCATGCTCAATAATATAAATGAAAAATATTGGTTCGGCGCCTATTCCACCCGATGGAACCGAAGGTGCAGTAGAATGCTCAATGATATAAATGAAAAATATTGGTTCGGCGCCTATTCCACCCGATGGAACCGAAGGTGGAGTAGAATGCTCAATGATATAAATGAAAAATATTGGTTCGGCGCCTATTCCACCCGATGCAACGGAAGGTGGAGTATGAATTCCTACATAGTGCAGTAAAATACTGGTTCGGCGCCTATTCCACACCAAAAGTGCGCACCGTGACTTACAGCTTAGTACGGCCGTTATTCCAAGTGCGTACGATGTGGCTATGTAGCCCCCTATTTATCCTAACGCCCTAGCCTACCATACAAACCACACCAAACGTAGGTTACGATGATGTTACGTGAGGGAAGTCTGTTACCAGGAGACCTACGGGAACAGACGGAACTTGGGTAGGAATTGGGGTTTGTGTACGTCGTGCAATGTACACAGGAAATGGTTTTCTCACTGCCGATCCCACAGACTCATAGGAGCGATGACGGCTAAAGGTGTCTTGGCCACAGTGAGAGGAACACTTTATTTCTAAAACTCAATATTAACTTACCGTGTTACCGTTATTTTAATTAAGTCATTCAGTCAACACTAGTTTACTTATTAACAAATAAGGGCGGTCACTATATGAACCGTTAGCCTAAAATTCAGGACAGATTGTCTCATGTCTCTTCACAGAGCAATAATCAACATGCACTTACAGGCACACGCACATGAAATAACTGTAAACATTCCTGCAAGGAATATAATTGAAAATTGATTTCAGCGGTCTCTTCGTTACAGTTCTAAATCCACTAACCAACGTATATCTGTGTATAACATTTTAATTGACATAACATACACAACAAGCACTTAAAGGTAAAAGTAGTAACAGAGAATTACCTTGATTTCGATTCTGATGGCGTGGTGCTCTCGGTAGCTTTGACGCCTTCTTCTTTGGTTGCACCTTCGCAACCTCGGCTACAGCAGCGGACCGTGTCTGGATTTTTGAATCGGAGTCTGACCTGAAATGGAACACATAAAGATTAATTTTATAACTAATAACTGCGACATAATCAAGGCTACCGATACACCAGCCGGCAGGCAGAAACCGGGTCCGTAGCTGGGTAGCGATAAATACATTAGAAAATCAGTAAAGTTAGTAGTACTTACTTACATTTTATAAAGTTGAACGTTGAACGTTGGTAGTATTTAACGAAGGTAACCGGTGTTTATCACTGGAAGATACTGGAGCGAATGTAATATTGTGATAAAATTGATTGATTTTATTCATAAAAAATACCATTTCAGCTATATTTATCCCATTACAAAATTAAACCTTAACAGTCCTCACAGTTGTATGACTAATTTATGTTACTTACGTCTAATTAAATCGTCGTGATTAAAAACCGCTTTTAACAAATTGCAGTTTTATCGTCAGAAATGAAATATAAAACCAGCTTTTTACACTCGCCGACAAAGGTGAAGACGACACATAACACTTATGATTAATACAATAAGAATTATTATAATGCAGTGTGTATGTTTGTTTAATAAACCTTGATGTAAAACTCCGCATGACATGACATGACATGTGAACTAATAAATAATATTTTTTTCAAAGACGCAAGTTATGACGAGCTGAAAGAAAAATATCCTGAAAATCCTTTATTGTGCAGAATAATTAATCCATGTAGACGAACTCGCGTCAAAAAGTTAGTTCACTCATATAAATATGCTGCAGTAAAACTTGACATTAGTAATAAGTAATATCATCTAACGACTAAAACGAACTTTTTATAATCATTTCATGCAAAGGTTCAGTAGGTACCTACTGATATTAAGATTCATCTTTCAAACAAGGCCTAGATTGATAGAACTATCAATTTATTATGAAACAATATAAAATAATTAGCAAAGTTATCAAAACTGGTATAGGGTCGTCCTCTATTTCAATTAATTGCATTGGTTAGAAAATCCTGTAAAAGACCAATTTTAATTAGAGACTGCAACATGCATGGTGATCATCTTACAGTGCAATTGATTAATACATAGAAATGACTCATACATACACCGTGTGAAACAAAGTTCGAACATTGCAAATTTGAATAATGCAATTTTGCAATCTTTGGGATTCTAAAGAATCACTTACACCTGTACTGTGAAAGCTCAACACGATCGGGGATCCGACGCCGTCGTCAGATGGTTTACATAGAGTATGACACAATAAATTACTACGGGCCGGCGGCGTACGAACCGTTTCGAAGGTATTAGTGCGAAAGCATCTTAATCTAAATCCAAGCGCAACGCAGAGTAACAGCAGACAACCAGTACCTAGTTAGTGTTAGCTGTATGAATTAATTAAATTAACATTTGGATGTCCTTGGTGTCCAATCTGGGACCATAGAAATAGAATGTCTGTGTGCCATTAGGTACATGCTATTACTTGCTCTATGAAGAGACATGAGACAATCTGTTCCAAATTTTAGTTTAATGTTTACGATATCCTAAAGTTCAGATGTCGTTGGTGCCCAATCTGGGGTCATAGAAATAGAATGTGCGTGTGCCTGTAAGTGCATGTTAATTCTTGCTCTGTGAAGAGACATGAGACAATCTGTCCTTAATTTTAGGCTAACGGTTCATATAGTGACCGCCCTTATTTGTTAATAAGTAAACTAGTGTTGACTGAATGACTTAATTAAAATAACGGTAACACGGTAAGTTAATATTGAGTTTTAGAAATAAAGTGTTCCTCTCACTGTGGCCAAGACACCTTTAGCCGTCATCGATCCTATGAGTCTGTGGGATCGGCAGTGAGAAAACCATTTCCTGTGTACATTGCACGACGTACACAAACCCCTATTCCTACCCAAGTTCCGTCTGTTCCCGTAGGTCTCCTGGTAACAGACTTCCCTCACGTAAAACCAACGTAACCTACGTTTGGTGTGGTTTGTATGGTAGGCTAGGGCGTTAGGATAACTAGGGGGCTACATAGCCACATCGTACGCACTTGGAATAACGGTCGTACTAAGCTGTAAGTCACGGTGCGCACTTTTGGTGTGGAATAGGCGCTGAACCAGTATTTTACTGCACTATGTAGGAATTCATACTCCACCTTCCGTTCCATCGGGTGGAATAGGCGCCGAACCAATATTTTTCATTTATATCATTGAGCATTCTACTCCACCTTCGGTTCCATCGGGTGGAATAGGCGCCGAACCAATATTTTTCATTTATATCATTGAGCATTCTACTCCACCTTCGGTTCCATCGGGTGGAATAGGCGCCGAACCAATATTTTCCATTTATATTATTGGGCATTCTACTCCACCGAGAGTGACGAGGCGAACGAAGTGAGACGTAGGAACGGCAGGTGGAGTAGAATGCCCAATAATATCCTACTACCGCTCACATACCTCAGGCGGTGACTAGCACACACAACAAATCCTAACTAATATGTATTATAAATGCGAAAACAAGTTGGTTTGTTTGTTTGTTACCTTTTTACTGAACCGGTCATCCTGAAATTTTGCATATAATATACGTTGTCATGTGTACAGAAACTGACATAGGGTACCTTTCAACGTACCCTATGTCCGTTTATAACGTTTTTATGATAATAGATGGCGCCACGTGTCTTTCGAATCATGATTGAATGATATTATTATAGAAACTTTAGTGTGTTAAGAGTTTTTTTCTTTTTTAATTTAAGTACCTTATACATTTTGTGAGTCTAGAGTGTTGATACACCGGTTTTTCATAATAATACACATATAAATGCGAAAGTGAGTTTGTTTGTTACGCTTTCACGCTTAAACCGCTGCACGGATCTGGATGAAATTTGGCACATGGGTAGACTATGACCTGGATTAGGACATAGGATACTTTTGATCCTGGTAGTACGTTCCCGTGGGATAATTTCCGATAACCACGCGGGCGAAGCCGCGGGCAAAAGCAAGTTGTCCATATATTCAAATCACAATTGACAGTTGTTCAATTTTTATATCAATATCCCTGACTGTACCCCTATTCCATGAATCAAACATCATCTGCCTAGCCTTTCCCCGACTATGTTGGGGTCGGCTTCCAGACTAACCGGATGCAGCTGAATACCAGTATTTTACATGGAGCGACTGCCTATTTGACATCTACAAATAAGTTACTGGGTAATACGAAATCTCTTCGTAAGACTGGTTGTCAGATTCTCAGGCTTCTGAAGACCCGTAACGACTGTCAAAGATCCAGGAATGACAGCCGGGACCAACGGGTTAACGTGCTTTCCAAGGCACGGAGGGGTCTTGGTATGCAAATATCGATCGATAGACCCATGCAGCTGTTATTACTCAACCACAAACCCCGCATCAATCAATTGCCAATAACTGGTCACAAAAGTTTTCGGGACGCTACAGAGGATGAAATAAAAAGACTAAAAATAACACTATTTCCCGCCCCGGGTATCTAACCCACACTCATAAATCACACTTGCGACTGCTACACTAATGACGCAGTCCCTAGCTTGATTAAAATAAAATATAAACAACATCGTTATTTAAATAATCATCATATTAATTCATAATCTTAAAACCTTAACACAAGACCCCTAAAACGTGACCTCCTATTCAAAAACCTGTATTCCAGCCACTAATTTAAGTTTTCGCTTACAACCTCCAGAACACTGCATAGCCAAAATATAGAGACCCCTCTATTACTTCGAATACTTAAGATTGGCGAAGAAGTTAGCAGGTTAAATGGCTTCACAGGGGTCACTTACTCTGGCTACGTGAGGAGGCGACCCTCAAATTTTAGTGGCGCAGAATTCCCGAGCACCTCATTAATTTCAGAGCTTCTTTCAAAGTTTTTCGTTTCATTTTGGGGTTTGCTTAATTAAATCTAGTTATAGAAGAACTTCAAAGGATTCTCTTGACGTCTTAAAGGGTAAAATATGTCTTCCCTCCACATTGACGCACGGAGAAAAAAGAGACAACCAGAAAAAAAAAACAGTTTTGTATTTTCAAAGAAAATGATTTACTTGAATTTACTAACATATGTATATCTTAAAATGATAAAAGTAATAAGTTTTGTAATTTTTGCAAACCTATTTAGTAACTTTTGCGTCATCATTTCTAACATTGATATTGGACTCTTAGAATTACAAAACAGTTAGTATTTGTCTATGATGTCATCATTTTGATTATACTAAAACACTCTTGAAATTACAAAAAATGTTACATGTCATATTTACTAATTGTATTTACAAAAATCGATATGTAATTATTACAGGACATTTGCTGTCCTCGGATTTATGAATATTTTAGTAAAAATTAATGTATTTTTGTCAGATTTTGGCTCAGGGTTTGCTTGTTTAGGGGGTGCGCTAAAACAGTCCTTTAAATTCTGTCTTGACTTGGCCAATTCTAAATTCAAGAGTTGTATTGATCGCGGAATACCCTAGCCCTTTCGCCTTTAAGTAGGAATGTACAAATTCATGGAACTATGAAAAGTATGAAAACAATATTGCCATTTCATGTCGTATGGTCACTCTAAAAGGATAGTATTATCCAATGTTGAACAAACGAGCCTGAAGAAACTAACAATAATCAAGAAATAGTATAAAAGCATAAACTTAACACAATAAAACACGGTATAGTAACCAAAAAAGCAAAGTAACTCGTGAAATTAAATTCAGAAAAAAATTCTAAGTGAACATTCAATTAGGCTTTAGTACACCCCGAACATTCTATTACACTTCTCCCAGGATCGTTTGTCAAAGTCGTTTATATTAATTTGCATTAAATTCCCTCTTACATTGATATGCCAGGCTCCCATTTATTTTGTTTGAAGTTAACTCAATTTCACGGTAAGCGTGGATGCCATAGCGGTTTCTGCTGCGCGTATTACACCTCGAATTATGTACCTATAGGTGTATTGAATCTATATGTGTTTGGTTACAGGTAGAATAGAATTATGAATGGCTGGAACAGAAACACCAATCTAGTAGAGAGCGCTATTGTTTGAGATTTGCTATAGGGCTTAAAAAGCTAAAAAGTTTTGAGCCTAGGGATGGGCCGCGGTTGACTGAGACATGATGATGTTTACGGATTAATTACTAAAAGTGTAATGATGCTAATGACATGAAACTCTGTATTTATACTAAAGAGGGTATTCACAAATTAGTAATATGCAGCGCGAGACAATAATGACACTTGAAGGTACTTAGGCTCAAAACTATTCAGCCTCTCTGGTAACATATAAATTTATATGAGAGGGAGTGGGCTGTAGTAACAGCCCACTCCCTCTCGAAGAGAGGGCGCCTGTGTCCCAGCAGTGGGAACATTATAAGCTGATTATGAATTTATGATGATGGCTTTATAATACCTACCTAAGTCATAATCATACATCAAAAGTAGCAAATACATGCATCTGTCTGACGTAAGTGGTTCGTTCTTCTTTTCTACCAACAACAGCTCCGTCACAATTATCTTGTAAAAAGCAGTAGGTAATAAAAACCGGTCAAGTAGGTGTCTTATCACGCACAATGAAGGGTTCCGTAGTTGGGATGAATTTAGCCCTAGAACAAACTTAACATTGCAGTTGAAAAACATATTCTCCATGTTCTCCAATACATTCCAACTGTAAATGTAAGTTCATAAACTTGTAAAGTCTACTTAGCTATAATAGTTTTCCTTTGAATTTCGTCAAAAAGCAATCATTTAGCTGGGAAGGGGCGGGGGGGGGGGGGGGGGGGGGGGCACTTGACTCTAACAAAAATTGCAATTTAAAGCTTAATTTTACGCAATGAAATGAAATCTTCGAAGCGAGAAATGGTTTTCACACACCCGTAATAATTTTTGAAAGGCCTATCCAACGATAGCCAACACCATGGGATATATGAGAAAAAAGAAACATCCCCACTTTACATGTACAAGAGGTAACCTAAATTTTTTTTTTCAAGATTTTGTTTTACCACTTTGTCGGGGTGATTAATATGTACGTACGTAGTCGGGCCATAAGTTCTGTCACATAGGTAAAATTTCGAATTTAGATTGCAAGCCGAGGAAAATATTATGAGCATTCGAAATTTGAATATTTAAAGAAAATAAAAACAGAGTTTCTGGAATTTTGTTCATTTTCTAAAATGGAGTGGACGCGCAAAGAAGACAGAGTCGCAGTAATTGCATTGCATCGTTTCGGTCGCGTGACCGAACTGAGATTTTCAATTTGCTGAAAAATTTGAATATTCTACTGAGATTTATTTATCGTACTATCAAACGATTCAAGGAAGATTTAAGATTAGAAGATAAACAAAGGAAAGGTCGATCTCGTACTGTTCGGATTACAGCGGTCATCAAAGCAGTGAAGGCGCGAATCCAACGAAATCCTGTCCGCAAGCAAAAAATGTTGGCTCTGCAGATGGGACTAAGCATAACTACTGTTAAAAGGAGGTTAAATGAAGACCTAGGACTGCATGCTTATAGACAAAAAACAGCAAACCTTCTTAACGCACAGCTGAAGAAAATCAGACTCGAAAGAAGCCGGGCTTAAAATACCGCGAAATACTTTTTTAAGACGAAATTTTTTTTTAATGTTTAGGAGAGTTTCGACAATCAAAATGATAAAGTGTATGCACACTCTAGTGAAGAAGCGAGGAGACGTGTGCCACGTGTTCAGCGTGGTCATCACACGTCGGCATTCATGGTTTGGCTTGGGGTGTCCTATTTGGGTCCAATGGAGGTGGAATTTTGTGAAAAAGGAGTGAAAACCAGTGCCCTTATATATCAAACACAGTCCTAACAAACATTGTGGAACCTCTTTCACAAACAATGTTCGAAAACAAGCACTGGGTATTCCAGCAGGATTCTGCGCCGTCTCATAAGGTGAAAAGTACCCAAAACTGGCTCACGACCCGTGGAATCGACATTATCAGGCATGAGGATTGGCCCTCATCCAGTCCAGACTTGAATCCCTTGGATTACAAAATATGGCAGCACTCAGAGGAGAAGGTTTGCGCTAAACCCCATCGCAACTTGGAGTCACTTCAAGCATTCCTGATTAAAGCAGTCGCCGATATTGACATGAACCTCGTGCGTGCTTCGATTGATGACTGGCCTTGCAGATTGAAGGCTTGTATCGAAGCAAGAGGAGGACATTTCGAATAATTTTAATGTGGTGTAAATCTGTATTTTATACCCTTTCATTTGATATATAAATGGTTGTAGTGCGTAACTCATTGTATCAGTTATTTAACTTTCCTTATGTGACAAAACTTGTGACCAGACTATGTATATATCCACGCCAAATAATAGCTTTCTAGTACTAAGAGTCTCAGACGCTAAGCTGCGGACGGACGGACAGACGGACATAGTGAAACTCTAAAGGTTCCTTCTTGACTACGGAATCTTAAAAACGGAAGTGCTTAAGATTATTATAATGTTTGAATTGCCAAAAGAATATTTTTGTGAAAAAAAATGATTGTGAAACTGAATATTTATTTTTTGTCATTGTCGATGAAAAAGTAGAACGGCCCAAGTACTCATTATGTTTAGATACATAAGTGGATTTTGTAAGCATGAGAAGTAGTTTATGATTGATAACTTTTTGCGGTTTTATGTTTGTGAATGAATACTCGTAATTTCAAACCAGTTGTGTACGAGCTACGCTGTACATCGACTAGACCTTTTTTGTAGTTTGTACGTCACACTCATTTATGCACATTAATATTGTTTAGCCGTGCATTTCTCTAACATAGCATTTAAGTGGAATAATTGTGTAATTATATTTAGTAGCAATAAATCCATCAAGGGACTCGTTCGTCTACTCATTTACATAACATAACATAACATTTTCACTGTTGGGCATTACACCCCAACAAGTTGATTGCGGTGATTGTATTGTAGAAATCCCGCAGGACCTTTACTTATTTGGGACCGATAACTAATTAAACAACAGACTATACGTAGTACTCTGATATATTTTATAAGACCTTAAAATATCTTTTATATCTATTAGGAGCAACACGCCTATCAATCGCCCAGAGTTGGCTCAGGGAGCACGTCCCGCTGACGTCTCCCTAATCCAAACCCTACTTATTCTTTTTAAAAGTGACCGTCCGAATGTCATAGATATCTGCCGGCCTGACATAAATTATACAGGGACAATGAAACCTCTACAGTACCTACCGAACTCCCAACACACGAAGTGTTCAAACGCACCCTTAAAAATCGGTTTTGTGGCCTTCCCTACAAGTAATTACTCTCAACTCCAGACGAAGGATCTTTGAAAACCTTGGCAGCACCAGCAGCATATTCTTGTGAAAACATCTCCAAGTAAAGCTTTCAATTTAAAAGTTCAAAGTCTTTGAGTGAGCACGTAATCCTTTGGATGGGTGTTGCAAGTCTAAGTAATGTTCATTTCATTTTTTTGGACTGCAATTTTCAAACTCATCTTGAACCATTTGCATATTATTATACTTACTAGCTCTTCAAAGTGAATGCATTCTGTGGGTTTTGCATAAATGTAAGTTTTGTTACTTTATAGTTTGGGAAAGAGTACCTATTTCATTTTTATTTTAGTGAGTTTTCGCCGTTCGTCAAATATAAGTAGTACCTAGTTCGTCAAATATAAGTAGCACAAACTTTTTTGCAACAATTAGTATACCACTAAAATTATTTAAAATGGATTATTTACGATGTCTGTTTTTTTTTTTTAGACAGATCTTCAGCAAATTTTTATGAGACCAACTTAAAGTTACTACCTTTCAAATAAAAAAGAAATATCGAAATCGGATCTCATAAGGCGGAGATATCCAGTAGCCCACTTTTTGTCCCTTTTTGGACGAAGTACCTCCAATCAAAAATCCCCTTTAACAAAAAAATTCTATAAAGTTTCTTATCAAGTTTCGTCCAGATCGGTAGTAAAATACGACCTGCACCCTAATTGTGTAACACACTATCGATCGGAATCTGAATAATTTTGAAGCAAATTGCTAATCAATTGCTTCATATGTTTGTAACTTTGTCTTCTCAACACCGTAAATAACGCAAAGAATGTTGTTGAACTGTCAATATGAAAACAATTCCGATTGATAGTGTTTTACACAATTAGGGTGCTGTTGAGGAGTAACAACAAACTGACAGACGAAAGCTTGGAAATGGTTAAAATCTCATAGACAAAAAACCCGGAATCGCCAGCAACGAAATGTATAAAAATGGGTTCACTATAGTACACCAATTAAGTTTTCCAAAACTTAGCCTCCTAAACCATGTAGTATAGAAGTACTGTATGAGAATCATACTTAAATTGATTCCTTGAAATAAACAGCTGGACCGATTGTACTGTTTCAGATGCACAAATGGACGTGGTAGGTGGCGCTGTGAAATCTGTCAGATCAAGATTTACGTCAAGTTACATTGTTGTATTTTAATATGTTAATGTGTGTTTTTAATGTGTGTGTATTAATTATTCTTTTGTTTTCATTTTTGCTAGGGATTTGATGGTACAGACGCCAGCAGGTCAAGCTACCCGAAACTGTCAAATTTTCCCGATCAAACTTGAACTAATAATGCTTTAGCGATAAAGTTGAAAATCTATTACAGAAATTTGACAGATTGTAGTAGCTTGATGTGCTGGCGTCTGTACCTATCCTATGTAAAAGAAAATCCTGCAGGCTGGAGCAAACCCAAAATGCGGCCAAAAAACTGGGCATCCTAAACAAGGTGAAGCGATACTTTACGCCTGGACAGCTTTTGACCCTTTATAAAGTGCAAGTCTGATCCTGCATGGAGTATTGGAGCCACCTTTGGGATGGCTCAGCTAAATACCAACTTGCTGCGCTTGACTCAGTGGAACGCAGAGCTAAAAGGCTCATTAGCGACGTAAAACTGGTGGATGCCAAGCTTCCCAGCTTGGCTCATCGCCGCAAGGTTACCTGCTTGTCGGTCTTCTATAGACTGTACTTCGGTGAGTGTGCTCAGGAGCTCCACAACCTCATTCCTCCAGCCCCCTTCTACCATCGAATTTCTAGACGCACTGCAAATTACCATCAATACCTAGTTGCCATTCCACCAATTCGCACTAAGCGCTTCCAAACATCCTTCATAATGCGCACGGCAAAAGAGTGGAACTTACTACCTGCGTCTGTGTTCCCGAACGCATACAACCCGAATCTCTTCCAAGTTAGAGTGAACAGGCTTCTTCTGGGTAAGCTCACTCCATCGTAAACTTTGTCTCTGTCACCTCTGACCTAGATTAAAGTCAAGAGCAAAC
Source organism: Dicycla oo (assembly GCA_948252095.1). NCBI lineage: Eukaryota > Metazoa > Arthropoda > Insecta > Lepidoptera > Noctuidae > Dicycla > Dicycla oo. The sequence continues at coordinate 26,707,818 of OX411718.1, forward strand.
CCATCACAAATAAATAAAAAAATCCATTCATATCTAACCCAAGCAAGAAAATATTATAATGCTAATGATATGGGCACAACTGCCCAACGTTGGGCGACCATGTATGCAGCTACAACAGCAGTGCTATTCTGTACAAATCTCACGGTGAAAACTTAGGTGAGGTGAGCGTAGAGTGAGCTGTCAATAGTGTCAATCCCTAGCTTCAGGTGGAGTGACAACTCTCTTCAAGCTCACTTCACCTACGTTTTCACGGTGAGATTTTCACAGAATAGACCGGCAGTACTCGTTGATACATTGGCCATTGTATAATATGTAGCAGTAATAAGTTTTCGCCTTTACATGTCTAGACTTAATTCTGCACCGTATTAGTGTGTTATCTTCTTCCTCGTCGTTATTTAATCTTATCATTATTCAGAGTGTTACTGTTCACTTCCATGTAGTATACGCCGCTTTCTCTTATATGTTCAAAGCAATAAGATTTCGCCAGTTTAACAAGATGTGTCTATCGCATCATATTGTACACTATGCTTGTATCATGTTCTTGTATTTGTAGAATAAACAGTGTGACAATTGTATATAGGCCAATAAATAAATAAATAAATACGTCCCAATCGCAAAAATCAGCAGTTGGTCATGAGTCATCCGTGGGAAATCTGCTAAGACGCGTAGATTCGAACCCATTCTTAAAAATGAAATATTTCTTTGCGCGTTTAAACGGTGCTCATCAACATAATCAGCCAGTAAGTTGGGTCGATTCATATGTCTGTCGATCATTTCGATGTAGTTATCGTTAAGTCGGCTGTCACTCTAGCTCTTATGGGTTGTGTTTATAAATGCTGCAACTATACGGAAATCCGTCATTGCATTTGGTAACGTAATATTAAAATATCTATGTATATTTTTTTTACATAGATATTTATAGATTATTTTAAATACAGCTTCATTTTCCGTTCACGGTCTCAACCACCCATCTTACCATTGTCTGCCAAGTCTGGTTTTGGTTGCAGCTTCGGTGCTTAACTGAGATTCATTTCTGCTCACGGACTGTGGGGTACATACCGTAAATCCACAATCTTCTGCATATGGTACCGCATCGCGAAACCCTTTGTCCAGGATCATTACTTCGTCACTCTCCAAACCCAGCGTATAGGAGCATCTTCCAGATGGTCGCCACGGTTATCTAATATCTGCCGCAATATTGTGGCATCAGACGTTCTGGCATTGTCGGGTCCAGTGACCTCTATAATGTAGCCATCTCCACATACTATCATGAATGGTTTTAATTGATTTGTGTACTTATGTAAGCTGTAGCTCTGGTACTAAAAGAGGAAGTTTGAGCCTTTTTACACAAATAAATAAGTGCTATTTAACGATCACCGCTTTAGATTGATTTTCGCTTCCAAAAACATGGTTCGGTAACACTCCATTTCTTGCTATGACTTCGTCTTGGGTAATATGGTCGAATCCTAGGTGCCGCGGAACGTACTCACTTTTCAGACATTCTCTTGCTTGTTATATTTTCAACTGAATAGTGAAACTAGGCATTCCAAAAATTGAAGCTCGTCTTCGGTTTTGCGAGATTGTCTTTGCGTTGGAATGTTCTAGTAAAGATGGAGTTTCTTCCAAAATGGTATTGAATTGTTGGTGAAAGAGGAGCTCGTGGCTAACTAATAACAGCCGCACGGGTCGATACATCAGGTTAAGCTACGCTTGCCGGGGTTGGTCTGTGGATGGGTGAACATCTTTTCATACCGAGATTCCTCAGTGCCTCGAAAAGCTCGTTAAGCCGTTGGTCACGGCTGTCATTCGTGGATCTTTGACAGTCGTTACGGGTCGTCAGAAGCCCGAAAGTCTGACAACCAGTCTTACCAAGGGGTGTCGTATTACCCAGTAACTGGGTTGTGGATGTCAGATGGGCAGTCGCTCCATGTAAAGTACTGGTATCCAGCTGCATCCGGTTAGACTGGAAGCCGACCCCAACATACTTGGGAAAAGGCTAGGCAGAATGATTGATTTTGATCGAATAAAATCCTATACGAAAAAAAAAACTTGCACCTTCAAGTAAAAATATGGTTTACAATAAAAATAGACCCCCATGTTCCAGCCAATACCGAAACTAAGATAACTTAATATCTTGTAATTATAGGTATCAGCGCCCACCCTCGGTTATCATTATAGCCGATGATATTTTGCCTAGCTTGTAGAATAATTTAAAACAACTGAGAAAAACTTTTTTACAAAAAAAAAAAAAAAACACCTGTCTTCCAAAGAAAACCACTACAAACTGACAAATAATTTTAATTTCAGAATCAGGTGTCTTTGGATTTATATTCTAGTTTTTTGACATTTTGGTGGTTTTCTTTGGAAGTCGGTTGTTTTTTTTTTTCAGTCAGGGTCCGTTTGTCACCATTAGCTCCACGTCACCATATGCATTGTGACGAACTTAAATTGCTTAGCAACCATATTAAAATAGGTACTTAATCGAATCGCAACCCGTAAAATACATGTTATTGTGTAGTTCCTATGGCCATCTGTGGTCTTCATCATCAGTACCACTTCACCAAATGGTGCTTTCCGAGAGTAAATGCACGAGTTATTATAAAAATATCGAAATTGCTCTAGATGTGCCTATAAAATTTGAGGGTTTATTTTAATTTCCATGAGATCCCCTTATCAGATTCTGACTTGGTGACAATGGGACCACCTCGAGAGCATACTCTTTCAAACAAAAAAAGAATGTTTGAAATCGGTTTACCATTGATCAAGTAGTTATGACTACTTAAGGGGGAGCGCTAAGGTAGCCCGCGAAATTCAAATTTTCTTACGATTTTTGTAATTTGCAGTTCAGTGATTCGCAGCCGTAACAAATACATATTTACAGAATTATAATCATTGCAATCCAACTCTTTAAGTTAGTATAATCCTCAAACGTCAAGATTTCATGAAATAGTCATTCATTAGGATTATATGAAGTTAGAGAATTGTATTGTTAATCCAAATGATTATATTCATTCAAGATTACATGAAATAGTAATTCATTAGGATTATATGAAGTTAGAGAGTTGTATTGTTAATCCAAATGATTATAATTCTATAAACATAAATTACGGCCGCGAATCATATTCAGAACAACATACAACCTGATAGTGACATGCATATAACAAAAAACGCTGACGCTTTCGCCTTAATAGGCGACTTTTTACGATAAAAAAAAAAAAAAAACAAACTTTATAATGTTCCAGTGTAAAGTTACCAACATGTCGTTTGGTAAATATTGCCTTTCAAACGTCGATATGTTTATTTGTAGCAAGTCAAGCAAGACTGCAAGATGAAGTATGAAGTTACTATTTCAAACAGTCACGACTCTACACCAAGGCACACAAAATGAAGTGGACACACAAACCACGCATACAAATACTGGGCCACAAAGAAAGCGGGTTGGTAACGGAAGCCTCAATAACTTCCAAAATATTGGAGCTAGCTTTATAAATTAAATACTGTATTATAGACAATTTTATAGTGCTTAAATCGATGTCAGAAAAGTTCAAGATTATGATTTTTATTTTGAATAAAAGTAAGTTAAGTAAAAATTACCATTTTCTCTAGGGTCGGTATGGCACTGTCGTGCACCTTGTTCGGCCTGTTCCTGATCTGCGTATATTGGATCCAGTCTCATCAAATCGCTGGAGCAGCACTCCTTGAAAGGTTGATAGCGACACACCAATAGTTCTGAACTGAAAGAAGCATTGATAGAGGAATGGGAGAACGTTCCTCAGCATCGGCTCAGAAATCTGGTGAAAAGCATGCTATAACGTATAACAGCTGTATTAACAGCTCGTGGTGGCAACTAAAATGTGTAAAAATTGCATATTTCATACCGTAGCACCATTTTCGAAATATAGTGAAAATGGTGATTTGTACTTAACTTACTTTTATTTAAAATAAACTTCATAATCTTGAACTTTTATGACATTGATTTATCTACAATAAAATTTTTTTTAGCAAAAAATAAAACCGACTTCCAAAACAAAACGCTTCAAAGTGATAACTTTAACTTCGGTAGTCGGTGCCACCCACTTCTTAAATTAATTTTTCACTTTGTAGTTGTGGACCCCACACAAATTCAAATACCACTATGTAGGTATATATACTATGTAGTGTACCTGCTATGTAAATAACAGTGATAGGAAGTTATTAAAACATCATCCACATATACAATGTGGGAAAAATACGCATTATTGAAGCTAACTCAAAAACTACCAAAGCAAAGTTAATAAAACTTATATGGGACCATCTAGGAAGGTTATCGGTCCATTCGTCTTTGATTAATCGCGTAACATACATACAAAAAAAAAAAAAAACATACAGGCGAATTGAGAACCTCCTCCTTATTGAAGTTGGTTAAAAATTGTCTATAATAGACAAGACCGTTGGCGTAGTTGGTTAAGATAGCACCTATCATGTCGCAGGTCGTGGGTTTGATTCCCATCCAGGACAAACATTTGTGTGCATGAACATGTCTGTTTGTTCTGAGTCTGGGTGTAATTATCGATATAAGTATGTGTTTACAAAAAAAAAGTAGTATATGTAGTATATCAGTTATCTGGTTTCCATAGTACAAGCTCTGCTTAGTTTGGGATCAGATGACCGTGTGTGAATAATGTCCCAGGTCATTAATAGGTTGGGAAAAAAGTTTCTTCGCATTTTTTAAGAAAATTCAAAACATTTTTTAATATAGTTTTTTTTACATTTAACTAAAGTATGTAGGTACCATTTTGTTCGATAACTTTTTGCCATCTTGTAGGTAGGGACATGATACCATTGCTATAGAAATTTTGGGACTTCTGGTCAAAATACCGCGGCAAGTGGTTTTGGCAGTCCTCTCGTGATGTTAACCTGACACTGTCTAAAGAATTCTGAAGAGACCGAAACAGGTGGAAATCTGAAGGTGCAAGGTCAGGACTATACGGCGGATGCATTAACACCTCCCAGCCAAACTCTCTTAATTTTTGCTGAGTGGCTAAAGATGTGTGAGGTCTAGCGTTATCATGATGAAAAACCACACCCCTTCTGTTGATTACTTCCGGCCGCTTTTTCTCAACTTCTTGCTTTAATCTCATCAGTTGTTCGCAGTAGAGTTCAGAATCGATGGTCCTGCCTGGTGGTAACAGCTCATAATGAATAATGCCCTTCCAATCCCACCACACACACAGCATCACCTTGTTGCGAGTTAACCCGGGTTTCGCCACAGTCTGTGAAGCCTGACTGGCCTTTGACCACGACCTTTTTCGCACGTTCTTGTCATCCACTTTTCATCACCAGTTATCAGCTTCTTCAAAAATGGTTCGGTTTCATTACGTCGTAATAAAGAATCACAAATGAGTACACGGTTCATTAGGTTTCTTTCAGTGAGCTCGTGAGGTACCCAAATGTCGAGCTTTTTTGTGTACCCAGTTTTTTTCAAATGCGCCAAAACTGTTTTGTGGTCAATTTCCAGTTCTTCAGCTACGTCGTAACTACTGATATGCCGATCTTGCTCCACTTTTTCAAAAATGGCATCCATTTTATCCGTAATAGGGCGACCAGAGCGACGTGCATCTTTGACATCAAAATTTCCGGATTGAAAACGCTTAAACCAAATTTGTGCTACTCTCACAGACACTACACTAGGTCCATAAACATCGTAAATTTTTTTCGCGGCTTGCGTTGCATTTTTACCTTTTTTGTAGTAAAATTTTAAAATGTATCGAATTTCTTCATTAGATTCACTCATCTTGACAGTACGAAAAACAAATGAAAATCACACATTTTCCTAATTTGAATTTGGAATTATGTTCTTTAAAACTTAAACTTTCAATGATACCAAAACCAGCCAGATACAAATAGTATAGCCAAAGAGATTTTATTACAAGTTCATACATACTATAATGCGAGAAGACTTTTTCCCCAACCTAATATTATTATACAATAATACAGTCTTTATTTCATAAAGCTAGCTCCAATACTTTGGAAGTTATTGAGGTTTTTGTGACTGAACCGCTTTCTTTGCGGCCCAGTGTATAGACACGAAACAAACATCTATAGACTGGACCAATGTTTGTTCCGATGGCGAATCGACTTCTCGATCCAGAACACGGAACGTTGATATTTCACCGAGGATTCGGGATCCTAAACAAGGATATTTCAACGCTGTGTACAGCGATTCAGTATTTATCATCGTTTACGCTCGATCCCCACACGAGATTGAAACTAACACACTCGTAAGTTTTCGGGTTGTCTGGGCAAATGATAGGAAAGATGGCCTTTGGTTCTTGAAGTGTTTTAGGTAAAAGCAATGCTTGTAGTCTTATTACCTTTGAATTCTAAGCTTAAGGCGAAAGCTACAGGTAGCCCGCGAAATTCAAATTTTCTTACGTTTTTTGCGATTTGCAAGCTCATGGCTAAGTAATAACAGCCGCAAGGTTCGATCCACCAGGTTAAGCTAAGCTTGCCGGGGTTGGTCCATGGATGGGACTATCTTTACATACCGAGACTCCTCCGTGCTTCGGAAAGCACGTTAAGCCGGGACCAACCCGGCTGTCATTCGTGGATCTTTGACAGTCCTTACGGGTCGTCAAAAGCCCGAAAGTCTGACAACCAATCTTACCAATGGGTATAGTATTAGCTAGTAACTGGGTCGTGGAGGTCAGATAGACAGTCGCTTCATATAAAATAGTAGTATTCAGCTATATCATGTGAGACTGGAAGCCGACCCCAACATAGTTGGGAAAAGGCTAGGCAGATTGAATCATTCGAATCAGTAATACAATTTATTAAGTTACTATAATTACTAACTTAAGAAATTGTATTACTGATTCGAATGATTATAATTTTGTAAATACATACATGTTACGGTCGTGAATCATACTTTAAATACAAATACAAATATTTTTTATTTGTTGAACATAGGTAGTTTATGTATAGATGTTGTAATTATTAAAGGACGCTATGTCTAGCCGTCATCGGCGTACATATATTATTATGGAACTGACATGCTGATTACAATAAATTATTAAACAATCATCATTATCACACATTATAGTTCAAATTGTCAACACAATAAAAAAAACATTCCAATAAAATATAATAACAATAATACATTCTAGTACCGGTCCTTTCCGGGGGCCCATTATTGAGTATGCAAGTCATCCCCTGCCATTTTTTCTGTGTATAATATATAACACTGGTCAGGCAGGGGACATAGTTCTTCCATAGTTCAAGTTACCCAATCCACTTTAGCCACCTAAACCCATAACCCAATATGTTTTGTTTCCACGTTCTGCAATAGTCCTGCAAGCGGAGGTTGTCCTTGAGTGCACTTGCATAGTGCATACAGGGATAATCGTCGGTTGGTGCCTCCTCGTCATATAAAATTATCTAAGGGGCCTCTGCGAGTTGGCTTCGGCTCCTCGTACGCCTTCCAAAGGTCCGGGACCCCAGGGTCCCGAGAAATGTCAATAAATAAATTCTAGTACAAATTGTCAAATCAATAAATAAAAAAATATAATAATAAAGATAAAAACAAGACAAAAATATAAATAAAAGTAATTACAATGTGTCAGTTAGGTATTCATTCACCGTATAATATGTTTTTTTTTTATATAATATTTTTATTAAAGCCTTTTTAAAATCGTGTATGTTGTTTATTTATTTAATTCGCCTAGCCTTATCCTAGGTGCCATTCCTAAAAAAAAATGTGTATAAAGAGCAGTGGTATATGGCTCAGCGCATATCTCTCTATTCCGTTTTTAGATCTCAATGTTTCAAACAGATGGAAGTTAGATTTGACAAATACTGCCGTCTCGAAAATATACATACAGGGCAATGTCAAGAGTTTAAAATTTTTGAAATATGGAAAACAGGTTTCAGTTTAAACAAAGCACGCACACATTTTTGGGCCTTTAACGCAATTTCTTTAATTAACATACTGACTTTGACCAAATTGCAAAAAAAAAAAACGTAAGAAAATGTGAATTTCGTGGGCTACCTGGAGCTTCCCCTTAACATAAAGGAGTTAAATGATAAATGATTTTTATTTCTGTAAGTAGATTTGTCCCTATTTATGCAAAAAGGAACTATCTAGCAAAGTGCGTGTTTGGTCGGTGGTTCTTTTTTGCATAAATACGGACATTTGTACAAACACTTTTACAAGTCAATCGTGTTTTTTTTTTAAACTAGATGAGCTCGGCGTTTCCTATCTGACAACTCTGAGAAGAAAGGCCGAAACAAACTCACAGTCTCTTATAAAGTCCAGAAATAATCTTGGTCACTTCACGTGAAGACCATGTTGACTGGCCAGCTGGCGTGGTTGGTTAAGATACCGCCTACCACGCCGCAGGTCGTGAGTTCGATTCCCATCCAGGACAAACATTTGTGTGCATAAACATGTCTGTTTGTCCTGAGTCTGGGTGTAATTATATATATATAAGTATGTATTTAAAAAAAAAATGTAGTGTATGTAGTATATCAGTTATCTGGTTTCCATAGTGCAAGCTCTGCTTAGTTTGGGATCAGATGACCGTGTGTGGAATGTCCCAGGATATTATATTATATATTATATTATTATGTAGATTGGTGTCTGAAATGGTCTTTTGAGGAAATAACCTCACAGATTGAGAGGACCTGTCCAGTCAGTGCACGCATTTGTCAGCAATCGCGCAGCTCAACTCAGAACTTAAGGAGCTCAACGATTCGACGAACAATACCAAAGAAAGGACATTGGGGTAGGCCGCATTATAGCTCAATGTCGGCCAGGATGTCGCTTAATACAAATAGCCCGTGAAACCTCGATATGTTTAAGTATCGGTCTCTAATTACCAGTCCTCGTAAATCGTGCTGTTAATGATAATTGGAAACGAGAAATAAAATATTAAATAGACTGGACTTCACTTTTTGGAACGAAGTTCCTTATCGCACGTTACCTATAAAACATTCAACATTCGAAAGCGAAAGGCACTTCGTTCCAACCGTATGTCCCACGACACCTCTTGACTGTTTTTAACCGACATCAAAAAAGAAGGTTCTGTATTCGACCCGCATGTATGTATGTATGTGTGTATGTATGTCCGCAATTTTCTCAGACACTAATACACCAATTTTGATAATTCTTTCACTAACATGATCTACATACTTTCAGGAAGGTTTACGTACATTCTTATGTACGAAGTTATATGCATCAATGTTCTGTATCTCCGGCATTTGTAAGCGGATATTGATGATTCATCTTTTCGTTCGTGTAGGGCCTGGGTTTGGTATATATTCAACTAAAAATGGAAAAATAAATATACTTTAAAAAAGTAAAAACCGACTTCAAAAACCTAACAGGAATAAAATATCTTTCTTAAAAAAACTTAACAGCTTCTGAAGTCGGTGTCTTCAATTCTTATTTAGGTATTGGTGTTACAAGTGAAAAGACGAATAACGATATGTGTCAATTTATTAAGAAGCGCTGCTTATATACCGTTCTGATCACAAGGAATCAAAATAAATAGAGTACATTCACAAACTTAAAACTAACACGATTTGGTATTGCTGGTAGGATGTGCCGCGCTCCCTTCGAGGTTCGAGCGAGATGATACAGCCGGCCATTTAGTACGCGCGGGCGCACGGTGTATGCGCTCCTCTAATTTGTACATACAAATTCACTGACATCAGTAATACGTAAGTATACTTAGCCTGGTACCGACTTCAGAAGCTGTTAAGTTTTTAAGAAGGTATTTTATTCTTTTCAGGTTCTTGAAGTCGCTTTTTACTTTCTTTAAAGTAATTTTTTGTTTTTGTAGTGGTCCTTCAAAGCCTGGCCCTTTAAGCCTGGTACAACCAGGCTTAAATAGCTGGAAGTTATGGGGGAGACTTTTGCTCAGCAATAGGACGATATAGGCCGATAGTAACCCATACAAGTAATAGTCATCCCACGTCAAGGTAAAATAGAAATTTCTTATCGTTTAAGTAGTCGTTGATAGAATAGTATGTCTTTGAACAAAGGTTATATTTTACTTTAGCTTTAAACGCATTGTAGGGCAAATCTAGCAAAGAAGAGGGTATAAAATTGCTTGTTATAAAAGAATACACCAAGCCCAACAAATGAGTTATGAAACTTATGAAGGCGGTGAAACGGAGCACGTAATTTGTCCTTATTTCTGGTGTTAACATTGTGGATATCACTATAACATGGTTTTAGTGTATAAATGTATGATTTGTCTAATATATACGATGTTGGCGAAGATGAATTGTGATGCCACCGTTAGAATACCAATATGTTTAAAAAATCCCTCAGAGAAACTCTGAGACCTAGCTGGTAAATTGCTCGAACAGCTCGTTTTTAAAGAACAAATATATTATGAATCTTGGCGGCTTTGCCCCAGAGCAGAATACCGTAGGACATGACGCTATGAAAATAACTATAATAGACTAACCAAGCTGTATCAACGTCAGTGTATTGTCTTACTTTCCTGACGGCGTAGGCAGATGAACTGAGCCACTAGGCACTGGAATAATCGTTCAGCCAGAGGCAGAGCAATAGCATCTCTTCATGCACAAATAACAACGTACTGACAGTCGAATCACTATTATTCGAAACGATCAAATGCAGGCCAAATGGATTCGATTGGCCAAATTGTCCAAATTGCCATGCCTGGTCATTACGGCACGCACTGTTATCTCACGACGACATACACTCCCGGACACCTAAATCGAGCCGCCCTATATATTTTTGTTTAAATGTTTCTTTCTTTTTAAATAATGGTAGGACAAAGAAGAAACAAGTGCGTGTCTGACCACGCACAATGAACGGTTCCTTAGTTGGGATGAAGAAAGAAGAGAAAGAATCATCCCAAGAACAAACTGTCATTCCATCTGCAAATAATTATAAACAATATTCAGCGACTTATTATTTTATTTCAAGACCGTTTTCTTATAGGTTTTTATGTAATCTATTAGTACATATAGAACTATTTTCTGCATTTTTTTTTTCAAAGTTTTAGACTCGGTAGTGTCGGAGATACGGAGGGTTCGGTCAAATTTCTTTTATTTTCTTAAATAACTTCAAAAAATTCGGAGCAAATTGGCTGTGACAGACGGACAGACACACGATCACTCGTGTGTCTGTCTATATGGGTTCCGTTTTTCCTTTTGAGGTAAGGAACTCTAAAAATTGTACTTTTCAAGCCAGTCACTCACCATCATTTCCGTATGTCAATATTCCGAAATCGGAATATTAATTAAGCAGTTAAATTAAAATAAGTCGTCTTTTTGCATTTCTCAAGGGAAAAAATAGAATGGATTTTTAAAGAAAACAATGGTTATGTGTTTTCTCTGACTATGATTATATTAATGTTATAGGCTTAAAAACATAAAAATGCACGGCGGCTCGATTTTTTTTTTTATTAGTAGGCTGTGAGTCTATTTTTCCGCACTAGGGCGATACATGTTGCAATTTTTAATCAGCGCTGTAGTTTTGGAACTGAATATACATTCCCTCGTTTTCAAGTTTTTTTTTTCAAGTTAGTTTTTAGTATTTGTATGAAATGATTTATTGGAACTTGTGCCGAGTAAATTAACCAGTTCACCTCGTCCGGTACTCCGGTGTTAGTGTAACCACGAAAGCCTAGTGCGAGGTGGCGCTATTATATTGAAAGGCACTAGAGTTAATGAAGATTCCCATTCCTCGTCTTCATAATGCGAAAGTTCCTCATTTTTTAACGATTCCTCATCCTCTTCCACATCCCCAAAATTCATTAAGAGGAATTTATGAGGAAGTGTTAAGTGTGAAATTTACGAAGCTGTGCGCCAGTATCTTTCAGCTCCTCCATAAAGTGTCCCTAGTGGGAGCCTTATCAGTGGCGCTGGATTAGTTTACGTCGAATTACGAAACCGTCTATCTGGCAAAACAGCTTCAAAGTTAAATTCAACCTCCCTATTGTGAATTTTGACTACTAAATTGTTTTTTATTTCTTTCTAAATATTAAAGAGCCCATTCGCAATCTTTCTTTTATTTAAAATTTCAATTCGAAATCACAGGTTCTATCTTCCTCATCCGCATCCTCTTCCTCGTATCCTCATCATCATCCACTTCCTCAAAACTTATTTCCAATAGTTCCTCATCCGCATCATCTTCCGCATAATCCCTTCCTCATCAACCCTAAAAGGCACATAAAATTCAAGGTTACGCAAAGTATCAGGAATTAAGAATGGATACATGTAACATGTTATAAAACTACATACAAGCACTACTTATGTCGTTAGTGAAGACATTGATGAACAAAACACCTCAATAGATAGGTATACAATTGAAAATTAATCATCCACTTACGGCGACCGATTTCAACCACAAGACAAATCACTCCATGAATCATTGACCCCGATGCTAAGTCAATGAGTTAGGTAGCTCAGCGACGTTATATATGGTATAGTCTTACCGTATAGACCATATTATATTGGAGAGACTTCTTAAAGAATTCATTTGGCAAACTCTTAGAGTTGGTTTCCACTACGCGAATGTGTGTTTTCCAGACGCGAATTTTTGCGAAGGCATGTTTAATGTTTTTGTTTTTTATCTATCCTCTCATTTTCCTGCAATCTGTGGGATTGATTTCGTGAAAAGGGACGGAAGTGTGTAATAGGATGCCTGGAAAGCGCGCGATATTTGATTTGACCAATGAGCGCGCGCGGTGCTAGAGTTGGCCGTCAGATGGTATCAACCCAGACAGATGTCAGATGTTACACACATGATGATGCATGATGTCAGATGTTGATGCGACTACTGTAAGGCTCGCTCTTTTTTTAAATTTATAATGATACCGTTTTATTTTCACATAACACCTGCCAAACTGCAAAGCAATTTGTCGGCAGTAGCATCTCGTGGATTTTGCACGAATCTTTGCTTAACTATACATTAAAAATAACTCTAAGTTAAGACTAAGACCATGGTTCTGTCGGCAAAGACAGTGAATGTGAATACAGAGTAGTTACCCACACAACCACACGTTCTATATTCAGTGGTATCAGCCAACAAATGACATGAGGCTACCCCATAGTACTGTGAAGAATTGAACTCCACAGTGGGGAAGCAAACTACTAAATAAAAGATGGTAGAACAATAAAGGATTTATAATTATAAGAAATCAGTACAATCTTCGGACAATCGCGCACTTCCTAAAACGATCCTATCCTGGCGTCTCTACTAGATAGACTTAAGCCCTAAAACAAAACTTCTGGGACTACCATTAAAAGATAGTTCTATCTATGCTTGAACGATAGAATGTCAGCCGGTAAAATATACACATAAGGTTGGCCCATTGCATGAAACCTTTACAGTACCTAAGATCGTTTTTGTTTGGTAAGCAAACTTAGGACTCACGCGACGTTAGCCGACCGAGGCCGCCGATCGACTGCAGAAACTATCACATCGACAGGTATTTTTTTTTGTAGGACACTTATAAGGTGTGTTTTACTTTTGACATGCTCGATCATTAGTAGTTCATTAATTAGTGTAGTTATAATCCATCGTCTCGTATGCTTACCATAATAATTATTTACATTTAACACGTGTAGTTTCTTTTTCTTTACAAGTCGGGTTGGGTAGCTACGTACTTTATCTTTTTTGTTTGTTAATATAATTACGTTGCTCATATGCCAGAGTAAGAAATTAAAAAAAAATCGATTTGACATACAATCCAAATCGAAAAATCGAGGATTTCGATGCCTGAGGCCGTTTGTCTATGATGACGGCGGCGTCGAAGTAGACAGTACATTTAGATACAGACGCCAGCACATCAAGCTACTACAATCTATCATATTTCTTTAATAGATTTTCAACTTTATCGCTAAATTATTAGGTTCAAGGTTGATTGGGAAAATTTGACAGTTTTGGGTAGCTTGATGTGCTGGCGGCTGTACTAAGGTCGAATAATCTCGTTTCTAGTTGGCATCCCGTTCACAGTGCGGTAGACAAACAGTGTTAGTGTCCTTTTATTTTTGTATTTATTTGTAAAGTTAATTAGTTAGTAATTTAATTTAATTTAATTTATTTATTTAATACTTTAAGCACACAAAATGTACAGAGGCGGACTTAATGCCATAAGCATTTTCTACCAGTCGACCTTTGGGTGATGCAGAGACAAACAGTGGTAGGTGCAACAGCGAGAGATGAGGAATAGATATATATTTAAATATAAAGATATAGATACATATAAATATAATATATACACCTAACTATATATAAATATAAACACAATAAATAGACATAAATATACTAAAACAAATAAGACAAACCATTGGGAAACATTACCGTTGTGATGATACTACCAGCTTCTTGCGAATGTGGTCGCGAACTTTAACTTTAAAGGATAATCGGTCGGTTGCCATCCTGATTTCCTGGGGGAGTGCATTCCACAGAGAGATAGACTGAACGAAGAAGGAAGAGTGAATGAAGTCTGTGCGGTGGGTGGGACATTGAAGAATACGATTGTGAGATGAACGTAAATTTCTATTGTGGTTGGCGCAAATGTATTGAAAATGGGAAGCTAGGTAACTAGGGGAAGAGGGAGAGTCAAGAAATGAAAACAAGGTGGTCAGCGCCCTTTGCTGTCGGCGCTGGCGTATGGGCAACCACTGTAGAAGCGACCGATGCGCGGAGACATGATCGTATTTACGCAGATTGAAAACGAATCGAATGCAGTTATTGAGAAGACGGTCAAGTTTATCGAGGAGATCTGCATTCAGGTCATAATAGCACACATCACAATAATCGATGATAGGAAAAATTAAGGACTGTACAAGCATTGTCTTCGTACTCGATGGCAATAAATTTTTCAGCCGGTACAGAGCCCGCAGCGTTCCAGTAACCTTCTGGCTTACCCTAGCGACTTGAGTACGCCAATTCAGGGTACTATCAATGTGTAAGCCAAGGTCCTTCACGTCAGTGCTAAAAGGAACGATCGTTCCATTGAAGAGAACTGGTGGCAAGGTTATACCCACCACTTTGCTAATACCACGAGGACTGCCAATGATGATCGCCTGACACTTCGTGGGGTTTACAGCTACACCAAATCTATCAGCCCAGGATTTTATAGCTATCAAGTCCCTATTTAATTTGTCGATAACATCAGGTAATTCATCAACCTTCCCTTGACAGTACAACTGCAAGTCATCTGCATACAGATGATACGCACACTGAAGTTCGGAAGTTAGAAGATTAATAAAAATGGAGAACAGAAGAGGAGAAACTATACCGCCCTGAGGAACGCCAGTTTCCAAATCACACCAGCATGAAGAAGAATCCCCAACACGAATAGACTGCTGACGTTCCTGAAGGTAAGAGGAGAACCATTCCAGTGCTTCGGGAGAGACCATAACATATGACAGAATAGCTAACAGGATGTCGTGACTGACGGTATTAAAGGCATTCGAGAAATCAACCAACACTAGAGCAGTAACCTTGGTGTCTTCCAGTCCTGCCCTTATATCGCCAGTCACTTTAAGGAGGGCGGAAACAGTGCTGTGCCCAGGCCTGAACCCAGACTGTAGAGGACTAATGAGTGAGTTGCGATGTACGAAGTTAGAGAATTGTTTGTGGACACAGGCCTCAAGCACTTTGGACAGGAACGGAAGGATAGAAATTGGACGAAAGTCGGTAGGAAGAGAGGGATTGGAAACCTTAGGTAGTGGACGAACATAGGCTTTGCGCCACAGGATAGGGAATACTCCGGTGTATAGGGAATAATTTATAATATGGGTAATCGCGGGCAGGAGATGATCCAGAATAGTAATGATCATATCACGGGTGATATTGTCACATCCCACCGCTTTTGATTTGATGGAGAGAATGAACTTTCTGACCTCTCCCGGTTCAACTGGAATGAAACTGAAAGGATTAATATGAGGACGCGTTAGACCAGAAATAAGAGAGAGAGAGAGTTTGTAGCTTGGTTTGACGATCCATGGTTGAAACAGTGCAGAAATGCCGGTTGAGATCGTCTAAGTCAACTGAATTAGGAGGGTCTAAATGTCGCGATTTGCCGATACCCAGAGTTCCAAGAAATTTCCAAATATCGGCAGAGGAAGAAGAGCTTATAGTGTCCAGAATGTGGCGGCGTTTAGCATTGCGTATCATCTGATTGCATCTATTCCGTGCAGCCTTGAATAATGTCCAGTTCTCGTCAGTTCGATCTCTTTTAAATTTACGGAACGCGCGGTCCCTACGTCGCATTGCCATTTGTATTCCTCTTGACATCCATGGTGCAGGGGGGCGTTTTAACTTAACTTTTTTGACGGGAGCATGGATGTTATAAAGATTGATTATAACATCATTGAAAATGGCAACCTTGTCGTCAACTGAAACGGCTTGCGTCATAGGCTCCCAATCGACCACAGATGCATCTTCCTTGAGCTTATCGACATTCATCCGAGCAAAACAGCGCCTGTACAGAACCTTGGGTTTAGGTTTGGGAGGTTTCAGGATATATGAAAGGAAAATCAGGTCATGATGAGAAAAGCCTGGAGCGTCATGTTGACCATGGGAGGAAACGAGTGAAGGATTCGAAGTGAGGATCACGTCAAGCCAGGTGTCATCGCCGACAGTGTTATGATGAGTAGGTTTGAGCGGCAACACGTGCAGACTAGCCGACTCGATAAGATGGAGAAGCTTACGGGATCGAGGGGAGTTTTGGGCAAGGAGGTTTGTGTTGAAATCACCCATGATAATGTGATGTGCATACTCCGAACCCAAAGATTCAAGTACTGATTCGAATTCAGTGAAGTAATCAACATTGGGGGGACAGTAGACAACACCAATAATAGTTTTAGCTCCTTTGACACAGACTTCAAGGAAAATAAACTCACCAGAAGCAGAATAATGTGAAGAGGAAGTAGAAAGTATTTTATAAGGAAAGTCACTGCGAAGATATATGGCCACACCACCCCCTCCTTTACCAATCCGATCGTTCCGTATAAGAACGAAACCAGTAAGTGGGTAAGTGGTGGACAGGAGATGCGGTTTGAGCCAAGTTTCAGAGATCAGGATGGCGTGGATATTGCTGTTATTGAACGCGTCATACAGCTCGCTGTAGTGGCTTGGAACACTTTGAGCGTTAATGTGACACACATTCACCAACCGATTTGACTGGTGATTGAAATTTTGTTGCAAAAAGTCTCCCAGGGTGTAGCTGAAAGAACAGAAACTTTCATCGCTAGAAGAAGCAGTAGATTGGTTGGCAGAAAAGTAAGACTCATTGTCTGACATAAATATAAATAGGTAGTTATGCTGTAATAAATAAATAATATATATATTATATATAATAAATTATGCTATTACTAAAAACAGAGCAACTAACAGGTGCAGGTCACTGCACCACCCGCCAGCTAACACGAACACTAAAAACAATTAAACAAACATGGTATTCAGCTCTCAATTAAACACATAACAAAACCGGAGTTCTCATTTTTGCATAGGTACTCTACTGGAGGAAAGGCTAAAACTGTTGCTTCCAAAAATATAAAAAACAAAGACACAAAAAATTGAATAGCTTGTGTAAATATTAATTGAATAGCTTGTGTAAATAGTTAGTTCTGTTAAGTATTGGCACCGATTCTCTTATTCACAAACTAAACTGAATTTAAGTTCAGTGCAGCTTTTTTCTTTGTATTTCATTAAGAAAAGGACAGATGATAAATATTAGTTTAGTCTTGTCAAATTAAGACACTCCTTAGACAAGTTTAGACGTGATTAAAAAATTGCTTAGGTACTAAAAATACGTCAATTTACATAAAGCGCTGACTAGTTTGTCAGGACTAAACTATTATTTATCGTCTGTCCTTTTCTTGATGAAATAGAAGGAAAAATATACACTGAACTTAAATTTAGTTTAGTTTGTGAACAAGGAAATTGTATATAAGCATTTTAATGTAGGTATATGAAATAAATAAACTTTTGTTGTGAAGTGTACTTTGCGAATACTTAATTTACGAAATGATTTGTAAACTGTACAATTTGCATTCAATTAACGTATATTTAATGGATCAATTAGATACCTATTATAAAAACAACAATGCTTAAGCCCGTGTTTAATCATCTAGAAAATATATTTCTACTTAAAAAAACAAGTTTTATAACTATATTTTTAAGGCTTTTGATATTGCAAAGTTCAAAACGCAAAATTGTTTATTGAATTACCTACACGATTTTCAGTTTTATTCGCCTCCAGTAAAACCCCCCCTTAAACTACTCGTATCTATATCTTTGTTCATTTCCTTAGAGGAGGATGAAAAATCCCAAATAACAAATGGGGAGGAGCAGCGTTGGCCTTTATTGATGACCGCCATTATTTGGTTAGGCGTCCTCTGTGCCAAATTATTGGCTAAATCTGTAATAAAGAATTTAATCTGGGATTTCATGCTGGTGATAGATTGTTATTGTTGAATCGTGGATTTGTTCTGGATGAGAATATAATATTTTCATCGTTTTTAGGGTTCCGTACCAAAATGGTAAAATGGAACCCTTATGGTCCGCTCAGTCTGTCTGTCTGTCACAGATGGATATCTCAAGAACCACTAATGCTATCAACTTGAAATTTGGAATAGTTTTAGATGACGTTTGCCCAACTATTTTGCAAATAAGATAGAAATAAATATGTATATATTTTTTTGCAACAGGGACTGAATGGGGGTCTTAAAAAAGTGGGGCTACTAGGGCATGTGGAATATCATATTTTAAGAGCGCTGTTTGCACATTCTCAAACTTTTTTTTTTAGGCCGCATAGTTTTCGGCTTTTGATGAAAATGTAAAAAAAGTACAGTCCCGCCCCCTTATCTCCGAAGTTTGCATCGAGAAAAATCTGAAATTATTCTATGTGATAGAAATTTATGTAAAGATTACAGAAAAAACAAAACGATGTCTCTAAATAGCACTCTTTTTTTATATATGACTAACAGCACCCCGTGGTTTCACCCGTGTAAGTCTTGAACCCGTAAATATATCAGGATAAAAAGTATCTTATCTGTTAATACAGGTAATAAACTATTTGTGTGCCAAATTTCATGAATTTTCGTTCAGTAGTTTTTGCGTGAAAGAGTAACAAACATCCATCCATCCTCACAAACTTTCGCATTTATAATATTATAGTAGGATGGTACGGAACCCTCGGAGTGCGAGACCGACTCGCTCTTGAACAGTTTTCTGCTTATAGGTTATTGGTTCGATTGATTACGTCATAAGTCATTTATTCATAACGTAGGTAGGTTTTTTTTTAATATAGGTACGAAAATTGGTTCAATAATATCTAATGATATTATCAAGTAAATAAAAAATGCACTTTGTTATGCCAGAGGCCTAGAAATGTTTACAATAATAAAATAAAATAAGCCTGGGCAATGAAAACCCGGCCAAGTGCTTATCGGACCATGCACAATGAAGGTTTCCGCAGTTGGGATGAATTTATCCCAAGAACAAACTTAACATTGTATTTGAAAAACATGTTTTCCCATACATTCCAACTGCAAATGTAAGTTTGTACGCACATTAATGAGATATTTAGGATGTTATTTTGAGACCAGAGACATCTTATAAATTTTCCTGTAATCTATAAGTATTGAACTATTTTCTGTATATTTTTCAAAATTTTAGACTCAGTAGTTTTGGAAATAAGGATGGTCAATTTTTGTCTATTTTCTTAAATAACTTTAAAACACTTTATTTTAAAATTATAAAAATATATATTTGAGACTAGATGTCGCAAATCCACCTTGAGCAAGCGTGGTGATCAAAGCTCATGCCTTCTCTGTAGGGGAAGAGATACTGACCCTGGAACTGTAAAAATGAAAAAAAAATAACATTTGGCGAAGATTTCATAATTCATTTATTTATTGTTTGCTACAGATGAAAATACAGATCTTATAATTAGCGTTATTGTACTACTGTAACATACCCATGGGGTGTTAGGGGCATTTAGGCTAACTATCCTCTATACACCCTAAGGACTATTCTTGCTTGCAGCGCTCGGACGCAATAGCAACGCTTGCTAGCAGATGTGGTCAACGTATGCACGGTGGTTTGTTTTCAAATTGGTCAGATGTAAGTTTTCTCGATAGTACCTATAGAACACCCAAATTTCGCCATTTATGTTTTAAGTCTCATGGAATCTAGGGGGCCAGCCCTATTGCCATCAACCGAAACGAAAACCATATAAAGAAAACTATCCTTAAAAAACTTTATTACAAAAAAAAAAAAAAACACTACAAAGTGAAACGTAACTCTAATTTCGTAAGTCGCTGTCTTTGGATCTGTATTTTAGTTTGTAGCCGAAATTAAAGTTATTTTTCACTTTGTAGTGTTTTTTTTTTTGGAAGTTGGTTGTTTTTTGGAAAAAAAAAATATTCTTCAGTTTTTAGTGGGTCAGTTTGTAATTTATCTAAGTTACAATAGCCTAATGTCAACTGCTCATCACTTTTTACAAAATATTGCTTTTCCCGATGCAGGGACGTTAATTGTTTAGGAGTTCTCCTAGTAAGAACCAGGAGCTAATGAAGCTAATGGAGCTAATGGCGAAGTCACCATCACCATATGCATTGTCACGAGCATAAATTGCTTAGCAACCATAATAAAGTAATCGGATCGCAACCCGTGAAATAGTTAGGTATAATTGAGTAGTTCCAATGGCCATCTGTGGTGTGCTTATAAAATTTCTTTATTTCCATGGGATCCCCTCATCAGATTCTGACTTGGTGGAATGGAAACACCTCGTGACTGTACCCTTTCGACAAAAAAAAAGAAAGAATTTTGCAAATCCGTTTATATAATTATGGCGGAAAAAAATATAAACTTCCGAATTGAAAACTCCTCCTTTTGAAAGTCGGTTAAAAATTATAAATCGCCATCAAACGCTTGTGAACAAGAATAGGTATTTACTATTAAAATATTCATAGTAATTATTCATTCTGTTGCCGCCAGATATCGAAGGCTAAGCATGATGAATGTGACATTTAGACATTAGAGGGAATCCAAGTTAGTGTGACTAAACTTTGGTTCAGATCGCAGATTAGTAGCCGGATCATTGAGCAAGTAATTAATTAAGGAGATGCGTAGGTTTAATTGTAATCTATTATATTAACCTTTGTGGTTAAGTTTGTATGTAAAGGTAGTTAAAGTCCAAGTCATTTCTTTGCTTTAACAATGGTGGTGGTGGATAAATATTCTTGTGCGATGATGCATTTCACCGAAGAAAAGATGGATGGAATGTGTAAAGAATGATATGAAAGAGAAGGGAGTGAATGATAGTGTGACGGTTGACAGGGGAGAATGGAAGAAGAAAACGTGTTGCGCCGACCCCAAGTAACATGGGATAAGGGCAGGAAGATGATGATGATGATGCATTTCGCCGTATTTTGACATGCAAATATTAATAGTAGGTAAGGTGATTATTTGTATATAAGCAATTATCTATACCAATAGAGGAGCCTGTGGCTAAATAATAACAGTCACACGGGTCGATCCATCAGGTTAAGCTACACTTGCCGGGGTTGCTCCGTGGATGGGTGATCATATTTACATACTGAGACTCCTCCGTGCCTCGGAAAGCACGTTAAGCCGTTGGTACCAGCTGTCATTCGTGCATTTTTGACAGTCGTTACGGGTCGTCAAAAGCCCGAAGGTCGGACCGCCAGTCTTACTAAAGGGGTATCGTATTACCCAATTACTGGGTTGTTGAGGTCAGATAGGCAGTCGCTTCATATAAAACACTGGTATTTGGCTGCATCCGATAAGACTGGAAGCCAACCCCAATATAGTTGGGAAAAGGCTAGGCAGATTGATTTGGTTGAGTCTTAATGGACTTTGATTTAATTTTACGACGAATCTTTATTTTTATTTAAATAAAGATTCGTCCAAAATAGGCTAGGCATATTGATTGAATTGTCTATACCAACACATGAAAATGCGAATGATATTATTTAAAGTAAACCAAACTAATAAGATTAATTAAAAACAAAATTAATTAGACTAATTTGAAAATAAAACACCCATAGGGGTGGTTCCAGAGCTGGGGGAGGTAAGTAATAAAAGATAATGCTTTCCAGTCTATCTGTATTTAAGGTGATTGATTAGCCAAATATAAGATCAGACTTTATTGTTTTTAGGTTTCCGTACTCAAAAGGAAAAACCGGAACCCTTACAGGATCACTTCGTTAAGCGTCCATCAGTCTTTCTGACTGTCAGTCTGTCAAGACCCTTTTTCTCAGGAACGCGTGGAGGTATCAAGTTGAAATAAATGTCAGATACGTAAGACTAGCGTCCCTTGGAGCTCTAAAAAAACAGGCTTCTAAGTCAACGCAATAAAAAATACGGCAATTTATACGACTTATTTAGATTTTTTTTTTTTTATTTGTGATGGGTTTGCTATTGACTCTAGTCTAGGTCAGAGGTGACAGAGACAAAGTCGACGATGGAGTGAGCTTACCCAGAAGAAGCCTGTTCACTCTCACTTTGAAGAGATTAGGGTTGTATACGTTCGGAAACACAGACGCAGGTAGTGAGTTCCACTCTTTTGCTGTGCGCATTATAAAAGACATTTGGAAGCGCTTAGTGCGAATTGGTGGAATAGCAACCAGGTAGGGATGGTAACTGGCAGTGCGTCTAGATGTCCGGTGGTAGAAGGGGGCCGGTGGAATGAGGTCGTGGAGTTCTCGGGCACACTCTCCGAAGTACAATCTGTAGAAGACCGACAAGCAGGCAACCTTGCGGCGATGATACTCGGAAATAAACCTAAATCTACAGGGTACTTTCCGTTGACCTAGCATTATCAAAATTAGGCATGAAGCAAGGTCTGACAGCACAAGTAGAGAAAAAGTTTGTAAACAGTTAATTTGTAGTTTTATCACATTTTTTTTTGTGATTATCATACTTGGAGAATTAACCTTGACTAATATCGATGTATGGAAAAACATTTTTTCAGCTACAAGGACCGACAAGCACTTGCGCGGTTTTATTATTCTTAAAATCGAGTTTTCAACTTTTGACTTTTATTTTATAATCAATCTGCCTAGCCTTTTCCCAACTATGTTGGGGTCGGCTTCCAGTCTAACCGGATGCAGCTGAATACCAGTATTTTACATAGAGCGACTGCCTATCTGACCTCCACGACCCAGTTATTGCGTAATACGATACCCCTTGGTAAGACTGGTGGTCAGACTTTCGGGCTTCTAACGACCCGTAATGATTGCCAAAGATCCACGAATGACAGCCGGGACTAACGGCTTTACGTGCTTTCCGAGGCACGGAGGAGTCTCAGTATGTAAAGATGGTTACCCATCTACGGACCAACCCCGGCAAGCGTAGCTTAACCTGATAGATCGACCCGTTCGGCTGTTATTACTTAGCCACGAACTCCTCCTTTTATTTTATAATTTTTATAATATCCTAGCTATTAAATTAGCATTGAACAAAAATTAAATTAAATTAAAGACCACTTAACTAGTCGGTTAAAAATAGAAAAGAAAACACTGAATTCTTTATCATAGTATTCAGGGAATTTATCTTTATTTCGGGACTCATCCCACTGCTGTAGAATTTTATTAAATAGTAACTTTTCTAAATATAAGTAAAATTGTATTTTCTCAAACATGCTTGCAAATTCGAGCATTATTTTGTCAACCTTCTTCGAGATAAATCGAAAATGCTGTACTGGTGAAATACATGCGACCAGCGGCCGGCAATGTTAGTATGAAAATCCATATCTGTCGAATTAAAAAATGGAACGAACTATTTCCTTTGACACATTGCAATCATGCAGGTAACTTATAAAGTAAAAATGAAACCAATGAACATATTGGTGCATGAAAAATGATCGTTGTTTGTCATTGATTCGGGAATTTATAATTAATTTACTTAGATTTCCGCGCATTATTTGAGAAAAGTACTATACAAGCCTTGGCCTCAACTAGGCATTGGTGGACGTACATATGTGTGCCTCGTCTTTGCCTCGGCCCACATTTTTACGTTCGTCCATCAATGCCCCTTTTGCAGGCCGCAGCAGCAATGTATTTACTAATTATGCATAAAAGTGTGTTGTTACAAAATAATGTTTGCTTCTAGAATCAGAAGTCATATTTCACTCTAAAAAAATGAGGAGGTTATGCACTCGTTGAGTATATAAAAAAAAAACTAATATTATGTTAAATTGGTGACTCTCATTATAAAATTTTTGGTGTAAAGTTTAAATTCTTCATTCTAATAAATCTAAAGGTTCTAAGTAATTTCGTTGCGGTTTACGCAGACTCGATTAATCCCTAAGTGTCAACGTTTACGGAGTTGTTCCTAACATACCTACGTAGGACGAACTAGTTTGACCTAGGATAAAGTAATTTATCACGACATCGAGCTTGGACAAAAAACTTTAATTAAAACGATAAAATGTCTATAAAAGTTACTATGCTATGTTGAAAAACTATTAAGCGGAAGCACATTATTCATAAGATCGGATCGATCTGTTAATAGTAATATATTAGGTTGGGGAAAAAGTCTTTTCGCATTATAGTATGTATGAACTTGTAATAAAATCTCTTTGGCTATACTATTTGTATCTGGCTGGTTTTGGTATCATTGAAAGTTTAAATTTTAAAGAACATATTTCCAAATTCAAATTAGGAAAATGTGTGATTTTCATTTGTTTTTCGTACCGTCAAGATGAGTGAATCTAATGAAGAAATTCGATACATTTTAAAATTTTACTACAAAAAAGGTAAAAATGCAACGCAAGCCGCGAAAAAAATTTGCGATGTTTATGGACCTAGTGTAGTGTCTGTGAGAGTAGCACAAATTTGGTTTAAGCGTTTTCAATCCGTAAATTTTGATGTCAAATATGCACGTCGCTCTGGTCGCCTTATTACGGATAAAATGGATGCCATTTTTGAAAAAGTGGAGCAAGATCGGCATATCAGTAGTTACGACGTAGCTGAAGAACTGGAAATTGACCACAAAACAGTTTTGGCGCATTTGAAAAAAACTGGGTACACAAAAAAGCTCGACATTTGGGTACCTCACGAGCTCACTGAAAGAAACCTAATGAACCGTGTACTCATTTGTGATTCTTTATTACGACGTAATGAAACCGAACCATTTTTGAAGAAGCTGATAACTGGTGATAAAAAGTGGATCACGTATGACAAGAACGTGCGAAAAAGGTCGTGGTCAAAGGCCGGTCAGGCTTCACAGACTGTGACGAAACCCGGGTTAACTCGCAACAAGGTGATGCTGTGTGTGATGATGAATAACGCCCTTCCAATCCCACCAGATTGGAAGGGCGTTATTCATTATGAGCTGTTACCACCAGGCAGGACCATCGATCCTGAACTCTACTACGAACAACTGATGAGATTAAAGCAAGAAGTTGAGAGAAAGCGGCCGGAATTATTCAACAGAAGGGGTGTGGTTTTTCATCATGATAACGCTAGAGCTCACACATCTTTAGCCACTCAGCAAAAATTAAGAGAGTTTGGCTGGGAGGTATTAATGCATCCGCCGTATAGTCCTGACCTTGTACCTTCAGATTTCCACCTGTTTCGGTCTCTTCAGAATTCTTTAGGCAGTGTCAGGTTAACATCACGAGAGGACTACCAAAACCACTTGTCGCGGTATTTTGACCAGAAGTCCCAAAATTTCTATAGCAATGGGATCATGTCCCTACCTACAAGATGGCAAAAAGTTATCGAACAAAATGGTACCTACATACTTTAGTTAAATGTAAATAAACTATATTAAAAAAATGTTTTGAATTTTCTTAAAAAATGCGAAGAAACTTTTTCCCCAAAATATATAAAATAAAACAAAGTTGGGTTTGCTCGAACACTTATAACTCGAAAACGGCGGGACCGATTTTCATGGTTTTTGATTTTTTTGTATTTGTCTCTGTCCCGAATAGCAGAATAACTATTAAAACATCGTAAAAATACACGAAAAAAAAATTATGAAGAAAATTAATCTTCTCATAATTCAAATTTGGAGTGGACAACGTTTATCGGGTCAGCTAGTTAATAATAAAAAAATACATAAGTAATAGTGCCAGAAGAACAAAAAGTGTTCAATCATACCGCTCGACGCGTAACGTTATCTGCTACGAAAGTGTAGCAGGCGTAGCGGTAACATCATGGCCGCCGCTACGTCGTAGAGTCATATTACCTACTACGATTTACGCGGGATAAGCTTGACTCATCGCCGCCTCTTTTTTATATAGTATCCTAATTGCTTTGTTGAGTTTAAAATTATTTTATTCAGTTGGTATAAATTATATTTGTAATAAAATTAGGTACTAATAATTAATACTTCACTAAGGGCGAATTTTACCATTGATGAAACTGAACACGCTGATGCTGATCGCGTTCAGTTTCATTGATGAAATTCTGCCTAAGGGTCAAATTCACCAATGAAACTGAACGCGATCAGCACTTGTAAGCCGCGTTCGTGAGATGTCAGTGGCAATATTCCACAACAATGATGACACTGACAGCTCTTGAACGCGATTTAGATCCTGACCGTGTTCAGTTTCATTGAGGAATTTCGCAATGAAACTGAACACGATCAGCATTTCTAAAACGCGTTCAAGAGCTGTCAGTGTTAATTTTCCACAACAATGATTACACTTACCTCCCTTGGACGCGATTTAGGCTCATTTTCACCACATATCACTAAAGGCGTTTAACGCTAAACGAGTTTATAACATCACTCTGTCTTGAAGGATTGAAGGAAAAAGAGCGGTGTTTTAAACTCGTTTATCGTTAAACGCGTTTAGTGATGTGTGGTGAACATGAGCCTAAGGTTCATTTTCACCACACATCACTAAGCAAACCTATCAAGAGCAAACCAAACTCAAAAAAAAAGAATAAAAAAAAACCACGCCGGGTGGCGCAAGCCACGTCCGTGTCTCCTCAATTTGTAGGGACCAAGACGCTGCACGTTATAGCATAAACTGCGGCTGCTGCTGGTTGGTTTATATTATTTTGTGTATATTTTTTCTATGGGCTTTAGTTGCCTGATAATAAAATAATAATAATTATTTAATATTTACAAACTGCTTCATATAAAATGTTCGTGAAGTTTGGATCCATGCCTCGCTCGCGCCTCTTATATGGCACGGCTCTCGCCTAAAAAACTCGGACTCGGACTAAACGCAACAAAACACAAGTTTTATAATGCCCAAAAGTATATGATCTACTGCAGTAAACAAAATCAGAAAAATATATGATTTCTTTCAGGATATACGCTAGTTAGATAGAGTGTTGAAAACATAATACAACTAATTTGATACAATAGAAAAAAGTCACGAAGGTACCTCTAAAAAATCCTTTTAACGATTAAAAACCATACTAATAATACACATGCAATAATTCTGATTTTTGTCAGATTATTCTACAAGCAATTATTAACGTAGTAGTGTTTTAATTTTTTAGTCCAATCAATAGATTTTTGTAAATTGATAATTGCTGCAGCGTTGCGTCATCGCGCTTCTCTTTTTTTTCTACGCAGTTCTACAGTGACCGCGCTTTAGATCCTGTAGTCCCCTTAGGTGGGCGTTTACGAAATTTAGCCGATTTCGCTGATTTACGTAAATTTACAGAACTGATTTTTCATTTAAAATACTGTATTTCTATAAGTTTTAATGCACAACATGAAAGATAATTTGAATTATGATAAATACACGAATAAGTTTATAATTTACCCAAATTTACTAAAAACCTGTGATAAGTACAAAGCTTTACTCAATTAAATAGTTACTTACTTTTTTTCTGGCAGATGACATGATTCTTTCCCGAGTAAAACACCACACAAATTGCTCTGGTTACTATTTGAATCAAATGTCAACGCTGCTCAAAGATCTTTATTGCAAATAGAACCTACTTACATAGCCTTGCGATAGATGGCGTTTTTTTTACATTTTACTGCGCTAACAAACGATTATACGAGGCTTTTATGAAAGTACTACTTCTTGTTTCGTTTTCGAATCAATGGGCATATATGGATTAAATCTCTATTTATGCAACAGCGCATAGTTATACAACTCCGGTCTGGTTCACCTTGATTATTTACCAAGTTGCAGTTTTGCTGACTTTAATTTGTTAAGCCACGATTATGAATTCTACAGCTAAGTTACTTACTTTAACTTATTGAGTACTTGAAATAGTCAATCGATAACTTGGGTGCTTACTAGTTAGTATATAGGGTTATTGGTAAATTACCAACAACCTCCTAAGGAGTCATTTTACTCATCATTATGAATAACTTAAAAGATTATTTTTTTCGCGATTTAAGGTTTGGTCCTATAGTAAATATGGCGAACCTGAAATCGCGAAAAAAAAATCTGCTGTTTCATACATTTTGACGAGTTTTGCGAACATAAATGTAGGGAACCGCCTGATTTATTTTTCGCGATTTCATGTCTGGTCCCATAGTAAAAGTTGTTCATAATGATGAGTACAATTGCTATTTGTACCCAGAAAATAGAAATTAAAGACGTGTAAAAAAAAAAAAAACTATCTTTGCAAAACAAGTTTTTATGCTTATTTAAACTTTTTATTGAACGCGTTGAACGCGTCCCAAAGGGTCATGGCCATCCGGCTAGTTCGGGGTTACCGCACGGTCTCCGGTGAGGCGGCAAAACTCCTTGCCGGATTGCCACCGTGGGATCTGGAAGCAAAAGTCCTCGCATACACATGGGAGTGGCGCGAGGAGGCTAAACACCGGGGTGTAACTCCGCTGCCGCGAGAAATCATGGCACAGCGGACAGAGCTCCGGCGGGATCTCTTGGCGACATGGAGAGAGCGACTGTCGCAACCCAGTGCTGCCCACACCATAATTGCGGCGATAAGTCCTCTCTTTGAGGAGTGGGTGGAGAGGCGTCACGGCAGCCTCACCTTCCGCCTGACGCAGGTCCTCACCGGACACGGGTTGCTTCGGGAGGTTCCTGTTCCGGATAAAGCGGGAGGAAACGCCCGGGTGTTACCACTGTTTGGATCGCCTAGAGGACACGGTGGAGGTATGCCCGGCTTGGGCAGAGCACCGCTGCGTCCTCGCGGAGGTGATCGGCGGCGGCGATCTCTCGCGTCCGGCCCTGGTACAGGCCATGGTACGGAGCAAGAGTGCAAGGGAAGCCTTCACCTCCTTCTGCGAAGCAGTAATGCTCGCGAAGGAGGAGGCTGAACGCGTGAGGGAGAGGCAATCTTTGCGCCCTCACGCCCCTAGTCGCCGCAGGAGACGCCCTGGGCATCGGGAATCGATAGCCGATTCCCGGCCACCGTAGGCGTGGACTTGCGGATGGCGAGCAATGGGTAGCTCGCCGTCCAGTAAGGACCAGGCCCGGGTCGACGGCGCGTTGTGTTCTACGCGCGCCTCAAAGAGATGGCAGCACTAGCTGAAGGGGTCCACTAGGGCCGATGCCCGCCAGGGTTGCGGATTGTTCGAAAGAGTTACGGTGGCCCTGGCACAGGCAACTGAAGGAACACGGGTCGGGTGTGTTTTAGTCAGTAGAAGTCTGACACGCCCTCCCGCTCCACCCAGAGCGGGAGAAGTCATTTAAGGTAGTGAAAAGGTAGTGGTATATTTGGTATTTATAAAAAGCTAGATGACCCGGTGAACTTCGCACCACGTGAGACCTAATTTCCATTTTTTTTTCCTAAACCATCCCAGTATTGCAACAAACAAAAAAAAAAAAATTGAAATCTGTCGAGCCATTTTCGGGTTTGTGCGAGCCTAATGCGCGGCAATTGATTCAATCATCATCTATGTTGGAGTCGGCTTCCAGTCTAACTGTATGCAGCTACACATACGACTTCACAGTCAATGTCCTTAATTTATGATAATAAATCTAAAAAAAAGAGTAGAATCTACTTTCATGCTATCTGTTATTTAAATCCGTACCGCAAAAAAGAAACATAGCTAAAAGATTTGGGACGTACATTTATAAAGGGTCACGCTCAAGTTTATGAGGTCCAGATGCGGGCTTGGGGTCAAGGATGGCAATAAAATAGGTAAGGGTTGACGGACCCACATTGCATTCTGATCTCGTCGCGATCATATCTTACCCTCGCATTTTTTCACATACCGAATGGCTAAATTTTGTATTGATAAGATATGAATATCTGAAATGCGTTTTCATTTTTGTGCGGCACTTTTTTATATTTGAGTTTTTTTATCTGGAATTTCTCAACCCGGAGTCTAGCCTTTCACATTTAGCCAAAATTCAACCATTACTTACTATGTTTAACCATTGGTTGAGTTAACTACGGATGAAAAAACCGGTCCTAAGGCGTTGAAGTACTCGTTCGCATCGCTATCATCCGGAAATGTGCCCAGAAGACTGGCATCATTGCCATGCTGAATGGCAATGCTAATTTTTTGGCCAAAGAACAAGCCAGCCCTCTGGTCACGTGAAGTGTAGACCAGTCGGCAAGAAATTTCCTTAAAAAGGAGACGCGCATTAGAGCCCCGTGACAACCCCGTGCGTTTCAAATATAATATTATGTATGTATACACATAGACATTATAGAAGCGTCGCAATAGGCGCAGTGTCTTTTGGGTTGCTTAGATTCTCAAATAGAATGTATTTTCACAAGCTTTTTTTACCTGTCCCGATGTCTGTGAATTTGACCCACTTCCACGATTCTGATTGAGCTGAAATTTTACATGCATATGTAAATCGGATAACAAAGCAATGTTATTATGACATGGAGTTGATCTGATGATAAAGCTGGGTGGCCATGGGAACTAAGTAATAAAACGACGCAACCTTGTCGAGTTTGGGCTCGTTCGATTCGTTTTGATAAGGACTCTGGTCCTAGATGATATCCAGATTAATAATAAACTTGTTTATGACTAAATTATAGTTTGATTTCAGAAGACAATTTAGAAAAAGATCTCATCCGCACTAGGGATATAATTTGTACAGTCAAAAAAAAAACCATTAAACATTTCAAAGTCATCACGAGATTCGTATACAAGTCTTACACGTACTTTAATGAATGTAGGTACAGAAAGATTTTTATAATACATACCCAGTATAAACCAATTTTGGTATACATTGGAAAAGTAGGCATTCATAACAAAACCATTTCCAATATTGAAACAAAAGAAAAACGGAAATGTACTAAAAGTTGTTGAATAATAAAACAGTTTTATTATCTTTACGAAATGTTTTATAAACGACGGAATAAGTAGGTTACTGACGTCTTACTATCTTTCTACCAATAAATATTTATACTTGTGCCTATCAGAAGATGGAGACAGAAACAATTTCTCTTTTATGACGTTTGGAAAAGCGGGAGAAAATCCCGGGAATCGGTGTACAATCGTAAAGTTTGATTGGTTGATAGAATGCATTCTATGTACTCGCCGAATGGAACAAAGTTAGGGGATCACTTTTTTATGTTTTATATGTTTATTGAACAAAACAGACGGGTATTATGTAGGATACAAGGTATCGTTGAGATAATAAAGCTAAATATACATGTTGTCGTATTTCGTGGTGATGAATTAAAAGTTTTAGTAAAATAAAATGAAATTGCCGATTTTAGATACCAGCTTGTGTGAAGATCGATATCTTTCATTCTATTTAGAATACCAAATTCAAATTGACATTAAAAAAAAAACGGTTTTTCATTTGTTTTCCCGCCGTTCGATTTTTCTTTGATATTGATGTTTCTGTAACCATGGAGAAATCGAAATTGCACGCTATTCCGTCGTGGCTCCAACGCAACACAGACAGAACGCACCGCAAGTGATCATATCAGTTCTGGAAATTTGGATCTCAACAATCAGCCCCGAGGAAAATGTTTAAATACAACGAAGCGATGAAAAACGCCATTAAAGAATTTATCGATTCCCGTTCCAAGGATATCCATAGCTGAAGCATCAACGAACTTTCATTAAAATGCTAAAAGTGCATCAACAATATTTCTTTTAAAAATTTTGTTTGATTTTTTTTTAATGTAATACGGCAATTTCATAGGTAAAGACCTAATTAAGGGTTGATTCTATTTTGGACCATCAATCACAACTACCATTATAAAACAATGTAAAGGTACGTACAGACAGTGCGAGGCATGTGCTTTGAAAGGTAAGTCTCGCATGAAATGCATGCCTCAAGCCTGTACCTCAGACTGAGGAATCTGACATAACATAAAAAAAGTAATTAAAAAAAATTTGAAAATTTTGAAGTCAGTTTAATTTTTTTAAATTACTTTTTTTCTTTTTAGAAATGAACTCAAAATTATGAAACAACTTTAATTTTGGAAGTCGGTTTTTTGGGATCTTTATTTTAGTTTTTTGGCACCGACTTCCGAAGTTAAAGTTATTTCATAATTTTGAGTTACTTTCTTTTTGAAGTCGGTTTTTTTTAATTACTTTTATATTTCGTAATTTTTGGTTTTAAGTAAAAACTGGAATATTTGTTTGTAATAAGTAGTTATTAGTTTTGTTATAAATATTGCACTAGAATTTGACCAAGGCTTAGAGAAGTTTCCCTTTGACATATCAATAAGCCAGGCCGTCACACTTATACGTATTAGTCCATATCTTGAAAACTACTGAACTGATTTTGATGAAACTTACACTGTTCCCTAAGTTGAAGTAAACGAAAGCCAATAAAAAAATAGTCGCAATTCGTTTAATAGTTTAGGAGAAATGCGTGAAATTTTGTAGTTTTGTTTGGAAGCCCTTGTAGATTATCATATGTGAATATAGGTATATTGCATGCAGTTCCAATAACATTACATACATACGTGTCGAATTGCTAATCTCCTCTTCTTGAAGTCGGTTAAAAAGCATTGTCTGGACGCAGCACAAGCACTCGCAACACATGAGAAATAACTAGTGTCAGGAAACATTTTTTCATAAAATTCTGGATTCGTTTTAAAAATATGGCGAACGAAAACTTTGTGCTTTTAGTGATCTTATTACCGAAAGGTTTCTGTTTTTCTTACAATATTTTTCCTATATTCCCTTTGTCATCTTTACTCAAGTACATACAATAAAGCTAACAGCCTAGGTACTCCAAGTTTTATATTATTTCAAGTGTTCTTTATATTTTTTTAAGATGTCTAGGTACTTTCGATATTATTAGGTAAGTATGTATTTTTTTCCAGACGATGAGTTTCAGATGTTTTTTTTTTAGTGTTAGAGCGTATTCAAGTGTGAGGTTTGAAGTAGGCAGTATAACCTTCGTGGTTAATGGTTGTTGACAAGTCAAATGAACCATGAGAGTCTTGGTTTTCTTTTAAGACGTAAATGTAAGAATAATAAACTCTTTCAAAGTCGTGTTTTATGACATAAGCTTTCTCTCCAAGTGAGCGTCGCGTACTCGTACTAGGCTAGCAGAAATCGCAGGACGTGTGGCCATTACTATTAAGTTAGCCTGGGAATTCACATGCCATGCTATAAAGTACCATATTAAAGACTAGTTTAAGAAATACTATCTAGTAACATGTAGCACACATGTACAGTCCTTTCTCAGTTATCGTACCTCTGACTTTGCATCTTGATCTTTTCAGTGATTTTTTTTTATGATCTTTATTCTCGTTACAAATAAGGTTGCTATTGGGTTGCTGTGGTCAAAGATAAAATATCTGTGAAAGGAATGCACCCTTTTAAATAGCATATCGTGAATTCCTGGTATTCAGCTGCATCCGTTTAGACTGGAAGCCGACTCCAACATAGATGA
This sequence comes from Dicycla oo, assembly GCA_948252095.1. Taxonomy (NCBI): domain Eukaryota; kingdom Metazoa; phylum Arthropoda; class Insecta; order Lepidoptera; family Noctuidae; genus Dicycla; species Dicycla oo. Next base: position 26,741,546 of record OX411718.1, read on the forward strand.
GAAAAGGCTAGGCAGATGGATTCTGTATTCCTGGCCGAAATCTCAAAAAATCATGGGGCAAGGAAGCGACTAACTATCGGCTATTTTTTCGCTCAAGAAACGTACAGTAGATATACATTCCGTGTAAACAAAAGAGATGCATATATTAATAGTTGATCGCTGACTGTTCACACCGCACGCGAGTACTCGTTTGTCGCAGCGATAAGAGCTATTAAAGAGAGTACTTGCTCAGCGACGCTCGCTTGGCGGGCAGAGCACTCGCTGAGAGACTCACGCTTGGTACATACGCATACCAGCGAGTAATCGCTTGTCACCGTCGTTCACTCGCTGCTCCTTGCTCGCCAACTCGTTTCTAGTTTCTAGCTCTACTCGTTTCTTTCTTTCTTCTTCTCGCTCATCGTTGGCGGTGGGATCAATGCCTTAGGTAGTAGATAAATACTCACTGAAATCTCTTCGTTCTAAATTCACATTACCACTCAATGTAAAGCGCAACTTACCAGGCTGGCAGAAACCGCGGGAGTGTATAATTAGTGGCCATTTGTCCGTCTATCCATCGGTCGGTACAAATGCAAATCCGTCTGCGAACCGCCTCATGTCACGTCGCGAATTAATGAGGTCCTCAGTTAACTGATAAACAGATGTCGTTTCAGAATTAACTTGTTTGTTAATCAGACGTGATTTGAAACGATTTGCGGCCTGTTTTTGCGATTTTAATATAATTATAGGGATGAGAGTGAGGATGTTGAGAGTGTTCTTGTCACATGCCCGAGGCAAGTTGTGTGAGGTGAATGAAACTTGAGAAAGTAAATAATTAGATAAATAACTGACCTGACAGCTTGTGGCTAAGTAATAACAGCCGCACGGGTCGATCCATCAGGTTAAGCTACGCTTGCCGAGGTTGGTCCATGGATGGGTGACCATATTTTCATACCGAGACTCCTCCGTGAAAGCACGTTAAGCCGTTGGTCCCGGCTGTCATTCGAGGATCTTTGACAGTCGTTACGGTCGTCAGGAGCCCGAAAGTATCACAACCAGTCTTACCAAGGGGTATCGTATTACCCAGTAACTGGGTTGTGGAGGTCAGATTGGCAGTCACTCCATGTAAAATACTGGTATTCAGCTGTATCCGGTTAGACTTGAAGCTGACCCCAATATAGTTGGGAAAAGGCTAGGCAAAAAAATAACTGAGCCGACAGATGTTGTCTTGTCCTTTCAATAGGTATAATAATAATAATAATCTGTGGCCCGACTGTCAAGCTGACGGTCGAAAAAAATTTTTCTCCGTGTATTTTCTACTGGATTTTAAACTTTTAATGCAATAATGTGGTGTTATGTGTTCCAACACCAATTCACTCAACCCAAAATTGGTTTTTATGCCAAAACATACTATATAATCAGGATGCAAGAAGAAAACTACCACCTACTAATTACTGAACTATGACACGGAGAATAGAAGACCAAACACAATGCTGACGAGAAGTCGGGCACGACGAAACACACGCCCAACATCTTCGGGTTCGTCGCTCAGCTCCGCCTCGCAGTTGCCGGAACATGCTCCAGACTTGCCGGAACCAGATCCAGACGTGAGTCCTGTGATACCGGCCGCTGCAGTTGCGTCGAGCTCGAGCGACGAATACTTCTCGCCGCCGACAACACCACCACCAGTTCGTCGGCCGAGAAGAGGCCGGCCACCGAACGGCATGGGATCTAGGGGCCAACCGGCCCCGAGCCGGGTCCCCGCTGCCGGTGGTTGTGTGCAGCGCATGAAATGGACTCAACAAATGAATGAGAACGTCATGCGCGCATATTACGGGGCTACAGAGGGGGGAACTAACCTCACTGCGTACCGCGATAAGATTCAGAAGGCAGTACTCCTTGATACGGCGCGTATTGTGAGGAGGTTCCTGTCTCTGGGACCCTAACCACCGGTAGTTTGGACCCTGTTCCCCATGCCGATGGATTTCTATTTTTATATTTTTAAATGTTTTTTTTTTTAACTCTAATATTTAAAAATATAACTTATATGTAAAAAAGTTGAATAAAGATAATAATAGCAGCTTATTATGGTCTCACTGCAGGGCAAAAGCGTCTAGAGAAGGCTTGACAATTGTTCACCACGGTTGTTCCAGACGGGTTGGCCATTTCAGACTTATATTAACCATAAGTCCAGGTTCTTTCACGATGTTTTCCTTCACCGACGTCAGTAATGTCTAAGATAAACTCAGAAAATACATATGAATTAAAAAAGTCACATTGGTACTTGCCTGGATTTGAACCCACAATATTAACCCATAAAAAACACCAACCCATAGAAAACACCATTTTCTGTATTTTCCGAATTTGCCTATTTTCCAGGCAACTTTTCCAATTTTTTTTCCATTTATACTAAATCTTATTCGGACTATAAATAACGAACATTAAAAATAAAAATTAAGCAAAACGGTCCAGCCATTCTTAAGTGATGCGCTTACCAACGAACAGCATTTCATTTTTGTTTATATAGATTTATGTACAATTTATTACTTGAATTATACTGTTGACGTTACAATGTATGTATAAGGCCGCCAGTAACAGTCACAATACCCCCGTAATAGTTGATACTGTATTACTGTACTTCTGAAAACTCAAACGAGTGAGAACTTAAGATATGGGCTCCTTTGGAAAGGAAATAAAACAAAGAAACTTAATTTCATAACAATTCATTTAAAAAAAAGAAAATTAACTTCATAACAATTCATTTAAAACAAAGAAACTTAATTTCACAACAATTCAATTAAAACAAAGAAACTTAATTTCATAACAATACATTTAAAACAAAGAAACTTAATTTCATAACAATTCATTTAAAAGTATATCCATCGTCTATACAAAGACAGGTAGTCATCATCTGCCTAACCTTTTCCTAAGCATGTTGGTGTCCGCTTCTAGTCTAACCGGATGCAGTGGAATACCAGTATTTTATGTGGAGCGACTGCCTATCTGACCTCCACGATCCAGTTACTGGGTAATACGACAGCCCTTGGTAATACTGGTTGTCAGACTTTCGGGCTTCTGAAGACCCGGAACGACTGTCAAAGATCCAAAGATCCACGAATGACAGCCGGGACCAACGGCTTATCGTGCCTTGCGAGGCACGAAACAGTCTTGGTATGCAGATGGTCACCCATACACGGACCAACCGCGGCAAGCGTAGTTTAACCTGGTCTATCAAACCGTGCGGCTATTATTACCTAGCCACAGGCCCTTCTGGCACTGCCCCCTGTATTCAAACGATTTGGAGTCTCTTCTTTTTTAATCATCAGCAGATTTAATTGATTTTCGTTAATAGTTTGTCATTTTCAGCTGGTAACCTTCTATTGCTAGGATCGATTAATTTTCATATAATATAGTAGAGGTTTAGGTGAGAGAGTGAACTTCTTCGAGTTAATCGGTCTGGCCGCATCTCCATGCGCTACCGCGATATAAAACTTTTCTTCTGGTCCTTCGGTATTAATTCCAAGATACTGACGATATTGTGACCCATCACCTATGGTGAATATGCGTGTGATTGAACTATAGCTGGATTCTGATCGAGCGGCCACGAGTTCCGAGCCAGGAAAAGTAATGTTAGTGGCCGTAGTATACCACCCATAATTGGCATATATAAACACAAACTGAAAGTAATAAAGCATTTAAATCAAATAACCCAAAAGATGAAGCTTTTTTATTTGAGATGGGTTTGCTCTAGTCTAGGTCAGAGGCGACAGAGACAAAGTCGACGATGGAGTGAACATACCCAGAAGAAGCCTGTTCACTCTCACTTTGAAGAGCTTAGGGTTGTATATCGCCGTGAGATCTCTGATTGCGTTCTAATGTTTAAAATTTTAAACAATGAAATTGATAGCCCTGATCACTTATCCAAAATTAACTAAAACGTTCCGTCTAAAACTCGGTTTAATCCGCCATTACGGGTGCCGTTTAGCTCAACAAATTATAGGCAAAACTCATGTATTGTGCGTGCATGCAGCACCTTTAACAACCAGTGTAAGCAGCACGATCTTGATCCCTTTACCACCAGTGTGGTCACAGTCAGAAGACGCCTAAGCCTTGACTTCTTTTCAAAAAATAAATTAAACTGTTAACATTAAATTAAACTGTACAAAGTTGTATTTCATTGACCATTGTCTATCTCATTGTGTAAAGATGTGTATTTTTGGTATTCGAACTGTTTTCTTTTTATATTATGTATGTGTTCGCTTAAATTTTTTTCCCGTTTCTAAACGTGAGGACTTATTATTGACTCACTGTTTATTATTCCATTACTATATTGTTTTAATGTAGCTGTTAGTCCTCCATATTTGTTAAATAAATAAATAAATATACGTCGATACTAAACTAATGACAAAGTGTTGATTTTCGAAAATAATTATTTAAACAGATTAGACATTTATTAACAACTAGCTTCTGCCCGTGACTTCGTACGCGGATCCTGTTGCTTATGCCAGCGACAACAGGGTCGTTAAAATCAAAGATCTGAAACGTCTGATGTCGAATTCTAAGAGCCCGGGGACGGGAAAACAACGGGATGCGCGAGACGATTCGAGACGTTCCAGATCTTTCATTTTTGTAAGTCAACAGGAAATGCCCATCAGACAAAAGAACTTTTGCTAAGACGTCATTCATATATACGAGTATGTTATAGTGTCGCTGGGCTATGGACTTCCACAACAGGTGTTCCAGATCTTCAAATTTATTCTCACAGCAGAAAATGCTCTTCACGTGGAGTAATTTTTGCTATGGCACCATTTTTATATCTCTTATACTTTAGCTGGTCTGATGCGGTTCTGCATCAGGTGTTCCATTTTCCAAAATAAATTATAGCCTTTACTTATTATTAACTTAGCCATACTAAACTTATTGTTAACTTAGCCAGACTTATTTATTAACAATAACCACTTTCTTCCTGCTAAAGCTAAAAAATAAGAGTACGATTGCTGCCAAGTTCTTATTTCAATTCACAAAATGTAATTCGTAAATTAAACAAAGTTCGTTTGTGACTTATACAGGTACTCGAATGAAAACGTAACCTGTTGGTACAGCGCCATCTAGCGGCAGTATTTTTGTTGTTGTTTTTTTATTTCATATTATATATTGTTTTTCAATGCAAGTTTACCCTTTATAAAAAAGCAACTACTTCATCTTAGTCACTTTAAAGAATTAATTAATGCTAAGGATTTTGTATTTGATACAAAATTATCCAACACCCAAGTTCAACGACTATTACTGCTAAACTAATAATCTTAACCGCTAAAATTTTAAAGTTTAATATTTCGTAAATGGAGCGTTAAATCGAAAAATATTTTTAGGAACCCCCAAGTCATTTTAGAAGACCTATTCAACGATACCTCACACGATGGGGTAGACGACGAAAAAAATATTCATCCCCACTTCAAATGTAGGGAACCTACCCTAAATTTTTTTTTCCAAAATTTTATTTTACCACTGTCGGCGTAATTGATATACACACTCCTACAAAATTACAGCTTTCTAGTACTAACGGTCTCTTAGCAAAACCTCGGACAGACAGACAGACGGACATGACGAAACTATAAGGGTTCCTTGTCAGAATTACAGAACCCTAAAAATGTGCAAGTTAAAAGCGTCCTTAATAAAAAACTAAAAACATTTGAAAAAATTAAACTAAATTAAAATAAACCGCTAAGAGATGACCAGTCCCTACATAACTGATGGGTCAGTACTATTCCGCTCAACCACTCTGAACCAGACGTTCCCCTGTCGCTTAACCGATTTGTGGATTTCTGTCACCTCCCTATTCATTAGTTGCTCAAGCCACCATTACACGGCACACTATGATATGTAGTTATAGTTACATAAGCATCCGTCCTGACGTTTAAGTGACCGAGTAATTATAATAATAATAATAATAATAATAATAGTTTTGCATAGTTTGGTTCACACCGCGAACTATGAGCCGAAGTTTGTCCTTGAATAATGATAATCGATGTCACTATCCCGCATGACGAGAACCTCGTGAAGGCTGAGAAGGAGAAACAATTGAAGTATCTCGACTTAGCCCACGAGGTTGTCGCTATGTGGGATGTGGACTCGGCAATCATTGTGCCGATAGTCGTTACGGTCAATGGCCTTATCGCTAAGAGCCTCGACCAACATCTCAAGAGGCTCTCGTTGGGTGGCTGGGTGAAGGGCCTGATTCAGAAGGCAGTACTCCTTGATACGGCGCGTATTGTGAGGAGGTTCCTGTCTCTGGGACCCTAACCACCGGTAGCTTGGACCCTGTTCCCCATGCCGGTGAATTTCTATTTTTTATATTTTTAAATGTTTTTTTTTTTAATTCTAATATTTAAAAATATAATTTATATGTAAAAAAAATGAATAAAGGAGATAATAATAATCTTTATTTATATAAAAAACAGATTGTAGTACAACAGTATTTCACAAAGTGGGTAGTATTGAATCTCTGACAATCAAGTGGGTGACGTGCTGCTCTCTTTGCTAGGCTATGAAATAGCCTGTATTAAGGAGTAACAGTGCCGAACCCCTCTAATAGTATTACTACAATTTTATTTTTACAAGTTATTTTTTTTTATTTGATGTTTAAATACAGATACTAAAGTGCGCGAGCGCATTCGTATGTGTGTGCATGTGTATGCAAGTGTGCGTGTGTGTGTGTGTGTGACAGATTACAGAAGCGACTTTGCTATGTATGGTTCTACTGCTGCTCCAAGCTGTTATTCTTAATTTTATTAGCTTAGAAAATAGCTGCGACAAGACCGCTAACGACATAGACGAGGAAGACATAAAAAAAGCTAACTGCCAATCAAACAACAACGTGTTAAGGCGAAAGCCTCAAGGTAGCCCGCGAAATTCAAATTTTCTTATATGTTTTCCAATTTACAAGTCGGTATTAGATTGTACGTTGATCGAAATATAGTTTGCGGCCGTAACTAGTATCTATTTACATAATTAGAATCATGAAAGTGATCAATACAACTTTTTAAGACCAGGTAATCCTAATGAATGACTATTTCATGAAATCTTGACATTTCAGGATATACTAACTTAAGGAGTTGTATTACTGATTCTAATGTACATGATAATTCTGTAAATACATATTTGTTACGGCCGCAAATCATACTTTATTTAACATACAACTTAATGCTGAATTGCAAATTGCAAAAAACGTAAGAAAATTTGAATTTCGCGGGCTATCCTGACGCTTCACTCTTAAGTGCAGGCCACACTGGGCACGAAGGTTTTGCATAGTTTGGTTCACACCGCGAACTATGAGCCGAAGTTTGTCCTTGAATTGTCCTGGGGTTGTCCTAGGGTGCACTTGCATAGTGCATATAATTATGTAGGGATAAACGTCGGTTGGTGCCTCCTCATTATTTACATAATATGTTTCTCCTTGTACAACATTAAACTTATTATTTATTATTATTTAAAATTGTCTAAGGGGGGGCTTCTGCGAGTTGGCGTCAGCCCCTCGTACGCCTTCCAAAGGTGCGGGACCCCAGGTTCCCGCGAAGACAAAAAAAAAAAATAGGGATAATCGTCGGTTGGTGCCTCTTCAGCATTTAAAATGGTCTAAGGGGCCTCTGCGAGTTGGCTTCAGCTCATTATACGCCTTCCAAATGTGCGGCAGGGACCCTAGGGTTCCGAGAATTGTCAAAAATAATAATAAATAATTTATTTCGAGTAAGATAGACCCATAACATATATGTATCATACATATTTATAAAAAGCACAAAAGTTTTGATAGGTACACTATTGTACACGAAGCGTCGGCGTCGTATTGCGCTGCGTGGTGTCGCGTAGCCTTCCGCGGAATCGCCGAAACCCGTCACCCTTCGGCCAAAACTCTTCCGTGAGGACTTTCTCAATATATGTATTGAGTCGGAACTCCCACCACGAATGACTTGAAATTCGTGTTGTGGCGCGACGCCAACTTCTCGACCCTTAGTGTACGAACCGAGTGACAAAGCGTCCAGCGAGCGTTCACCGAGCGCCGCTCGGCCGTCACTCAGGACACTCGCGAGTTTTTGCATGTGTTTGACACGAACGTCGCACGCCCCGCCCCGCCGGACGCTCGAGTCGAGCGTGCACTCAGGCCGTATACTTAAGGTCCAGCTAGTGTTCTTTCGAACATACTCCACGATCTCCTCAACCTTCGTGTTATGATGTAGCCGAGACACATAGAGCTGCGTCGTAGGTGTTGCCGGACGCAGCATATTGCGTTGGGGCTGGGATGGTGTTATCTACCCTTAGGCCAGCTGGGTAGGGCACGCCACAATTGCGGCGATAAGTCCCCTCTTTGAGGAGTGGTTGGAGAGGCGTCACGGCATCCTCACCTTCCGCCTGACGCAGGTCCTCACCGGACACGGTTGCTTCGGGAGGTTCCTGTTCCGGATAAGGCGGGAGGAAACGCCCGGGTGTTACCACTGTGTGGATCGCCCGGAGGACACGGTGGAGCATACGATGGAGGTCTGCCCGGCTTGGGCAGAGCACCGCCGCGTCCTCGCGGAGGCGATCGGCGGCGGCGATCTCTCGCGTCCGGCCCTGGTACAGGCCATGGTACGGAGCGAGAGTGCATGGGAAGCCGTCACCTCCTTCTGCGAAGCAGTAATGCTCGCGAAGGAGGAGGCTGAACGCGTGAGGGAGAGGCAATCTTTGCGCCCTCACGCCCCTAGTCGCCGCAGGAGACGCCCTGGGCGTCGGGAATCGATAGCCGATTCCCGGCCACCGTAGGCGCGGGCTTGCGGATGGCGAGCAATGGGTAGCTCGCCGTCCGGTAAGGACCAGGCCAGGGTCGACGGCGCGTTGTGTTCCACGCGCGCCTCAAAGAGATGTCAGCACTAGCTGAAGGGGTCCGCTAAGGCCGATGCCCGCCAGGGTTGCGGGTTGTTCGAAAGAGTTACCGTGGCCTTGGCACAGGCAACTGAAGGAACACGGGTGGGTTTTAGTCAGTAGAAGTCTGACACGCCCTCCCGCTCCACCCAGAGCGGGAGAAGTTATTTGATGATTTCACACACAAAAAAAAAAAAGGCCAGACAAAAACGCACAGACATAATCTCATAGATACCATGATGCTTTATCCTCTGGCGTACCTACAACATGTGTTTGTTCAACCTTACGTAGTGGCCCCGTACTACCTACCTACCTATATTTGATGTAGCATTAGTTGATATACAAAGGGTCGTTGAAGCCCGAAAGTCTGACAACCAGTCTTACCAAGGGGTACCGTATTACTCAGTTACTGGGTTGTGGAGGTCAGATAGGCAGTCGCTCCATGTAAAATACTGGTATTCAGCTGCATCCGGTTAGACTGGAAGCTGACCACAACATAGTTGGGAAAAGGTTAGGCAGATTGTTTTGTTGAAATACAAAACGAAATGATAATATTGTGTCCAGCAGTTTTATTAACTTTTAATACATTTCCTGCTGCTTTATTTAGCACTAGCTTTTCGGCCAGCCAGCGGCTTCGCCCGCGTGGATGTTGGAAATTTTTCAGGATAAAAAGTACCCTATGTGCTATTCCAGATTCTATCTCTGTGCCAAATTTCAAGTTCAATCAAAAGTTCAGCCGTTCTGGCGTGATTGGGTAACAAACATCCAACCATCCATCCATCCAATCTTTCGTATTTATAATATTAGTAGGATTATAACACACACTACTAAATTAAAAATTAATTTCCGATTAAATTCCAACAAAATAATGGATACTTAATAGTCATTCAAGGTGATCACATAACGTTGTATCGAAGCCTTCAATTTAGTTCACGTGCAACAATAACAAGAGCTCTAATTCCAATTCAAATTCAGAATTTCGTAATTCAAAATCCGGGGCTTACCGCGTGATTTGTCCGGACAATCGGCTCGGAATGGCTTTTAGGATGGGTTCACATTGGGTGCCAAATAAATGTAGGTAAATTGCTGTAGTTTATCAACAACGTAGAATTCGATAGCGAATACTATACTGTATGTGGTGTGTTCAGAGAAATTAATCAAAGGACCAGTGGTAACGGCCCCGACTTACCGAGTCAGGTCGTGGGTTCAAACCCTGATAGGCGCTATACTTTGTGTAAATAGGTTGAAGCGACAGTTTACGCCTGGACAGCTATTAACCCTTTACAAAGCGCAAGTCCGATACTGCATGGAGTATTACAGCCACCTTTGGGATGGATCAGCTAAAAAGTCTTTTCTCATTATAGTATGTATGAACTTGTAATAAAATCTCTTTGGCTATACTATTTGTATCTGGCTGGTTTTGGTATCATTGAAAGTTTAAATTTTAAAGAACATAATTCCAAATTCAAATTAGGAAAATGTGTGATTTTCATTTGTTTTTCGTACCGTCAAGATGAGTGAATCTAATGAAGAAATTCGATACATTTTAAAATTTTACTACAAAAAAGGTAAAAATGCAACGCAAGCCGCGAAAAAAATTTGCGATGTTTATGGACCTAGTGTAGTGTCTGTGAGAGCAGCACAAATTTGGTTTAAGCGTTTTCAATCCGGGAATTTTGATGTCAAAGATGCACGTCGCTCTGGTCGTCCTATTACGGATAAAATGGATGCCATTTTTGAAAAAGTGGAGCAAGATCGGCATATCAGTAGTTACGACGTAGCTGAAGAACTGGAAATTGACCACAAAACAGTTTTGGCGCATTTGAAAAAAACTGGGTACACAAAAAAGCTCGACATTTGGGTACCTCACGAACTCACTGAAAGAAACCTAATGAACCGTGTACTCATTTGTGATTCTTTATTACGACGTAATGAAACCGAACCATTTTTGAAGAAGCTGATAACTGGTGATGAAAAGTGGATCACGTATGACAAGGACGTGCGAAAAAGGTCGTGGTCAAAGGCCGGTCAGGCTTCACAGACTGTGGCAAAACCCGGGTTAACTCGCAACAAGGTGATGCTGTGTGTGTGGTGGGATTGGAAGGGCATTATTCATTATGAGCTGTTACCACCAGGCAGGACCATCGATTCTGAACTCTACTGCGAACAACTGATGAGATTAAAGCAAGAAGTTGAGAGAAAGCGGCCGGAATTAATCAACAGAAGGGGTGTGGTTTTTCATCATGATAACGCTAGACCTCACACATCTTTAGCCACTCAGCAAAAATTAAGAGAGTTTGGCTGGGAGGTGTTAATGCATCCGCCGTATAGTCCTGACCTTGCACCTTCAGATTTCCACCTGTTTCGGTCTCTTCAGAATTCTTTAGGCAGTGTCAGGTTAACATCATGAGAGGACTGCCAAAACCACTTGTCGCGATATTTTGACCAGAAGTCCCAAAATTTCTATAGCAATGAGATCATGTCCCTACCTACAAGATGGCAAAAAGTTATCGAACAAAATGATACCTACATACTTTAGTTAAATGTAAATAAACTATATTAAAAAATGTTCTGAATTTTCTTAAAAAATGCGAAGAAACTTTTTCCCCAACCTATTATATAAAAATCAGTTTTAAGTAAAGTGAATAATATTTTTACCTAACTTTATTACCTAATAACTGAAAATTGGCTGTCGGCCCAAGCTAGCAGGTATGCGTACGTTCCAAGTACATACTAACACTATCCCATACATTAAAAAAAAGTAAGTAAGATCTGGTTGCTCCGGGATCTTGGACTATAACCCTTCTTTGCAGCCGACTTAAGATACGGCGAAAATGTTTTTACTGATAATTACGATTACCACAAAAATAGATTTTATTCGCAGAAAATGAAAAAAAAAACAGAAATATTATAAAATAACAATGGAAGTTTGCCTTTACTGTGTGACCTCAATGATAGAAGGCGGCGGCTAGCTCAGAGTATATTGAGCGGAGAATTGTTCCGAACGTGTGTGGCCCCCACAAATCTAGAGTACCTTATCTCGATTGATTTAGTTTTCATACTGTGAGTATTGATGCGGTCTAGTTAGTTTTGGGTCAAAATAAAATCCATATATATATATACTCGTATCTACCTACGACTACAAAAATGCCACAGCCACCTCACAGGAAAATTAAAAAAAAAATATATATTCTGCCTACCACGTGTACCAGGTACTTATATTGTCATTCAAAAATGGAACACTCGAAACTTGATGAAATTCTCCAGAAATATTTACTATTCTGAAGTAGTAGAATAATGAAACTTGTGAAGTTTTGAGCCGTTCCGCCTTAAAGCGTCTCTCGAAATGTATTCAGTTAGTGTTCCGTCATAAATCTTCGCATTTTCAAACTTTATACTTTAGAAGTAATTTCCGTCTTGATATAAAAATATATTATCTACTATTATTATTATTACTCTAGGGCCTTGGGGTCCGAGTGCTCATCGAGTATTTCGGGACATCGCCAAGCGGTTGGTCGACTCTTCACGGGACCAGAGGGCTGGCCTATTTTTAGCCCAAAGAAAGCCCAAAGCATTGCTATCCAACGTGGCAATGCTGCCAGCCTTTTGGGCACTTTTACCATTGACAGCGATGCGGACGAATTTTTTGATGCCCTATGAGCTTGTCACCTTTTTATTTTTATGATTTTTATATACTTGTACATAATATACATATATACCTTTTAGTTTTAGCTTGTACATATAATCTAGTTTCTGTTTGAAATAAATATTATCAGCTAGAAGAATATTAATTTACAATTTTAGTCCATTGAGTTATACATACTTTTAACCGACTTTCAAAAAAAAAAAGCCAGAGGTTCTCAATTCATCGCGTATTGAACTAATTTTGATAATTCTGTTTTTGTTTGAAAGGGTATGCTCTCGAAGTGGTCCCATTGCCACCAATTCAGAATCTGATAAGGGAATCCCATGGAAATCGAGGGAAACCCTCAAATTTTATAGGCACACCTATAGCGATTTGAGTATTTTTTATTAGTCGTGCATTTGCTCTCGGACACAACCATTTGGTGAAGTGGAACTGATGACGAAGACCACAGATGACCATCGGAACTACTCAATTATACCTAAGTATTTCAAGGCTTGCGATACAATTGCTTTAATATGGTTGCTAAGCAATTTATGCTCGTCACAATGCATATGGTGAGGGTGACTTCGCAATCAGCTCCAGTTGTCCTGGTTCTTATTAGGAGAACTTCTCAACGAATAACGTCCATGCATCGGGAAAAGCAATATTTAGTAAAAGGTGATGAGCAGTTGACATTAGGCTATTGTAACTTACTTATATAAATTACAAACTGACCCACTAAAAAGTGAAAAATGAAACTTATTTAAAAAAAAGCAACCGACTTCCAAAAAAACACTACAGTGTTAAATAACTTTAATTTCGGAAGTCGGTGGCAAAAAACTAAAGTACAGATCAGAAGACACCGACTTCCGAAGGTAAAGTTATTATTCACTTTGTAGTGTTTTGTTTTTGGAAGTCAGTTGTTTTTTTTTTTTTGTAAAAAAGTTTTTATAGACTGTCTTGTCTACAATCTTGGTCTTGTGGAATTCAAAAGTTGTTGAAATATTCACCAATTTAAGCAGGCAAAGGTCTCAAACTAGTACTGCCCGTGTTTTAACAGTTGACGTGTTGACTTCAATCAATCAAATCGAGACTGATTTTCTTCCCCTACTTAGGAGAAAAAAATCAAACAAAAGTAAAAAAGTTTATTACTACATTTTTTTACGATAAAAAATAACTATTCCATTATTGCTAAAAGTCCAATTTGAATTTGGAATTCAACTCGATGTTTTATTGTTCTAATTTCTAAATTCAAATGTTATTTTAGCGCCTAAAATGTCATCGTGCCATTACCATGGTGATGCTTAATCTCCCCCTTTTCTTTAACAAGCTGATGAAACTTCTTTGTTTACACAAAGAAGTTTTTATACATACATATAAAGTAAATATAATGAAAACAAGCTTCCATTACCAAGCTTAGTTGCCGCAGTGCTAGTTCTTGTGAAATATTCCCTCATTTATTACAGCCAAGTGACTCGTCAGATTAGATTATTGCCGTCTCCAGTGTCTTTAGTTAACAAAGAATAAACAACATAGAAGTAGGTTTTATGCTGCAAAGTAGGTCTTAAAAAGGGTGAAGGTTTCAACGATGTTGTTTGTTGTAAAGCTGTTTAATATCTTTATTCGTCTGGAAAAGGTATTAAATGTCTACTAACATTAGCATTTCGCTCATCCAATAGAACAACGACGTAATTACGTCCTTGTTCCCAAAGAACAAAGACGTAATTACGAATTTAGATAAAATGTAATTACATCGTTGTTCTATTGGATGAGCGATTTGTGAATGTTAAAATTAAACCTAAGGCCGTTTGTTCACTGCCACCTCAACGGGACGTCAAAGAGAACGTGATGGGGCGCCGAAGTAGCGATATTTTTTTAATCGAGATGGGTTTGCTCTTGACTCTATTCTAGGTCAAAGGTGACAGATACAAAGTCGACGATGGAGTTAGCTTACCCAGAAGAAGCCTGTTCAGTCTCACTTTGAAGAGATTAGGGTTGTATGCGCACGGAAACACAGACGCAGGTAGTGAGTTCCACTCTTTTGCTGTGCGCATTATAAAAGACATTTGGAAACGCTTAGTGCGAATTGGTGGAATATAGGGATGCTTGCAATAACGAATTGAGCAGAAAATTGTGTATATCACTAAACAAACTATTATAACTATATCATTATATCTCAACATGTTGTTAAGTGGATTAAATTGTACACATAATAGCAATCCTAATATAAATACATAATAAAATAAATATTCTTGATTTTAGAGGACGGGTTTCAACTGTCGAGATCCTGGAATCCAGTGGTCCAATTGTGTAAAGACCGCAAGGGTGCCGAAAAAAGTTCGCGAGCGGACACAGTGAGTTTTGTGTGTCGAGAACAGAATCGAGTTGTGAGTGAACGGGTGCTGCTTGTGGTGACTGGTCGTCTTGCTGACCTTGGTTTTGTTTTGTTATTAGTAATTTAACTCGTTGTTTATTTTACTTCGATGGTCCTAGTTTATCATTTGTGACTTAGAGTTACGACTACATGTACGGCTATATGTAAGTGGGCACGCCATTTATTACTGGATGCTTTTAATATAGGTATAAAGTTCTGCTTTACTGGTATTTTTAATTTCGGAGAGTTTGCAGACTTTATTGTAAGTATTAGTAAGAGAGTAAGCTGGGGAGCGTCTACCTAGCAATGAGATGTTGTCAGGTGTTGGGATTCTATAGTTCCTTTTGCTTATGACTGATGTGTAGTCGGGTCTGCTTTTAATAGTTTTGTGAGTTTTGGTGCAGGCAGAAAGAATGAAAAGCTGGCGGACTCTGAGAACTCTCGTTTCATGATAGAGTAAGTCAGTAGAGAACCGATAGGGCTTCTTAAATGTTACTTTAAGAAGCGCTCTCTGTGCTCGTTCTACTTCAATCAAGGAGGTCTTTCCAGCACTACCCCACACGCTGATGCAGTACTGAATTATGGATTGGCATAGCGCTAGGTAAACTTGTTTTAGTGTGTCTGTGGGTAGACAGTCTCGTAGTCTACGCATGGTGTGAATGAGTTTTCTTATTCGGCCAGAAAGGTTGGATATATGTTGCTTAAAGCTCACAATGCAGTCTCCGAAGCAACAGCAAAGCGCTGGTTCCAACGGTTCCGCAATAACGATTTTTCCTTAACCGATCAACCAAGATCTGGGCGCCCCGTGGAAATAGATATCGATAAATTAAAACTATTAATCGAAGAAGATCCTCGAAGAACTTACACGCGATTTGGCTGTTCAGCTCGAGTGCTCTCATGACACCATCGAAAATTATTTACATGGTTTGGGAAAGACTTACAAATATAGTGTTTGGGTACCCCATCAATTCAGTAAAGATCAGCTGACCTACCGAGCTGAGGTTTGTGTACAACTTTTATCTTTCCGCCGCACATTTAATTGGTTAGATCATCTTGTCACTGGAGACGAAAAGTGGGTTCTCTATGTTAATCACACACGCAAGCGCCAGTGGCTGGGATGTAAAGAACAGGGAAAACCAACGTCAAAAGGTGATCTTCATCCTCGCAAGGTAATGCTTTCTGTCTGGTGGGATATACATGGAGTAATAAGCTGGGAATTCCTTCCTACTAATACTACGATTACAGCAACAGTATATTGTGATCAACTCGAAAAACTGAAGCTTGACATCCATCGCAAACGTCCACAACACGACAGTATATTTTTCCTGCACGACAATGCCCGGCCGCATATTGCTAAGAGTACCAGGCTAAAACTATTGGAGCTTAATTGGGAAATAATACCCCACCCTCCATATTTGCCGGACTTAACACCAACTGATTTCAGCTTGTTCCGTTCACTTAGTAATAATTTACAGGAAAAAAGCTTTGACGATGAACCACACTTGAAACAATACATAGATGACTTCTTCAATTCAAAACCAACGAAGTTCTATACGGACGCCATTCTTTCTTTGCCAGATCGATGGCGAGTGGTAGTAGAAAACGACGGTGAATATATTATTAATGATTAACAATTATTCATTTAATAAATAAATACAAATAAAATATTTGTATGTCGCTCATTAATTATTAGCCAACCCAATATTTAACTGATCAGACAGCTGTGCTGCTGAGGAGTTTGTTGCGCCACTTCTTCTCCTCGGCTAAAGCACTAGGAAGTGGTGAAGGGCGGGCGTTTTGGGGGACTGTCTTATGTAATTTTGACGTTCGAAAAGTGCTGATTCTCAGCCTAGTTTGAATAAATGACTTTTGATTTTGAGTGTAACAAGTGACAATGGTAGCGGTTTCAATCGCACTAAACGAAGAAGAAAGAGGGTAGACCGTTTTGTCTGCTCGTAAACATCCACCCGCAATAAATTCGGTTTATCCGTGATCATGGCACTTGCAATAGTGCCGAAATATTGGAAACCCGATAAAAATAATATACATGGGAAATATCCCGTTTTAAGTTCTAATAATAATATTCTTATCTGTGCGTACAGTGACAACACAAAGTTGCAAAACTTCTAACTAAACTAGCAACGATTTTCTCGCTCAAGAGACGTACAAAACAGGGTCTATAATTTTTTTTTTTTATAACTTAACAATAAATTGTTTAAGAAAATAGACAATAATCGACCATTGCCCCCTTATCTCTGAAACTACTGAACGTAAAATTGAAAAAAAAAATACAGAAAATAGTTCTATACCTATATATTACAGGAAAACCTATAAGAAGTCTATGGTCTTAAAATAACATGGTAAATCTCTCAATATTGTGCAAACAACCTTATATTTGCAGTTGGAATGTATGAGAGAACATGGTTTTAAAGTACAGTGTTAAAGTTGTTCTTGAGATAAATGCATTCCAACTACGGAACCCTTCATTGTGCTTGGTCCGACATGCACTTGGCCAGTTTTTTCATTTTAATTATGCACCCGGTTTACTTTCATGTTACATGTACAGTTCCGAGCACTAATAGGTATACAAGGTGTAACTTAAATAACGCACAACCTCTTAAGGGGTCATTGCACTCATCATTATAACAACTTTTACTATGATTTATATTTTACTAACCAAACCTCAAATCGCGAAAAAAAATCTTCTGTTCCCTATATTTTGACGAGTTATGCGAACCTAAATGTAGGGAATAATAATATAATAATAGGATTTTATTTCGCGATTACAGGTTCAGGTCCCATAATCAAAAATGTTCATTATGATGAGTAAATTATAACTTGTATATATTATGTCGTAGGATGATTTGATAATTCGGATTTTCTCGAAAACCCTAGGGATATTGCGAAAACACGGATAATTAGACAATGGTGAAAACATTTCTGAATCTTACTGGAAAAAGATAGGATTTTTGCAAAAACACGAGTCGCGATAGTATTTAGCAACCCAAACTGTTATGAAGCCGACGTTACCTCGCAAGTTATTGTACAATCTTTATTCCACGAGAAAAACTCTTTTGAATTTTGCTAATATTTGTGCTCGTGACTGATGTTCATTTCGTTATAAAGAATGCTGGGTTTGTCTTTTTTTTTTCAAACTGCTGTTTTAAATAATTCGATAATAAGTAATCTTATCTTAAAGCGAAAGCTCCAGGTAGCACGCGAAATTCAAATTTTCTTACGTTTTTTGCAATTTGCTGGTTAGTATCAGGGCACCAAATCTGCTATTTTTTTTATAAATTCATCGTTCCAACACGATCCCATTGTCATTTAGCTAAAAGTTCTTAATCTGCTAAATTCATAATGGTCGATCATTGGTAGGTCAGTGGTGTCGTAATAGAAACGTGGTAGTGATCAAAGGAACTGTCAAAATTTTAGCAGATTACCGCATACGTCAGTATTTCATTTGTCATTATGTACGAAATTACCATTTTAAGTCATTTCTTTCAATGGAGTATCAGTTGTTGACCATTGGAAAGTCATAATGACGCCATTATATTAGTAGACTACAAAACTTGTCAAAATCAACAATTATGAAATAAATGATAGACCATTCTGACACTATTGTAATAGCAGACTTGAGGCCCTGTTCGTTAGTTGATCTAAATATGATTCACGACCGTAACAAATCTGTATTTATTTAATTATAATCATTAAAATCATGAATTCAACTCTCTAAATTCATATAATCCTAATGAATGACTATTTCATGAAATATTTTAGGATTCTGTACTAACTTAGGGAGTTGTATTACTGATTCTAATGATTATATTTTTGGAAATACATATACGTTACGGTCGCAAATCTTACTTTAATCAGCATACAACCTAATACTGACTTGCAAATTGCAAAAAACGTAAGAAAATTTGTATTTCGCGGGCTACCTGGAACTTTCGCCTCAAATGTCATTTTTACAAGGCGCAAGCCCGAAATGTGTGGCTCATCACTTTACCTAGCGCCTAAACATCCACAGTATTATTTATTAACATCAAGCATTTTCTTTTACCCGTTTGGTCGGAAGAGACATGTGTCACAAACATTCAGGCCAATATTTGCCGACTCACGACATGTCTCCACAACGACAAGGCTAATTTATTTGTCTTACGTCTACTGTCACTTGTTAAATGTCTGCGGCAGTCTGTGAGAATGTAACTGGCAGCGATGTTGTGAGTCTATTGTTACAAGTGTATTAAGGCATTGTTAGTGCGTGTAATATCTAGCAATGTGTTGTTTTTATGTGAGCTTGCCGCGGTCGGTTCGTGGTTAGGTGAACATCTATTACATATCGAGACCCCTCCGTGCCTCGCAAAGCACGTTAAGCCGTTGCGTTGGTCCCGGCTGTCATTCCTAGAAAGGGGTACCGTGTTACCGTATCTGGGTTGTGAAGGTCAGATAGGCAGTCGCTCTATGTAAAGTACTGGTACTCAGCTGCATCCGGTTAGACTGGAAGCCAAACCCAACATAGCCGTGACCTCCCAACATAGTGAAAGAGAGAGATGGTGGGAAAACTGAGTTCACTCATGAGTGAACTCAGTTTTCCCACCATGTTGTGAAGAACTTGTTTCACCCAAGATGTTACTCATTTTGAAATCACTTTTCTGAAAGAGAAAATGCTTGTTTGTTTTTGTTTGTCACACATTTTATCATAGCAAAATATAAATTAATGGTTATATGGATATAATTATTATATCCTGGGACATTATTCACACACGGTCATCTGATCCCAAACTAAGTAGAGCTTGTACTATGGAAACCAGACAACTGATAATCTAGTTTTTTGTTGTAAATATATACGTATATAGGTAATTACACCCAGACTCAGGACCAACAGACATGTTCATGCACACAAAATGTTTGTGCTGGATGGGAATCGAACCCACGACCTGTGGCACGATAGGTGGTATCTTAATCAACCACGCCTGTCGTAATGGAACAGGAGCAGAACACATTTTTTGCTAACAGACGAAATGCAATTTGTTTATAGAGAAATTCCCCTTCATTTACCATAGCTTGCCTGTAGGGTTGTCTGCAAAATAATTTTATACAAAGTGGAGACGACAATACCACATCAAATGTTGGTCTTTACCTATGAAATTGCCGATTTTTGATTCCGGCTTGGGTGAAGATCAATACCTTTCATTCTAAAATTCAAATAAATTTTATTATAGCATGACATTAAAAAAAAATCTGTTGTTCATTTGTTTTCCCGCCGTTCGATTTTTCTTTGATATCGATGTTTCTGTAACCATGGAAAAATTGAAATTGCGCGCTATTTTCGAATACGAGTTTCGCCGTGACACCAACGCAACACAGACAGCACGCAAAAGGAGGCGGTGAAAAACTCCTTTAAAGAATTTATCGATTCCCTTTCCCAGGATATCTATCTAGGATATCTATTGCCGCCGTGGGATCTGGAGGCGAAAGTCCTCGCGCACGTGTGGGAGTGGCGCGAGGAGGCGAAACGCCGGGGCGTAACTCCGCTGCCGCGAGAAATCACGGTACAGCGGACAGAGCTCCGGCGGGATCTCATGGCGACATGGAGAGTGCGACTGTCGCAGCCCAGCGCTGGGCACGCCACAATTGCGGCGATAAGTCCCCTCTTTGAGGAGTGGTTAGAGAGGCGCCACGGCGTCCTCACCTTCCGCCTGACGCAGGTCCTCACCGGACACGGTTGTTTCGGGAGGTTCCTGTTTCGCATAAGGCGGGAGGAAACGCCCGGGTGTCACCATTGTGTGGATCGCCCAGAGGACACGGTGGAGCATACAGTGGAGGTCTGCCCGGCTTGGGCAGAGCACCGCCGTGTTCTCACGGAGGCGATCGGCGGCGGCGATCTCTCGCGTCCGAGCCTGGTCCAGGCCATGGTGCGGAGCGAGAGTGCATGGGAGGCCGTCACCTCCTTCTGCGAAGCGGTAATGCTCGCGAAGGAGGAGGCGGAACGCGTGAGGGAGAGGCAGCCTCACGCCCTCAGTCGCCGCAGGAGACGCCCTGGGCGGCGGGAATTGATAGCCGATTCCTGGCCACCGTAGGCGCGGGCTTGCGGACGGTGAGTAGTGGGTAGCTCGCCGTCCGGTGAGGACCAGGCCCGGGTCGACGGCGCGTTGTGTTCCACGCGCGCCTCAAAGAGATGTCAGCAAAAGATGGGGTCCAATAGGGCCAATGCCGCTGGGGTCGCGGGTTGTTTGAAAAAGATACCGTGGCCCTGGCATAGGCAACTGAAGGAACACGGGTGGGTTTTAGTCAGTAAAAGTCTGACACGCCCTTCCGCTCCACCCAGAGCGGGAGAAGTTATTTGATGATTTCCCATCCACAAAAAAAAAAAAAAAAAAAAGGATATCTATAGCAGAGGCATTAACAAACACACACACAGTAGGTAATTATTTCTTTTAATTTTTTTTTATTTTTTTCTATGTAAATCGGCAATTTCATAGGTACCTAATATGTAATGACGTTTCCAGTCTGCTTACAATAATTCAACAAAGTAATAGGTTACCTATGAAGTTGCCGTTTTACAATACTGGCCATTTGAACACGTAATTTATATATGGCGGGCAATAAATTCTAAATTCAAATGAATTTTATTTTAAAAATTATGGAATTCAACATTAATTACGTGTACGGAGTGAACACTTCAAACGAACGCACGACTCGTTATTGGTTTGAACGCTTCCGACATGGAAATTTTGATCTAAAAAATGAACCCCATGGTCACCTGAAATCTAAAGTCAGCAACGACGAATTAAAGGCGATAGTAGAAGCTGACGATACTCAATCTATCAATTGAGTATCGTCAGCTTTCAACGTTAGCATCCAAATAATATTGGTCCATTTGAGTCAAATTGGAAAGGTAAAAAAACTTGATAACGTGACGCATGAATTGAACGATCCCCAACACGACGAACGCGTTGAGGTATGCTTTGCGTTGTTTAAAAGACAGAAACGAAGGGATTTTGAAATGCATTGTCACTTTTTGATAATCGTAAGCGGTTATCATGTTGGTTAGACCCTCAGCGCCTAGGCAATGCCCCAAACGAAAACTTACCCCTAAAAATGTCATGGTCATTGTTTGGTGGTCTAGTGCTGGTATAATTCATCACAGCTTCTAACCAAATGGCACCAGCATTACTGCGGATGTGTTCTGTGAGGAACTGGACACAATGATGGAGAAGCTCGCAAATCTCCGGACAGCCTTGGTTAATCGCTCGTCCCCGCTGCTCTTACACGTCAACGCTCGACCTCATATGGCACAACATGCCTTTGAAGAGTTTGTTGGTTCCCGTACACCTGACTTTTTCAAGAAGGGCATGGAAAAATTACCACTGCGCTGGCAGAGATGCATCGATAGCATGGGTGCATATTTTGATTGACAGAAATAAAAAATATAGATTTAAAAATGACTTTTTTGAATCGCGAAAAAAGTACATTTTGACGAATTATGAACATACATACATAACAGAACATAAATGTACTGAACAGCTGATTTTTTTTAAAAGTTGTTCATAATGATGAGTACATTGACCCCTTAAGAGGTTGTTGGTGTTTTACCAATAACCCTGTATACGTGTCGAATTGAGAACCTCCTCCTTTTTTTCGTCGGTTAAAAAAGATTTGAGTTTTAAATGGTCTGATAGTCTATGCAAATGGAGCTTTGTCGGTAAATGTCTGCGTGTTTTTGAATAGGTGCCATCGCAAGTAATCTCGACTACATTGATGCTAGATCACGTTCTTATCGATTTTAGTTTAATTGTGTGTATAGTATCTATGTCACAGGGACAGTATACATAATTGTCATAAACAGGTTAAGTATGTGAGTTTGTATGTAGGGGGTAATCTCCGGAACTACTGATCCGATTTCGAAAATTCTGTCAGTATTGGGAAGCTACACTATTGCCCAGGGTCATAGGATATATTATACGTTAAAAACAAGAAAGTAACGAGCAGAAGCTAGTTAGTATTAAAGTTCTCGTCGTGCCCTATAGTCATCATCTGCCTAGCCTATTCCCAACTATGTTGGTGTCGGCTTCCAGTATAATCGGTTGCAGCTGACCTCTACCCAGTTATTGGGTAATAAGATACTCTTTAGGTACTGGTTGTCAGATTTTCCGGCTTCTAACGACCCGTAATGACTGTCAAAGATCCACGAATGACAGCCGGGACCAACGGCTTAACGTGCTTTCCGAGACACGGAGGGGTCTTGGTATGTAAGGATAGTCACCCATCTACGGACCAAATGTGGCAAGTTTACCTTATCTTGATCGATCGACCCGTGCGGCTGTTATTACTTAGCCACAAGCCCCTATAAAAAGGGCCTAGTTGAGGTACTGGTTTTCTTTATAGTGTGTCATAGGCTGACTTAAGTATATCGACACATAATAAATAGCTACTGGGGCTCAGTCTCGACATAGATAGAGATCACTTTTTGACCAAATTCGTTCACAAAATCCTAGTGGGGACCCTAGACGGTCAAAATTGCATGGCAAGCATTAAAAAATCACATGCTTTTCAAGCAATTTTGACCGTCTTGATACCCCACGAGGGCTTTGCAACCCAATCCGGTCGTGGAGATTGAAGGCCCTGGGGCCTCAAAATAAAACCGATAGATATTGAATCCACTGATATTTAACTAAACCAAACCACTGATATTCAACTAAATGTGTGTTGTAAATTGTTTGCGAAGTTAACTTAGCTATCACCCGTAGCACTGGTTTATACAACGTGTTTCAGAAATTACCAACATTGTAATCGCGAAAAAATTATCAGCTGTCCCATACATACTCGACCCAAAAGGGACAGTAGCTACAATATTATGAGAATAATAATATTAGTTTTGGCGACAATATTATGAGAAAGTTATTCAGTTTAATGATATGTACCACACCAGTCACCACGCTATATGACCACGCATTTCTGATACACGTATGTATGCAAATGTGGATTGCAAGGTGTAAGGAATGAAGTGAACACTGATAAGAAGACAGATAAAGATGTTTGCAAGGAAAGATATATTAAATGAGGACAGTAAAAGGGTTAAAAAGGTAGGTATAGCTAGTCGGATCTTATGAAAATATACCATTGTTATTGTTATGCAAGGAATAATCTACCAGCTGCCGCCCACGCGTATATTTTTTCCAGTTTGATAACTTTATCGACTTGCGTGAGAGGATGGGGGGGGGGGGGTATCTTAGATGCTTCAGTAAGCTTAAGTCAATTACACTGTTGGTCCACACCGCACCACGTCAACGAGAAACTAGATTATTCTTCGGCGCCGTAATCAATCTCGTGACGTGGCGTTGGGCAAACGGCCTAAGCACAAAAGTTTAAATAATAAATCGACCGCTAGCCACTTCCCCAGCATTTCCCCACAGCACTATTCACACGAATGTTAGCCACCACGATTTTCCAGCGCCGAAAACTGTGTCACTGGGACACAGTTTTCGGCGCTGGAAAATCCGTATTACTCCGTAGTAATCCGTATTACCGTAAAAATGGCGCTTTTAAAAATCAAGTTTACAAAAATCTGTTCGTTTGCATATTTTAGTAACACGAATTTATGTTAAAAAACGGAGAGGTGTCGCACTTTCTAGCTGTATATAAATCAAGGGGAGCGCGGCTTCGCAAATTGCGCCAGGAAATATACGGCAGCTTTTAAAACTACAGAATCATACTGGCTGGCTATAATGTATGCTACTTTTAACACACACTGTAATCGTATAAATGTCTAGTTTTCGTATATTTGTAGCGCGTATTACTTTTATCGCGAATGTATACTTACTTTTCTTCTCATGCATAGGTATTTTGAATGTGCTTGAATAGTTTTATTAGTTTTCAGCTCGGCCACTTGGTGAGTCGAGCTTTGTTTTGGTAGGCTGATAATATTTTCACGCTAGTTAATCTATAACCAGGAATTTTACTAGGTACAGTCAGCAACAAAAGTCGATTAACACTTTAGTTTTCTGAATCTTAATTTTTAACCGACTTCCAAAAGGAGGAGGTTCTCAATTCGTCTGTATGTTTTTTTTTTTTTTGTATGTTTGTTACGCGATTACTCAAAGACGGATGGACCGATTTGGAATATTCTTTTTTTGTTTGAAAGGGTATACTTCCGAGGTGGTCCCATATAAATTTTATTAACTTTGCTCGAGGAGTTTTTGAGTTAGCTTCCATAATGCGAATATTTCCCCCTTATTTTATATGGATGTTGTGATGGTGTTTTAATAACTTCCTATCACTGTTATTTACATGGCTATATCTACAATTATTGTGCTCAATTATGTATTCGAATTTGTGTGGGGTAGGTTCCACAACTAAAAAGTGAAAAATAAAAACTTTTTAGCAAAAATAAAACCGACTTCTAAAACAAAACACTACAAAGTGAAAATAACTTTAATTTCGGAAGTCAGTGGCAAAACCGAAAATACAAAACCAAAGACACCGACTTCCGAAATTAAAGTTATTTTCACTTTGTAGTGTTTTGTTTTAGAAGTCGGTTTTATTTTTTGCTAAAAAGTTTTTGAGCAAAATGCTTTAATGAATCGGAACAGAGATAATTTTTTTAAAAATAGCTCGTAGCCGTTACCTACATGAAATGCTAAAAAACAGATTATAGAATCGTTTTGTGTCAATTTATATTATGTGTAAAAGTAACAGTGTTAATCGACTTTTGTTGCTGACCGTACTTATGTAAATATACAAAACTGGTTAAGAGTTGGGCTCGCGCACCGAGGGTTCCGTACCATCATATATTTAAAAAAAGTGTGCTATTTAGAGACAACGTTTTATTTTTCCTGTAATCTTTACATAAACTTCTAACACGAATAATTTCAGATTATTCTCTATGCAAACTTCGGAGATAGGGGGGATGAAAACTATGCGGCCTAAAAAAAATAAAAAGTATTTGAGAATGTGCAAACAGCGCTCTTCATATGCCCTAGTAGCCCTACTTCGAATTTAAGCCCCCTTTCAGCCTCTGTTGCAAAAAAAATCTGTATTTTTATTTCTTTCTTATTTGCAAAATAGTTGGGCAAACGTCATCTAAAACTATTCCAAAATTCAAGTTGATTAGTAGTTCTTGAGATATCCAGCTGTGACAGAGAGACAAACAGACAGACTGAATCGCACCACAAGTTTTCCTTTTTACCATTTTAATACGGAACCCTAAAAAGGTATAACATTATTTTTTCTTTCTGTTACAGTTTTTTGGGCTTCATCGCATGATGTAATTAACAATCAAAAAAGAGATTCAGAGCATGCCAACCAGGAAAGATACTAACTATTTCGGTAAGTAAAAATATAGGGTGTTTGGTAGATGGGTGCAAAGCCTGAAGGGGGTGATAGCTTAGAACATTTAGAACTTATTAAGCTAAACTTGTCTTAGACGAAGTCTGTTCCTTGTATTTTTTTTAAACTCTGAGGTTTTTAACAATAATACCCATTTTTTTCAATTACTTGTTAATAGTGTCCAGTAAAAGCTGTTATGTTATTATTTTTTATTTATGTAATGTATGATTACTCAAACAAAATAATCCCCAAGCATCTGTGTTATCAGAGAAACATTCTACGCCATATTCAAATTTAAGAAACTTTTAAAAATCAAGAACATGTTTTGTTTATGGCACAATAAAAAAATAAAAAAAAATAGCCTCAGTCGTTCAAACCATTTTAAAAACATGCTTGGTTATTGCCCTTTCTTTTGAGGTACTATTTACGCAGATATCTCATTAGCTCTTGGAATTAGGATGTACAGACGCCAGCACTTCAAGTTACTACAATCTGTCAGAAAAAACATCAGAGTTTAAAAAAAAAAAATACAAGGAGCAGACTTCGTCTAAGACAAGTTTAGCTTAATAAGTTCTAATATGGTCTAAGATATCACCCCCTTTAGGCTTTGCACCCATCTACCAAACACCCTGTATAATCCCTTACCCTACAATGCAGTGACGGCACCTCCCAATAAAGAACAA
This sequence comes from Dicycla oo, assembly GCA_948252095.1. Lineage (NCBI taxonomy): Eukaryota > Metazoa > Arthropoda > Insecta > Lepidoptera > Noctuidae > Dicycla > Dicycla oo. The sequence goes on from OX411718.1 coordinate 26,768,427, forward strand.
ACTAAACTTATCAACTCACTGACACGAGGAACTAAAGCTACTCAAATAAAGATGCTTAGCCTTTTCCAAACTATGTTATAACCGGATGCAGCTGAATAAAAGGGTTTACATGGAGCGACTGCTTATCTGACCTCCACAACCCAGTCACTGGGTAGCACGATACCCCTTGGTAAGACTGGTTGTCAGACTTTTGGACTTCTGACGACCCGTAATGACTGTTCAAGATCTACGAATGACAGCCGGGACAAACGGCTTATCGTGCTTTCCGAGGCACGGAAAGCTACTAAGGCGAAATGATGATATATCAAAGGGGCTTGTGCATATTGAGAGCACGGCCGTAAATTCGGCCTGGCCTAGCTGCCTAGCTGTGACGTCAGAGTGAAATCGTGCGACTCACCAGTTACGGAACTCAATATTTTTAGGATGCTTTACGGTTGACTTCGTTATTTTTCGTACCATTTAAAGTGAGATACTGGGGTTTTAGAGAGCTCTCTATGTTATCCTATGATAGGATATTTTTCTGAGGAAACGAAATATACAAACCTCGTGATTTGATTCAGAAAGGAGTTTTAATAAACTGTCTGGTGGTATTGACTTGGATATATTCAATACCGGTGTTTCACGGCTTAAACATTTATCGGTGAAAAGCTTCTTTATGACGGAGTAATTCATTACTTACGTCTAAATGATTTTTAGTTTGTGTTGGTTGATCGTGTACTATTTGTTTCCCAATTTATATTATAGGTATTTTGTAGCGACCTTTTTCTTTTTCTCATCAGTGTTTATCAGTGGAAACTTGTAAATGGCCTTCAGTTTCATATTGTTTTTAAGGACATTTTGTACGTTAGCTGTAAAATAAATGTTTCCGTCTCTATCTTGCACTCGTAGATTGACAGCAGTGCGCCTATATATGAGCTAAGTAACGTAATAATACAGAATCAAATTGAGTTAGCTAGCGGAACTCCACAGACGTGATGGGTAGCGATATCTAAACATGCTGAAACAAAAAGAAAATTATTTTTTCATGATATAATATATATATTTTTTTTTTTGGGTACAACGGCCGCTTGTAGTTTAGTTACTAGTATGAGTTGAGAGATTTTTTTTTTTTGTGTTTACCATCACAATACCCATCACGTGTGCGGAGTTTCGCTGACTAATTTAATTTGGCTGTGTCTAGTAGATCTCGGCTTGCGGCCACTTCTTGACATTCCATTCGCATCAACAAACTACCAACAGAATGCCTTCTACTTACGTAGCGCAGCAAGCTTTAATAATCTTCCCTTACACTTAGATGTTGATCTATTTAGAACCAGCCCTAACACATTAAGACGGACTATAAATAAGGAATACTTTGTTACAGACCGCAATGAGTAGCATTACTATGATTAATTAACATGTAACACAATTTGTATATTTTCTTTTTTACCGTTTTTATTATAATTAATAAACTGTCACGATTATTAGATAACTAGCGGTTTCCCACGGCCTCGCCTGAGTGGATGTCAATACTTGAAATCGGGTTTTGACACAATTTCATGGGTTTTATTTTTTTTTGCGCGGAACCCTAATTCTTTTTTAAAATAAAAGTAGCCTATGTTACTCCTTATAACATCAGCTAACTGCCAGTGAAAGTCTCGTCAAAATCGGTCCAGCCGTTTCGGAGATTAGCCGGAACAAACAAACAGACAGACAGATAAAATTTAAAAAAAAAATGCATTTTCTTTTTTTTAATTTTATCTGCATATCTACTTTAATATGCATTTAGTACAAAGTTGTTATTACAAACGACACTTCAATTTTATTTAGGTATTTGTATAGATATAACCTTCATAAATTCGAAGATGTACAGACGCCAGCACATCAAGCTACTACAATCTGTCAAATTTCTTTAATAGATTTTCAACTTTATCGCTTCATAAGCTTTCTTATTCTTTCTTATCATAACCTTCATAAATTCGAAGATGTTGTGTTGATGTTTTGTTTTAAAGAAGAGTTTGATAAGCTATGTATATAAGTTTGTATGTTTCTTTCCTTTTCTTAATTTTAGTTGTTAATTTGTGGAAGAATGGCAATTGTAAGTTCTATTGTACATAACTTAAAGTTTTCTGAAGAATAAATAAATAAATTAAAGCAATTTATATATGCATGCTAGATTCACGTCTAGTAGCTGTCAATCAGACCTATTGTGTTGTAACCACTTTATTGGATTATTGTTATTGTACACATTTCGCACCTTTTATCAAAAACCGAAATAACTCAAAATTTCTATTTTGGGGGAAAACGCATTAAAAGTTAGACATTGTCTACCTTAATGGCTTCAATTTATCACAAAAAAAAGAAATCTTTGTCATTTTCATCGTTATCGAGTCGGCTGTTGGACTGAACGAATCTCCGTGCGAAATTAATTCAGTTTATAGTAAAAACTCGAAATATGTAAGTTTTGAGTTATTTCGGTTTTTGATTAAAGGTGCGATTTGTATTTACAAAACTGATGTACAGACGCCAGCACATCAAGCTACTACATTCTCTCAAATTTCTTTAATAGACTTTCAACTTTATCGCTAAAGCAAGTTCAAGGTTGATTGGGAAAATTTGACAGATTCGGGTAGCTAGACCTGCTGGCGTTTGTACATCAGTTTTGTGAATTATATATAAAAGAAAAAATGTTGTCGGTATCAACTTAACTTTGACTTAACTTAACTTTAACTTTGACTGGCCTGTTGGTCTAGTGGTTAGTGGCCCTGACTGCTATGCCGGAGGTCGTGGGTTCGATTCCCACCCAGGACAAATGTTTGTGTGATGAGCATGATCATTTGTTCTGTGTCTGGGTGTAATTTATCTATATATGTATGTATTTAGAAATATATAAGTATGTTTATCAGTTGTCTAGTACTCATAACACAAGCTCTGCTTAGCTTGAGGCTAGACGGCGTTGTGAGATAGTTGTGGAATATTATTATTATTATTATTATTACTTAAATACGAAAATCAAATCTTTGTATTATCGGAGAAACAAACATCTATACACGGTAAAGACTATTCTTGCTTGCAGCGCTCGGCCGATATAGTAACACTTACTAACAGATACCAACGTGTGCACGGGATTTTGTTTTCAAATTGGTCAGATGTAAGTTTCCTCGATAATACATGACCTTACTCATTTCCTCTACAAGAGTACCTAAGTAACTACGATGGCTCCTTTAATCATCCATTCATGGCTGCCGCCATCTTGAACAAGCCAAAATCCTTTGGTCAATTAGCATGCATGAGGGTTCAAAAGAGTAATTGGGCGACCGACAGTATAATATTTCCCATGGGCCTTTTTTATGGGTGGTTAAACCATAGAGTTTCTGCTATAAACGCTGGCTTTTTATGGGTGGTTAAACCATAGAGTTTCTGCTATAAACGCTGGCTTTTTATGGGTGGTTAAACCATATAGTTTCTGTTATAAACGCTGGCTTTTTTATGGGTGGTTAAACCATAGGGTTTCTGTTATAAACGCTGGCTTTTTTATGGGTGGTTAAACCATAGGGTTTCTGTTATAAACTCTGGCTTTTTATGGGTGGTTATATGGGTGGTTAAACCATAGGGTTTCTATTATAAACGCTGGCTGTTTTATGGGTGGTTAAACCATCGGGTTTCTGCTATAAACGCTGGCTTTTTATAGGTGGTTAAACCATCGGGTTTCTGCTATAAACGCTGGCTTTTTATAGGTGGTTAAACCATAGAGTTTCTGCTATAAACGCTAGCTTTTTATGGGTGGTTAAACCATAGAGTTTCTGCTATAAACGCTGGCTTTTTATGGGTGGTTAAACCATATGGTTTCTGTTATAAACGCTGGCTTTTTTATGGGTGGTTAAAGCATAGGGTTTCTGTTATAAACGCTGGCTTTTTTATGGGTGGTTAAACCATAGGGTTTCTGTTATAAACTCTGGCTTTTTTATGGGTGGTTATATGGGTGGTTAAACCATAGGGTTTCTATTATAAACGCTGGCTGTTTTATGGGTGGTTAAACCATCGGGTTTCTGCTATAAACGCTGGCTTTTTATAGGTGGTTAAACCATAGAGTTTCTGCTATAAACGCTAGCTTTTTATGGGTGGTTAAACCATAGAGTTTCTGCTATAAACGCTGGCTTTTTATGGGTGGTTAAACCATATGGTTTCTGTTATAAACGCTGGCTTTTTTATGGGTGGTTAAACCATAGGGTTTCTGTTATAAACGCTGGCTTTATTATGGGTGGTTAAACCATAGGGTTTCTATTATAAACGCTGGCTTTTTTATGGGTGGTTAAACCATCGGGTCTCTGCTATAAACACTGGCTTTTTTTTGTGTAGTTTCACATCCATCAAACTAAATTACGGTTCAAGTTTGTTATCGATTTTTCACCAACATCCCGAAATTAGATTGAGTTGATATAAATTATAACATCACGCCAGTATTGTCTGAAGGGTTAGGCAGTGTACTTATAGTAAACCCACATTTCGCCAGTTATGTTTGTCCCATGTAATAGGGGGTTAGCCTATTGCCTTCAACCAGGCACAAATACTCCAGACTGCTACTGAGAAATTCCTGATGACAAACATTGCACTTTTGCCTGACCTGGGAATCGAACCCAGGACCTACATGATTAGCAGTAGCGCTACTAGACCAACGAGACAGACTTACAGTCGACTCAGTTTTCACACTGACCTAAAGCTGGCCTAGCGTTTCTTCAATACAATTAGAGACCAGCTTACACTGGTTTTGTTACCACTGACGTGCAGTCAATTGTACCACCTTATTAATTTCTCCATCATCAGATCAGCTTTATTACCATCCTCATCTATCTATAGTATTAATTAACTACGTTGGGGTTGGCTTCCAGTCTAACCGGATGCAGCTGAATACCAGTATTTCAGAAGGAGCGACTGCCTATCTGAGCTCCACATCTAAGTCAAGTACTGGGGAACACGATGCCCCTTGATAAGGCTGGTTGTTGGACTTTCAGGCTTCTGACTACCCGTAACGACTGTCAAAGGTCTACAAAAGACAGCCGGAATCAATGGCTTAACGTGGCTTCCGTGGCACGGAGGGATCTCATTACGTAATCCATCCACGAACCGACCTCGACGAACGAACCCGTTCGTTTCATGAGTGTGAAACTTAATAATATCCTTCCAAAAGTACTGTCTAAAACATAGTAAACCAAAGATCCATAAGAAATCAAACAACCCTCATTTACTACCTATAATAAAGATGACATAAAAAAAAAACATCTCTCTACTTAATTAAATATTATTTCACGATACACCTTCACTTTTAATAGACTACCATAGAACGGTCATGATCGCACGTTTAGACCAGCGAGGAACCTTTCATTGTCATTTATGACGTCGTAAAAGCTATCGGCAACAAAAAGGTGTGGCGTATTTAATGTCCTTATTATATGGATGCTAATAAATATACGAAATTGGCAAGTTTGTTGATGTTGTTTTGATGGTTAAAGTGAACGTGGCTTTTTTGTAGGTGAAATTGTTGTGTGTATTTTCGCAAAGTTAAAGGCACACGACCTCTCTAAATGCTGCTAAGTGACAGCGCAAATTGTGCGTCTGGTCGCTGTGTCTATGCGCTGCAACATGACGCAACGTTGTTGTTTGCATCAGTCTCTTGTCGCTGTGACTAGTCAATACGAAAGCCGTCGTGCAGGAAGCGATCATTTTCTTTGAGTATTTGACGCGCTTCGACGTCTGATTCGAAAACATCGACATCGAACGTATCCATGTTCTCTCGCAATACAAAAAACCGGTCAAGAGCGAGTCGGACTTGCACACCGATTGTTCCGTACCATCATATATATAAAAAAAGTGTGCTATTTAGAGACATCGTATTCTTTTTCCTGTAATATTTACATGAACTTATATCACACAGAATAAAGATTTTCCTTTATGCAAACTTCGGAAATAAGGGAGGGGGGGGGGGGGGATGGAAAATCAAAAATCCTACAAAAAAAGAAAAAAAATGTTTGAGAATGTGCAAACAGCGCTCTTTCATATTATACCCCACATGCCCTAGTAGCCCCATGTCACCCCCCTTACAGTACCTGTTGCAAAAAAAAGAAATCTTTCTTATTTGCAAAATAATTGGGCAAACGTCATCTAAAACTATTCCAAAATTCAAGTTGATAGCATTAGTAGTTCTTGAGATATTTAGCTGTGACAGACAGACAGACTGAGTCGCACCATAAGGGTTCCTTTTTACCATTTTGGTACTGAACCCTAAAAACACACACTTTCCTCAGCGCTCACAGCAAAACTGACGCTTGCTTGTCGCATGCAACTGTCGTCAGGTGTGCGCATGCACTGTGCGTTCAGTCGCAGCGACAAGTAGCGAGACGTGCGACTCCCATAGCCTGTCGCTGCGACTTTGCAACTCGACGCCACGTGTGCGGCGCTTTGAACCAAATATATGAAAATCGTCGGCCGCAGTCTATCGTTGCGTCTAGTCGTCGAGCTGTCGCATCAACTTGAGTGATTCATGTAACAACTAGTGACAATACATAAGAAGAAGATGTATCACTCAAGCAATTGGTGAGCACTAACTAGTGATCTCGTGTATGTACAACCGCGGACACAAATGTCCGCGATGGTTCCTACATCTGACTTGTACGTGTACCTACCTGATTTTGCTGATACACTCATAATGAAAGGGGTCGGTGGGCAAACGAACTTTTTGAACATTTTAATAACCAGCAGCTTTTGGACTTTCATTTTGGGCAGAGAGTGTTCGTTTTTATTCAAACTTTATTGGGTTTATTGAATAAAAAATATAGAGAACGGAATACAAACTCGGACTATTACATCATCATCTCATCTGCCTAGCCTTTGTCCAACTATATTGGGGTCAGCTTCCAGTCTAACCGGATGCAGCTGAATACCAGTATTTTACATGGAGCGACTGCCTTAGTTACTGGGTAACCCGGTACCCCTTGGTCAGACTGGTTGTCAGACTTTCGGGCTTCTACAACAGTCAAAGATCCAAGAATGACAGCGGGGACCAACGGCTTAACGTGCTTTCTGAGGCACGGGGGTCTTGGTATGTAAAGTTGGTCACCCATCCACGGATCGACCGCGGCAAGCGTAGCTTAACGTGATCGATCGACCCGTGCGGCTTTTATAACTCAGACCCACCCCCTCGACTACTGTTACTTATACAATTTATACATAATTATATATATATATAATACCAACTGTTTACATTTCATCATAAAATATTTTATACCTGATGTGATAAAAAAAAAATTCAGCAATATTATATTTACGTATTCTGCGAACCTACACTGTCTATAAAAATCTAGTAAATCGAACTTAGCTTTTATAGGCTGACGCATGATGTCCAATAGAAAATTTCCTTTCGCACAACGAGATAGTTACTTAATACAAACCGCATTTTATAGCTAGGAAAACAAGCACGCATACTAAAAACGTGTCCATAAGTTGCGAAAAAAATCCATACAGCTAAGCGAATCTTCTCAGTAAAGAAAAAAAAAACTTCACGGGAAACTGTTAGTAGTTTTCCACACAAAGACGACAAAATAGAAAAAAAAACTTAAGTAAGTATTTTTATCTGTATTATTTTCCCGCCACACTGAGCTGTCAGATACAATACACGTCAAACCATAGACACGACCCAGATGTGCACTCCTTGTTATTCCATAGATAATAAATATCATATTGTGTTACTGTGACAATTTTATAGCATTCTGTCTATGATTGTATACCTTTAAGAACGGACAGGCGCATTTCAGGCTAGGCAATAACATTTTTGTCTCTTTAGATCTGTCAAAAGAGAGTTATTCTACTACGAGTATTTCATTTCACGAGAATTTCATGGGGGCAGCTCCAGCTGGCGCGCAAAATTCATTTTTTTTTTAAATGTTTTTTGCAATTTGCAAGTCAGTATTAGGTTATATTATATGTTGATTAAAGTATGATTCGCGACCGTAACATTACGTATTTAGAAAATTATAATAATTCTAATGATTCTAATCATACCAACTCTTTAAGCAAGTATAATCCTAAATGTCAAGAAATAGTCATTCATTAGGATTTCATGAACTTAGAGAGTTGTATTGATGATTTTAATGATAAATACAAATATACCCTCATCGCTCAAAACTGTGTTTTGTTTCTTGTGTTTAAGTCGCCTTCCTCTGATTTGTATATTTTGTACTTGTTACGCTAAAACTATGTATTTTAAGTCGAATTATTATTGTAATATTAGTTTTAAGATACTCGTTTGTTTTTGTTTTTTATCTACGCTTACTCTCAGATAACTTTGTTTTAAACCTATTTATGTTTTCTCTTATAAGTGAATTTGTAATTCTTTTGAGAATTATTTCTCAAAAGAATTACAAATTCACTTTATCTTAACCATAAATATATCTTTAACCATAAATATTTTACCGTCGCGAATCATACTCTGATCAACATACAACCTGATACTGAGCTGCAAATTGCAAAAATCGCTAGAAAATTGGTGTTTCGCGGGCTACCTTAGCACTTCCCCTTAAAGTATTTTATACTTTTCATAGTTTAATTTGGACCTACCTACACTACATTGAAGTATTTTTTTCAGAACTAAAATACTGTGTACACCTAACGATTTTTGACAATTTCAAATAACTAGAAATACCACAGAATTGTTATCTTTCATTTCATATTTCATAGCGAAAATATGAGCGTGGGTATCTAATCAGTGATTAGATATCCAAACTCATATTTTCGCTGGGTGATTAGTAATCACCCATTTGAACTGTCTTTTGTCCAAAATAATCCATTGCTTAGTAAAATTGTTGAAATTGCACTAAACTCTCAATATAGAGAGGATCATCACAGATTTATCGTGCGGTCTGTCACAGCTTAGTAGCTTGGAAACAATATCTATTGTATCGGATGACATGGGTAAACGAGGGACATACCTACTACATTCCATAGACATTCATGCTTACAGATAACAAATAAAAGATTTTTTTTTTAATAGAAAGAAACGTAGACACTGTACAGTAAATACTCACCTTCATACACGTTAATGGGACTAAATGGGATGAAGCGTGGTCACTGTCGGACTGCAAAGACAAGAAAGAGAAGCGCGATAACTCAACGCTATGGTAATTTATCGCAAAATATGAAGCAATTACCTATTTACAAACAAATCTATTGATTGGACTAAAAATATGTTGCGTGTAGAATAACCTGACGAAAAATCAGAAAGATTGCATGTATATTAGTATCTTTTTACCTGTTGAACGTTGATTGCACACCATGTGTGCATAAGAAGAAATCTTTAATAATATGTTTATAAATGTATATCATATATAAACAAGGTCTATTTATTCATACACGAAATCTCATAATGGGTCATTGTACTCATCATTATGAACAACTTTTACTATGGGACCAAACCTGAAATCGCGAAAAATTAATCAACTGTTCCCTACATTTATGTACGCCTAACCCGTCAAAGTACGGAACAGCAGATTTTTTTCGTGATTTCAGGTTTGGTCCCATAGTAAATTTTGTTCATAATGATGAGTACAATGACTCCTTAAGAGATTTCGTGTATGAATAGATATACCTTATATAAACGTGAAAAAAAACATAATCCAATGGCGACCGCGAGCTTACAGTAGTTGTGAACCTATGGTGTTCTGTTGACATTCGAGCACACATTGACATGAACCTATGTGGTTCGTTTCGTTTAATAGCGTACAGTTAAGTGGTTAATCGTAAAAAGAAAATTTTAGAGGTATCTTCGTGATTTTTTCCTATCATATCAAATTAGTTGTAGGTACTATGTTTTCAACACACTACACAGAGTATACCTATTACTAGCACACACTTTCTAACTAGCATTTACGTATACAGGGTGTGTCGTAAATAGTGGTCCAGAGTAAAGGAGTCGATACACTGTATTCTTATGTTTCCCATACCGAAATTTTGACCATTTTCAGTTAAGGGTCTCCGAAAAGAAAAAAATGTTGTTTTTTTTTTTAATTTCTGTACCTTGCTTCACGAATTTGGCTGTATTTTCAACAAATATCAATATTTTTTATTCGATTTTTTTTTTTAATTTTTTTAATAATTTTTTTACTCTTGAATATGTGTATTATCATATCCAAACCCTTTTTTATATTTTAAAGTTAAAGGTATTTTAAAGGTAGGCCTGCGTGCAAACCCACTTGTATTGATTGTCGATTGTCGAGAGTCGACTTGATTCTTTGTCGTAATTGTTCAACTGAAGTGATTTAGACTTTATAAACATGTTCTTTCAGACACCCCCAGTATAAAAAATTAAGGGTGTAATAAACGATTGAATATTGATTATTTTAATAAATGGTTAATTTGAAAAAAATGTTTTATTTTAAAAAGCCAATCAAAGAACTTACAATAAAAACTTATTGGTTTAATCCTTAACAGTTTGCAATACTAGTAAGTTAACAAAAAAAAAATGTTTTGAGCCAATTTAGCTGTCTTTCGTTTTGAATGCTAATAACTTTTTTTTTTCTGAAATTTCACCACTTAATATTTTACCATTTAGTAATTTGCATTTAATGAGGTATTTTTAAAAGTGCCCATTAGCACTAACAGTGCAGTACATTTTTTTTACACAATATGCCCCTTTTTTTTTTTTTTGGGTGGGAAGTCATCAAATAACTTCTCCCGCTCTGGGTGGAGCGGGAGGGCGTGTCAGACTTCTACTGACTAAAACCTACCCGTGTTCCTTCATTTGCCTGTGCCAGGGCCACGGTAACTCTTTCAAACAACCCGCAACCCTGGCGGGCATCGGCCTTAGCGGACCCCTTCAGCTAGTGCTGACATCTCTTTGAGGCGCGCGTGGAACACAACGCGCCGTCGACCCGGGCCTGGTCCTTACCGGACGGCGAGCTACTCATTGCTCGCCATCCGCAAGCCCGCGCCTACGGTGGCCGGGAATCGGCTATTGATTCCCGACGCCCAGGGCGTCTCCTGCGGCGACTAGGGGCGTGAGGGCGCAAAGATTGCCTCTCCCTCACGCGTTCAGCCTCCTCCTTCGCGAGCATTACTGCTTCGCAGAAGGAGGTGACGGCTTCCCATGCACTCTCGCTCCGTACCATGGCCTGTACCAGGGCCGGACGCGAGAGATCGCCGCCGCCGATCGCCTCCGCGAGGACGCGGCGGTGCTCTGCCCAAGCCGGGCAGACCTCCACCGTATGCTCCACCGTGTCCTCCGGGCGATCCACACAGTGGTAACAGCTGGGCGTTTCCTCCCGCCTTATCCGGAACAGGAACCTCCCGAAGCAATCGTGTCCGGTGAGGACCTGCTTCAGGCGGAAGGTGAGGATGCCGTGACGCCTCTCCAACCACTCCTCAAAGAGGGAACTTATCGCCGCAATTGTGGCGTGCCCAGCACTGGGTTGCGACAGTCGCACTCTCCATGTCGCCATGAGATCCCGCCGGAGCTCTGTCCGCTGTGCCATGATTTCTCGCGGCAGCGGAGTTACGCCCCGGCGTTTTGCCTCCTCGCGCCACTCCCATGTGTATGCGAGGCCTTTTGCCTCCAGATCCCATGGCGGCAATTTGGCAAGGAGGCTCGCCGCCTCACCAGAGACCGTGCGGTATCCCCGAACTAGCCGGATGGCCATGACCCTTTGGGACGTGTTCAACCGGCGGGTTGGTCGCCGCCCCAAAGAACGCGCCCACACTGGTGCCCCGTAAAGGGCCATGGACCGCACGACCCCCGCGTAGAGCCTCCGGCAGGAGGCGTTTGGACCCCCTAGATTGGGCAGGAGCCGCTTCAAGGCAGCCCCGGCCCGCTCCAGTCTGGGAGCCAAACGTCCACGGAAGTTCCACCGGCTGTCGAGGACGAGTCCCAGGTACTTCATCGTCGGCTCGACGCCGATGCGAACCCCTCCTACCGTTATTTGGGAACCCGACGGTGGCGCGTTCCGAGGACCATGAAAACACATTACCTCGGACTTGTGCAGGGCCACCTCGAGTCCCAATCGCCGGATCCTCTCGACGATTATCGCAACCCCATGTGTCGCTAGCTCGGCCGCCGCTTGGTGTGACCTCCCCTGCGCCAGGACCAGCGTGTCGTCAGCGTAGCATACCACGCTGACGCCGCTAGGGAGGTCAGCGCGCAGCACCCAGTCGTACCCGATATCCCACAGATGTGGCCCTAGGACCGATCCTTGTGGGACACCGCACGACATCTCTCGCCGGTTCCACTCTCCCTGATGACCGGGGTAGATGACGGCCCTGCCCGTCAAATAGGCCTCGACCACGCGACAGAGGTAGGTCGGCATCCGGTGATACCGGAGTGCCTCCCTAATGCAACTCCAAGGCAGGGTATTGAAGGCATTGGCGATATCTAGAGACACCGCCAAGACGACCCCACCCCGGGCCACAGCATCCCCTGTTGTGAGGGCTCGCACGCACATGATGGCGTCCACCGTAGAGTGCACCCTGCGGAAACCAAACTGGCTCTCTGCCAAATCCGGCCCCACTCGCACCAGCCGCCCGACGAGGCGGTCTGCAATGACTCTTTCAAAGAGCTTGCCCACCTCGTCGAGCAGGACAATGGGCCGGTAAGCGGACGGAGAGTCCGCAGGGCGTCCCGGCTTTTTAATGAGAACCAGTTTCCCCGTCTTCCACCGAAGTGGGAACTGGCCTCTCTCCAAACATGCGCTTAGGAGCCCCCTTAGTCGAGGCTCGAGAGCCTCCAAGGCCAGAACCCAGGCTTTTCCAGGAAAGCCGTCGGGTCCTGGGGCGGTATTTTTGGCATTCATCCTACGTACCGCCACTCTCAGCTCTACCTCGGTCACACAATATGCCCCTAAAGTCATACAATTTGCTGGAGATGAGTATTGAAATTGGAAACAAATTCATTTCTTTAAGTACTTTTGACTTAAAATATAAAAAAGGGTTTGAATATGATAATACACATATTCAAGAGTAATAATAAAAAAAAAAACAGAATTAAAAACATTGATATTTGTTGAAATTACAGTCAAATTCGTACAGAAATAAAAAAAAACAACTTTTTTCTGGAGACCCTTAACTGAAAATGGTAAAATTTCGGTATAAGGGATATCGTATTACCCAGTAAACTGAGTTGTGGAGGTCAGATAGGCAGTCGTTCCATGTCAAATACTGGTATTCAGCTGCATCCGGTTAGACTGGAAGCCGAGCCCAACATATTTGGGAAAAGGCTAGGCAGATTGATTGATTGGTTAAAATTTTGGTATGTGATACATAAAATACAGTGTATCGACTCATTTACTCTGGACCACTATTTACGACACACGCTGTATCTCCTGAAGAATATCATATAATTTTTTTCCGATTTTGTATAAAACTTTCATTTAGTTACGTATAGGTCCTGTAGTCTCCTAAAAACATGACCTACACCTATTGGGATTCGTCGCAGTTAGAAAACAAAAACAGAGAGAGCAAATGCGTAGACGATTGTACTGGACTTTTTTTTAGTCAGGAACATACACACGGTGCCCATAATTAAGTATGCATCCACTCGACCATTTGGTTCGGGTGGATGGATACTTCATTATGAGCACCATGCGTACTTTGATCTGATTTCCTTTGTACTTCAAACAAATCGGACAGGACGTACAAAAATGCGAGTGGCTACAGTTGGTTCATTGTAATGGAAAATCAGATCAAATATTAAAATACTATTTTTACATACGAAACGAGAATAAAACTTAATACCATCTTTCAATAATATGTCCCACGTTTACCCAGTCACCCTGTATATTAAATTCCAATTCAAAACACTGTGGAATTTTAGGCAATTTAATGCGTTCAGTATTAGTGGTTTTAATATTCTGTGCAATTAGCACGGTGCCGCTGTGCAAGCTTTGAAATATTTTGTGTGGCGAAATTGATTATGCTGTTATTGCATATTTAATAATTTGATAGATAATTACCAAAGGCTTGATTAGAATTTGATTACACACTCATGTTTTAAGTGTATTTCACTAGATTATCGAATTCTGCCCACGACTTCGGCCGCGATTTTTAACATAAACATATCCTATAGCACTTTCTAAAACATATCTGTAGCTTTCTGTCAATTTTTGAAATAAGATGAGGAGTTCCGAGGATTACCCTCTACAAACTAACAACCTCTTTATAATATAATAATAATATAATATAATATCCCGGGACATTATTCACACACGGTCATCTGATCCCAAACGTAGAGCTTGTACTATGGAAACCAGATAACTGATATACTACATACACTACTTTTTTTTGTAAATACATACTTATATACATAATTACATCCAGACTTACTTATATAAATATTATTTCATACAGAAGCCATTCCCATTTTGCATTTTCCGTGATGCAGAATTATAGACTATTAAAAACATTTTTTTAGCTCCAAGCTTAGACAAGACCGCAACACAAACCGATTAAAAAAACTAGTGCCGACGGCGTACAGATTAAAAAAGAAAATTCCTTCCACAACTTAATTAATTCAACAAACTCCAAAGCAAAATTAATCCAATATCTATAAGAATTTAATTAGAAAACAGCGAGGTCTGTAGTTAATTGCAGTTTTATATCACAAGTGCTACAAAAGTCGTTTTGAACTTGTTTCACTGGAAGCGTCGGCGGCTGAACCTAAGCGGGAAACTTTAACTGGATCATTACCCCTTCCATTCTAGAAACTATTCTAATTCCGTGACCGTAATCGAGATTAGATTATCGATGTTATTATTGTCGGCTGAAATAACCGTAAATTGCGGTTTTAAGTGGTGGAAGGGAGGAACTGTTATAGTTAATTCACAAGGGGGCAAAGTGAAGTCGTGTTTATGTAACGTGGATCTTAAGTTTTTTTATTGAAACTTATATGTGATTGTTTAAAATTGTTTATTCTATAAATAGATATCGGAATTACTTTTATACGTCATATTAAAAAAAAAAAAAAAAAAACAAAAAGCTAAATGGAGGCGACATTTCCTACTTTTTTTGCCAAAAATGCATCCGCTTTTTAAACAAAATATTACAAAAATCGCGGCGGGATAAAATCGCGTGCTGCGCTTTTAATGGAACTAATAGAAAGCGGTACATTTGGTCGAACGGCCGCGGTTTTTTATCAGGCGGTGTTGGATTTTCAACGCTTGGCGTTGAGCATTGACTGAATGCGACATACGAAGTTCTGTAGTTGTGTTCCCACAGAGGCAAAAAAATGTTCGCGTTGGTCGGTACGGTGGCGGCGCGCCGTATAAACCAACGCGCGAGATTTTTCGCGTCCATGGGAAAACAAGTACAGAACTTCGTATGTCGTATTCATTCAACGCTCAACGCCGAGCGTTGAAAAATGAAAATCAAACAGCACGCGATAAAAAATCGCAGCGGGAAAATTTGCGGCCGTGCGAACAGATCTACCTACCGCTTTCTGTTTGTTCTATTCCAAGCGCGTCACATGATTTTATTCCGCCGCGATTTTTTACGTCCGTGGGATTACTCTTTATTTTAATGTACAGTGGCTGTCAATTGATAAAAAGAAAATATTTTACTTTTCTCAATAAAGTTTTCCAATAACATACCTAGAGGACTATCTCATACAATCAACTCCTTTCTCACATCAATTTATTCAAATTCAGGTAAACACTGAACTCCTCAAAACACAGTCCTTATTATATTATATTTCCCTCCACATTCCAACTATCAGGGCCTCATTTTTCGCAAAACAGACAAAAACACGTTTACTTACGACTTGGCCTTGTTTTCGATATTTCAGTACAAAGGACGAGACTTTTTATTCAATTTGTCGCATCTTTGACACAAGTGTGACAAAGGTGGCTCTGACTTATTTTCTTCCTTTTTTCTAGGTAATGGTAGAAAGCTTTGTCGTTTTTACAATAGACTGGCAATAATAGGTTCGAAGGATATTTAGCCTAGGTATTTTTTTGTGAGACGCGTTCGAATTTGGAATATTGAATTTGGTTTTTGAATATTGTAGTTCTAAACGTCACACCGTGCGAAACTAAAAAAAAAAAAAATCGGCCAAGTGCGTATCGGACCATGCACAATGAAGGGTTCCGTATTTGGGATGAATTAATCCCAAGAACAAACTTATCATTGTAGATGAAAAACATGTTCTCCCATACATTCCAACTGCAAATGTAAGTTTGTATGCACACACTTCTTATAGGTTTTCCTGTAATCAAGGTTTAGAACTATTTTCTGTATTTTTTCAAAATTTTAGGCTCAGAAGTTTTGTCTATTTCCCTGGAATTAGGAATTCCCTGCTTATTACTCCATGTATATCCTACCAGACAAAGCATTACGATTAAAGATCACATTTTGACGTTGGTTTTCCCTGTTCTTTACATCCCAGCCACTGGCGCTTGCGTGTGTGATTAACATAGAGAACCCACTTTTCATCACCAGTGACAAGATGATCTAACCAATTAAATGTGAGGCGGAAAGATAAAAGTTGTACACAAATCTCAGCTCGGTAGGTCAGCTGATCTTTACTGAATTGATGGGGTACCCAAACACTATATTTGTAAGTCTTTCCCAAACCATGTAAATGATTTTCGCTGAACAGCCAAATCGCGTGTTCTTCTTCGAGGATCTTCTTCGATTAATAGTTTTAATTTATCGGTATCTATTTCCACGGGGCGCCCAGACCTTGGTTGATCGGTTAAAGAAAAATCGTTATTGCGGAACCGTTGGAACCAGTGCTTTGCTGTTGCTTTGACGTGTAGCTTCTGCAGCAGAATGCCCAGATTGAAACTCATATAATAAACGATGTCGTACGTGGGTTTTAATATCACTCATTTCTTTGTGAACTTTAACGCACTAACAGCCAAACTATCAATAACGCGCATGAGCGCGACTCGCTCTTTATATGCCCTCTGCTACAGAACGTTCTCGAACCTTTCCGAAAATTCTAGAAATTATAAACTAAAACGCTCATTACTTATTAGCCAACCCGATATAACGTCGAACAATATAAAATTCAATGCGGTACCTCATAAGTTAACTTCAATTTATTTTGTATCTATACTTTACTAGAGTTTAGCGTCTTACCCTAACTCTCCCACATCGGTGGGAGAATGTTTAGATGTTTACCTATAACGCTTGAGATGAATTACCTGTTTGACTAAGAGCCGGTTTTTTGTTTCAACCATTAGTTACTATGTTTAACAATTGGTTGAGTTAATTACGGATCAAATAACCAGCCCTAACTCTGAATTACGCCGAGTTCATGAACGCGCATATACTTGCGCGTTCCTTCCTAAAGATCAAACTTCTGTGAGCGAGAAAAATGAAAAATAAATAATTTTGAAGATTTGTAGTCTGTATTATTTTGTACATACAACAAGTGTTTCGTGTCCAAATAATCCTGCTATTTTACATAATTAGCACTTTGCGGGACGGTAAACGAGACACAATAGAAGTTTTATTGTTATTGCTGCTATAGCCGTAAAGCGTCCCTCAAAGTGTTAATAAATAATTAACTACTGATCAAATCTTCCCTGCAAAAGTCTACATATCGTGTCATTAAATAAGATGTTACATCAAAATCAGCTGCCCCCCACATTCATGTTCACATAACTCGTCAAAGTGTAGGGAGCAGCTGATTTTTTTTTCGCGATTTTAGGTTTGGTCCCATAGTAAAAGTTGTTTATTATCTTGAGAATCATGTGTTAAAAGGAACAACAGGGTTTGTATTACTCGTACATATTGTATATATGGATATTGAAGTTTAAATTAACAATAGTAAAAATATCAAATTACACCCTAAATCTATTCACAAACTAAAATATGGCGTCGAAAAATTCATCCGCATCGCTGTCGACTGGTAATGTATTACCTAATAAGATAAACAATTATTAAACATTATTATTTATTTCAATTCAAACATCGTAAAACACCAGGAAACACAAAAGTCACTGTAACACCAATCTTCAATCCAGTTCCCTTTATGGCGCAGATAAATGCCAATGGCCTTGAGTGGTTAGCTTGCGTGTTCTTTGCTGAGTTCACGCAACGCGTCGTACGTCCAACCAGTAATAGGACTCGCCCATCATGGAGCGCTGTCCCAAATTAGACGCAATATTAATTTATCATACAGAAAACAAAAGGTAACGGGTGTCCGGTGACAGATTTATGTTTTTAAAAGCAAATATCTCGTAAAGTTATAAACAATGTAGGAGGAGGGCGGTGTTATTCGACGCTCCGAGAGTGCGGATTGTCAGTCACATGCCGCAACGGTCAGGACAACACCGAGGGTACGCCATTGAGGCGTTTTTTAAGAGTGGTGATTCTTACGTGATAGCGCGTCGACAATTTGTTTACGTTACAATATTCGGCGTTTGAGTGACGCACCAATTATTAATTTGATACGGAGAGGTTCCACCAGACATATTATTTCGCTTTAAATACGACTCAGCTAGGGCCAGGCAGTTAAAGGAAAATATTCGCAATGAAATACAGCAAATCCAGCCGAGCCTGCTACAGCGCGTGGGACGTAACACGGTGGAACGTTTCCAACAGGGTGTGTGACTGTATAAAACTGAAACCCGCATGATTCTTGTGTACTTTAAAATATTTAATACACCCATAAGTTTGTAAGTTTTTGTTTCATTAGCTTTTAAAATCATAGATCTGCCACCGGACACCCTTTATTTTATACTAAAAGATAAATAATTAAATTATCTTAAAAATGGTGAAGGTTTCATAATAATAATAATAATAATAATGTTTTATCTTTTTATTCTTATATTTAAAACTATTAAGTATTTTTTTATGTAAAAATATTAAATAAAGAAAATAATAAATAATAATAATTATTTATTTCCATCAAGGTAGGTACAACAATTTCTTAATCAAATAACAATTTAAATCTGAGTTTAGAGGTTGTACGCTGTCACATAGAATTATGGAATTCTCTAACTCCTAAACTAAGTCAAGCTTGTATTATAGGAGTTAGTGAGCTGTTGACTTAGACACAACCTGCAACTTATATAACTGTAAAAACATAACAAAGTTATTGCTTAAAAAAAGAAATTAAAAATTAACATAATCATAAAGGTTAAATAAAATGATATCAAGAAATATCTATCACCTACGTAATAGAAATAAAATGGTGATAGTTTTAGCGTGATTCTCAGTTTTTTATCCGCATTAGATATAATTTTACAAATTAATTACACTATATAATATAAACGTAATCTAAAATATTCACAGATTAAGGTACTTATATTTCTTCCAAATCATTAACACTACTCGTAAAGACGTGATCTTCAGTTTAAAATCATTAGAAGTCGTTTATCGTCGCCTTAACAACAAGCAACAAAGTTCTCGTGCTATTCATTACATTGTAATTAAATGAAGACGGTTGGCACGATATTTAATATTGGCTTCAGCCACCATCAGTCAATGTCGTTCAGTCCAACAATATTAGGTATAGCATGAGATTGATGCGGCCTGCCGCGCTTTGTCTGTCTCATTGTTACCAGCTTCGGACGCTGATATTAAAAAAATCACAATTGCTTATGGTACCAACCTATCAAAAGAAATTCTACTCTATTCTCAAGACGTTAAGGTTGGCTTTACTTTGGAGGGGTAGGTCAATCGATTGATTCCCTCTTGTCCCGAGGACCTGTGTAGAGTACTTAAGTTTTTTTTCTTCATTTTATGGCTTCACTGAAGAGATCTATCTATATTGAAAGTAATGTTGTCTTTGGCCTTTGATGTTCATGTGTGTATTTTTTGGAGGGTGGAATTTTTATAAGTATTTTTATTTACTTTTCTTGAGCTCGCCTCGTAGAATTTCTTTGAGTCTAGCTTTCATTATGGTTTGTTTATTTAAAATTATTTGATTTTTTTTATTTACCTAATCATTTACATACATTTGCTTTGAACTCACAAATTGCTATCTGATTACCTATTCGAAAAATTGCATCAATATTTGAAACAAGAAGAATTATTGAAATTCAATCAATCTGCCTAGCTTTTTTCCAACCATGTTGGGGTTGGCTTCCAGTCTAACCGGATGCAGCTGAATACCAGTATTTATTACAAGGAATTATTCAAATTATGTTAATTAAAATTTCGGTGCATTTTTAGGGCTTAATTTCCATACTTTAATTACAGAATTAATTAAATGATTTACTTTACCATAAAATGTTGTTCCTTTTAACCGTAAATGAAAACGCTGTTTAAATCTCCTTTTATTGTTTATTTCATTAATTTTATTTGTCTTCAGGAATCAGTATGACAATACATTATTTAAATTCTTCGTTGTTTTCATTTGACAAAAGGAATTAAAACAATAGGTGAGTAACCCTAGACAACAAACAATACAAATAATCTAGTCTGAATTGACTCGTCGGAATAACAAAGCGTTGTGGAATTTTGGAATTTCAGGTTGTTTTCAGGTAATTCATGAATTTTATTTACTTGAAGCGAAATGAGAAATGTGGGTGTACTAAAGCCCAACCCATCGGGAAATACATGCGAGATATTATAAGTTGTTTTAATTATTTATATTTTATATCAATCAATCTGTCTAGCCTTTTCCCAACTATGTTGGGGTCGGCTTCCAGTCTAACCGGATGCAGCTAAATACCAGTATTTTACATGGAGCGACTGCCTATCTGAACTCCACAACCCAGTTATTGGTTACTGGTACTGCCAAAGATCCACGAATGACAGCCGGGACCAACGGTTTAACGTGCTTTCCGAGGCACGGAGGAGTCTGGGTATGTACAGATGGTCACCGATCTACGGACCAACCCCGGCAAGCGTAGCTTAACCTGATGGATCGACCCTTGCGGCTGTTATTATTTAGCCATGAGCTCCTTTATATTTTATAAGTTGTTTTTTTATTTTTTTATAATATACAAGAAAAGTTTTTAAGCAATGCGCAAATTTTCACAGGTTGTACTACCCATGAATATGAACAACTTTGACCACGGGACCAACACTGAAACCACGAAAAAGGAATCTGCTGTTTCATACAAAAGTTCAATACCTCCTCTACCAAAATGTACGAAACAGCTGACTTTTTTTCCTGATTTCAGAGTTGATCCCATAGTGACAGTTGATCATATACTTGGGTAGAACACAAAAAAAAAAAACTTTAAAAAAAACTTTTGCTGTATACAAGGTGTTTGGTAGAAGGACCGACTCAATTTTCTTAGGGATAGGGGGAATCTTATGCTATAAGTTTTCACCCATACAAACCGGTAATTGAGATAATTATATTTTTCTTCATATCGTCATTTATTTGTTGTTTGTGGTTGTAATAGAAAATAATAACTTATAGGTGTAATGATTGCAATGCACATTTAATATTCCTGCCGTTGCTTTTCGAAAATGACTTAATTATTTGTTTCCAGTCTTAAAATGGTGTTAAAGTACGCAAACTTTTAATTTTAAAAATCATTATAAAAATCACTACTAAATAATATTTATTATAAAACAAAGTCTCCCGCCGCGTCGGCCTGTATGTTCGCGATGATCTCAAAAACTACTGAACGGATTTTAAAGCGGTCTTCATCATAGATTGAGTGATTCAAGAGGAAGGTTTATACGTATAGATTTCCGACATCCACGCGGGCAAAGGCGCGGGCTACAGCTAGTAAATATAATTTTTTTACTAGCAAATGACCTATCCCTCAAAAAATTGTGTCGGTCCTTTTATGAAACATCCTGTATATTAAAAAAAAAAATCACAGATCTCGTGCTCTACACGACTTTCGGGTACATTGAAAATGCACTTAGGCAAGCTATGCCTAAGTGGACGATGCCTACTCTAATAGATTTAGACCTAATAGATTTTTATCATCTTTGGAGTAATGGAGCTCAAATGCACGAAGTAAAAAATCCGTAAGGTGAAAATTACGCCATGCAATTTTGGACTTTAAGGAAATATTCTTAAGACTATTTTTGAAAGAAAATATTTTTTTGTTTAACACAACAACAACGAAGCGATACAAAATAGTTATGCTTATGAACATAGAAATAATAATTTTAGTGTCAAATACACATATAAAGTTCTAATTAGTAATTCGAAGTATTTTCAAAGTACTGCAAAACAAAATTAATATTAAAAAAAATAACATCATTATAAAATTAAATTAAAATACGTGTTTACAAATAAATACAAATACGCGTACATTTCGCGATCAAACTCTTAAACGCTCCGATAACACAGCGACGCGTCGCGCATCTAAGGAGCGCGCTCCCCGAAATTACGCCACACAAAGGGCACCCTCCTGTCTAGTCTATTAGTGATACAGAGGTTCAGTTTTTTTATGTTACCCAACTCCCGAGGGCTTTTTTTCATTTTTTTGATACCGCATTTAGTTTTTGAGATATAGTTGATTTTATGACAAAAGACCCTAAAACATTGAACGAATTTTTCACATTTTTGCGATTTTCAAAAAGGTTTTTATCTTTTAAATATGTTGATACGCGTCTTTTGAGATCTCAACCATTTATGTAGGCCTAAAACTCACGACACCAAGGCGATGTCTACACTCTGAGCGAAAATGGGGGCTATACTGAAGCGTTCGAAAAAACATTTCCAATTTTAAAAAACATAAGTGCGATTTCTACGACGTTTAAGGAATTGCTTTTAGTTGGAGACTTTTTAACTTCCACGTGGCATTTTCCAACAATATACTTGAACGGTGTAGACAATAAAAATTCTAGTGTTGTGCTTTTGAACAAGGCCACAGACAAAAAAGAGTTTTGTGAAGATTTAAAAATAAAAAGAGGAGAGATCACAGCAATTTAAAAACTAATGCCTACTTCTTCTGAATAGGACACTTGAAACATTCATAGCTTCGTTGTTTTACTCATAAACTTAACAAGTCTTATTTCCAGCGTAGGTAATACAAGCAAATGGCTAGACACAAACTACTTACTCAATACTAACTGAATTACCGACACTAATACGTAACAGAATGTATTAAACTCCTCGCTCGGGCTTAGCTTCATTAATATTGGTAGACTAATATTACTTCCAACAATATTATGGCAGACGTGTCGAGTATCATAATTCGTCATACGACCCTAAGTTACATGAGTAGAAAGTCAATAGAACCTTAACTTTATGTAATGGTAATAGGGAATATGCACGTATTTTTTTAATATTTTTATTAGATTGTCTAGATCGCCATATCGCCGTAAAAAATATTTAGCGCCAAAAAAGAAATTGAAAGTATTAAAAATAAAAGAGAACGCCTTCCATTTTGACGCGGTTGGTGTGACGTCATAGTCTATGACAAGAAACAAGAAATCGCAAACAATCCTAAAAAACACCATGGCATTTGTTGTCATAGACCAGGGTCCGTCCCCTCCCCCCCCCCCCAACCCAATAAAGAAAATAAGAAAATGTAGCTGTAGAAGAAAATTCAGTTTTTTATTTTAATATTATAAAAGTTAACAAATACTTACAATGTCAAAAAGAAATACCTTTATTACACATTGAGTCGATTTTAGGAGTAATTTTAGACAATTTTAACCTAAATTCTGACTCAGTATCAAGTCGATTTCTGTATTTCGTTTTTATCATGGGCAGGGGTTGCAGTCTCGCCATAGATAGCGATCGCTTTACGACCGAATTCGGTCGCAAAGTCCTAGTGGGGTACCTAGACGGTAAAATTTGCTTGACAAGCATGTGGTTTATTCGTGTTTGTCAAGCAATTTTGACCGTCTAGGGACCCCATTGGGACTTTGCGACCGAATTGAGTAGTAAAGCGATCGCTATCTTTGTCTATGGCAGCCCCTGGTGTGTAAATCCACTCTGACATAAGTATGTTGTTGGAGAGAGTAAAAGGAAATTCACCGCTTTGCGTGAGAGTTCAGACTACAGTCGCCAGCCAGCCATCATGGATGTCGCGTGCGTTTGCCAGCCATCCTGCCGCCATTACGTAAATCTTGTCGCGAGCCGTCAAATTGCGAGCACTCAAACTGGCGAGCACTCAAAGTGGGGTTGGCGAACCCTTAAGGGTTCGCCAACCCCACTTTGAGTAACCCTGGTAGACTCTAACGTGACATTCGCTCTGAACAATGGCATCGCTTTTCAATAATTTGAATATATAACAGCTTTTTTGCACTTTAAAAAAAAAAAAATTCATGCTCAAAAATAAATTACAATCAAAAATATTGATGAATGCCTAAATCTAAAGTAAACAAGTATATTACAAAATATCCCTAAAGACCCTTTATTGAAATCACTAGCATATTCCCTATTATGTCGAGCCTTATCACAGCTGGGTTAGAGTAGGTATAGTGTTCGTGGAAGGCGCACAAGTTCCCATGATCCCCGGTCCAAGTGTGGGAAGGGAACACCGGGGTGGTTTTTAGTCAGTAAGAGTCTGACAGACCCCTCCGCCCGCCCCAGGGCGGAGGACATCCATGAGGATTTTCCACCCTGGACCAAAAAAAAAAAAAAGGTATCCAGTGTAACCAAACGCTTCTTCTCCTCTCCTATCGGTATCTGTATGATAATAGCCAATTCCGTGGTATAAATATTACGCAGTCAGCAAGGTGAAAGCGGAACTAACTGGCGAGAGTTGCTTGAACCCGTGACTTGAACCCATTGACTAGGAAATACCCATTAACTAGACTAAACTATTTCCTAGAAAAATTCAATATTCTTGATGACTGTCAAAATGGTTTTAGGAAGACAAGATCCACAACATGTGCAGTTTACAAATATGTTCAAACAGCTGTCCAACAAATAAATGACAGAAAGTATGCAAGACCTATTCAAACCTAAGCGGTAATCGCTACCGTTTGCGGTAGAGAAAACCGAGTGAGTATGCGGTAATATTACTGTTCATTCATCTGTACCGCTTTTGCCGCGAAACATAATACTAAATACCTAAGCGAAACCCGCGCGGTATGTACCTCTACCCATAGCGGCAGCGAATACCGTTTAGGTTTGAATAGGCCTAAGGCCTGCTACTCGATATGTCAAAAGCCTATGATAAAGTGTCATATACTATATTACTAACGAAACTTTACGGATCAGGTACACGTGGCCCTGCTTACAATTGGTTTAAATCGTATTTAAGCGAGAGAAAGCAAATAGTCCAGGATGAAGACCACAATGTTAAATGTGACAAAAATTGTGATCCAAATACAATCTTACAAAATACTCTCCAGACAGTAACACTGGCTACAAGATCCCCCCCCCCCCCCCCAATAAGTGCAAACGTCATTTTTAATAACACCCCGATAGAAGCAGTAACTACATTTAACTTACTCGGTACAAACATAGACTACGCCTTGTTTCAACTTAAGGACAGCACAAATACAGAAACAGCACTTTCGGCATACTACGCCTACGCAAACTCGTGGCTCAGATATGGAGTGATGTTAAGAGAAACAGCTTCAACGCAAGTACAGTATTTATAATCCAAAAAAAAAATATGTTAGAATACTTTCCCATATTGACAATACCCAAAGCTGTAAGCCATACTTTGTTAAATTAAAACTCCTAACTTTACCTTCTATGTATATACATGACCTTTGCATATTTGTATTTAAAAATAGCAACATTTTTCCAAAAACAAAAGATATTCATAACTTAAACACACGCCATAAAAATAGATTACCATAGCCCATACTACATGGCAGTAAAAAATTTCATCAAATTACCGGAACAAATAAAAGAAGAAACCAAATTAAATAAATTTATCAGAAAATTAAAAGAATATTTAACACAAAAATGTTTTTACTCGGTCGCAGAATACCTAGAACAAAGTATTTAGTAAATATGATATCTAGATAAATAATTACATATTATATTATAGTCATGTAAAAATACACAAAAAAAGAATACACACAGACATACTTTTAATATTATGTTGCCGTGCCCTAACCGTGTTTCATGTTGTAACTAACTTATATTGTAACAACTAAATGTACACATTGAATCCAATAAAGAGTTTTTAGTTTGAGTTTACTAATATTCCAAATTCTGATCAGTTGTAAGTAAGACTCTTAGATTCATGTCTAATAGAGTCTGGCCACGCTAACTCTACATTGGAATAAATGGGCAACCCAAAAAGTTTTACATAAATGTAAAACATTTTTAACTTATTATGGTATACTTTTTAAAAGTTGACGTGTAAGTAAATCTAATGATTTTGATGTCTTGACTTTTGATTTTTGCATAATAGATTATTTATCTAAAAAAATTTTTTCGAATACTTACTTACGCCTGTTCATGTTGTTTACATTCTTGTAAACAACACGATCTTCTGATCGTGTCG
This sequence comes from Dicycla oo, assembly GCA_948252095.1. Classification (NCBI taxonomy): domain Eukaryota; kingdom Metazoa; phylum Arthropoda; class Insecta; order Lepidoptera; family Noctuidae; genus Dicycla; species Dicycla oo. The sequence continues at coordinate 26,794,730 of OX411718.1, forward strand.
CAAATTAAAACATAATGAAGCAAAACAACAAACTTTGTGGTTATGCGGTAATACTCACTGTGAAACTACTATAGATAGTAACAACTACTTATTATTTGTAAATTCCAGGTAGAATAAGTAAAGAATTAAAACCTTATATTTAAACTGAATTTATACAAATTAACCTATAAAAAAAAAAACAAGTAGTATCAAATTCTTTTTTCCGTGGTAGTGTTGCCGCCTATAGATTTTCAAATTCCACCATTTTTTCACTTATGCAGAGTTAGCGTGGGCAGACTCTAAACGCGCAATACTTAACGTATAGGCTTATAGTTCGCGTCACGTAAGTTTTTCGGCGCTGCTGTTTTAGTATACTGTCGCTGTAAGGAAAAAAGACGTATCTCCAGAAATATTGAAATGGAGAAAAAAATATATTGTCCTCTTTGAAGTACAAGATGCAAAGGCAAATGCGTTTTTATTAGTAATAATTATTAGGTTTTAATTTTTAGGTGTACTTTTCGTTAAGTTTACGCCAATATAAAAATATATACATATGCATCTTGTTTTGCTGATTCCAAATATATAAAAAACTTTATTTCGAAAAAATGTCAGATACGTCTTTTTTTCTTATTGTTTTCCTCGGGAACAGTATTTTTTTCGGAATGACAGGTACCCTACGTCCGTGTCTGTACCCCTGACAACGTATATGCAAAATTTCAGGATGATGGGTTCAGTGGTTTAGGCGTGAAAAGGTAACAAACAAACAAACAAACTTACTTTCGCATTTAAAATATTAGTTAGGATAAATGCTTTGAGTTTGAGGTTGAGTTTACTGTTACGACGAGCCCCTTGGATACCTATTATATTTATATATTTCATCGGCACTGTACAGGGCGTCAGCCAAACTCGACCACCATCATCTGCCTAGCCTTTTCCCAACTATGTTGGGGTCAGCTTCCAGTTTAACCGGATGCAGCTGAATACCAGTATTTTACATGGAGTGACTGCCTATCTAACCTCCACAACCCAATTACTCGGTAATACGATACCCCTTGGTAAAGACTGTTTGTCAGACTCGGGTTTCTGACGACCCATAACGTCTGTCAAAGATCCACGAATGACAGCCGGGACCAACGGCTTAACGTGCTTTCCGAGGCACGTAGGAGTCTCGGTATGTAAAGATGGTCACCCATCCACGGATCAATCCCAGCAAGCGTAGCTAGCCACGAGCTTCTCGAATACCTTACACTTACCCAAAATTCAGAAGCGGTATTCTCGAGAAATAACGATTGCAACTTGGAGAAAACCTACAATATGAATCTATCCGTCTATCCTATTATTAGCCATACAATATTGTAATACATTCTTGCACCCACACATTCTTGTACTAGACTTTTTATTTTTTATTTAATTTGTTTTAAATTTTATTAATAATTATGTAACAGTTTAAGCAATATTTTTGACCTATTTTCGGGAAATGAGGGGTGATTGTCTTTAATACAGGCTACTTAATAACCTAGCTAGGACATCAGATCGTAAATTTGTATTTTTACCTACTCATCTCAGATGTAAACTATTCCGAAGTTGTCATCCCACTTTGTAACAGACTGTACCACTTTTTATGAAATAAAATTATTATTAAATTATTACATTATTGTGTAATGTCTTATATGTATCGCCGTTGGTTAGATACTTAAATAAATAAATAAAAGACATATGACATATAGCATGGTTTTAATAATAATGTTCGTAACGCCATAACATTTCTATCAATACTTTATTAAGTTTTTCGGTGGTGGTGTAATAGATAATAAGTACGTTGATGTCATCCGTGAACATATATGCAGCCACGATATCACAAACATTTTTCCGTTACTAAGTTGAAATATAGTTCCACCGTGGGAGTTATAATATAAACCGTCTATATATACAAATAAGTTTCTTTTTCCTTTCAAGTCAGCAATGTCCATTTAGTTACTGGTGAAACAGATTTGTTTTATTTTTTATATTTTAAATTTATTTTAGGTCTACTGAAACTCTTGTTTATTGAACTATCGATCTAAGTCTTCTGTATCACAGGTATCTTGTTAGAGATTGTTGACGGAACACTTTTATTTTTTTATTTTTATTGTCCAACATACATTTTTTTTTTTGGTTTTTACAATTTTACTCGCCAAACTTTCATGTCCAACTCTTGACATGTTTACGGAATAAAGTTTTTAAAGTTTTGACTTTAAGAGAAAATCGCTTTTGTATTAAATTTATGCTCGTGAGTGTACACTAAAGTAATTCAATTTGAAATTGAATCAGAAATTCAATTCAAGGTCTTCATATTTTACACAATATTACAAGCACAGCTCCTTAACAGGAAAGTTAATTCGAAAATTCGAACTATTACCAGAACTGGTAAACCGAAACTTTTAAATAAAATAGAGTTGGAAACCTACATCGTAAGTGGGTCCCGTCACACTTGATGCATGAGGCAGGGGACGATCCCGGGACAAGGCCGGGACGGACGACGTGACCCGGGAACAAATGCGATACACTACAGATTCGGTAACAAGGAAAACATTGCATAAGACTGATGCGATGTTGCCAGATTAAACGGGTCTTTTTTGGGGTTCCGTACGGTCCAAACGGAGCCCTATTGCCGTCACTCACGTGTCCATCTGTCCGGGGCGTCGTCTGTCACATAGGTTTTATTGCCAAAAGGGGTTGAGCTACATTCTTCAAATTTTCACAGTAAAACCATCTTCTTGACCCAAAGCCATACAAATTGTCAAAAAATATTTTTAAATGTTTTTACGGGGGGCTCCCATACAGATAAAGAGGGGAAAAAAATTTGACCTACCCTATCGAGTTGTTTAGAACTCGTTGAGTAAATAAATACTGATTTTTTTTGTTTTAAACAATATTAAAAAAAAAAAAACAAAGGAATGAGAAGCCACTAAAGTCATTTTTTTTTACAATATTTTGTTGCGAAGAATTTTTTAGCTTCCCATTGACCTATGAACTTGAAATTTATTGTTACGTATCTTTTACTAACAAATACCAATATATTGATATATCAGATTTTTTCTTTGAAATTCCCTCACTTTTCCTATTACAACCAATTTGATTTTGCGGTTATTTTACATTTAGTACGGCACCCTAAATGTGAGGAGACCGACACACTCTTGACCGGTTTTTTAATATTGTTCACTAGCTGACCCCCCAGACGTTGTCCTGTCAAAATTTCAATTTGGATTTTGCAGCTGTTCCTTTAGGTATTTCTATTTTCCTTTTTTCCTAAACCACCCCAGTAATGAAGCGAACCAAAAAAAAAAAAATACAAATCGTTCAAGCAATTTTCGAGTTTTTCCGAGACTAATGCACGGCAATTGATTTTTGTATAGGTTTACAGGTAATTAGTGACTGATACTTAAACACATGATTGTACTTATGATAACAAACTACTTTTACTATGGGACCAAACCTGAAATAGCGAAAAAAAAAATCAGCTGCTCCCTACATTTATGTTCGCATAGCCATAACTCAACATGTAGGGAGCAGCTGACTTATTTTTTCGCGATTTCGGGTTTGGTCCCATAGTTAAAGTTGTTTGTTATCATGAGTACAATCACGTGTTTAAGTATCGGTCACTAATTATCAGTCACCCTATATAGATAAAAGAGTATGGGAATAAGCTGGTTTGTAAGTCAAAGTGCTTGTTGAGAAAATGTGTACATTGACACAATGATTATGACGGTGTATTACAAGTTCCTTATATACATATATATGTATAGATGTATAGATTTGTTGATAAAATACATAACATACAGAAGTTTCAAGTTCCAAATGGTTTTTTATTGAGTATAATATTTTGGTAATAAATAATTGAGATCAACGACCAATAAAGATCAGGTCAGGGAAAAAACTGAAAACGAAGTGACTTTGACCCATCAGCACAAATCTTCTTTTCAAAATTCCTTTTACCGGGAAAACCTAAAGGTTTTTTTTGCAGTTTTAATCCCACTTAATCCATACAGAATTACGGTAAGTTAATTCTACAATACACGATCATTAAAGTTTAAACACGTCTACTTAAACCTGTCGCACACAAATTAAACTAAATTGCAACATTTGTATACAACTTTACCTCAGAGCGCCGCAACGGGCTCGCGTTCACAATGAAATATATACATTCAAAGTGACGTCGTACACACAGCGAAACTGTTTAGTATACTGGCTATTGACAAAAATAGGAATTTTAAGAAAAAGCGTTTTTGTACATTTATTAAGCTACGGTTTCCTCAGTCAGCCGCAGTGACGGCTGTTATGAAACTGATGGCAGTGGCAAAGATTTAAATCGTTAGATATGCCGCGACAAAAGGTAGTCGCATTTCTGATTCGATTTGACACCTCTCAATGACGCAGCGCTCACAATGACGCAGTGATACACTTGGTTGTCATGGAAACGTTATTTAATAATGGTGCGGAATCTCTTGTTCAATAACTAAACTAAAATTAGAGAATTGAGATCTTTTATTAACAGGCGGCGCGAGAATAGTACGGTTATAGCTATGAAATAAGTTAGAGATGTCAAACTAGTTTACGCCTTGCGCTTCACCGTGTTTTTAGTCGACATGTTCGGAACTAATATTTCCATACAAATTCCGACGACACGTAAAAATATGTCGACTAAAAAGTAAGTTTAAAAACTAAAACCTGACTACTGAAAAATCACGCTCTAAAAAGTATGAAACAAGAAAATATTCTCATCTGAAATTTGAAAAAGACAGCCTTAAAATCTGGAGTCACACGTAGTCTATTCGGTTTACGCCTTAGCATGACGTGTGATTTGACGTTTATAAATCTTAACTTTATGTCCTCTAGAGGGCACCATGTGCAATTTAATGTAACGTCACAAAGCTTATAACCAGCGGACAATCAAGACGCTTCCAACGATACCTCATTTGTTAAATTATAACAAGTAGTTTAGAAGTAATGAGGGAACAGATGAACAAATAAAGATGAAGAGGAGAAAGATGAAAAAAAAGATGAGAAGAGGGAAAATATGAAAAATACATACCAGTCAAAATCATAGCCCTCCTTTGCTTCGCCGTAGTCGGGTAAAAACACAATGAAGCGCAAGGCGTAAACTAGTTTTACGTCTCTAACTTAGTTCATAGCTATAGCCGTACTTTTCTCGCGCTGCCTTTTAGTAAAATATAGCGATTCTCTAATTTTAATTTAGTTATTGGACAAGAGATTCGGCCCAATTTTATATTTTTATGGATACACATCCGCTTAACGCATCTGCTCATATGTTTAACGATGTAAGAACCTGCTACCTATCAATTTTTCCGTTAGTACATTACCTATGTAGGAAATTCAGAGTTTTCTCTTGGGAACAAGCAGAGATTCGAGTCACATTTATGAGAACTGGGTAGTGCAGTGCAGCGTAATAACATGTTGGTCGTAATGCAATTTGGTATATGGCAGCTACAAAAGTCATGGATTTATAGTTTTAAAAGTTGTAACTGTGGTGACCTGCATCCTGATTTGAAATACACTATGGTTATCATGGCACATGGCTAATAATATCTTATACTAGCTGACACGACGAACGTTATTCTGTCAAAATTTCAATAATTCTTACAAAATTCCCATAGAAAATGCACTTTCAGTTTTCCCGTAATTTCTCATTTTCCCGGAAACTTTTCAAATATTTTCTTTCATATAAACCTTGTCCTGACAATTACGAATACAACAAAAAAAGAATTATCTAAATAGGTGCAACAGTTCAGCGCCCCAAGTCTGCTATTTTTTATAAATTCGTCATTCCAACACGATCCCATTGTCATTTTGCTAAAAGTTCGTAATCTGCTAAATTCATAATGGTCGATCATTGGTAGGTCAGTGGTCTCGTATTAGAAACGTGGTACTGATCAAAGCAACTGTCAAAATTTTAGCAGATTACGCGTAGTCTTTCATTTGTCATTATAGAATAGAATAAACTTTATTTCGAGCCAACTCATATATGGTTAGTAACATTGTTTTTAACATTATGTAAGAGATTATCATTTTAAGCCATTTCTTTCAATGGAGGGTCAGTGTTGACCATTGGAAGGTCATAATGACGCCATTATATTAGTAGATTACAAAACTTGTCAAAATCAACAATTATGAAATCAATGACAGACCATTCTGACACTATTGTAATAGCAGACTTGAGGCCCTGAAGTGATGCGCGTACATACGTTACAACCTGCAATTGATTTTTATTTATATAAAAATCAATTGCTGATTGTATGTACAGACGCCAGCAGGTCAACCTACCCGAAACTGTCAGATTTTCCCAATCAACCTTGAACCTAATGCTTTGGCAATAAAGTCGAAAATCTATTAAAGAAATCTGACAGATTGTAGTAGCTTGATGTGCTGGCGTCTGTACATTTATCATTTATCATTATAAAAAACTGACCAAGCGCGTGAACCCGACACGCGCTTGGTCAGTTTTTTCACGCACAATGAAGGGCTCCGTAGTTGGGATGAACTTATCCCAAAAACAAACTTAACATTGTAGTTGACAAACACGCTCTCCCATACTTTCCAACTACAAATGTAAGTTGGTCGACTATTACTCGTATACTTGTAAAGCCTACTTAGCTGTGATAGTTTTCCTTTTAACTTCGTTATACTGGTGTTTGGTGCATCGTGTGCCAAATTGAAATGGTCGACTGGAGGGGTCATCTGTTATCTTTTCAGACCTCTAAACACTTCTCATGCACTGTGGATTATTTTTCATCGACTATTTATTGTTTTATTAAAAAAAAGACCGAAACTTTACATTCAAATACAAATTTAAAAAAACATATAAGGCAGACACTGAATTTTAATTTTATTTATATGTGTATTGTGTTAGAGTACTTTTAAATTTAAAAAAATAGTGACATTAGCCATCTAGTTGCTTTTTTAATTTACTCGCAAAGTTTCGGACTTAAATTAAAGCTGTCCATGTTACAGCTATTTACATGTCTACAAAAAAAAGCGACCGGGATCTTCCAACTCCCTCAAAAATTTTCTAGTCTATCCTCTTGCTAGTGATGTGCCACATGCCATAAAAATCTTTTTATAACTTTCTGAATTCGCTTGAATTGTGAATAGAGTCACATAAGGCTAATATTCAAAATTATGATTTAAAAAAATATTTTTGCTTAAATAATACCTGAAAAACCTATTAAATCTGTTATCTCACTCTTATAAGGTAAATTCTGTTTCGTATCTCTCTTTTCATGGGTTTTACTTGAAATAAAAAAAAAATTGCATTTTTAACATTTATTTCATAATTTTTACAAATCCTGCTCAAATTGTTGGCCTCTGTTGCGAATTCAGGCCCGACACCTATTTCTATGTTCCCTGTTTCACCTGTTGCTTATATACAGGGTGACTCAGAATACCTCTTTTGATCCAGCGGCCCCATATTCTGTTGTGCATTATTAATCATTAGATGAAGTCCCCAACAATGTTCATTAAAGTTTTTGAATGCTTTCGACATGTCAAAGTTTTCTTCATATTTTTGATGGAGTCAACCCTAAATTTGGTTGACCTCTATTCTCTCTTCTTTGATATAGGGATGAATGCGTCAGATAAGACACTTAACACATAATAGTAAAAAGCCTATAATTTTCTTGCATCAGAGAGGCAAGTTGATTTTTTTTTTCAAGATTGAATTAAGTCCCGAATACCAGTATGATATGCGAAATACCTACGCAGAGTAGAAGTAGACGTAGCTACATACATCTGCATAAAACTGCAGTTTAAACCCAACTACAAGGTTTTTATAAAATACAAATACCTAGTAAAAAGTTTAATAAAATAAATATTAGCTCCCTATGAAAATTAATTCCATTTGTTTAACAGGTATCTATCCTCAAAAGTAAGATATCGAACGACCTAACTGTTTTCGTTACTCTTTGGTGAAATACATTTTTATAAGAATGAATTGCAGTTTTAATCCTCCGATTGGTAGAAATGCCACCAATATCTTGCAATTTCCTACACTATACTGCACGCCCATTGCTTCCGGTTTTCTTATTGGATATCGGCATCGGTTGAAGAATGCTTCAAATCCGAAAGATTTTTTAAACTGAAATGATTTTGAATGTTATTTAATCATAAAAATAAGATTCAAAATCATTTCAGCTTACAAAAATCTTTTGGCGGCGAGCTCAAAGGACGCGCGTGGCGGCACGGCGCGCCGCGCGCGTCCTTTGAGCTCGCCGCCACCTTGGAAAGGAAATCACTAAAAGATTCCGTACATGTGTAATAATAACGCGATTCTATTCTAAGACCGGGCAATCTTTTTGGGGTTTTTGGATACTGTATTCGATTATTTTGGAATTAGATTTGTTTCATAATTATGGCAATGTATTTTATTTCTTTATCATTTAAAAAATACAGAAAATAGGTAAACCACTAAGATTTGTAATTAATGCTACAAATACTAGTCAACCTCGATAATACAATTTTAACTGGCCGCTTATCACATCATGGGACAGAAATACCGTAAGCAAAATGTAGGTGCACTGCTATCACTAGGTACAATATTTTATTTTAAAAATAGTACCTATTTATTATCGGAATTCACTTAATATCTTATTGATCCCTAAAATTGTGTACATTTTTATTTTTGTAGGCTAGTTAAGTAATTAGGCATTTATTTCGCTAGTTCACTTCATTCTTTCGAGTTGGATGCATGTCGTCTAGTTTCGCGTTGGATTGCAGTGAATTTTGCGAGGAATCATGACCGAAAATGCGAACAATGAATATTATGACCTGATAATGTGTGTAGGTGCGACTGACGGTAAACTTGCAGCAGCAAGACAACTGTCTAAGTTCTGTGTACCTTTTGTGTTTGTTGTCCTTATTGTGAATAAGTTCATGTGCTAAAACTATGAGTGTACTTACGTGTACCTACGTGTGTAAAGCTGCGCAGGATTTGAAAAGGAAAATGGTATGTACAAACTTAATAATTACCGTACTGATCATTTCACTCGCGCGATGAGGCAACAGCTTGCCAGGTCAAAGGACGCGACAATACCTACGGCCTGCGGTCATTGATTTATTTGGCTCCGCCTATCTAGGGTTGCTACGACATAGCAAAATTAAAATATTATTTGTATTTTGTAAGAGAAAACCGAAATTATTTAAAGTTGAGATATGACCATGGCGACCTTCCAGAATAACTAATAGTGTATTAAACAATACACTGTTTTCGGTATAACAGGGGTATTTTGAATCACACTGTATAAGTTTTTCTGTAATCTATTAAGTATGAGGAGCTCGTGGCTAAGTAAAAACAGCTGCACGGGTCGATCCATCAGGTTAAGCTACGCTTGCCGGGGTTGGTCTATGGATGGGTGACCATCTTTTCATACCGAGACTCCTCCGTGCCTCGGAAAGCACGTTAAGCCGTTGGTCCCGGCTGTCATTCGTGGATCTTTGACAGTCGTTACGGGTCGTCAGAAGCCCGAAAGTCTGACAACCAGTCTTACCAAGGGGTATCGTATTACCCAGTAACTGGGTTGTGGAGGTCAGATAGGCAGTCGCTCCATGTGAAATATTGGTATTCAGCTGCATCCGGGTAGACTGGAAGCTGACCCCAACATAGTTGGGAAAAGGCTAGGCAGATTGATTGTTATCTATTAAGTATAACAGAACTACTTTAAGAATTTTTTTTCAAAATTTATGCTCTGTTGTTTCGGAGATAAGGGGGAATGGTCAATTTTCGTATATTTTCTTGAATAACTTTAAAACAATTTATTTTAAAATTATAAAAAAATATATATTTCAGACCCTCACAATTAGCCCTTTAATTTGATATATCACACGATACAGTTTGCAAAACTTTATTATTTTATTTTCTTATTTGTCTCCAAAATTGACCCCCATTTTCAAAATTCATTTATTTACGGTAACGTCCGTGTTTGGGTCACAGAAATTCATACGTGTATCTACCGAACTTCAACTTAATCGGTCCACACACACATGAGTTGACATGAGTGATCCTATAAGGGTTTCGTTTTTTTCCTTTTGAGGTACAGAACCCTAAAAAACAAGTGCCTACGCAGCTATCCGTCGTGTCTCACAAATGCGGAAACAATGTAAAATAATAACAACCTTTGTCAGATTCCCCAAAGTAGCTCCAGTCAAAGTTTCTTACATTTTATGCTAGTTGCAGCCACAGTAGAAATTTCATACAGTATTTTATCTGCATACAAACGGTCGGAACGCGAGTAATACCTAACCGCCTCGAGTTCGGTTCACACTCGATAACCAAACAGTCGCAAATGCGCCGCAATGGCGAACGGACAGTATGATGATTTTGTAAACAGTAAGCGTGCGATTTGTGATAAATATTCTTTGAAACAAGTACAAGTACCTACTTACTTAATATGGCAAAGAGCAATGATAGACTATATTGTGTTATTTTTGGTTGTTTGAATTCGTCAATAACGCACCCAGAGTTATTTTTTTTTTAATTACCTGGAAACTCCGAAAATAAGGCTTTAAAAAAATATATACCTACTACGTACGTAATTTGATTCTTTTTTTAATAGGTAAGTATTTCGCTTAAGTGGATAGGGTGAAAAAAGTGACACAAGAGGGACCTACCTACGCTCGCGTTAACTAGTAGGTACTCGTAGTTTCCTACGCTAGGCTATCTACTTACTTATGTACTTAGCTACTTACATAATTATTGTAAGTAAGATTTTTTAGTAGGTAGTTAGAGGATTTGATTGCTGTAGGTAGCGCACACGCGATGAGTTGGTTGATATTAAGTAACGTTTGCAGAGCTGTTTGACATCGGATGGGTGACCAAAAGAATTGCTATTTCGAGTTGCTCCGCTGCTGTAGGTAATGGGGACGCTTTCTTGAGTTAAAATACTCTATAATTAGTTTACCTCTATGTGTATATGATAGTAAGTCACTGACTTATGACTAAATTCATGTCAGTGACGGACTTTGATTGATTGATGGATGTTTGATTAATGGTATGGAAGCAATCGAATGAGATGTATGAACGTATAGGTAGTCAGTATAGGTGGTTTAGGCCTTCTAGCGGATTTCCCTTAGGGAAAATCCTTTCTTTGCAAGCGGGGTACTGTAGCATATCAATGTACTGTACTATAACGTAGTCGACTAACTAGAAATTAATTATCTGTGGGATTTGCTAATTAGTCTATAATTATTATTATTATCTCCTTTATTTATTTTTTAAACTTATTTTATTACATTTTTAAATATTTTTATAAAAACATAAAAAAAAACATTTAAAAATATAAAAAATAGTGATCCGCCGGTAGCGGGTGCAGGGTCCAAGCTACCGGTGGTTAGGGCCCCAGAGACAGGAACCTCCTCACAATACGCGCCGTATCAAGGAGGACTGCCTTCTGAATCAGGCCCTTCACCCAGCCACCCAACGAGAGCCTCTTGAGATGTTGGTCGAGGCTCTTAGCGATAAGGCCATTGACCGTAACGACTATCGGCACAATGATTGCCGAGTCCACATTCCACATAGCGACAACCTCGTGGGCTAAGTCGAGATACTTCAATTGTTTCTCCTTCTCAGCCTTCACGAGGTTCTCGTCATGCGGGATAGTGACATCGATTATCATTGTGCGGCGCACTGATCGATCTATTACCACTATATCAGGCTTATTGGCTACAATAGTCCTGTCAGTGATAATAGATCGATCCCAGTATAACGTGACATGGTCATTCTCGAGAACTGGGTCGGGCACATACCTGTAATACGGTACCTCAGAGTCCACAAGGCCGTATTTCAGAGCAAGTTGCTGATGGATAATCCTGGCTACTTGATTATGCCTGTGCAAATACTCGCCGTTAGCTAAACGAGAACACCCAGAAGTAATATGTCTGATAGATTCACCGGGACAATGGCATGCCCGACATATGTCGATCGTCCCGTCTTTCATTATATACTTCCGGTAGTTATTCGTTAGCATAACTTCATCCATAATTGCACAGACTGAACCTTCGGTTTCCCCAAAGAGGTCACCGAAGCGTAGCCAGGCCACGGACGCTAAGAAATCTACGTCGGGCCCATGAAGGGCCCGGAAAAAGCGTCCGTGAAGCTCCTTGCTTTGCCATACTTCCTTGCGGTCGTTGGTACTAAGCACCATAGGTTTGCGCCAGTTCTCTTTAGCCAAGGACAACGGGGTGAGTCCCTTGTCCACTGCAACCACATCTCGGTGCATATCCACGTCAGCCTTGAGAAAATATTCTCTGAGACTGCACACCTCGCGGTTGTGGAGGGTCTTAGCATTTAAAAAACCTCGACCCCCGCACTTCCGCGGAATGTACAGCCTCATGACAGACGAACGTGGGTGATGCATCCGGTTTGCGGTCAACAGTGACCGGACTCTCCTATCCAGGGCGTCTAGTTCCGTCTGGGTCCACTTTAGTATGCCAAAGGAGTACATTAGGACCGGCATGACCCAACCGTTAAAGGCGCGCACCTTGTTGCCGCCTGACAAAGAACTATTAAGTACCTTTTTCAGGCGACCGAAGAAGCGCTCCTGCAACGATTGTTTCACGTCAGGTCCGTTAATGCCTAACCCCTCTGACATACCCAGGTATTTGTAGGTATCAGTTGCGGAGAGTGATCTCAGGTTTATAGAATCTGAGAGTTGTAGTCCCTCAGATTCCACAATCCCGCCCCGCTTTACATGCATGACTGCACATTTATCTACACCAAATTCCATCCTGATGGAATCACTAAAAGTTTTAGTTACTTTTAGTGACTCCAGCAGTTGCAATTTGTTGCTGGCAAACAGTTTCAAATCATCCATATAAAGCAGGTGGGATATTACCTGACCCCCTCTCCGCAAAGGACAGCCCAGCCCTGTACCCTCCAGCAGAGTGCTAAGAGGGTTCAAGGCTAAACAAAACCACAGTGGACTCAGACTGTCGCCCTGGAATATTCCCCGTTTAATCCTAATAGGTTCGTTGCTCCCCTGAATTTGTCGGCATCCTGGATAGCGAAGAACCGTCCTATTATTATTATTATTATTATTATAACATTACCACTGTCACCTCTCTATAGAACTTGCTAGAAACAACTGGACTGAAGACAAAGACAAAGACTGGACGAAAAGACTCGATACGATAGTCACTGAAGCCTCTATAGCTCCCCGAAATTGGCTGAGTACTCATAGTCTCCTTAGGACGAATCTGTATAGGTACTTACTATAACTGTGTTTTTATCTTGTTCATTTTACATTGTTATTCTTATCTTAGTTTCCTCTCCGCTGACCCTTTTCCTTGTCTTGGGGCTACGGACCTCGTCTGGTTAGGAAACTACGCACATCACAGAGGCTTTCCGGATCTTTCTCTGAGCTCACGGACGCACCCTTGCGTGTTTCCAGGGATCACTGCTTCGGTTCGATCACCGCTTATGGTAGATCACCGCCTCAGATAGATCGCTGTTTCGGCTAGATCACAGCTCCGGCTAGAGCACAGCTTTGGCTAGACTACCGGCCATAACTAGAGACACCGACTAGCTACCGCCCTGAACCCTCATCTCCACCTACTTACTGACTGCACCGGCGGCCGCTGAGCTTCGCACCAGCAACTACGGCTGACGGCCACATGACCGGTCCCACTACTCCAGCAGCCTACACGCCAGACCCGGCGACTACGGCTGACAGCCAGACCTAAGCCTGACCACGCCGAGCCACCGCAGCGCCAGCCAGACGGTCCACCCAGGGCAGTACTCCCACTTTTTATATCCCTACAGCACATAATCGTAACCTTAGACAAGTGAATACACGACCCCCTACAGTAAACTGTGTTGTCATACCTAACCTTAAAATAAACTCTGTTTAAGTGACACATTAGTCTCATTGCTCTACCCTTGAACCCACTACGCCACAGACTGAATAAAGATAATATTAAAAAAAAATCAACATATTTCTCCAAGCGATATTTGCTGGGGACACATATTTTCATTATGTGTATTACTTTCTATCAGTATTGTTATGTAAGTGCTTAATTGAAGTATTAAAATATGATTATGTAAATATTCCGTACGTTTTTATTTTATTTATGCAGGTAGGTTAATTCATATGTAAAGAAAATGGTGAACTTGGCTAAGAATTCTTACCTTTGACAGCTCTAATTTCAAGAAATTACTAAACTATAGAATAAAAATCGTTACTTGAGTAATTACTTTTACTGAAATAATCACTTTTACTAGTTTATGAATACGGATGTGTCGTAGTTATTAGCGGTTCAAATCTTACATGTATAGTTCAGGTCCAAAATGAGTTAAGCGTACAAAGAAATTCGTTTTAACTAAATATCTTCAAAATATTAATTTCTGTAGCCATAATCAGTTCATCAAACATTCCTACATTACATTGTTTCATTATTATTATGCTTTTTGACTAAGTTATACGCCATTTTGTAAGACAAGTCAGTGATTGCGATTTTTTTTTAGTTAGGTCAGTCTATTATTAAGCAAGCGATGTTTTTGTCAGTCAGAAATATTGAACTTACCACCAGGAAACCGAGTGAAAAGACGATTTCACGTCAACAAAAAACTAGGTTTTTCAAATTGGAATTCTAAACGGATTTTTCCCTCGCCACGTCTGGCGCGAAATGATAAAATTCATGAATCTGTCAATAAGTACTCGCTTTTATTCCTCATTCAGGGATGACGGAGTTCAATTAAATGTTTTATTATTTTTTTTCTGTGGATTTAAGTTATCTCTTCTTACTTGCGCAGTACTCACCACCTATACCTATGTGCCTGAATCCAATCTCAGCTACTACACTCGCGGTAAAATAATAATAATAATTAATTTGCAAGTTACAGCGATTTTCGACTTCAAAAATCCCGGTAACTTGCAAATTAATAATGGTACATGCATGAAACTAACTTTATATTACAGAGAATTATAAAATCATTTGAAATAAAATCTTAAATGATCTATCTACAACGTAATTAAAAAAAAAAAAAAACTTCCACTTGGAAATAAATTCAATTCGCGGTTGTTTTACTTTTGCTTGTTTTCTCACTTTTGTTTTCAATCTGTCAAATCAAAATGTTAAAAGGCAGTCATTGTCGTCTTTCACCATCATTATTGAATAACTATGAAGTCGCTAACACCAGAAGAATATACACGTATCATCACTATGTTAGAAGAAAGCAGAAGTCAGCGAAGCACAGTGTACAGGAACGGGAGGCAGTTGCTCTTCAATGATTGATTTATTGATTTGATTTCGTTGTATTTTAATTCGTCTTTTTACAAGCAGTGTGTTTCAGGTAAAAATATTTTTTTTAAACAGATCCTTTATAAAATGGATTGAATGTGAACAAACGCGTGCTGTGATTGGTCGCCGAGGTTGGCGAGCCCTCATTCGTAGATAAAAAATGCGATGTCCCGCTGCGTCGATAGATGGCGTTAGTAGTCGTGCCAACACAGTAAGAACAATGGGCACTTTCTACAGTGCAGCTAGTCCAACGTATCCGAGAAAGTTTGCAGAACATAAGAAGTCCAGGAACCGGCAAACTGAGATGTATTATGGCTCATGATCGATCGGATCGATCTATTGTTACGACCATGCTCCGAAATCGGCACCTCACGGCAGATAAAGTAACAAATCAACTTCGGGAGACCCGTAGAGACGACGTAAGTGAGCGGACTGTAAGGCGGCGGCTCCTTGACGCTAATTTGATCCCACATAGACCCGCAAATGGTTGGACTTGAAAGGGGACATCGGGTAGTAAGATTACGTTGCGCCCGCGAACACGCGCAATGGGGAGACGAAGAATGGGCAAGAGTAATGTTTTCTGACGAATCCAGATTTATGCTGTATGCAAATGATGACGGCCAACGGAACATTTTATTCCAGCTTGTTTTGAGGAAAAAGTGCCGTTCGACGGTGGATCTGTTATGGTTTGGCCTGGAATCTCTTCAGAGACTCGCACAGAGTTAATGCTGATAGAAAATGGTACGCTAACTAGTGCAAGATATGTGGAAGATTCTTTATGAGCCCATATCGCTCATCTAATAGAACAACTACGTAATTACGAATTTAGCTGAAACATAATAACGTCATTATTCCCAAAGAACAAAGACGCAATTACGAATTTAGCTAAAACGAATTACGCCATTGTTCTATTGGATGAGCGATATTTAATTAATATGGGTGAAAATTCAATATTCATGCATGACAACGCCAGGCCACATTTGATGTGGTTTTATTAATTGGTAAATTAGCTACAACATAGGTACAGTTTCATTCATGCCGCTAGCTCTATTATTTAAGAGTAATTTTAGTTTTTCATACTGACCCGTATTTTTTGTCCGCGAGTCTATTATAAATGTGATATTGAGTTCACATTTTTAGTAAGTTTTCGGTGCTAAACTACAGAATTCTGGGTAAGGGAGCTTAGGGGCCAAGTACTTAGCTCAAAAAATAAATTACAAAACCAGTTTTCAAAACAAACTTCACCTAATCGGTCTATATATGTTTGTATAGTACCTACCTTATATATAAATATTTCCGTATACACAATCGAATCAACTCATACATAAAGGTTGGCGCAGATATACCGTGTAAAATAAAGCGGCGGGCTCACAGTCTCTATTTAAATGTAAATAAAACATATTCTTATGTTACATAGTTACGGTACACCGGGGTTACTTTGATATCGACTTTCGACTTATGAAAAACATATTTTTGTAATATCTACAACGCCTTATTAAAAAAGAAACTATCAAAAGTGCCAACTACTGATAGTAAGGCGTTGTAGATATTACAAAAATATGTTTTTCATAAGTCGAAAGTCGATATCAAAGTAACCCCGTAGTATCAAAGTAACCCCGGTTTACGGTACGAGTATTGGAACCACGCTTGGCGCAATAATTACGTATAAAATAATACAATCGAGGAGTACAATCGAGTTCATGGTGAAATTGTGTTGTAGGATCACAAGTAGGTAGGCAGGAAGTACTCGTAGTATGATAACTGATAAATGAACAGGCAGCTGTGCTGCTGAGGAGTTTATCGCGCCACTTCTTCCTAGCTAAAGCACTAGGCAGTGGTGAAGGGCGAGCATTTTGGGGGACTGTTTTATGTAATTTTGACGTTCGAAAAGTTCTGATTCTCAGCTTAGTTTGAATAAATGACGTTTGATTTAGATTTTATGCGTCAGGTTTGGACTTCTTAGATTAAGAAAACATTGAACTAAAATGTGGAAAAAACGAACTGTAATAAAACTTGTTAGCTTGTCAGTATTAACTACTTAAAACATATCTCCATACGAAAGAGATCAGTCCTATTGATTTGTTAATTAGTCATGAATTAATGGTGGTAGCCGTGGCTTGGTCACCCACGGTGAAGCGAAGAGGAACCCGAGGAGGAGCCGCTCGTCGTGACTTTTGTCGGTAAGTCGACGACGTAGCGGCCAATAAGTAGGTTGCGGTGCCGCTTGGGCGACACTGCAACTAAGGCGGGACGCGAGGTCGCATGGCCGACATCGCGGCTGATGGTTGGAGGCCGCGGCGGGAGTGGAGTGCCGGTATTGCGATGCACCGCTCTCCCTACCTTCCGCGGCCTTCACGGGATCGCCACCGTCTGATGGCAAACGCGGTGGGGCCGCAGGGGAGGAGGAGTGTCGGTATGGCGTTGGCCGCTCTCACTATCCTCTGCGGCCGAGAAGTGGTAGGCGGCTGGGCCACTGAAAGATAGACTATCGACTAGAGAGATGTATCTAAAGCGTAACTAGAGAGAGGTAGGGTCAGGTGGGGTAAATGCGAGTACCATAACTAGAATGACATATTCAACCTTAGACAACATTTTACTTTTTAGCAGTATTAAGTTTATAATTATCACGTGTATTAAGTATTTAGTAGGCTAAAGTTTTAAGTTATTTGTTTAATTATAATCACTCTGATAATTTAGGTAATCAAATTTAAAAAAAAAGTTATCTCACTTATTACATTTACCCTGTGTTCAGGGGCAAATGTAATAATGTTGGTCAATTTCTCAGTACTTTAGATAGTTGCAAATCAGGGGTAATAGCAATGAAATGCGAAAATTGAATTAACTTTGGTTTTTTATTTCAAAAAGATCACGTGAAAGCTTACAAAGATATGAATTTTTCCTTACAGACTAAATAAATCAATCAAAGTGTTTACATAATAATCATATTTCTGAATTTGAAATCAAAGTATATTATACCACGCTTGGTTATTGTAGGATTAGGCAATATTTACATATCAGAGATGGCAGCACCAGTTTTCTTTAGTAGTTAGACCGTAAACAAGCCTTATTGCTTATACCCCGTTATTGCAATTACCCCACCTGACGATATGTAGAGAGATAAATCTATCGATGATTTTTATGGTTAAAATTATTTAAATATATATTTCTTACTGTCACGCATAATATTTTGATCAAGATACAACCTGACACTGACCTTCAAGTTGCAAAAAACGCAAGAAAATTTGAATTTCGCGGGCTACCACAGCGCATTCCTATGGCCGTAATTACAGAAATAATTATCATCAAACATTTCTCCTAAAACGAATCAACACTTCCAATTCAAACTCAAATATAAAGAATAAACCACCAACATAATCTGAAAGCTTTTGCCATTCGATTGAGCACGTTCTGACGTCATAAGATACTGGGACTTTACGTCCCACGTCCACGTCTAAAGTCCAGTTCCCACATTCCTATTTCCACATAGTATCTCGAGACGACGGTGCCTACACTAACTAAATAGATATGTGCAGAAGGTTGACTCCATACAAACAGCAAAAACAGGCGCACACACACATAGGGCCTGCCATAAATTGCTGCAATTGGCTGTTGATAAAACATTCAACCAATCACAGCGGTTTACGCGCGTTTGACAATTCTCGTTCGAGAAACTGGCCCGTAGGCGCGTACGACAGTGATCTCAAATTACATTCATTTATGTGGTCAAGGAGCGTAAATATTACAGTCCGGCCGTCGAAAAAATGCGTTCTTGACACCTGTAAACCATCGCCTGCCTTCGCTATAAAGACCTGTTCAGATATAAGCGATATCGCTGTCGCGTTCAGTAGCGATACCGAATCGGTACTCGCTGTCGCATTCGGTAGTGATACTAGTCTACCTGCGCCCGACGGCGCTGTCTTGCGATATCGCCTACCGAGCAGGACAACGATATCGCTTATATCTGAACAGGCCTAGCCAAATTGCATTCGCTTCGGAGCGATTCAATTTCTACAATTGCTATCCATGCGCATCTCTATGGAAATGCTGATCTATGATCACTTGACATTTCGCTAGCTTATGTCAACCCTATAAATTTTTGCCTTTTCTACTAGTGTCATCGCTAATCGAATGTTAATTTGGCTACAGGTGCTGGGATTAGAAGATACATGTCTTATTATGTCCGTGCGTTCTCGCTCTTTGTACATTGTATAAAAACACCATTCACGAAGCCGTGATCTTCGCATCATGTAAGTACAGACGCCAGCACATCAAGCTACTTCAATTTGTCAAATTTCTTTAATAGATTTTCAACTTTATCGCTAAAGCATTAGGTTCAAGGTTGATTGGGAAAATTTGACAGTTTCGGGTAGCTAGACCTGGTGGCGTCTGTACATCAAAAGTAACTTTGTGCAAAAATAATTGCTGGGAAACGACTTTTATTTATGGTGTGAGAATTTGCTGTTTGCGGTAGTGAGCAATGTAACATACGCAAAGCATTGTGCTTATGGGTGGGGTCAACCACCACTTCTTAAAGGTGAACGCGCACCTAGACGCACCGCTCGCGCTGCAGTCACCGCAGTCATCGCTTTTGTTAATGGTACTGCGGCGACTGCGGCGCGGGTGGGTGTGCGAGATTGCATGGAACTTCATAATTATGAAGAATTCGAATGCGGCGACAGCGGCGCGTGCGGTGCGGGCCAGATTAGCGTTCATCTTTAAGCAATATTATTTTAATATTACTTCAGTGTGAGAAAGAGATGGAGCTAAACGTCCTGTATAGCTCAATCTCTTTCCTACACTGAAGTAATATTAAAATAATACTGCTTTGTGACGTGGTGGTCGGCCGAATCTTGGGAGTATTTGAAGTTAAGGGAGAAGCGCCAGGGTAGGCAGCAAAATTAAGTTTAAAAAAATGTTTTTTTTTTGCTATTTGCAAGTCAGTATTAGGTTGTATGTTGATTAAAGTATGTTTCGCGATCGTAAAATATGTATTTATAGAATTATAATCATTCGAATCATTAATACAACTCCTTAAGATAATCCTCAAATGTCAAAATTTCATTAAATAAGTAGTGATTCCTTAGGATTATATGAACTTAGACAGTTTTATTGATGATGTTAGTGATTATAATTCTATAAATACAAATTTGTTACGGCCGCGAACCATATTCAAATCAACATATAAACTGATACTGACCTGCAAATTAAAAAAAAGTAAGAAAATTTGAATTTCGCGGGCTACCCTGAGGCTTTCTTAATGTCGTAAAAAAACGTCAAAAAATTTGGAACTTTGAGCTTCAGTATCTCTGTAAAAATAATCTTTAGCATAAACACATTTCTGATGTAGTCGTTTATTAAAATAATACTAAGATTCTGGGCGAAGATAATGTTTCGTAAAAATAAAGTATCCAAGATCTGCACAGCCCAGTTGACGTATGACAGGCGGCTATAAACGTCAACGAGAAGGCTGCGCGTCATTTGTTTTTAAGGAAGGTTCTAGAGTTTACTAGAAGTTTCGACTCGCCCTTACTGGCCGAGCGGAAACGAGAAGCGTTCTCGCCAGAAGCGTGTGGATTTTGGCAGTAGCGCTTAGAAATGGTTTTGCGTTATTAATCATTAGGTATAATCGGATGAACAAGTGACTCTCGTCTTTGATAGGGTTAACTAGGCTCACCCGTTATAACCGACCTTCTGTGTGTATGCTTCCGATGGTCTGTAGAGATCCTAGTCCGTGGGGACCGATTTCCCTAATGTTGTTCAGCGAACTTACATAACATTTGAATATCTCATCATATTTCGATTTTTTATTTTGTCTATTTCCTTTTGAATGGCTGCGGCGTTGTCGCGTTGTTATGTGATATTGGATCCATTTTTGTGTGTGGTGTTTTGCATTATATTGAATGTCAAGCTATTTTCTGTTATTATTAAATCCTTTTTGCAATAATTATAATAAATAATAATAATATTTTTTCCCTACCGCCGCACTGTGGGCTGGATTTTGAGTTTCATAGAACTTCATTTACTTTTTTTGAAAGTGGGGTTTTTTTGACTGGAAATGGATTCCTTGACCATTATAATACTTCGTTATGAAATATGGGATCATAAAAGTCAGTGTATCTATTTTTAAAACATAAAAGTAAAAAAAAATGTATGGAGCCAGGGAAAAATATCAAATATCTCCAGAACCGCACGTTTGGCCGTAATATCCTGACACACGGTAATACCTCTATTTATTTGGGAATTTTTGGCGTACTTCATATATCGGGCATAGGTGCGGTTTTTTTTTTTAAAATCGGAGAATATTTTAATTTTTTATGTTGTATTTACCTATTCGATTTTAGGAAGAGGTGGGTAATGCTGATCTTAATAATTGAAAAACTGAATGAAATATATTTTTCAGGACCGTTACCATTAGTTACGCTGACGACATGGTGCTGTTGAGCCCATCGATCTGCGCCCTGCGGAGACTGCTGGGCATCTGTGAAGAATATGCTAAGACGCACGGATTGACATATAATGTCAAGAAGAGCGAGCTGCTGGTGTTTCGGGCGGGGCGCATGACGCCTTCGTGTGTACCGCCCGTGACACTGGGAGGGGTGGCGTTAAATAGGGTCAGCCAGTTTGTGTACCTTGGCCATGTTGTAAATGAGGATCTGGTGGACGATCCGGATGTAGAACGGGAACGCAGGGGGCTGGCGGTTAGGTGTAACATGCTGGCCCGCAGCTTTTATAGGTGTAGTTGGGAGGTAAAAAAGACGTTATTTAGGGCCTACTGCCAATCCTACTATACCTGTAGCTTGTGGGTCAGTTACACACAGCGGGCCGTCAGCGCCCTGCGGGTCCAGTACAATAATGCTTTTCGGTTGCTGATGGGACTGCCTAGATATTGCAGCGCATCAGCGATGTTTGCTGACGCACAAGTGGATGGCTTCCATGCCATAATCCGTAAGCGAGCGGCATCGCTGATGCGCAGGGTGAGGGACAGTTCCAACGGCTACCTGAGGGTCATTGCTGAGAGGGTAGATAGTCCTCTATGGAGGCAGTGGATACACATCCACGTTAGATAATTTTCTTATATATACTATTCCTTATATGTACTAACATTTATTTTTAAGTTTATTTACATGTATTTACTAACTCTATATGGACACATGTAGTCTGAAATAAAGAAATTGAAATTGAAATTGAAATTGAAATTGTTACCAACAAAAACAATTGTCACACTAGGAATATAGACTCAAAAATTGTTAAAATTATAATGACGTCGAATTGGTAATGAGCTGAGATCTGACATGAACTTGATATCATGTTGATATCAAGTTTTATGCGCGCATTAGTTAATTTATGTACTCATTTGTTAAATACTACCCTCCGATAATGCTAATTTGTGTCATTAAGTAATGAGTAGAGAAATTCCCAGTGATTTACAAAATTTTTGAGAAAAAATTACTGTGGTTCTAAATTAATTAGCTAACGATCGACACTTAGAAAGGATTGCTTAGCAGTCAGTGTTTGTTATTCCAAAATATTAGTAAATTAGGTATAATGATATCTTAAGTAGGGTAGTTAGCAACCATTAGCTAATTACCCTAATGATAAAAAATAGTTAAATATAAATAGTGCTGCGTTAGTCAAATATTTTAGTTCATCTAGAGCTACCTTCCTGACAACAGTAATTTTAACAGATTTAAATATGGAGAGTTTAGCTACTAACTTAGATTTATTTGTTATTTTAAGAAGTGGTAACAACAAAAGTGATAATTTATTTCAAGAATTGGTGTCTCGATTAGACTACACCTTTTCTGAAGAGGACAGTTTGACGCTGAGAGAGTTTTGCCGAAGATTTACTCGAGCTGCAATGAAGAGATGGCAGCAAGTGCATCGGAATTTCGGAGACTTCAAAAAACAATATGAAGGTTGGCTAGAGTCAAATATTGACTGGCCAAGTTGTATTGTGGAATTGGTTGCACCAATTCCAGTTATTGAAGAGCCAAGTTCCTTGGATCCTGGACCTTCAACGTCATCAGTTGGAACTATGACAAAACGAAAAGCTTCACCTCGAAAGCCTTTTCAAGATTTGGGGTCCAAACAGAAAAAAGTCAGAACTATTGATCAAAAGGACCGCGAGAGTAATGAAATATTATTTGCAGCTACATCTCAATTAAAAAATGAAGGACACAACAATATTGCTTTTGTCATTGAGTATATGCTCAAGCATCCAGAGGCCGCTGACAAGTTTAGTGATATGATTAAAAAGTCAGCTTCTGTACTATTCACTCCAGAAAAGGCACTAGGTATCCTTTTGTCTCTTAAACTTTCGAAATGGCAATACATAACATTAAGAGAAACTGCCATTCGTGAAGGGGCAAAAGATTTATACCCATCGTACTTCAAAGTACAGAAAGCCAAATTGGAGTGCTACCCACCAAAAGAGTGCATAACAGTGACTGATTCATCAGCTAAAATTGTCCTACAAAGCCTTCTTGATAAAACAGCACAAAGAATTTTAGAGAGTTTGTCCGAAAACATAGAAAATAGACAGCTTTCTATGATTTCCAAGTGGGGTTTTGATGGAGCCTCAAATCAAAGTCAATATAAACAAAAAATGGATGGAGAGCATAACGATTCCAGTATATTCATGACCTCTCTGGTTCCACTGAGAGTAACATGTGGTGACGAAATTGTCTGGATCAATCCAAGCCCCTGCTCCCCATCATATTGTCGCCCAGTACAATTTACTTTTATAAAAGAAAGTAAGTTTGTAGTAGTGGAGCATGCAAAGCAGATGGATGAAGAAATAAAAAATCTTCGACCATTGAAATGTGGTACCAACTCGGTTACTCATGACCTCATGATGACCATGATTGATGGGAAAGTGTGCACATATTTTTCGGAAGTAAAATCCAGTGCTACGTGTTACCTCTGTTCGGCTAAACCATCAGAGATGAACAACATTAACGAGATATTGAAAAGAGACGTCTCATTAAACCTTTATAAGTTTGGCTTATCATCCTTACATGCGCGGATTAAAAGCATGGAATGTCTTTTACATATAGCATACAGATGAGATCTGAAAAAATGGGCAGTACGAAGTAATGAAGACAAAACTGTATTTGAAACAAGGAAAAAGGAAATTCAGGATCGTTTTAAATCCGAATTAAATCTTCTAGTAGATATTGTGAAACAAGGATCCGGAACAACTAATGACGGCAACACTGCTAGACGATTTTTCGAGGATCCCGCTAAAACAGCTGCTAACACTGGACTGAACGAAGAGTTGATTCACAGATTTGCCGTAATTTTGCAAGCCATTATAAGTGGTGAAAAAATTAACGCAGAAAAATTTAAGGATTATGCTCTTCGAACAGCCAAGAAGTATGTAGAACTTTACAAGTGGTTCTACATGCCTTCCAGTGTACACAAGTTGCTGATACATGGGGCGGATATAATTATAAGTAACGCAATTCTTCCCATAGGAAGTTTGTCAGAAGAAGCTTCTGAGGCCCGGAACAAAGATTTTCGAAGGTTTCGAGAACATCATCAACATCAAATTTAGTAGGAAATCTTCCAATGAAGACATATTCAACATGCTTCTTCTTTCATCTGATCCTGTTATTTTGGCAACAAGACCAAAGATGGTAAGCAAAAAGAAGCAGATGCTTTTTAGTGCCACACTGGATCTTTTGTTGCTTCAGGAGCCTGAAGAAGATGTTGAATTTTACGATGTATCTCACTTGGAGTCTGATTCAGAGTTAGACTCGGGCTCGGAAAGTAGCGATATAGATGATAATATTTTGTATTTCTAAGTTTTTTATACTTGGGAGGAGGGGGATTATATATGTTATAGATACACTTAAGCTTAAATATAGATTAATTTTAAGATTTGCTTTTAATACTTACTTTTTTAAGATTTTTCGTTACTTCTCATATATGTTTGAATTGTTTTAAGTGTTATATTTTGTCTAAATTGAGTTTTAATTAACTTTTGTTAAAATATCTAATTGAAATTAGTAATAAAATATACAATGTACCTGTATCTCGCAGTCAGAAATTATATTTATCCGTCACAAAAGATAATTAGGTAATGGTTGCTAACTACTTAAGATAGCATTATACCTAATTTACTAATATTTTGGAACAACAAACACTGACTGCTAATCAATCCTCTCTAAGTGTCGATCGTTAGCTAATTAATTTAGAACCACAGTAATTTTTTCTCAAAAATTTTGTAAATCACTGGGAATTTCTCTACTCATTACTTAATGACACAAATTAGCATTATCGGAGAGTAGTATTTAACTAAAGAGTACATAAATTAACTAATGCACGCATAAAACCTGGTATCAACATATGACCCTTCATGTCAGATCTTAGCTCATTACCAATTCGATATCATTATAATTTTAACAATTTTTGAGTCTATATTCCTAGTGTGACAATTGTTTTTGTTGGTAACGGTCTTGAAAAATATAAATTTCATTCAGTTTTTCAATTATTAAGATCAGCATTACCCATTATTCCTAAAATCCAATCGGTAAATACAACATAAAAAATTAAAATATTCTCCGATTTTTAAAAAAAAAACCGCACCTATGCCCGATATATGAAGTACGCCAAAAATTCCCAAATAAATAGAGGTATTACCGTGTGTCAGGATATTACGGCCAAACGTGCGGTTCTGGAGATATTTGATATTTTTACCCTGGCTCCATACATTTTTTTTAACTTTTATGTTTTAAAAATAGATACACTGACTTTTATGATCCCATATTTCATAACGAAGTATAATAATGGTCAAGGAATCCATTTCCTGTCAAAAAAATCCCACTTTCAAAAAAAGTAAACGAAGTTCTATGAAACTCAAAATCCAGCCCACAGTGCGCCGTATCCCTGCGTTGACGTTGTGGTGGGGCTTGTGCGCTCCTGAACTCTAGGTCTGTGCCGGTAGAGTTTACTTTGCCGAAATAGGTCTAGGGTGAGGAGCCAGACCAAGAGAGATGCTTAAACCCGCAGGGCAGCATGTGGTGAGCTGTTGGGAAGTAGCGACCCCACGGACCCTATCTCCTGGGAGAAGTCTTATTTTTCACCCCTGGCTTGCCTTTATTGGTCGGCTGGAGTGAACACTGACGAAGAACAGAGCTCCCACCTCTTTCATGCCTTTATTGGCTGGCTTGACTGGAGATTCGCAAGAGCCACGTTGCTCGGAGGTAGGAAGTATTCCAGTAAGGTGCTGGTAGAGATCTTGACCGTACTTCCGGTATTGTCCTGATAGCCGTGGAATACCGCTCCACTACTCAAGCACCTCAGGAAGTGTTGCACCCTTGTGTGCTAGCAACCGTTTTTGGAGGTCCATTATAGAGTGTGCAAGTCACCGCCTGCCATTTTATCTATGTATTACATATAACATTGCTCAGGCAGGAGACATAGTCCTTCCATAGTTCTGGGTAACCAATCCACTATAGCCACCCAAACCCATAGCCCAATATTTTTTGTTTCTATGTCCTGCAATAGTCCTGCACCAACTGGGGGTTGTCCTTAGGTGCACTTGCATAGTGAATACAGGGATAATCGTCGGTTGGAGCCTCCTCATTATTTAAATTTGTCTAAGGGGCCTCTGCAAGTTGGCTTCGGCCCTTCGTACACCTTCCAAAGGCCCGGACCCCAGGGTCCCGAGAAATGTAAAAAATAATAATAATAAATACTTTATTTCAGATCATGGTATCCATTTTGTTAGTAACAATGTGCTTATAGACTAGTGTTAGTAATACTTAAAACTAAACAACTAATAGAAAGTAAACTCAACAATCACTACTGCGCCGTTCCATGACAAAAGCCCGGTTTCCACCGCGAGCGGAGCGGTCCCATTAAGGATTCAGTTTAACTCGCAAAAGAATACTGCATACATGTGTTTCCACCAACAAAGAGTCGAGCGAAAATGACTCAGCGGGCAAAAAGAGTAAAAATGAGCTCGCGGTGGTTTGCGGTGGGAATCAGACGACTAAACTCTTTCTTGATGGAAACACAAATCTATTTCATGAAAACGAAGTCCGCTCCGCTTAGCCATTTCCGGCTCATTACTATTTCGCAGTGGAAACCGGGCTAAATGGCGCAGTAATGACTGATGTAACCACAGTCCAGCCGACTAGCGATCATGCTAAGGATGCTGTTAGCGCTGCCACGAACTCTACGCACCAGGGCATCCCTCGCCTTTATTTTTTTTATTTTTTTTTATTATATCCTTTTTGCAATTATTATAAATTGAATCGTTACTGAGAACAAAGTTTAAGACTGTCTAATGTAATCGAAATTTGAAAGAAAAAAACTAGTTCATACAAAATCATCACGACAAAATGGCCATTTTTATACAGATAGATCTGGTCCGTCTTTATGTTCAACCAACTTCAACACGTATCAGATCAATTTTAATTAACAATTACATACATTGCTGTGTGACTAACATATAGTTTCAATACCTACCGTATTGTGTGGGATATAATTGGTATTCAGTACAATGGATGGCATGTAATTGGTATAGCTTCAAAGGTATTCTGACAATCAGCCGTGTTTGATATTATGTAGACAAGTACCTACCGTAGTAGGTATATTTACGGAATTGTTTAAGTTCACTCAATTACAAAGAAAGAATTAAAGAAAAAAAAAAAATATTGTTTATTCTGTACAAACAAAACGCGTATTACAAAATATAAGACATAAAATACACACAAATTACCTAGCCGAAAACCTCTTATTCAATGATTAAAAGTTTAAGGTACATAGGCTTCATAATTTAATTAGATATCTATTTTATTGAGGAACTCGTGGCTGAGTAATAACAGCAGCACTACCGAGACTCCTCCGTGCCTCGGAAAGCCCGTTAAGCCGTTGGTCCCGACGGTCATGACTTTTCTGTAATACTAGCGCACGTTTTAATTTAATTATATAACTGTTTGTTACTATTATTTCGATGATACTTTTGTGGGTTACATGCTAACCTAGTTTTTAAAATTCTCTTGCATTCCTTATACAGGGTGTCCGGTAATGAATGGATAACCTTGAAATGTCTTATAGTATAACTTATGGCCGTTCAGAAAAAAAATTGAAACAAAATATATCATAAGTAGTACCTAAGTTATGATTTTTTTAAAAGAAAGGTCTAATTTTTTTTACCTTGTTTTACTTTTATGAACACTACGATCAGAAATGAATGGATTCCATCGGTTTGTTGTTATTTTATTATTATACACGAACTATGCTAATAGATAAACAGTCAATAGTATGACTAGCTATTGCACTTTTTTATTAAAAAATTAGCAAATTAATTAATTTTAGAAAAACTTTGCAAAATTTATTTTTTAAACTATGTTTAAACATCTTGGGTATAAAAAAAATGTATGAATACATGAGTGGCCAATAATTTTAAAATAATGTCACTTTCAAGTAGATTTTATAATGGTACAATTCATAAATGTATCTACAATAAATAGTGAATTATTGCCATTAATGTAGAAAAGGAGAAAATTTTACCAAATGTCAAAAGTAATGTAGGAACTTTTTTTAAATTAAATTGCTTCTGACCACTGAAGATTAATCAAAAATACATTTAAGGAATTTG
Source organism: Dicycla oo (assembly GCA_948252095.1). Classification (NCBI taxonomy): domain Eukaryota; kingdom Metazoa; phylum Arthropoda; class Insecta; order Lepidoptera; family Noctuidae; genus Dicycla; species Dicycla oo. The sequence continues at coordinate 26,823,606 of OX411718.1, forward strand.
TAGTGAATAAAAATTGCGTATTGAAACCAAATTGTCAGAAATTTACAAATACTCATAATGATTAAAATAGTTACTTTAAAAGCGTGAAATGGGTCGTGTGACCTTCATATTTGCTACCTGCGCGCACGCCGTGCTGTCATTCTTTTGTGTTATGTTAGACAAAGAGGGTCTGAATCGGCTAGGTGCGAGAGAGAGGAAATAAATGTAAAACATCAGGTAAGCACTCATACTTTTAGTGCGTTTCTCGACTTGCTCGACTTCGCATGTGTTTATTTAGTTTCCGTTTGCAATTATCGTGATTTACTTTGAATCAGTGTTAAAACGACCACGTGGCTATTTTATTGGACTATTCGTTTTGCTTACTGATTTGGACTTGTTTTGTTTGGTGATATTTGCGACGATTTGGTTTGTTTTTGGACTAAACTGGACTTTTGTGTTTTTGTGTATCAAAATGCCACGTCAGTATACGGCACAAGAATATGCAAATATGCATTACATTTATGGAGAATGCAGAGGTAACGCAAATGCAGCTGCAGCGCTCTATAGGGAGAGATACCCTAATGCGCGCCACCCAGACTACCGCGTATTTATTCGTGTCCACGGTTGTTACTCCGAAGGAAGATTGCCTGGTAGTGGTGTCGGTGGTACAAGCAGTGGAAGAATCGCTCGTCTTGATGTAGAAGAAGCCGTGCTTGAGGAAGTCGAAAACGATCCTTCTACCTCTACACGAACAATAGCTCGACGCACAGGTATCGGAAAATCGACCGTGCACGATATTTTGAAAAAAAAATAAATTCCACCCTTACCACGTTACACGCGTGCAAACTCTCCAACCAAGAGATTATGCAGCTAGATTGCGTTTTTGCCGACAAATGCTGGCAAAAATCGAAGAAGACCCGCAATTTTTTAATAAAATTCTGTGGAGCGACGAGTCAGCATTCAAAAGAGATGGATACATGAATCTTCATAATTTACACGGTTGGGAATTAGAAAATCCCCATCTTATGCGTGAAGATAGATCCCAATACCAATTTAAAATCAATTATTGGACTGGAATATTAAGTGGAATAATAATCGGGCCATTTGAATTACCGGGGAATTTAACAGGGCAAAGTTATTTGGAGTTTCTTCAAAATGATCTCCCCAATTTATTAGAAGAAGTGCCCGAGGAGCTGAGGGAGTCATATTGGTTGCAAAATGACGGCTGTCCTGCGCATTATGCTGTATCTGTTCGTGCATTTTTAAATAACACGTACCCAGATAGATGGATCGGGCGGCTAGGGCCAATTTTGTGGCCTCCACGTTCACCGGACCTAAATCCATTGGATTTTTTTTATTGGGGCTGCCTTAAAGAGGAAGTATACTGTAAGCCTATAAGGTCTTTAGAAGAATTAAGAAGACGAGTCAGAGCAGCCGCATCAAAAATTAGTGAACGACGGTACACAAGACTGCTCCGTAGATCATTTATCCGTAGATGTAGGGCCTGCATAAGAGTGGGAGGCCGGCAGTTTGAACATTTATTATAAACGAATGATAATAAAGTGTTGTTTATGTTAAATGTTGTTTTTTATTAATCCCCAAAGTTCAGGTACAATTAAATTTAAAAAATGTTCCCATATTACAAATTTTGATATTTAGTAAAATTTTCTCCTTTTCTACATTAATCGCAATAATTCACTATTTATTGTAGATACATTTATGAATTGTACCATTATAAAATCTACTTGAAAGTGACATTATTTTAAAATTATTGGCCACTCATGTATTCATACATTTTTTTTATACCCAAGATGTTTAAACATAGTTTAAAAAATCAATTTTGCAAAGTTTTTCTAAAATTAATTAATCTGCTAATTTTTTAATAAAAAAGTGCAATAGCTAGTCATACTATTGACTGTTTATCTATTAGCATAGTTCGTGTATAATAATAAAATAACAACAAACCGATGGAATCCATTCATTTCTGATCGTAGTGTTCATAAAAGTAAAACAAGGTAAAAAAAATTAGACCTTTCTTTTAAAAAAATCATAACTTAGGTACTACTTATGATATATTTTGTTTCAATTTTTTTTCTGAACGGCCATAAGTTATACTATAAGACATTTCAAGGTTATCCATTCATTACCGGACACCCTGTATGTAATGTGTAACTGTTTTATGTCCCATAAAAGTAAAATAAAATAACTCAAGTTTTAAATATTTTTACAATTTGCAAATTCGACCTTTGCCAGGATTATCAACTGCTTCATGGGCACCTCAAATTATTGTTTTTTTTTTTTAATTTTGTACCTCGTTAGATAACTGATTAATTGAAGATGTTTTCGTAATTTGTCCGCTTATAGCCATAGTAAAATTTTGAGATAACTGGTATCGAAGTTCATGTACGTAGATGATATTTAAAGATGGTTAACAAACTTCTTCCTCTAACTTTTAACTGTTCGATGTTTTAAAAAATTTGCTGACATCGAAAGGTTTGTTAAAGTATGTGTATCATCAGGTACCCAATAGACAAGCAATGAAAGCCATTAAATTTGAGAATTTAGAGAAAAGTGATATTTAGTGACGAATTCTGGGCAATTTTCAAAAATACATAAAATTGAGTTTTCTCGAATCCCATGAATTTTCGCCTAGGCTTTATAGGGTGCTTAATTGTTGCAAACGGGTCGCACTATGACGTCCTATAAGGAATACGTTAAATTACAAGTCACCCTGTATATAAGTGAGAATGGTTTCTATGCAAACCAACTTTAAATCGTTATAGATCCTAAATAGTCATACAAAATGAAACATAATTAGAGAAACCTATAGATGATTTTCAAAGAGCTATTCAATGATACACCATTTTATATAGTTCGTCGACTTTCATCTTTTTCTTTGTCACAATACTAATGTCTTTAGAGACACAAGATTATGACAAATTGATTGATGTAAGAATCATAAAAATCGTCCCACGCGTTTGCAGGTTTCTAGAGCGCCCCAAAGGATACATTCATAATATAGGCTGATAACCACATATCCTTCTTTGCGCCGCGCAGTCGAGTAAAAACAGACCAAGTGCGTGTCAGACCACGCACAATATTCCAATGTTCCGTAGTTGGGATGAATTTATCCCAAGAACAAACTTAACATTCTAGTTGAAAGACATGTTCTCCCATACATTCCAACTGCAAATTACCTATATGTAAGTTAGTACGCAGAATATTGAGAAATTCATCATGTTATTTTAAGACCGTAGACTTCTTATAGGTTTTCCTGTAATCTATAAGTACCTGTATTTTTTTTTTTCAAAATTTTAGGCTCAGTAGTTTCGGAAATAAAGTGGAAATGGTAATTTTTCTTCAATTTTCTAAGTAACTTTAAAACTATTATTTTTAAAATTATTGTAGAAAAAAAAACAGTAAGCCCTTTCATTTGATATGCCACACAGTACAGTTTGCAAACATTTTTAGGGTTCCGTACCTCAAAGGGGAAACCTTAACCCTTATAGGATCACTCATGTGTCTGTCTGTCTGTCTGTTCTTTTGTCACAGCCAATTTACTCCGAATCTAATGGACCGATTAAGTTGAAATTTTGTACTCGTATGTATTTCTGTAACCCAAACACGGATGGGTAATGTAAGTTAATGAATTTTGAATATGGGGGTCAATATTGGGGGCAAATAAGAAAAAAAAAATTGCAAACTGCACCATGCTATATATCAAATGAAAGGTCCTACTGTGAGGGTCTCAATATATATATTTTTTTATAATTTTAAAATAAACTATTTTAAAGTTATTTAAGAAAATAGATGAAAATTGACCATTCCCCCTTATCTCCGAAACTACAGACCTTAAAATTTTGAAAAAAATACAGAAAATAATTCTATAGCTATAGATTACAGGAAAACCTATAAGAAGTCTATGGTCTTAAAATTACATGGTAAATCTCTCAATGATGCGCGAACAACTTACATTTGTCCATAGTTAAACGAAAAATATCCAACCCACATTACACCTAATGTGGGTTGGATCCTTTTCGTTTAACTATGAACATTTGTAGTTGGAATGTATGGGAGAACATGTTTTTCAAGTTTGTTCTTGGGATAAATTCATCCCAACTAAGGAACCCTTCCTTGTACGTGATCCGACAAGCACTTGATCAGTATTTTTTTTTCTTGTTTGCCGCCCAAAACTGACCAATGAATTTTTTTTAACATTACATGTGTTTGCGTCACAGAAATTCATATTAATACCAAAGGACATCGTCGTAAATGGCCGTAGGACCAATACTCATCTGAAGTACATAATAATTATAAATATACTTCAATACTAATTGCAAATATCTGTATGAAACGAACATTCTGCGTTCCATAAAGAACAACAGCTGTAACCACCAACGACATGACATCGAAAATGCCGCTTTCTTTGACAATTAGATTTGACATGTGTAGTTAGTGATGCCCAATCTTTCATTTCACAAACATCGAGAGCGAGTTTACTTGCGTTGGCCAGCTACTCACAGAATATCGCTGGTTTGCGAGAATATCGACGTAATTCAAAATTCTGTCAAATTGAATACTGTATGCAAAACGATCATAAATCTTTGATATTTTATCGTAAACAGAAACGCCAAATACGATAAATTTTCCTTTAATCAGTAAAGTCGAACCCTCAATAAAACATTTACATTTTGCGGTATGCTCTAACATTTATAAAGAAATTTAAAAAGGCCATTTTCTAAAATCAATAATTTTTAGTTCCGTCACTATTCTCGCAAACCAGCGATTTACGCATCCATAAGTAGGTACTTTCCTTTTTAGAGCCTTAGGACACTTCCGCCGCGAAACCGCAGTTGTTGAATTCAACTGACTCGTTTTGCCCTAAGGTATAACGCTTCTTCTTCTAGTGACTTGTGCGACCTTTTTATTAGTACCATACATCTTAGGTGCGAAAAGAATTCAACAACAAAACCGATTTTCATATCCTAACCCATCCATCTTAAATAATTCATGATCTTTATATACAATTACTACACAGTAAGTTGCATTGTAATATTTCAAATAGAATAACACGCTGGGTCAGTACCCAGCGTGTTATTCGATTCAGCGTGTTATACCGGTATCGATTTTGTTTAAAATATATCGATACTGATGTAATGTACAGCAGGCATAATTCACTTCAAAACTGACTTTTAGTGACATCTCGTAACAAGACTTAAGCACTTTGTAAGATGAGAATCGTATGCGCATACAATACTCAAAATGTCGGCAAGAAGTCGGCGTATTTTGCAAGTAAGTCTTGTTTTTTTTTTATATATATGTATAATTAAATTAAAATTAAGATGTTTTAGTTTTATGTTTTTTTTATTACATTTTTTTACTCTGGTCTAGGTCGAAGGCGACAGAGACAAAGTCGACGATAGAGTGAGCTTACCCAAAAGAAGCCTGTTCACTCTCACTTTGAAGAAAGCGTATTAGCGTCTGCCGATGGCTAATGCTAGCAAAGAATATTTGATGTAGTTTTTAGACAAATTTCCAAGATTGCTAGGTATCACATTTCTGTAGAAAATCTAAATCGAAAGTTTACCTGGAGTCAACATCTAACAATTGTATGAGTGATTTATACGAAGAATTAAAAAAAAAAAGAATGTGAAACTTCCGATCCACCACAAAAGCCCCTAAGTCGTTTTACGATTTAAAGATCAAGGAGAAAAATACATTCAACCCCCCAAGAAAGATAGATGTGACTCTGTGTTACACCGAGCGAAAAGACGTTTTCACATCAAAAAACTGTCTGTAGGTATTAATATTACTCAAGAAGAAACATGCGACATGGTTTGCCGCCTTGATTATAGAAATAGTACGGTCGACGGACTACGGAATATAAAGTAAGGCCCACTGTCTTACAAGGCCCAAGTACCTACCACCAAACCAAATAAAATGGGTTTTTTGCATGCATTCCAAAAACTGTATATATAAAAAAAAACAATGTCTGCCAAACTGCATAGCAGTTTGTCGGCAGTAATCTCGTCTAACAATATATTACTTGGACATTTAAAAAATAAAATATTGTGCTAAAACTTAATTAAGTATTTAATTTTTTTTAATTTTTTTTATTTGTGATGGGTTTGCTCTTGACTCTATTCTAGGTCAAAGGTGACAGATACAAAGTCGACGATGGAGTGAGCTTACCCAGAAGAAGCCTGTTCACTCTCACTTTGAAGAGATTAGGGTTGTATACGTTCGGAAACACAGACGCAGGTAGTGAGTTCCACTCTTTTGCTGTGCGCATTATAAAAGACATTTGGAAGCGCTTAGTGCGAATTGGTGGAATAGCAACCAGGTAGGGATGGTAACTGGCAGTGCGTCTAGATGTCCGGTGGTAGAAGGGGGCCGGTGGAATGAGGTCGTGGAGTTCTCGGGCACACTCTCCGAAGTACAATCTGTAGAAGACCGACAAGCAGGCAACCTTGCGGCGATGAGCCAAGCTATGAAGCTTGGCATCCACCAGTTTTACGTCGCCAATGAGCCTCTTAGCTCTGCGTTCCACCGAGTCAAGCGCGGCTAGTTGGTACTTAGCTGATCCATCCCAAAGGTGACTGCAATACTCCATGCAGGATCGGACTTGCGCTTTGTAAAGGGTTAAAAGCTGTCCAGGCGTAAAGTATCGCTTCACCCTATTTAGGATGCCCAGTTTCTTGGCCGCAGTTTGGGCCTTGTACTCGATGGTGGCGCCGAAGTTGAGACCAGATGTCAACTCCATGCCTAGGAGCTCAAGTCGCTCAGTTACAGGAACAGATGTACCCCGAAAAGTAGGAGTTTGGGCGAAACGACTCTTTTTAGCGGTAAAAAGACACGCCTGCGTTTTGGTGGCGTTAAAAGAGACCAGATTATCATCACCCCACTGGGAGACAAAGCTTAAGGTCAAATCTGTCCGCTCTACCATGGCCTCTCTCAAAGAACGAACTTCGGCCCCGCTGGTTTTTGCGCTGGACAAGTATCTCTCTGAAACTGTACTGTCATCTGCGTACCCAACAATACCAGGCCGAAGCAGGTCATTGATGTGCAGTAGGAAAAGAGTCGCAGAGAGAACAGACCCCTGAGGAACTCCGGCATCAATAGCCATAAGGTCAGAAGAGCAGCCGTCAACAACTACTCTGATCGACCGTTCACTAAGGAAATCTGATATCCAGCTACAAAAATCAGCTGGGATGCCATAAGCAGGAAGCTTGCTGAGCAGAGCAGCGTGCCAGACCCTGTCAAAGGCCTTCGAGATGTCAAGCGATACAGCCAGTGCTTCGCCGTGTTTCTCGATGGCTTCGCCACAGCAGTGCGTGACATACACAAGAAGATCGCCAGTTGACCGTCCCCGGCGAAAGCCATATTGACGGTCACTGAGGAGATCATTGTCTTCAAGGTAGTTCAGCAACTTATTGTTCAGTACCCTTTCCAAAATTTTGCACAGAATGGAGGTAATGGCGATCGGACGGTAATGGGCAGGGTCTGCACGGTTGCCTTTTTTGGGCACTGGTTGTACATTTGCAAGCTTCCAGGATTTCGGCACCGTTCTTTTTTCAAGAGAGAGGCGGAACAAACGTGTCAATACAGGAGACAGTTCAGGCGCACACTGCCTCAACACTCTCGCTGGAATGCCGTCAGGCCCGCTGGCCTTGTTCACGTCTAGACTGCACAATACTCTTCGGACCTCTTTAATGTGTACTGCGATCTCCGGCATCGAGGAGTCACAATGAGGTGCAGTAGGTGGCTGCTTTGAGCCAGCGTCCAGACGTGAATTGCTTGCGAAGAGAGATGCAAATAAATTTGCCTTCTCAGTTGCAGAGTGAGCCAGCGACCCATCAGGTTTCATCATAGGAGGTAAAGTGGGACGACAGAAATTCGTTTCAACCGCTTTAGACAGGGACCAGAACTGTTTACTACCCGGAGGGTGCGAAGCCAGCCTGGCCCCGATATGTCCGACATGGTCAAAACGTGCCCTACGCAAAACCCGCTTGCAGAACTTGGCGGCAGAATTAAAGGCTCTCTTCTTCGCGCGAACCCTGCGCGTTCTAACTTTGCGGTCGCGGGCCTTGACCCAGGCTTGGTAGGCAGTCTCTTTTCGGGCCTCAGCGTGGGCACATTCTGCATTATACCAAGGCCGGGATTTGTGACCGAGCGGGATGTCGGAGAATGGAATAAAATATTCCATCCCCTGCCGAATCACGTCCGCAACCGCGTCAGCACAGCGCGAGGGGTCACTCGAGGAAAAGCACACTTGCCGCCATGGATAAGACGCAAAAAAGTGCCGCATCTCATCCCAGTCTGTTGACCCGTATCGCCATACTCGCCTCGTGCCTCTAGGGCTCTCATCTGGAGGAGAGCAGGTTGATATGGATTTCACCAGACAGTGGTCAGACGTTCCCAGCGGGGCTGAGACCGATACTGAATGACTGTCCGGATCAGATGCCAGCAGAAGGTCCAAGCAATTGGGTGTATGGCCGTCAACATCCGGTACCCGCGTTGCCACATTCACCATCTGGGTCAGATCTAGCGTTAAAGCAAAATTGCGCGCCTCCAACCCAGCATGGTCAGTTTTCTGGTATGGGAACAACCATTCTTTATGATGGGCGTTGAAGTCCCCCAGAAAAATGAGCTTCGCCGTTGGGTACCGTTGCTGGGCTACGTCAGTCGACTCCACGAGGAAATTAAAGAGCGCTGTTGTCTCCTGGTCACCGCTATGCGATCGGTAGATGCCGATGTAGAGAGATTTCTCCACGCCAGTATCCACAAGTAGCCATATGGCAGAGAAACCCGATTTCTCAAAGCAACGGAGACGACGACAACAAATGTCATCGCGGACGTACACACAGACCCCAGCTTGCTTCTTGAACTTGTGTTCAAGAGAGTACCCCGGGTAGTTGAGGTACGCCACGTCCGACGGGGTTGTTATCTTCGTCTCCGTTAGGAAAAACAGGTGCGGCTTCTCGGTCTCAAGGTGGTTATGGACCGAATCGAGATTGGAGTGCAACCCCCTGATATTAGTGAGATGCACTTTTAGTGGGAGGAAGTGCAGCCGTTGTTTTACCCTATTTTTCTTCGCTTTGTGTGTCATATTGAGTGGAGTTGTTGGGGAAAAAGTCGACTTGCCGAGGCGCCGCTCAGTGATCCAAGTGGAACACTAGAGCCAACCAAACCTACGGGGAACTCATCTGGAGACTGCGGGGACGCCCGAACCCCCCCGGATATGGCCACCGGGTCCTCCCATCCAGTCGCCGGCTGGCACGGTGGAGCATACCGGGATTTTTCGCGAGTTGGTGGGGCAGCCTTTGGCACGTGGCTGGCGTGCTACTTGGGCCCCCTACTGACTGCGGTCGGCCAACGGCTGGCACCGTGCTTCGGATCCCGCTACCCTCCAAAATGAGTTACCCGGCTAGCTGACTCAGAGACCACAACCGGTTCCAAACAGCGCAACTGACAATCTCCTTCTCCCCCAAAGGCACTGGCACTCCCACACACCGACGGAACACAGCAAGCTGCTTGGCGCCGGACTCCGGTGGGATGGTGGTCGCGAGCCAGGCGGCCCCTTGCGGAGCCTACCACCGCTAAGTGGGATCGTTCAGCCGTACCACAGGCAAGCCTGTGGTGCCGTTGCCCGGGGTGGACCACTAGGAGGTAGATCCCAAAACCACCCCAAAATTAATTAAGTTATAGTATAGGTACCTACCTATACTATTTTATAGTTCACTCAGCATTACCTACAATCAGAAATCTTACAACTTAAAAAAAGGTATTTTTTCCTACGCGCTACGTAAGGTTTGTTACAAATATAGAACAGAACTATGGACACAATGAGAGATAATGTTTTTGTAAAACTTTTTTAGGGTCAACCTTAGACTTAACATGCGTTATCAGTTCCGGTGGCAGTTCATTCTGTGCGCTTACCAAAATAAGTTTGGCTTCTGCACCTGCACTACTCCTCCGTGACCTGCACCCATCGGAACCTGATATCTGAATCAAGCAAGTAAATTGCTTCATCATTTTATGATACTTGCTTCAAAATGATTCAGAAAAATTTGGAATTTGCGGACATAAAGTGACAGAAACTGAATGATATTGCTGTTTATGTTTGCAAATAATTGCAACTATATCTCATCCGACTCTCGACTGACTACTCTGCTGCCGTCATAAGGAAAAAAGACGTATCTGACATTTTTTCGAAATAGAAGTTTTTACATATTCGGGATCAGCAAAAAAGACCCAAACCAGGGGGCCGATTCTACTAATTTGCAACGTTACACGTTCAATGGGGTGCGTGGACAGGAAACCTCCCCGAGTGCCCGTGGGCTGGAGTTCCCTTACGGATACGTCCGGGGGGAAGGCCAGTCTCCGGGACGGTGCACCCTGGGGTGCGGGCAATGGTTCCCCTTAGGCACGTGTGCCTAAGGGGTTTTGTTGCCCGTATGCCAATATCCTGTCGGAGGTACGCTCCAACGTGTGTCCCTCTGCTCTAAGCAGAGACGCACAGCGGCGGAGTAAGAGCGGGCTCGGTGTGCACTAACCCTGTCGCCGGGCAGGCAGGAGGAAGTCATTTCCTTCTGCCACCGTTAGTATCGTAGCCCCGAAGATTGTTCAAGGTCATGTCTCTGACTTTTGACGGGGGTCGAGGGTCTTGGCTTAACCGCCCGGACCGCGAGGAAGAAAACCTCTATAAAAAATTACCCCAAACCTTCAAGCGGCGGCGCACCGTGAGGGAGGTTGGTAGCTTGATTAATGGGTAGCTAAATTAATCGCTAGTGCGAACCACAGTTTTGAGCCAGTGATAAAGTTTTTACTCGTGGGAACTAATATGGGACCAAAGAAAAACGATAGACGAGAAGAGGAGAGGGAGAGGAGTGATGCGGGGTCGGAGTCCGACGCCGCATCGGGAGTGAAGGGCGCGAAGGGCACTTTTAAGAGCCCGGAGTGCGTAGTGGTGGGGGCCGCTGGAAGGAAAAATGCTTTCCTGAAGCGGAACCTAAATCCGGGAGATGCCCAGGAGTCTTCCTCGGACGGCGGTCTTAAATCGGCTCCCAAATATGCTCGCCGGGGCCTAGGCCGGAAGAGCAAGAGCCGGGTAAACGCCGCAACGGAGGACGGCTCAGCCGGGTCGGCCGAGGGGAGCGCCTTGGAGGCGTCTGGCGATGAGTCGGACGCCGCTGGTGGCTCCAATTCGGAGCGGGCCAGGTTTGAGGAGGTCGTGGCCGCTGCAGTCAAGGGTGTGGCCTTGAAGAAGACGCAGTCTTCTAAAGACAAGGCCATACCCGCAGCCAAGGCCTCCATTATGGCGGCAGCGGAGGCTCTACTTCAAGGGCCTCCGTCGGACGGAATGTCCGAAATGCGGGCGGAGGTCGCCCGCTTGACAGCCGCCATGGAGCTTCTCCGAAAGGAGAATGAGGAGCTCCGAGCAGACCTGGCCAGGCTTCGCGGAGCTGGCGCTCAGGAGGAGGTGTTACAGGAGGGGGTGCAGCAGGGGCAGGGCGGCCTCGGGCCTGCAGAGGACCGAGTTCTGGCCTTGGTGCGGAAGGAGCTGGCTGCCCTTAACAACCGGTTCTCGGTCCTTGAGGGAATCGTCCTGCGGCCCCCGCTAGGCCGACCGGCGGCCTCGGGCCAGCCAAAGGTGGCTTCGTATGCCGCCATGGCTGCCACGGCCAAACCAGGGTCGGCAGGGCAGGCGAAGGGCGGGGCCGTGGCTGCGAAGGAGCCTGCGACGGCGCCTGCGAAGGCGCCCACGAAGGCGGCCGCGAAGGCGCCTGAGAGGGCCCCAGCTGTGGCGGTGACGACGCGGCTGCCCCCGCCTCCCAAATCTCCTCCGGCTGACGCCGAATGGCAGGTAGCTGGGGAGAAGAGGAAGGAGGGCAAGGCGGCAAGGTCGACCAAGCGGAGGGAGAGGCGGCAGCGGCGCAAAGAGCGAAGCGTCGCGGCGAGGTTACGTGCCCCAAAGTCCGCAGCTGTAGTGATCACACTACAGCCGGAAGCGGAGTAGAAGGGCGTGTCCTACCGCGACGTGCTCGCCAAGGCGAGGGCGGCGGTGAACCTGGAGGAGATCGGTGTTACCGAGGGCATGCGGGTAAGGGTCACTGCGACTGGGGCTCGGATGCTCGAGATCCCCGATGCGGCCAGTGGCCCGACCGCTGACGCTCTGGCCGAAAGGCTCAGGGCGTCCTTAAATGCGGACGAGGCCCGAGTGTCCAGACCCGCCAAGTGCGTTGACTTGCGCATCCTGGGTCTGGACGACTCCGTGACGGAGCGAGAGGTGGTGGCCGCCGTGGTCAAGACTGGGGGTGTGCCTTCGAACAGGTGAAGGTAGGCACCATCCGTCCTGACCTCACGGGGATGCGAGCCGTTACGGTGAGCTGCCCCGTATCGGCGGCCCAAAAAATAGTTGGGGAGGGCCGGAGGTTCCAGGTGGGCTGGGATTCCACGCGGGTGAAACTGCTGGAACCCAGACCTCTGAGGTGCTTCCGTTGCCAAGTGGGCAACCACGTGGGGGCAAAATGCACCTCGGAGGTGGATCGCAGCAGTCATTGCTTCCGTTGTGGTCAACCCGGTCACAAGGCCGGCTCGTGCAATGTCACGCCGCACTGCTATCTATGTGCGGCAGCTGGCAAGCCGGCCGATCACCGGGCTGGAAGCAAGGGCTGTGGTCCACCCACCAAAGCCCGGGGCAGGGGCAAGCCCTCCGCCTCCGCTACCGCCGTCACGGCCGCAGCCGCTGCCACGGCCGCCGTCGCTGCCGCCTCCACTGCCGTCGCCGCCGTACTCACTGCGGCAGGGCCCTCACAGGAGGCTCAGGGGGGGGCTAATATGGAGTGCCAGTAATGGCCCCATTACGCCTCCTCCAGGCGAACATCAACCACTGCGCCGCCGCTCAGGATCTGTTGCTCCAGAGCATGGCGCAGTGGTCGATTAACATCGCCGTGGTCGCTGAGCCGTACTTTGTCCCGCCCAGTGATTACTGGGTGGAGGACCTGAGCGGCTCAGTGACCCTCATTTCGTCGGCCGCCGCCGGTACCCTGTCCCTCGAAGCCATCAAGAGGGGACAGGGTTGCGTTGCAGCACGGTTCGGGGGGATTGTCGTGGTAGGGGTATACTTCTCCCCGAACCGAACTCTCGCCGAGTTCCACAACTCCCTTGCGGAGTTGAAAAACGTCGTCGTCGGGTTTCGTTCCCTTCCCGTGCTCGTCCTCGGGGACTTCAACGCCAAGAATGTGGCTTGGGGTTCCCGGTATACGGACACACGGGGCAGGATGGTGGAGGACTGGGCTCTGGAGACAGGCCTGGTCATCCTAAACCGGGGTTCTGTCCCCACGTGTGTGCGGATGCGGGGCGAATCAGTGGTGGACATTTCGTTCGCCAGCCCCGCTCTGTTGCCACATGTTGTTGACTGGCGCGTCATAGAGGGGGTGGAGACCTACTCCGACCACCGGTACATCCGGTTTGATGTCTCCGCCCAGACCTCGAGCGCGCCGGTCCGACAGGCCCCGAGTGGTCCGCGGTGGGCGCTGAAGAAGCTGGACCGGGAGCTCCTCCTGGAAGCCTCGATCGTGCAGGCCTGGATGTCACCACCGGACAGGCCTGCCGACGTCAACGACGAGGCGGAGTGGTTCCGGGAGGCCATGTCCAAAATATGTGACGTGGCAATGCCCCGGGTCCAGCCCGGTCGCGCCTGGCGCCAGGTGTATTGGTGGTCGCCGGAGCTGACGGCTCTGCGTGAGGCGTGCGTTGCTGCGCGGCACCGGTACACCAGGCACCGCAGGCTCTGTATCCGCCCTCCGGATACGGAAGCCATTCAGGCGGAGCTGTACGAGGGGTACAGAGCGGCGAAGACCACCCTCCGAGCGGAGATCTTGCGGGCCAGGGATCTGGCTCGCGAGGAGTCGCTGGAGACTCTAAACAGGGACCCATGGGGACGCCCTTATAAAATGGTGCGGAATAAACTCCGTCCATGGGCGCCCCCGCTGACGCAGAGTCTCCGGCCCCAGCTCGTGGAGGACGTGGTGAGCGCTCTGTTCCCTTCGCGAGGGGAACATACTCCCCCGCCCATGGCTCCGCTTCCTGCGGTGCCCGTTGCGGACCACATCACCGACGACGACGACGATGCTCCGGAAGTGACCGAGGTAGAGTTGAGAGCGGCGGTACGTAGGCTGAGTGCCAAAAATGCCGCCCCAGGACCCGACGGCTTACCTGGAAGAGCCTGGGTTCTGGCCTTTGGGGCTCTGGGGTCTCGACTAGGGGGGTTCCTAAGCGCATGCTTGGAGAGGGGCCAGTTCCCACTTCGTTGGAAGACGGGGAAACTGGTCCTCATTAAGAAGCCGGGGCGCCCTGCGGACTCTCCGTCCGCTTACCGACCCATCGTGCTGCTCGACGAGGTGGGCAAGCTCTTTGAAAGAGTTATTGCAGACCGCCTCGTCGGGTGGCTGGTGCAGGAGGGGCCGGATTTGGCGGAGAGCCAGTTTGGTTTCCGCAGGGGGCGCTCTACGGCGGACGCCATCATGCGCGTGCGAGCCCTCACGACGGGGGATGCTGTGGCCCGGGGTGGGGTCGTCTTGGCGGTGTCTCTAGACATCGCCAACGCCTTCAATACCCTGCCCTGGAGTTGCATCAGGGAGGCACTCCGGTATCACCGGATGCCGACCTACCTCTGTCGAGTGGTTGAGGCCTATTTGACGGATAGGGCCGTCATCTACCCCGGTCATCAGGGAGAGTGGAACCGGTGAGAGATGTCGTGCGGTGTCCCACAGGGATCGGTCCTGGGGCCGCATTTGTGGGACATCGGGTACGACTGGGTGCTGCGCGCCGACCTCCCTAGCGGCGTCATCGTGGTATGTTACGCTGACGACACGCTGGTCCTGGCGCAGGGGAGGTCGCACCAGGCGGCGGCTGAATTAGCGACACGCGGGGTTGCGATAGTCGTTGCGAGGATCCGGCAGTTGGGACTCGAGGTGGCCCTGCACAAATCCGAGGCCATGTGTTTTCATGGTCCTCGGAATGCGCCACCGTCGGGTTCCCAAATAACGGTAGGAGGGGTTCGCATTGGAATCGAGTCGACGATGAAGTACCTGGGACTCGTCCTCGACAGCCGGTGGAACTTCGTGGAGCATTTCCGACGTTTGGCTCCCAGACTGGAGCGGGCTGGGGCTGCCTTGAAGCGGCTCCTGCCCAATCTAGGTGGTCCAAACGCCTCCTGCCGGAGGCTTTACGCGGGGGTCGTGCGGTCCATGGCCCTTTACGGGGCACCGGTGTGGGCGCGTTCCCTGAGGCTGCGGCCAGTCCGCCGGTTGAACGCGTCCCAGAGGGTCATGGCCATTCGGCTAGTCCGGGGTTACCGCACGGTCTCCGGTGAGGCGGCGAGCCTCCTTGCCGGATTGCCGCCGTGGGATCTGGAGGCGAAAGTCCTCGCGCACGTGTGGGAGTGGCGCGAGGAGGCGAAACGCCGGGGCGTAACTCCGCTGCCGCGAGAAATCACGGTACAGCGGACAGAGCTCCAGCGGGATCTCATGGCGACATGGAGAGTGCGACTGTCGCAGCCCAGCGCTGGGCACGCCACAATTGCGGCGATAAGTCCCCTCTTTGAGGAGTGGTTAGAGAGGCGCCACGGCGTCCTCACCTTCCGCCTGACGCAGGTCCTCACCGGACACGGTTGTTTCGGGAGTTTCCTGTTTCGCATAAGGCGGGAGGAAACGCCCGGGTATCACCATTGTGTGGATCGCCCAGAGGACACGGTGGAGCATACAGTGGAGGTCTGCCCGGCTTGGGCAGAGCACCGCCGTGTTCTCACGGAGGCGATCGGCGGCGGCGATCTCTCGCGTCCGAGCCTGGTCCAGGCCATGGTGCGGAGCGAGAGTGCATGGGAGGCCGTCACCTCCTTCTGCGAAGCGGTAATGCTCGCGAAGGAGGAGGCGGAACGCGTGAGGGAGAGGCAGCCTCACGCCCTCAGTCGCCGCAGGAGACGCCCTGGGCGGCGGGAATCGATAGCCGATTCCCAGCCACCGTAGGCGCGGGCTTGCGGACGGTGAGTAGTGGGTAGCTCGCCGTCCGGTGAGGACCAGGCCCGGGTCGACGGCGCGTTGTGTTCCACGCGCGCCTCAAAGAGATGTCAGCAAAAGATGGGGTCCAATAGGGCCGATGCCGCTGGGGTCGCGGGTTGTTTGAAAAAGATACCGTGGCCCTGGCATAGGCAACTGAAGGAACACGGGTGGGTTTTAGTCAGTAAAAGTCTGACACGCCCTTCCGCTCCACCCAGAGCGGGAGAAGTTATTTGATGATTTCCCATCCACAAAAAAAAAAAAACACGTTCAATTGTGTTTCAACAACAGTTCAGTTTCGATCGCCGTTCGATAGTTACTAAAAAGTTATTCTACTATTCTATAAGCAAAATGGAAACTAAACTTAAACCGAATCGTAACGGGGACGTAACAGCGGGTAACCTGTGTGACCAACATTCCAAATAGTATGTTTTAATAATACCACAGAAAAAAAAAGTTGAATCTAATAATATTACTAAATACGAATAAGTGCTACTAAAAGTATTTTAATACAAAAACATATCTAGACCATACTTATACTTTTAGCCTGTATATTTTTTTGTAACATTTCAACTTTATAAATAATAAAAACTCAGAAGAACGTTTCGTTTTCGGCCCCAGCTTGCAAAATCTGTGAAACGAAACGTTTCAATTATGTCAATAAGATAATGATGCGACTAAACGTCACGCTCATGTTCGGTTTTGTTAGCAGAATAGCTTTTGAGATTGTTTCGATCGATCGGTGACTGAACTGAAACGTAACCGCAGTTGGATCGTTGTTACATTAGTGGAATGAGAAAACGCTCAAAAGCCGTGGTTCAGTTGCGATTCAATTGCGATTTTTGAACAATTTTGTTAGTAGAATCGGCCCCCTGTATTTTTATATTGGCGTAAACTTAACGAGAACGTCGAAAACTTAATAATTCTTTCTTACTAATAAAAGACGCATCTGCCTTACCTTTGTACAGTGTGTTTTATACAGTACAGGACAAAATATATTTTTTCTCCATTTCAATATTTCTGTAGATACGTCCTTTTTCCTTACGGCGGGCGGCAGTACTACGTGCTACTAACATTCAATTCATGATAAAATCGGACCGAAATCGGTTTGATTTTTCTAAAAATTGTGCTTTATCCCCTTCGACTTTGCGGGATGTCGCTACGCCCCCGTAAGGGGGCGTGGCGTGCGGTGTCGGGGCATAGCCCCCCGACCCGTAACCCCGAGTGGCCCGTAACCACGGGCCCCCCATTGTGATCGCCGCTGGCGAAAGGATGTTTGGGCGTGCGGCATACACGCCCATGTAAAGAGGTGTCTGAAATTTGTGTCTGTAGGCACGCCACGACGTTGATGCCCAACGCCGCTTGCTTCACCGTAACTCGGCGGACAACCCCTACCGGGTGAGACCCCCACCTACATGGGGGAAGCCCAGCAGATGGCATCCAGCGACAGAGTTACGGACTCGACGTTCCTACAGAAGGGGTGTATGGCCCCCCTCACCTCTCCGTTTTCAGGTCGAGCCGAGCCCGGATGGTGAGAAGGTACCGTGTTCTGAGTGTGTGGGCGGTATTGTACTGTGTAACACCGCCCGGTGTATACGCGAGTCGCCCGCCCGCATAAAAAGAGCCGCGACTTCGCGTGTGAGTTGGGTGCCTGTATAGAGGTGAATGTCTGTTGTTTGCTACGTGACACGCCTATATTAACCTAGCACGCGCCACGCAACAGATGCATGTATTTGTATGGAGTCAGTGTCACAAGTGAGCCGCGTGTAGACTGAGGGCGACTCACTCGGAAGTCCAGTCCGGTGATGGGGTCAGTCGTCCGCAACTAGGTCGCGGGGCAAGGGTCTCCTCGCGTCTGGGGGGCGCGTATGCCAGGGCGCTATCTGCTTGACATGGGGCCAAGCGGACGCGTCGGCACGTGCGAACATCCCCTTCGCGAGGCGCCGCACAAACTCGTCCAGGCTCTCAATTCGGAGGTCCCTCTGAATGATGTCGTTCCTCACGAAGCGAGGGGCGTCCACGATGGTCCGCAACGCAAGGTGTTGCTGCGTGCGGAGGAGCTTGCGGTTCGTCTCGCTCGTGAGGGCGAACCACGCAGGGGCGGCGTACGTCAGTATTGGGCGCACGTACAACTTGTACACGCCCAACTTGACGCGCGCCGGGATGCGGGACGAGAGCACTGGTCGAAGGAGGTTGCGGGCGACCCTACCTTATGCGACAACATTGCGGACGTGTGACCCCATTGTGAGCCGACGGTCGATGGTGACGCCCAGGTACTTGACCCGGGGCGACCACTCGACGTCAGCTCCCTGCAGCTTCAAGGGTGGTGGGAGAGGCGCGGACCCGGTCACCATCGCCTGTGTCTTACCCACGTTGACCGACAGCCGCCACTTGGACAGCCACTCGGGAAGCAGGTTGAGCGCGCGCTGCATCTTGACCGCCGCGTACTTCGCATTAAGCGAGGTGGTAATGTACGCGGCGTCGTCGGCGTACAGCGCGAGCATCGCGTCCGGAGTGGTGGGGATGTCGTCGGTGTAACGTGAGTAACACGCCGGCGACACGCAGCTGCCCTGCGGCACACCGGCGAGCACCGGGCGGGCGCTTGACAGCGCTCCGTCGACCACCACCCTGAAAGTTCTGTTGGAGAGAAAGTTAGAGACCACTATAACAACGCGACGGGGCGCGTCTGAGGTGGCCAGCTTATACACGAGGCCGTCGTGCCACACACGGTCGAAGGCCTTCTCCATGTCGAGGAATACTGCAACCGCGTATTCCTTTTTATTCATAGCCGCCGAGAGGTGGTGCAGTACCCTCGACAGCTGAAGCGTCGTGCTATGTTCCGCCCGAAACCCGAACTGTTCCGGCCGTGGCGAAATATGTGGCTCGAGATGTCGCAGCAGGAGTGCTTAGAACACCTTGGAGATCGTCGGCAGCAGCGTGATTGGCCGATAGCTCTCCGGCTTCAGAATGTTTTTCCCCGCCTTGGGCAGCATAATGACGCGCCCCTCCTTCCACGAAGCAGGAAAGGTCCCCGTGCGCAGTATCCCCGTGAACAGGCGCGCCAGCGCCGCTACCGTACGGAACGGCAGGTGGCGCAGCACTGTGTTGGTGATACCGTCGGCACCGGGGGCCTTCTTCGGCTTCGTCCTTAGGATGGCGCGTCTGACTGCCCCAGGCGAGAAAAAGATGGCGTCTTCCTCGGGAGCTATCGGCGTGGCGAAGTAGTCCCCAAGGTGTTTCTCGACCGCTGCGACATGCTCGGTGTCGCTGGTCGGGTTCGGGCAGAACTGACGCTCCAGGTGCTCGGCGAAGACCTCCGCCCGGTCCTCCGCTACATACTTTAGCGCCCCGTCGCTGTTTAGCAGCGGTCGCACCGGGGCTGGGGTGTTCGTCAGCTGGCGGCAAAGTCGGTGCACTGACGGCCAGCTGCCTGTCGCGGCGTCAATGCGTTCCTCCCAGCCCGCGGCGGTGTGAGCCTGGAGCTCGGCCTTTACCTTTTCCGCGAGACGGTTTAGCTGCCTTTTGATGGTGGGGCATCTCAGTTGTTGCCACTGCTTGCGAAGGCGCCTCTTCACGGCAATCATTGACCTAATATGCGCCGGCAGGGGCGGCAAAAGCACTCTCCCCTGCGGCTGCGTCGTCGTCGCCGCTTCTAAGGCGCTTTGGATGCAAGCAGTGACATCCTCCGCCGTCTGGTCCACGTCCGCGGCGGTAGTAATAGGCCTGACAGTGTAGCCCTCGGTGGACTACGATGTGCAGCACATCCGGTGTGTGGGTGGTGGCGTTCGGGTAGTGGGTTGGCGTCTCTGGGCCGGACACCGTGTAACCGAAGGCTTCCGCGTCCGCGAAGAGCCGTCTCCCCTCGGTATTCGTGAGCGACGAATTCCACGCTAGGTGCTTACAATTGAAGTCCCCGGCGAGGAGGGTGGCGTGCTGTGACGCATGCAACAAGGCCCGCAGCTCGGTATGGTCCAAGCGGGCCGCGGGCGGCTTGTAGCATGCGTAGATGTTGATGTCCTCGCCGGCCACGTGCAGCTGAACACCCAGCGCGTAAAATGTGCTGAGCGACGACAAGGGGAGTTCCTGATGGACGACTCTTCGCCTCACAAGTACAGCCACGCCACGGTATCTAATGTTATGAGCCGACCGTTCATCCTTCCTGTAAGCGAGGTATCCCGGGAACCTGACCCTGTCCTCGGGTCCCAGGAGCGTCTCGCTTATGAGCGCCATGTCGATGTCTTGTTCCCTCAGGAGATGGCGGAGGGGGGTGACCTTATCCCTTAGGCCGCGAGCGTTCCAATGTAACACCCTTAACGGCCTAGCCATGGTACAGGGTGAGAAGTATGGCCAGACCGTCAAGGATGACCGTCTCGATATCTTGACCCTGCCTGATGGCCTTGATGAGGTCCATCAATAATTGTATGGCGCAGGCCGTAAATTCTTTTTTGTGGGCGCCGGCAGCGCCACCACTCTGGTTTTTAGGGAACTTTCTAGGTTCCACCTGTTGCCGCCGCGACGTGCTGGCGCTGGCGTCGACAACGCCGGCGGCGGTTTTGGGTGGTTCCCTCGGTGTCCGCTGCGCTATGCCGGCGCTAGCTGTATGATGTTGTTCCCCACTATTTTCTTTGTGTGTGGCCTGCGCCCTATCCGAGGCAGGGCCGGCCTCTGGGATCTCTTCCAGGGTCGCTGGGGGCTCGGCCTTCTTGCCCTTTCCTTTCCCCCCTCGTCCCTTCTTCCTCCGCCTTGAGGAGGTGGCCTTGGTCCTATCTGTGGGCCCGTTGGCTGCCGACATCAGCGTCATGCATTGGGCCTCTTCTGGCCTCACCTCTGTTGGCCTCTCTGTGGCCTCTTGGGGCCGGCGTGTGGTGGCCGTGATGGCGGCAGTCCCCGCTCGCTTGTTCCGGATCTCCGCCTGGAACACGGGGCACTTGATGTTGCACGCGGGGTGCGGGCCACCGCAGTTGACGCAGGTGGCCGGATCGTCCCGCGGGCGCGGGCAGTCTTGTGCCGCGTGCTCGCCCCCGCATCGCACACAAGCGAGCGGGCGGTGGCACTGGTGCGAACTGTGCCTGAACCGCTGGCACCTGTGGCACTGTGCGGGCCCACGTTTACCACTTCAGGCCTCGATCTTGACACCACGCATGTACATGAACACGGTGGTGTCAAAGATGGCCCGGACGTCGGGGGTCTTTTTTAGGATGGCGTGGAAGACACAGCCTGGTCGTCCTTGTGCGCCTTTGATGTGGCGCACATACTCCGGCTGGTACCCCAACGCCCGAAGTTCCTCCTCGATCTCCTGGGGGTCTGTATCCGCCGGTAGCCCCCTTATGGCGATCTTCATATTTTTCTCCGCTGGCAGTGAGTAGGCGAACCATGACACGCCGCTGTCTTTCTCAAGGCCGGTCAGGTAGCGCTGGACCAGCCTGTATTCGTCTTCCGAGTCGGGGGTAAAACGGATCCCCGTCCCGTACGGACGAGCATTAGGAGGCCGGCCCAGCTTGGCGCTGATGGCCCTGAAATGAGCGGCCCAGTTGGGGAGCCTCTCCACTACCAGCGGTGGGTAGCGTGGCTTCTTCCCCGGCTTCTTTGTTGTCGTCGTCGTCGTCGTCGTGGCGCCGGGGGCGGTACCCGTAGGTATAGAAGACGCAAAGGGGGCGGGGGGTAAGATAATGTCACTTACCCCTGTAAATTCCACATCCGGTGTTGGTGTCGGTGGCGGCGAGCGCACTGCGTCGGCGAAGGTGGGCGACGCTAGTTCGCCCAGGTCCAGCCGCTTCGCCTCCATGCTTGTTTCGCCGGAACTCCTCCTGCGATGCTTCCGCCGGGGTTTGGGTTCGAGTAAAAACTCGAAGCCGAATCCCGGCGGGGTGACAACTCCTCCCACAGTGGGTCGGGCATCGGCTGGCGCTGTCGTGTCCGAGGACACGTCGTCGCGACCGGACCCGACCGAGCCCGCCGATGCGAGCGACATGCTCGATCCCGCACGCGATGAGCATGCCGACAGCATGGCGGGCGAGTCGTAGGCGGAGGTGCGGGGGGGCGCCGGCGACGCAGATGCCGGGCTCGCCAGCGAGAAGCGGGGACCGGGTGCGGCTGGCGCGGGCGGAGTCGCGAAGCGCGGCGGTGGCGCAGCGGAGCGCACGGTGGATGCGCGGGGGCGCGTAGCTGGGGCGGGAGCACTCGCGGGCGGCGCAGCGGTGCGCGCGGCTGGCGGTGCGGCGGCGCGCATGGCGGGTGGCGTGGCGGCGCGCGAGGTAGGCGGCGCGGCGGCGCGCGCGGCGGACTGCACTGCGGTACGCGCGGTGGACGTCGCGGGTGCAGAGGTGCGGGCTGGTGCGGTCGCGCGCGTGGGTGGTGGTGCGCGGCTGGTCGTCGCGACAGGCCCCGGGGCCTGTATAGGTACCGGGCGGAAGCTGGCGGGGCGCACGGGCACCTCCCGCTGTCGGCTCGACGGCGGCGTCGGCGAAACGCGCACTTGCGTCGACGTCGCCAGCGGATCGGCAGCTACTGCAGCACCCGCTCTCCCCCCTCTTCGTCCTTCCTCTCCTCCTCTTCTGTGCTGCGATGTCCCAGCTGTCGGTGGAACGGTCGACGCATCGCCGATATTCGGCAGCGACATCGCCCGGTCCAACGCCGGCTGGGCCTCCGGGGACCCGGCATCGCGGCCCAACGAGCCGCGCGTGCCGGGTTTCGGCATCTTGGTGTGCGTGGCCTCCGCGACCGCGACGGTGAGCTAGCTCACCGAGCAGCACGGTGGCTCCCTCTGTGCTTACACAAGTGCCGGCTGAAACTTGTGTAAACACAGAGAAAAACAAATAAAACGGCGGTCCGCGCGGAATAAATCTACCTCACAATTTACTTATAAAAGATACTGTGTGGTCGACCACGGGCTGATCCCCCTTCGACTTTGCTCAGTAAAGCCTAGTCTTATATGCGTCGCGGTAACGAAACCATAGCGAGATCTAATTCGACGCCAACGCCATCTATCGAGCAAGGAGACAACTTTATTATTTGCTCTTGAATACTCTCGAATATTCTGGGCTGTTCTAGAAATTTCTAGAGGGCGAAACTTTAAGCCCTTGTATCTTCAAAAGCACGCCCTTTAAGTAAAAACGAAAAGTTTTATCATGGATGGGGATAGTGGGCTAACACACCATATAACTCGACCTCAACCGTACCGGTACTCGTTTCTGAGTTTTAGCGGAACGCACATTGTACACTTTCTTTTATAATATATATTGATGAAACCAATTATAGGCACTTCTGAATTGTCAAGGGGTCAGTCAGTCACAAAGAAGAAGCTATGAAGTAGCCCGATTTACAAGTAAAGATTGGATGCTAATTTGCTAATCCGCAGTGCGCGCGCTAGCAGTAATTTGTCAACTACCTAACTTAAAAATAAATAAATAAATAACTTACATAATTTAAGAATGAATGGGCTAGGGATATTTATCAATTATATATTAAAAAAATCCTGTAAATTAAAAAGGGATTATATATAATCCCTTTTTAATTTACTTTATTTTATTTTGATACCTTACACGATAGGTTTCGTTAATTATTTTTTTATTAACGTAAGTACCACTATTTCGCGCCAAAAATCCGCCATTTTGTTTTTTTTATTTTGAAACACCTATCTAAGAACACTTGGGATTTTAAGACGAATATAACGATACCTTAACTGTCGAAATCCATTCGTCGTTTGGTAGATAGGAGGTAATAAAGAAATTTACAAACATAAAAGATATGCGCGAAAAACATAACCCTCCCTTGGCAGTCGGATAAAAAGTGAAAAATATACCTAAACGTTTTTTATTACAAAACAAAACAACCGACTTCCAAAAAAAAAAAACACTACAAATTGAATAATAACTTTATTTTCGGACGTCTGTGGCAAAAAACTAAAATACAAATCCAAAGACACCGACTTCCGAAATTCTTTTTGAATTTGTAGTTTTTTTTTTGAGAAGGAAGACACTATTGCTAAATATTATCACAGACTTATGCCCAAGACTAATGCCCGCTAAAAGTGCGCTGTTGGATTTTCAACCGTCGTCGCTAAACAAAGGGTTGACATTTGACAATCCAACAGTAAGCATTATTGTACGGCCTGAGTGCACGCTCGACTCGAGCGTCCAGCGGGCGGAGCATGCGATGACCCATACAAACACTCGCGAGTGTCCTGAGTGACGGCCGAGCGGCGCTCGTTGAACGCTCTTCGCCGCTTGCACGCAACGCTGAACGCCCTGCTGGACTCTTTTTCACTCACTTTTTCATTCTTAAGTAATAACAGCCACACGGGTCGATCGATTAGGTTAAGCTACATTGCCGCGGTTGGCCCGTGGATGGGTGACCATCTTTACATACCAAGAGCCCTCCGTGCCTCGGAAAGCACGTTAAGCCGTTGGTACCGGCTGTCATTCGTGGATCTTTGACAGTCACTACGGGTCGTCAGAAGCCCGAAAGTCTGAGGATTACCCAGTAACTGGGATGTGGAGGTCAGATAGGCAGTCGCTCCATGTAAAATACTGGTATTATGCGGCATTCGGTTAGACTGGAAGACGACCCCAACATAGTTGCGAAAACCATAGATAGCATACCTTTCAAGACCGACCTATAGGTAGATACCTACCTATTAGATATGGTTATTATGAATGAACGTAGATACGTTTACACAAAATAATCATAATAGATTAAGTAATTAATTGTGTAAGCAATTTCCCCCACATACCTTCAAAGGTCAGTCAGATAGTCTATACTTTTCTGGGATGCCTGCTGCAAGACTATTCTTGCAGGCATCCCAGGGAATATGGACTAATTACCCTTAATACGTACGTTGATGACACATAATAGGGTAAGTAATAGACTAGTACCTTCAGTTAAGGCAACGGCGGCGGCGATAAAATGATAGATAACGACAGTTATTTATTTATTTATCCTCTTATGGAACACCATACAGAACTCCATCCATATTGCGCACATTCTTTGCAATTTTTGAGACTTATTACATATCAAATTGATGTTGTAACCTTCGTCTCAAAGATCTGTCAGTTAGCCAGGGTTGACCATATTTTCGAGTTCGGAGACTTTATGAGACAAAAGACGTCAACTGAGCGAAAATAATGAACTGAAGGATTCCTGAAAGAAACCTATCGTTTAGGATTTGTACTAAAATATTTAACAGACAAAGAAATACTTACGACGTAAATCACTGTGGCAGAGTACATCAGACGTCAGTAGGTCAAGCTACTCGAAACTGTAAAATTTTCCCAATCAACTTTGAACCTAATGCTTTAGCGATAAAGTTGAAAATCTGTTAAAGAAATTTGAGAGATTGTAGTAGCTTGATCTGTACGTTCATCCTATTCCTTGTCATGTCATGTCAATCAACTCAACTGTCAAGTTATTGCGCGCATTTCTTTCGCGCAGAAATAACATTAGTGACAGGCATATAATAGCACAAGGGGTATCGTATTACCCAATAATTGGGCTGTGGAGGTCAGATAGGCAGTCGCTCCATGTAAAATACTTGTATTCAGCTGCATCCGGTTAGACTGGAAGCCGACCCCAACATAGATGGGAAAAGGCTAGGCAGATTGATTGATATAATAGCACAAAGAGAATTAAACCATTCTCTTGAGGCTATATAGTCATTGTGATAGCACTATACACTACGCCGGAAATATCTTGGCGAGTCCGAACTTCGCGCAGAAGGCTGCGCAGTAACATTTTTTAGGATTCAAATTTTAAAAGTACTGTCTATTGTGAGTTTGTTTGTAACTATTTGAGACTTGAGAGATGAGTGGGCTAAATTCCACATCAATATTGTAAAGATGTCATGTTATTGTAAGTTAATGAGTTCTTTTCCGAGTACCTCGGCAGTCAAACCGAGTTATTCGACTGATTACGAGTACTAACCAAATGACCGAGTATGCCGAGTAATAAACGAGTATTCGGCGCATCTTTAATCATTTTTAGTATCTAAAAATAAAGCCATATTTTGGTTAAATAATTCTTCTGTGTCCATTCAAAATGGACGTAAAAATAAAATAATACAAGAGGTACCCGACATGATGTCCCTCATTAACTACTAATGAGGGTAACACATCATTATAAGCAAAATAAATCTATGTACCGAATACCTACAAAAACTGAGTTGTTAATAACGTTCGTTGTGTTATATTTACGGTGGGGTGTTGACTATCCTTATCCATACTATAATAATATATACAGTATCCATACTTCCATACTAGATTATACTTTAATTAGCTTTTCGCGCTTCGCCCGCGAGGAGGTTGGAAATTATCCCACGGAAACGTACTACCAGGACAGTTATATTTATTTATTTATTTATCAACTATGGATGACTTACAGCTAAAGCAAACAGAATAAAAAATATGATGTGAGACTGACAGCCAATTAAAAGTCATCACTTCTAAAAACAAAATGTAAATAAAGAGTGTGAACATCACAATACAGCTACCAAAAAAAAAGAGAAAAAAAAAATAGTTTAACATTACATAGGTATTCAACAAAATCTTAATTAAAAAAGCCAAGGCTCAGGCATTTTCTGACCGAGGACACACCGGTATTGAAAGGATCAATATCATGCTGTTTACACATGTCATTAAAGTTTCTAATTACATGCACTATAAATGAATTCTGCCTGTAATTCGTAGAGGTAAATGGAACACGCAACGGTGCGTTCCATCGCTTCGACCTTCCGGGAACGTTAAAATAAAATTTCGAAAGAATATCGGAGTTATCAATAGAACTATTGAAAATTTTAATTAATGAAATACAGTCCGATATTACTCGCCTATTAATTAAGGGCAATATATGATACTTCTTACAGAGGTTGATGTAATCTTGGGACCAGTAGGGTATTTTCTGATGATAACACAAATACTTAATGAACCTTTTCTGGATGCTCTCTATACGATTAATGTACTTGTGATAGCATGGATTCCAGACTTTAGAGGCGTATTCTAAGTGGCTTCTAACAAAAATACAGTAAAGAATTTTTAATGTTTTGGCTTGAGTGAAGCACCTGGATAGCCGCATTATAAAACCTAGTGCTTTAGATGCTTTAGCAACTATGGCATCGACATGAAATTCAAACGTAAGCATAGCCCCAGATCTCGGATGCAGTTCTTTCTAGGTAGTACTTAATCACCTAAGATATACGAAGAAGGTATAATTGAGCGCTTTCGAGAATATGTTAGAAACGAACATTTAGCAGGGTTAAGATCAAGCTTACTTCCACGACAATAAGCCTCCAGACGACATAAATCATCCTGAAGTACAATCACGTGCACATGTGATGATATTGTGGCATAGATTTTCATATCGTCAGCAAAACATAGCAGTCTGGATGAAACCAGGTAAGAGTTGATGTCATTTATATAGATGAAATGAATGAAAAGTAATGGGCCGAGCAATGAACCCTGGGGGACTCCACTGGGGACAGGCACCCAACCAGACATATACGATAATTGCTTAATACTACCGCTTGGGACCTGTTCTCCAGATAAGAAGAAAACCACCTGAGTAAATCACCTCGTATTCCCATACCATATAATTTAGATAGTAAGATCCCATGGTCAATCCGATCAAAAGCTTTATTGTAATCGGTATAAACGACATCAACCTACTTACCGTTATCCATGGCGTCAGTAATAAAATCATTGAGCAGAATTAAGTTGGTGACGGTGACGGCTTCCTTTCAAAAAACCATGTTGAAAGGAACTAAACGAATTTTTAAGAACACTATACACCTGGTTATAGATGATCCTTTCGAAAATTTTTACCACAATACAGAGCTTGGATATCGGCCTATAGTTAACAATTTCGGTTTTGAGTCCTTTTTTGTGAATAGGCGTTATGAAAGCCGATTTCCAAAGTTTAGGCACAACACAAGTATCCAAGGATTTCCTGAAGAGAATTGAGATAAGTTGGGCAATCGAAGTCGAACATCGTACAAGAAATTTGGATGAAATATTATCAGGGCCAGCCGCTTTAGAAGTATCTAACTTGCTTCGCAAGTTAGATACCTCTTCAACGTTCACTACAATGCTACATATATCCGATAGGCTGGAAGATTCATTTAAAAGAGCGGATAAATAAATTCCATGACTAGGGCTAGTATCTAGAAATGTAGAATGAAAGTACGTAGAAAACGCTTTGCATATTGGTATCTCCAGTACGCAGCGCTTCGCCATTATAGTTTAAAGTGCTCGGAACTGCATTTGTATTGTGTCGTTTATTAACGAAGGTCCAAACATATTTTGGGTTTTCTTTAATAGACTTTTCAGTTAAATTCAAGTAGTTTTCATAACATTACGATTCTAATATCTTTACCCTTTCACGAAGAAGCTTAAATGTTGATTCATCAGCCATCAGCTATATTGTCGTACGTCTTAAATCTTTTAAAATATTTGTATTTTTCTTTAATTGTTTTAATTAATGCCGAATTGTACCAAGTTGGATATGTTTTGCTACGATGTAATTTTTGTGGAATGTATTTTGTGTGTAAATTGAGAATAACTTGATTGAAATAATTTAATGCTTCATCAATTGATCGTGTTGCAAACTCGGATTCCCAGTCAGTCATGGAAATGACTTTGTTGATACACCCTTGTCGAACAGATATTGCGTTCGCGGCGCAGGCAGTCTGTAAACCATTCACCGTTTCCTGAAGATTTTTAAATTCAGACACTTTAGCTTCAACTTCCACGAGTCTTGTGTCAAAATCGTCGAGTCTCCCACCAGTGCCTTCATATGTCAATTTAAGCTCAGCCAACTCATTCTTGACCACGCGAATGTCGTCAACTAAGGTCGGCAAGTTAAGTAGCTGCCGTTTCATGTCGCGTATCTCGCTTAATATGGTATCCAGCGACGCAGGTTCAGGGGCAGGCACAACTGGTGATGAGGTTCTGCAAGTGGGACATTTCCATTGTGTCATCCTAATGGTTCCCAGCTTTCTCCATCCAGCTTCTGAGATGTTTGCACATCCAAAATCCAGGTGTTTCTTGCAACTGCTACACTGGACGCCATCGTTGAACTGCACGTTACAAACAGCGCACGATTTCATTTTCAAAATTCTATAGTTGAACTGAAAACGTAAAAATGTTGGCGATCTGTTTCTTTCGAGTGGCGCGTACTGTGCGTATGAGTGTTCACACACGAGAAGTATAAGTATATTCATAGTCATTTATTCATTAACAATAATTTGTATATGAATTTACACAAAAACTAAATTACATACAAAACAAAAGCAAACAACATTGATTTTACAAAATGAATTAAATTACATATTAATTTATTTATTTATTCATTCATAACAATTTTTACATTGTGTCGAATATTAAAAACGATTTTATAACTTAAAAAGTACAAAAAATACATGCCACTTAATTACTACGAGGGAGAGTAATAGTAATAATAAGTAAACATCATTTAAATGACTAGAATAATAATAGTGTTACAAATAATTAAAATATAGCCAATGTCAGATATGTCATATAATAATTCTAAATAATCTGGGGCACGGAAGGGCCCCCGCCAAGACGAGCAAAACAAAGGCACGGCGTACCATCCTTTTCTCGAAGCCATTCGGGCCATTTTCGACCCCCTGTAACTTCGTTGAAGAAAATACTAGAAGCCTAAATTTTCAGCGACCAAGAGGCCATTACATCTGTAGATATATTTCCAAATGACATTAAATTTGTACCCGTAGTTTAAGAATTATTGCAAGTCAAAATTCCTTAATTTTGTCACTGACTCACGGATCATCAAAATTCTAAGGTACTTCTAGCAGACCCACAAACTCCAAATTTTGAATACAGTTATTGTTTAGCCTATATAGCAAGGAAAAACTCTGATACTCCAAATTTTTAGTCCCGTTTTCTAGATATACAAACAGAATAAGTAACTTTGTAATCCTATATAAATTGTACGTAATTACAAAGTTACTTTTACAGTTCTCAATTAGACTTAATTTAAATTGATGTAATAGGTAATTAGCACTTTTAAAAACTTCCACGATATCGCAGACAAACCGCAGAAAAGAAAAAAAAAAGGAAGACTACCTACATAAAGGAATGAGATTCCATCAAAAACATAACTTGTACAAAAATGCTAAGTCTCGCAACGCAGTTTTTCTGCCATAAAAAGTTGTGAAATAGAATGCAAACCAAGTCGGTTAATTCAGTACCTACCTATCTATGGGAGCGGATATCAAACCACTTTGTCATAAATTGATACCTTGTTAGTTAGCTAACAACATTTTGTAGTAACCATATCAATATTATTACATTTCCTTATTTCTTTAATAAGCAGAGTGACTTGGCTTAATTGCACATAGCAATATAATCTATACAGGGTTACAGGGCCTCAAGTCTGCTATTACAATAGTGTCAGAATGGTCTATCATTGATTTCATAATTGTTGATTTTGACAAGTTTTGTAATCTACTAATATAATGGCGTCATTATGACTTTCCAATGGTCAACCACTGACACTCCATTGAAAGAAATGGCTTAAAATGGTAATCTCGTACACCTGAAATCTGGTACAAATGAAATGGAAATCACGTACAAATGAAAGACTGACGTATGCGGTAATCTGCAAAAATTTTGACAGTTCCTTTGATCAGTACCACGATTCTATTACGAGACCACTAAACTACCAATGATCGACCATTATGAATTTAGCAGATTACATACTTTTAGCAAAATGACAATGGAGTCGTGTTGGAATGACGAATTAATAAAAAAAGCAGACTTGGGGCCCTGGTAATTCGATGTATATCCGTCAGGGGTTGATAAGGGGGCCAAAATGCAACAAATTGAACCCCCCATATGTATGGCCGAAATTCAATAGTTTTCGAGATATTTGAATTTTAAGAGTTTTTCGATATATACCCAAAATTTTACATTTAATTCCTGGCTGAATAAAGCTGGCACTTTAATTAAGCCATTGACATAATTAAAACTACTTAATTTAACAAAATAATTAAAATAATGAGCGATTTAAGAATAATATCTTATTAATATTTTCATTTTAAGCTTCAAAAATGTTGTCTCGTCACAAAAATTACTATGACTTTAATTGTACAAATAACTAAAACAACTTGCCTATTCTGTAAGCTTTCTAAAAAGATATAAAAGTCATAATTCGTGGCATGGCATGTGTTTGACGCGGCGCGGCGGTGCGCGGTGCGGGGAGAGAAATCATCTCTGTTTTTAGTTTATGATCCTCGCTAAAACAACCGATTTTACTGGCGAAATTCTTCGTGATGGAGCGGGGTGTGCGGGCGGGGGAGTACACGGCGTCTGCTGCGCTCGCGTCGCCTTCCTTAGTAAGTTTCGACTCTACGCCGCGCAAGCACGTGTGTTGTTATCTTGCTATTAACCAATCTCTCATCGCGTTAATTTGTTATCGATCATTATTGTTAATTCTTGTTTCTCTTGTTATTCTTTTTGTTATCATTGTTATTTCGGATAACATGGCTTCGTATTCTAATAACGAATACGCAGACATAATGTTTTGTTATGGTTTTGCCGATGGAAACGCGGCTGCGGCTCGGCGAGAATACCAACGCCGCTTTCCCGATCGTCGACTTCCCCACGTTACTGTTTTCGGGAGCACCTATCGACGATTGTCTGAAACTGGCAGTGTTCAGAGAGCACAAGTCAACGCTGGCAGACCTCGACGGTACACGGCTGACGAAGAGGACACCATTCTTCAGTGTTGTATTGATGACCCAAACATCTCAACGAACATTGTTGCAAGACAGCTCGGTATGTCCCAGTGGAAAGTGTGGTCGGTACATCATCACCCATAGTACCAGACACCCATACCATTATCAACCTGTCCAAACATTGCACGAGGGAGATCCGGCCAGGCGACTCGAATTTTCTCGGTTTATGTTAAACGCTGACGCTGACCAGGAACATTTCTTAAGAAATATTTTGTGGACTGACGAGTCAAAGTTTGACCGGGATGGTATAACGAATTACCATAACTTACATTTTTGGGCACCTAAAGTAAGCAGGAATCCAAAAAAACTAAAAGAAACTGCGTCGCAAATGCTGGGACCTCATTTCTTGCCCCAAAACTTTGAACGGCGAAAATTACGAGGAGTTTTTAGGAAACAACCTAGACGATTTGTTGGCGGATGTTCCCGAAGAAATAAAAAACAACCTCATGTTTCAACATGATGGTTGCCCAGCACATTACCGGATTACTGTCCGACAGTGGCTAGGCGAGAGATATCCAAACCGATGGATTGGGAGGGGAGGGCCAATTCCGTGGCCAGCACGAAGCCCTGATATCACACCTCTTGATTTTTACGTTTGGGGTCATATGAAGGAATTAGTTTATGTGACCCCAATAAATTCAGTCGAAGAACTTCGACAGCGAATAATAAACGCGGCGCAACAGATGAGAACAACGTTCACATCAAGAGTGACGAAAACCGAAGTTAGGAAGAGAATTCGAACCTGCATTCGTAATCGAGGGGCTCATTTTGAACAAGATGTACGCAGAGCTAAGAGGCTCATTGGCGACGTAAAACTGGTGGATGCCAAGCTTCATAGCTTAGCTCATCGCCGCAAGGTTGCCTGCTTGTCGGTCTTCTACAGATTGTACGTCGGAGAGTGTGCCCGAGAACTCCACGACCTCATTCCACCGGCCTCCTTCTACCACCGGACATCTAGACGCACTGCCAGTTACCATCCCTACCTGGTTGCTATTCCACCAATTCGCACTAAGCGCTTCCAAATGTCTTTTATAATGCGCACAGCAAAAGAGTGGAACTCACTACCTGCGTCTGTGTTTCCGAACGTATACAACCCTAATCTCTTCAAAGTGAGAGTGAACAGGCTTCTTCTGGGTAAGCTCACTCCATCGTCGACTTTGTCTCTGTCACCTCTGACCTAGACTAGAGTCAAGAGCAAACCCATCACAAATAATAATAAAAAAAAAATGTGTAAATTTTTTTTATAAAATTTGACGTAAATTTTTTAATGCATTTTATTTCATACAAATTCAAATGACCCTTTCTCTCCCCGCGCCGATTCAAACACATGCCATGCCACGAATTATGTATTTTAAAATTTACTTTTATACCTTTTTGGAAAGCTTACAGAATAGGCAAGTTGTTTTAGTTATTTGTACGATTATTGTACGATTAGTATCCAAATTGTGTCATTTTAACAGATATTTAACACTTATTTGGTATTGTTTTATTGGTATTATTATTGCGTAGGTAGGTCCGTCTTAAGTACAGGAAATCGTTTCGATCTCTTTGCCTTGTTTTTCGGCGGTTGGAAAATGCCTTCTTCTACCGTGGATGAAGAGCGTTCTTCCCCACTTATACCCCTTATGAGAATCGAAATACTATGCTCTCCGAAGGCACCAGCGACCATGTATATAATGTGAGCTTTAGATCTCCGTTTCGGCATTTCGCTGACTAACGATCAGCGTAAAACATTAAATCACTTACTACAAGCACTATTATTCACTTTCTATAAAGTTTTACCTGAAACTTTACTAATTTTCCAACAAAACTATCGAGAGTATTTTTTTCCGTATATTGGCGGCAAAAATTTTAGACGCTATGAATGACACTTGACAGTGAAAGCTACAGCTTGCTAAAAACCATAGTTTAGGCGAGTGTTCTTGCATGTTGAAAGCAGAGACAGGTAATTTATGAGGAGAATGTAAGACGTATATGATTATTATGGCAAAATTTAACAAAGCTTCTTCACCAAATGTTATTATGTTATTCATAACATAATAACTCTTTTGTTTTAATGCAAAACCGTTCTAATATTAGCGCGTACCTATATGGAGGACTATTTAAATTACCTGGTAGAAAAAAATATCTTAGCAGTAGGTAAGGTCGGAAAATGTAGTACCTATAAACTATAAGTAAACGAAAAAAAAAATGGAGAGACTTGGTGAGTCCCGGAAGAGGGATGGGGGTAAGGAAATAGTCGGTTGAGGGGTGAATAATGACCTATTGGAAAAAGTTAATTGTAATAGTTGTAGATAATCAAAATATGTACAACTTTTGTATATACTAATTTCCAACATTACCTCAAAATGGAGAATATCGCAAAAAACCAATACTTTTGTTTTTAATTTTTTTAATCTTGCATCTGCAGCTACGATCCTCTTACGAAGCAAAAATCCACGCAATGGGTGTTTGAAGAAGACGAGTTGCCCACAAGAACAGTTACTAGTGAATGGTACTGTGAAGTTTGTCTGTCTCAAGCTTTCGGGGAGTTTAATAGCGAGCGACCATGGAGCGGTGTCCGTGGCTTTTTTTCACCAAGATAACGCGCCCGCTCACACAGCTGCTAGAACTATGGACTATTTGAATAATTCGGGGGTATAAATGTTACCTCATCCTCCCTATAGTCCAGATTTAGCTCCATGCGTTTTTTTTATTTCCCTCGGTAAAAAATGCTTGAAAATTGAACTCCACAGACGAGGCCGTCGAAGAATTTCAGCGATTAATTTCGGCCTCCCGCAAGATACATTTTTTAAATGTTTAGAAAGCTGGTTCACCCGAATGCATACGTGCATTGGGGTTGAAGGGGAGTATTTTGAAAAGCTATAAATAAACTTTTTTGATATTCTAACTATTTTTAATTTCACTAACTATTTTTAGGAAAGCCCACGTACATATATATGAATTGAAAAGTCACATTGGAACTTGCCCCGACAAAAAAAGGTGGTTTATTACTCAATTAAGGACTCAGTCCAAAACCGTCGAAATATAAGCTAAATTGCTATTTCCAGCCTATAAATCAAGGAAAGTCCTCATTTTTGTTAGCCTAGCTTTTGCAATTTACTGCCCAATCGCCACAAGCATTAATGCCATTTAGCGTTTAACGCTAGCGAAAGATTTTCAAGCGTAAAAAATGGCGAAAAAACGCTTAGATCAAAATTATTCGGTGAATACACTTCTGGGGTTTTGCAAAATTCATCTGTATTACATTATTATCTGTATGCATAATGGACGGTTCTTACATGGAATTGTTTTAATTTTAAAACACGTTTTCAGGCCTAGAATTAATCGATTTTCATTTGAGCTTAGTTCTGGCAAACTGAACAAATCCACAATCTCTTAGTTACATTTGAATTCTGTATAAATTGTTTATACACTACTGAGAAAAACTGAAAAACAAGAACTACATCAATCTTCAGATACAAGATGAAAGTAGCGCTCCTATTACTAAAACAGGGCTGTGACAGTGACAGTAATAAAAATAACTAGAGAGGTCAATTGGACCTTCATTAATCGACCCCTCTTTTCAATTCGTTTTAAGGATGCTTGAATCTTGAGCGGCTTTTTAAGACCTCCGTAATGTTTCTGAGGAGTTTGAACGCTTGTCCTTATTCTAAAAGTGTTTTTTTTTTTTTAAATACTTTTTAGGTAAAAGATGATTAACCATTTCTATGGTTAATCATCTAAAAATAAAAATAAAATATTTTGATTTTGAATTCTTTCAAAATCAAAATATTTTATTTCACATGGGCATTCTTCCACTCTGGGCTGAGTGGGAGGGCGTGACAGACTTCTACTGAACTGCAACCCTGGCAGGCATTGGCCCTAGCGGACCCCATCAGTTAGTGCTGACATCTCTTTGAGGTGCGCATGGAACACAACGCGCCGTCGACCCGCGCCTTGAATTGGGCTGGCTAATAAGTAATGAGCGATATACAACTATTTTATTTGTATTTATTTATTAAATGAATAATTGTTAATTATTAATAATATATTCACCGTCGTTTTCTACTACCATTCGCCATCGATCTGGCAAAGAGTTTACTCTGGCGTCCGCATAGAAAGTCGTTGGTTTTGAATTGAAGAAGTCATCTATGTATTGTTTCAAGTGTGGTTCATCGTCAAAGCTTTTTCCCATAAATTATTACTAAGTGATCTGAACAAGCTGAAATCAGTTGGAGCTAAGTCCGGCGAATATGAAGGGTGGGGTATTATTTCCTATTTAAGCTCCAATAGTTTTAGCCTGGTACTCTTAGCAATATGCGGCCGGGCATGACAATGCCCGACAAATGCACGACAGTGCAGGAAAAATATTTTGTCGTGTTGTGGACGTTTGCGATGGATTTCAAGCTTCAGTTTTTCGAGTTGATCACAATATACTGTTGCTGTAATCGTAGTATTAGTAGGAAGGAATTCCCAGCTTATTACTCCATGTATATCCCACCAGACAAAAAGCATTTCTTTGCGAGGATGATGATCACCTTTTGACGTTGGTTTTCCCTGTTCTTTACATCCCAGCCACTGGCGCTTGCGTGTGTGATTAACATAGAGAACCCACTTTTCATCTCCAGTGACAAGATGATCTAACCAATTAAATGTGCGGCGGAAAGATAAAAGTTGTACACAAATCTCAGCTCGGTAGGTCAGCTGATCTTTACTTAGTTGATGGGGTACCCAAACACTATATTTGTAAGTCTTTCCCAAACCATTTAAATGATTTTCTATGGTGCCATGAGAGCACTCGAGCTGAACAGCCAAATCGCGTGTAGTTCTTCGAGGATCTTCTTTGATTAATAGTTTTAATTTATCGATATCTATTTCCACGGGGCGCCCAGACCTTGGTTGATCGGTTAGGAAACATCGTTATTGCGGAACCGTTGGAACCAGCGCTTTGCTGTTGCTTCGGAGACTGCATCGTGAGCTATCCTTTGACATATATTACGTGTAGCTTCTGCAGCAGAATGCCCAGATTGATACTCATATAATAAACAATGTCATACGTGGTTTTTAATACCACTCATTTCTTTGTAAACTTTAACGCACTAACAGCCAAACTATCAATCGCTCTTTATATACCCTCTGCTACAGAACGTTCTAGGACTTTTCCGAAAATTCTAGAAATTATAAACCAAAACGCTCATTACTTATTAGCCAACCCGATATTTACCGGACGGCGAGCTACCCAATGTTCGCCGTCCGCAAGCCCGCGCCTACAGTGGCCGGGAATGGGCTCTCGATTCCCGAAGCCCACGGCGTCTCCTGCGGCGACTAGGTGCGTGAGGGTGCAAAGATTGCCTCTCCCTTACGCGTTCCGCCTCCTCCTTTGCGAGCATTACTGCTTCGAAGAAGGAGGTGATGGCTTCCCCTGCACTCTCGCCTGTGCCAGGGCCGGACGCGAGAGATCTCCGCTGCCGATCGCCTCCGCGAGGACGCCGCGGTGCTCTGCCCAAGCCGGGCAGACTTCCACCGTATGCTCCACCGCGTCCACCGGGCGATCCACACAATGGTATTACTCGGGCGTTTCATCCCGCCTTATCCGGAACAAGAACCTCCCGAAGCAACCGTGTCCGGTGAGGACTTGCGTCAGGCGGAAGGTGAGGACGCCGTGGCGCCTCTCCAGCCACTCCTCAAAGTGGGGACTCATCACCGCAATTTGGCGTGCCGAGATTAGAGATCCCCTAGCGAAGAAATTTTTCGTCGGTTATAAAAGAAAAATCTGCTGTTTCATACAAAACTGCAATATCTACGCGGTCAAAATGTATGGAACAGCTAATTCTCTTATAAATAACCGATCAAAAATTTCAACGCAGGCGATTCAGAATTTTGGATGGGAAGTCATCAAATAACTTCTCCCGCTCTGGGTGGAGCGGTCAGACTTCTACTGACTAAAACCCACCCGTGTTCCTTTAGTTGCCTGTGCCAGGGCCACGGTAACTCTTTCAAACAACCCGCAACCCCGGCGGGCATCGGCCCTAGCGGACCCCTTCAGTTAGTGCTGACATCTCTTTGATGCGCGCTTGGAACACAACGCGCCGTCGACCCGGGTCTGGTCCTTACCGGAAAGCGAGCTACCCGTGCCATCCTGTATACTAGCTTTAGATCCAGACCTTATTCTCTCTACTACGTGATGTAGACCCTCTAACTTGATACTAAGAACCAGAATCTAAAATAAAATAAATCTAAAACCTTTGAAATACCAACTCAACTCATCAGGTACCACTCATCTTCAAAACTTTTTCACTTATGCTAAACACTGAAAATCTTGCTATACTTTGCACCAGTTTCCGCAAGACCGCCTTAATATGAAAATTTCGGTAATATATTAAGTGGTTGGTGCGTTCTAACAATTTATATGAAGACAAGACAGAGGGCAATCCGTCTTCCTCCCACTGAGGGACGGATAACTCGGGACTTAATTAATTTGCTAAAACGCTCTCGTCGACTTGAAGGCCTTAACATTGTAAGTCTTTCAGGAAATCACACTTTGTATACTTAGATGTCGAGATTGCGTGGGCCGCTTGTTTGCCCATAAGCCGCTTATAAATGTTCCAATGTTTTATCTTGTTATTGATGGTGCATGGGAAACAGATTTTTAGGGTGTGCTAGTGTTTTCTTCATCTACGTGTATTTAATATCTCATAATACTTGTTGTGGCTAAACGTTACCAGCCGCACGGATCCATGAAAAGTTAGCTACGCTTGCCGTAGTTGGTTCATGGATGGGTGATCCATTATATATCGAGACCTCTCCGTGTCTTGGAAAGCACGTTAATCCGTTGGTAGATCTTTGACAGTCTTTACGGGTAGTACGAAGCCCAAGTCTGGCAACCACTCTTACCAAGGGTGTTAGGATATATAGTCGCTCCATGTAAAGTATTGATATTCAGCTACATCCGGTTAGTCTGGAAGCTGACTCCAACATAGATGGCAAAAGGATAGGCAGATTGAATGTTTCCCGATCGGTTCAGTGGTTTAAGAGTGAAAAGGTAATAGACGGACAATTAGACATAATTACTTTCGCATTTTTAATACAAGTCATGCTGTAGCAAGTTATGGAGGGGCTCGTGGCTAAATAATAACAGCCGCACGGATCCATGGAAAGTTAAGCTACGATTGCCACGGTCGGATCATGGCTTTACATATGGAGACCTCTCCGTGCCTCGGAAAGCACGTTAAGCCGTTGGACAGTCTTTACGGGTAGTAAGAAGCCCGAAAGTCTGACAACTAGTCTTACTAAGGGGTATCGTATTACCCAGTAACTGGGTAGTGGAGGTCAGGTAGGCAGCCGCTCTATGTAGAATACTGGTATTCAGCTGCATCGGGTTAGACTGGAAGCTGACCACAACATAGTTGGGAAAAGGCTAGGCAGATGATGAGCAAGTCGTACTTAAGCGTGCGATATTGTACATAACTTAGATCCTAGTCTAGTTATGCTTAGCTTATAATGAGATACCAGCAGGCTGATCATCAATAAGTCTTATTACTAAGCCTGTCATTCTTGAAGGTTTAAGCACATGGGGAGTAATGCTTCCACAATCTTAGAGATCGACAAGTATATTAAAAAGATATCGATATTAGAACACTGACATTTGTTCTTGTTGTTCTTAAGACAGCACGACTACATAAATTGTAATTCTTTAATAGCAATTATTAAACATAATTACCCTGAAAAATACTTCTAACGTAACTTCACGCCTGAATGAAAAGTTCGGCAGAGTTGTATCTACCTTTTAGTGGGTGAACCCTCACTTCGCCAGATGTACTAGGGTGCAAGCCTATTGCCTTCAACCAGGCACACATCGAAACTCCGGGCTGTCATTGAGAAATTCCTGATGGAAAAACTCAATATCACTTTTCCCGACCTGGTAATCGAAGCCAGGACCTCATGCTTAGCAGTAGCGCTTGCGCTCACTAGACTAACAAGGCAGTCCATCCATATAAATACTTTTCTCATAGTAAATGGAAATAATTAAGAAAAAAAAAAAGAAAAAAATTGTAGGCGCAGTTTGAGTCCGCGCCGAATGTTTTCGTAAAAACAGATTGAAATTTTACTACGGTTCCCGATACTCCCGTAGCCATACACATAAAAAAAAAAACAGGCCGTAGCCATTGTATTTGCTCGACACTAGAGTAGGCTCATTGCATTCCTTATAAAGTTTTCACCGATTATGATATTTTTCACTTCTGGGCACCGGCCCGTAAACCTTTACGGCTGATATGAGATAACACCTCAAACTTTTTTGCTAGTTGCAACAGATTTTCTTACGGTTTCTGACTCTGCTGAAACTAATCTTTTTGTTGGACATTAGACTTTTTAGGATCATTGCGTCCCTTTTCATGCAAGCTTTCTTCTATGGGGGTTTATTTCATTTCTGAGCAGATTGAGACGACATCTGACATTATTTTGCTATTGTTAACTTCATATTAATTTTTAACCCTATTTTGGCCAATATTTCTATTCTTTCTCTTTAGGTCCTGGTAGTGCTTTGTCAATTCTTGACAAAAACACCAGAATAACCGATCTAGTTAAACAAGTTTTGGCGTTATACGAATTGATATTTCGACACACGTGCATTCGCAATGTGACTTCATAGGCAAATTATATCCTGCTTTAAAATTTGACCTATCTTTTGAACGCTCAACCATTATTTTAGCTTTTAAAGTCTCGTCAATATTAGCGGTTGAAATCTTACGTGTTTTTGTTGTTAAGAAATATTGAACTTACAGTACACCGAGCGAAAAGACAACAATAACTAGAAATTACCTCCGAAATTACGAGCAACAATAACTAGAAATTACCTCCATAACAAACCATGTAACATTACAAGCAAGCAAATAAGCTTTAAACATAAACAATAAAGTCTCAGTTTCAGTACCTATTAAACATTCGCTTTCAGTCTAGTAACAAAATGGCGCCCGCCTCAAGAAGCGCCACTCAACTGAGCTTGTAACTCCGCTTTTATTGCACTTTATCATCCAGATAATATCCTGCCTTCTACAGCGAGGCAGTTAAGCCTCGTACAACATGCTCTAACATCTAGAGCCTCTAGACTAAGTGCTTCTTTTAAATATATTTGACGATGGACTTAACAAGATACCTTTGCACTACGCTCATAACGCATTGTAGTATGTTGCACAAGTCTTTTATTATACGTTTGAATACAAAATAAAGGCTTGAGAATGAATGAAAGGCGACTAATAATAGCAGTTTATTTATTTATTTATGGCAGATAAATTAGAAACTGTTGCATAATGAGGGGTATTAAAACACGAGTTTACCTAGTTATGTGCAGTTTCATACACTTCTTTATCTACTCTCATTCACTGATATAAGACATTTTTATGCAAGAATAAAAATGTTCCCATGAAATTCAGTATGAATGGCGCCAAAACCCAGCACATCGCAGCACATGCGCTAAGTCGGGCGCTGCTACAGATAAGTAAAAATTGGAATCAAAACTTCTTTGTAATGCTATAAAAATGGCGTGCTTCCATTACGCGTTGCTTAAAAAAAAATATTGATGAGAGCTCTTTGGTGATATTAACTTCTTGGATTTGCCCTGTATCGTAATGGAAAAAAAACAATGTTTTCACTTCTCATGCTCTAAAAATTCGACTTTATGTTGTGCGTAGGCGACATAAAGTCGCTTTTTATGCTCTAGCTAGTGCATAAAGCAATTTTTTTTTCTAAGACTAAGATAATCAGGCCCAACAGCCACACGCACAATAAAACGTCGCAGATTAAAGTCGTTATTTTATTTCATATGCTTTAATTTAATAATTTAATCACTTCCGTGTTTTATACCGTTAATTTAACAAAACCATATAAAATAGTTGTTACTTATTTTTTTAAACGCAAAGAAACGTTTTTTTATGACTTGGCAGTATGAAGTACCCAAGTCGTATGACACAATTTTGAAAATTAAAAAAAAAAATCTTTTAAAAAGTTTCGTGGCGGGAATTAGCTATTGTCTTCTTCTCTTTTGCAACATTTTTGAACAGTGAAAAGTAATTTTATGCTTGCTTCATTTTCTTGTAATCGAAGTGAAAAGCGGAGTGTCTACTTTCCCCTCGACTTAACTATCCACCCTCCCCATCGGCTCGCGTGGATGTAAACGTTTCGGGGTAAAATGGCTTCTTCTTTAGTTGTCCGGTCTACTATTATAACATTATTTTGTTAGAGAAAAAGTCTTATAATATTATGATTCTATTTTAAATTTCGGTATTGTGTTTGTAAAGTACCAAGTAAAGTAGTAGTAAGTAATAAAAAGCCATTTTGAAGTTTATAATTCGAATTTTACGATATTTTTTTTTTTTATTTATTATTTTTATATGGGAGTATATAAAAGGAATTTACAAGGTAGAGGTGAGTGGAAACGCCAGGAAGGGACACCCTGGAAGGACATAATTACAGTGACCTAATTGGTGATGTTCTTCAGAAAGGTCAGGTGCGTAGTACTTGCAACCGGCGTGCGTGTATCGGTGTTTGACCAGATGTATGAAGGAGTATTTGAGGGTCGTAGCAGGTAGCATTTTATTATAGGTATACTTTCTGCCTACCTTCAAGGCAAAAGGAAGCTCAAGGAAGGCATGCATGTATGTGTAAAGGCCTGAACAGACCATTTGTGTTAGTACGTGCGCGTATACAGTTGCAGTTTATGAAACTTTATGTTTATCGATGGCTGCGTGGCGAGTGCGTGGCACGCACGCAGCATGCAGAATATTCAATGCAAACAAAATTACACACAATTTGGGTTCCATGTCAATTTGAACCAATAGCAATAAACGTTTCATCGAATTTGGTATCATTACAATAAACGTTTGGACGCGCCGGGTGAGTCCTTGGATACTAGAACTGGAGATCGTCGAGACGTCTCCCAACACGGTATGATATAATATAATCTTACTGTAATAGGTGCTGGCTGTTGTTTGACACATAATATTATTCAATTTATTCTAGCAGTAGATAAAATAAGCTCATTCACATAGTAGGATATATAAAGGGTGTAAAAGGTAACATCACCAAGCCATCAACTATGTATTTTGTACATCTAAGTGGCTTTGCGCAAAAATTATTACTGGGAAACGAATTTTATTTTTAGGTATAATAAAGCAACTATTTTTTATTGCGCGCAATGTAACGCGAACCCAGTAAACGGCCCCGCGCACGCGTATATACGCATAGTTTGTGGTAGTGTGCGTTTGATATTCATTGCCTTTTCGTAACTTCGAATGTGTAATTGGTTAAGAAAAATCGAAAATTTGAGTAATGTTTGGTTGGAAAAAAGTTTAGTAATAACACT
Source organism: Dicycla oo (assembly GCA_948252095.1). Classification (NCBI taxonomy): domain Eukaryota; kingdom Metazoa; phylum Arthropoda; class Insecta; order Lepidoptera; family Noctuidae; genus Dicycla; species Dicycla oo. Next base: position 26,866,750 of record OX411718.1, read on the forward strand.
TGGAATTCGTTTTCGTAAAAAAGTAACCTTCAATATCTCCAGAATCAGTGGATTCCTAGGTATAGACTAGTGGAAAAAAATGATCCAAATAATGGGTAGAATATGTGGCTTTCGGCTTCGAAAAGTGTCTTCTTACACCCGATATGTTGTCAAAGTTTACAGAAGCTGAACGAATGTTGCGCGTCCACTGGGTCGGAATTGGAGCTTACGCACCGTAAGGATTTGTTGCTTTGTGTTGATTTCTATGGTACTGCGTGCACTGGATCGGCAAATCTGCGGCCGAGACCGGTATTTCTGCCGATGACGACATCCTCAGTGAGCGCGCCTAGTGTTACCAGGTACACGGTTTAAGGGTCTCCGAAACGATCAATTGGAATTGTCAATTTTTACGTGATTGATGCACATTGATGCGCAAATTTATCGTCTGCCAAGTGCAACTGAAGCGATTGACAATATTACAATAGAAAGTGATGCCAATTGATCAATCCGTGTGTTCCGTTTTATATATTAGTACTTAGTTGTTTAGAAAGTATGTACACACGGCTACATATCTATACAGTTCCAGTATAAGCTGACGTCTTGTACGGAAATCCTATACAATGCAAGACCAGTTTATACTGGAACGTTATAGCTTGATATGTAGCCGTGTGTACATGGTATGCAGTTAAATAAATGCTACTTCCATTCAAGGATTCAAAAGCCATTATGTATTTTATAACAACTACTAATCTTTAAAACGTAACAGTGAATAACATAATAAAGGGGATAACACACAAAAATATTTTTAATTTAAATTATTTTCAAACTAATACTTATTAATAAAACACTTAAAAATATGTTATCGCTATTGTTCCGCGACCAATTGCAATGCAGAATAGAAACAAACCAACTCTAGGTAAATGTACATATAAATCTCTGTCAAAATAAAACAGCCCTAAGCCATGCATAATATGACCAATATTATGCATGGCTTAGGGCTATTTTATATTACCCTAAAAAAGAGAGAAATCCATAAAAGTGGAAACACTGGTTCATATTGCCGATGCAAAATCCGAATGCAGTGAGTGGACGCACCCTATCGGTATTTTGTAAATAAGAACGCTCCGTAAGGTGCGTACGCTCCGATTCCGATCCACGGTAACTTAATCGGGTAAAAAGTGTGACAAACAAAAATTCCTAAAATAAAATAAAAGAAAACAGTGAAACATAAAACAGGTATGTAAACTAGAAAATTCGGCCAAATGAGTGTCAGACCGCGCACACTGAAGGGTTCCGTAGTTGAGATAAATTATCTAATAGGGTCTTGACAGACTGACAGACAGACGGACAACGAAGTGATTCTATAAGGGTTCCGGTTTTTCCTTTTGTGGTACGGAATCCTAAAAATCGCAACAAAGAAGATGACTATAATCATGGAATACTATGCGATAGCCAACTACGACATTGAACTGCAACATGCAATTGCGACAGCTCGGCGATTAAACGTAACGACCGGCTGCGGCCGACGATTTTCATATATTTTGTTCAAAGCTCCGCATACTTGGCGACGAGTTGCAGTCGCAACGATAGGCTTTGGGAGTTACATACTTTCACTACTTGTCGCAGCGACTAGACGCACGGCCGTTAGGTGTGCGCACACCTGATGTCAGTCGCATGCGACAGATCAGCATCAGTTTTGCTGTGAGCGCTGAGAAAGGTGCTCGTGTGTCTGTATTGCGAATCTCAACATGGATACGTTCGATGTCGATGTTTTCAAATTTGGGGTAGAAACGCGTCGATTACTCAAAGAAAATGATACGACGTCAGTCGAAGAACGACTAGTCGCAGACGGAAAAGACTGCTTTGCGTCTAGTCGCAGCGACAAGACGCAGCTGCAAACAACTTGTTGCAGCGACTAGGCGTAACGACAAGACGCGCAGTTAACACTGCCACTTATTGGTTCTCGAAAGTAAAATAGGCAATTTCAAAAGTCATTACTTTCCCGACGCCTAGCTCCGTGAGTTCGGACCGAACGTTAATCTTGAACAGCGCCAGACTTTCGAAAGGGATTTTTTGTCTAAAGTATGTAATAAACTGCATTGGATTCAATGAATAACGGGGAACTTTATGAATAACGGGGTAGATTTTTCATTAGCCTTTAAGTGATAATTACCAGCAATATATTTATCATATTTTGTTTCGTATGAGTCAATAAGAACCACAGCAAAGTTTATAAACAGGAAATAGTTAACAGGGGCAACTAATTAAGGGAAACAGAAAAGTTATCTCTGCGGCTATAACCGAAAATATCCCATATCTCAAAAAATGATTAACTATGTCATTGTTTAGCCTCAGAGTAAAATAGCTGTGTCATCCGGATAGACGGACAAATGGGCATAACGAAATTATAAGAATTCTGTTTTTGCAATTTGGCAAAGTAACCCTAAAAAAGAATAGAATCACCCAATATGTGTCTGTTCGGGCCGTAGACTCCCCAAGTCTGTCACATTGCAAGCTCTATGACGCCCGGTGCGTCTGCTGCGGATAGGGAGCGAGGTTGTATTCTCATTTCTCCCGCTCCCTTTTCGCCGCCTCCTTTGCAACCATCACTTCCTTGCAAAATGAGGCGATGACGTAAACGTGGCCTCGCTCTCTACTATGGACTGAACCACGACCAGAAGCAAAAGATTATCCGTAGCCCCGATCGCCGTGACAAGATCATGGCGATGCTCTGGCCAGGCTGGGCACTCCTCGAGTGTGTGCTGCACCTTGTCGTCGAAGAAGTTATTACAATAGTGGCAGGGGCCGACGTGGCCCACGGTGTCCTCACCTTCCGCCTGACGCAGGTCCTCACCGGACACGGTTGTTTCGGGAGGTTCCTGTTTCGCATAAGGCGGGAGGTAACGCCCGGGTGTCACCATTGTGTGGATCGCCCAGAGGACACGGTGGAGCATACAGTGGAGGTCTGCCCGGCTTGGGCAGAGCACCGCCGTGTTCTCACGGAGGCGATCGGCGGCGGCGATCTCTCGCGTCCGAGCCTGGTCCAGGCCATGGTGCGGAGCGAGAGTGCATGGGAGGCCGTCACCTCCTTCTGCGAAGCGGTAATGCTCGCGAAGGAGGAGGCGGAACGCGTGAGGGAGAGGCAGCCCCACGCCCTCAGTCGCTGCAGGAGACGCCCTGGGCGGCGGGAATCGATAGCCGATTCCCGGCCACCGTAGGCGCGGGCTTGCGGACGGTGAGTAGTGGGTAGCTCGCCGTCCGGTGAGGACCAGGCCCGGGTCGACGGCGCGTTGTGTTCCACGCGCGCCTCAAAGAGTTGTCAGCAAAAGATGGGGTCCAATAGGGCCGATGCCGCTGGGGTCGCGGGTTGTTTGAAAAAGATACCGTGGCCCTGGCATAGGCAACTGAAGGAACACGGGTGGGTTTTAGTCAGTAAAAGTCTGACACGCCCTTCCGGTCCACCCAGAGCGGGAGAAGTTATTTGATGATTTCCCATCCACAAAAAAAGGGGGCCGACGTGGCGCAGATAACAAACAACAAAGTAAAGGCACCATGCCGTCTATCCAGCCACTCCATCATAAAGGGTCTTACCACCTCTGTGGTAGCGTGCTTTAGATATCTCGCTCCCTAGCCATCATCTTTCACAAAATTTATTCACCTTCTCTTTAAGCCATATCCACATTTCTACCTCAAACTATTTTTGTCACATGTTTCTCATTTTTCCGCACCATAATGTATGCAAACCAGGTTATAAGAACAGTATAGCCTATAAAGTTCCCACTGCTCCGACACACCTCCTCTCTGTGATAGGAAGTGGGTCCTAAATTCATAATTTGAGCGTGTCCAGAGCGTGTTGGTAGATGTCATGTCTTAGAATTTTTGGTTCTAGGACGTTTTCTTTTATTTTATTTTTTATTTGAGATGGGTTTGCTCTTGGCTTTAGTCTAGGTCAGACGTGACAGAGACAGTCTACGATGGAGTGAGCTTACTCAGAAGAAGCCTGTTCAATCTAACTTTGAAGAGATTCGGGTTGTATGCGTTTGGGAACACAGTCGCAGGTAGTGAGTTCCACTCTTTGGCCGTGCGCATTATGAAGGATGTTCGGAAGCTCTAAGTGCGAATTGGTGGAATAGCAACTAGGTATGGATGGTATCTTGCAGTGCGTCTAGATGTTCGATGGTAGAAGAGGGCTGGTGGAATGAGGTTGTAAAGTTCCTGAGCACACTCACCGAAGTACAGTCTATAGAAGACCGAGAAGCAGGCAACCTTGCGGCGATGAGCCAAGCTGTGAAGCTTGGCATCCAGCAGTTTTACGATGCCAATGAGCCTATTAGCTCTGCGTTCCACTGAGTCAAGCGCAGACACACACATATATACCGGATATACCGGTTTCGTCACGATCTTCAAAGTTTTTGCGCAAAGTAAAGCACCTGCCTGGGTTTGAACCCACAAACTACAATTAGTAAGTCGTGGCCATCAACACTTGGCCTCCATTGCTGAGATTTTTTTAAATATTTTTTTCATTAGCCATTATTGTCCCACTGCTGAGCAAAAGCCCCCCTCCCCCCCCCCTCCCTACATTCTTTCCACCTCTCTCTGTCCAGATCTGCCAGGGACTAGTTATAAGATTAATTGAAGTTATTTGTAAATGACGTACTTATTTAACATTTTAATTGATATCGATCGATATAGCAATTTTATTAATCTCGTTGGGTTCATTTATAATGCGTCATTATTTACAGTCACTTACTTAATAACCACCAAATATAAAACGTTAATTTGTCTAACTGTACTTCCATTATGACTATTTCAGTATTGTATTCGTCAAGGTATACATCAAACATGACGATATTAAAGTGCTTGAAAAATTTGATGTTGATTGAAAATATCTTAGGCATATACCGAAATTATTCAAGCCAGAAGAAAATGAAGAAATATTTTATTATTTTTCAAATATTTCTCCAAACCACGTTACATGCAATAGCCGTAACTATTGAATTGTATTTGCTAGCAGAAGGTGACTACGATCAAATAAAATTAATTCGTGGTTGTTTTGCTGTCTCAGTATATATAAACTCTTCGGCATCCGTCGTGACCGGCACTTGGTACAGCAGCGCCTTCAAATCTTATTACGAAAGCATCAGCCGTATCTCTGAACGGTTTAAAGAAGACAAGAAATTAAATAATGCTATCAAAAAAATATACTGGTTCAGCATTACTTTGATATTATTTTGGATCGCGAATGCAATTTACAGATCTATGGAAGTTGTTAAAAGTTTTCCGAAAACGATGGAGCATATTTTTGTTCCAATTTTGGTATCGCAAACTATCTTAAGAATCACTGCAGTTTTTCATACTCTCATGTTGTATATTGTGATTATGATAGTGGTTCACTTGTTTAAATGCTTGATTTCTTTGATATCAGTCGCTCAGGAGAGAGTAGGGAGCGGTGATATTAGTTCGGATGAGCAATGTGATATCAGAAGGGAACAGATTAACGAATGGGTTGAACTATATCGGGATTTAGCTAATTGCTGTGAAAAAATTACGCTATGCTTTGGAAGTCAGGTACTTGTAATTGGAATTTATTTAAATTGACAAAAAATGCCTCGGTGGTCTAGTGCTTGGAAGCGCTACTGCTGAGCATGAGGTCTCGGATTCGATACCCAGGTCAGGCAAAGTGTTATTGGGGTTTGCTGTCTGGAATTCCTCATTAGCAGCCCCGAGTCTGGATTTGTGTCCAGTTGAAGGCAATAGGCTCGCCCCCTATTACATGGGACTTAAATATATAACTGGCGAAATGTCGGTGTACTATAGGTACAGCTCTGCCTAACCCATCGGGGAATACTGGCGTAAAATTGTGGTATGTTATGACAAATATTTTTAAATATATAGATACTGAGTTATTAACTTTATTTGTATGTTTCAGTTTTGCTTCTCGCTAATATTGTCAATATTACATAATGTTTCGCTGACATACCAAATGTTTTACTTAAGTTTTTTAAATGTAAGTATGTAACCAATTGGTTTTCAAGAATATTAATTGTGAGCGTTTCAAGCCTAACAACACACATTCAGCTATGAAAATATCAAACATCAAAGCATGCGGCCAGCCTTGTGTGAACGTTTCCTGTTGGCAGCGACCCGGGCCAATCTTTTGTTGCCCTATGACCCCCTTTTATATACAGTCAACTACATTACACACATTACATTATTATTTGAAGACTTTTAGTTTGTAAATTATGTATACCAGCGCTGCTGCTGATGTTATTTAAATATCGCAGCTTTATGTTGAGATAGGAGCCATTTTGGCCTCGCACAGGTATTTTCTTTTAATAATTTGTTAATTTTGTATTTATTTTGTTTTTTTTTTTTTAATGTTAATTTTGTTAGATGCCAATGCTCTTTTTTACTGTTTGCATTTCCTGTGCGTGTCGCAAATAAAATATTTTCTTTCTTTCTTTATATGTATGTTATATATAATCAATCTGCCTAGCCTTTTCCCAACCTTGTTGGGGTCGGCTTCCAGTCTAACCGGATGCAGCTAAATACCAGTATTTTACATGGAGCGACTGCCTATCTGACCTCCACAACCCAGTTACTGGGTAATACGATACCCCATGGTAAGACTGGTTATCAGACTTTCGGGTTTCTGACGACCCGTAACGACTGTCAAAGATCCACGAATAACAGCCGGGACCAACGGCTTAACATGCTTTCCGAGGCATGGAGTAGTCTCGGTATGAAAATATTACTTAGCCACGAGCTCCTCATGTATGTTATATACACACATCAAAAAAGTCTTTATTTTTCCTTAACAAAGTAGATAGGTATACAATCTTTTTGTTTTCGGAAACATATACTGGCTGATTTTAAATTAGAAACTTTTCGATTGTGTTTTGTTTTTTCATTAAAATAAAAGCTAATTATTTTTTCCCAATTTCATGTGTTTTCGTTGCTTGATAAATTTGGTATTTACTCGTATCTCACTTATATCATTTTGAGACACCCAGTTTTAAAAAAATTGAGTGGTGAGTCATTTTTTATGTCATGGAGCGACGCCATTTGACTGCTGATGAAATGCAGAGAGCTGTAGGAATGCTACAAGCAGCAATCTCGGCCTTTTGGTGTCAATAGGAGCGTGATTTGTCGTCTTTGGCAGCGTTACGTTAATACAAGGGACACTGCTGAGCAGCACCCAGGACGTGGAAGGAGTACAACTGCTCGACATGACCGATACATACAACTGACTGCAAGATGTCAGCTGATGTTTACCGCCCGGGAGATAGGTTTAAAGCGGTGTTGTTGTTAGCCACCAATCTGTGAGAAATAGGCTGCATGAATACGGCCTACAAGCACGACGCCCAATTGGGTGTCCACCTACACGCCATGGCAATCGCGCCCTTCGAAACGAATGGTGTAGGGAACACTTGACATGGACCCAGGAGCAATGGGATAAATTTTATTTTGCGATGAGTCCCGGTTTGGATTTAGGCCTGATATGAAATGGGTAAGAGTATATCGATGTCCCGGAAACGCTGAACGGCTGAGATGCGTTCAGGAAGTGCACCTTTACAGTGGCTCCACAGTGATGGTATGGGCGGGTATTATGAAGAACAGACGAACTGAGCTCGTTTTTGCAGATGGCAATATGAACGCTGAAAATTACGTTGAAGATGTCCTCGGGCCTTTTGTTCACCCATTTACACAAAGTATTGGCTCAGATTTCACGCTGATGCATGACAATGCGCGTTTCGCACAAAGCTCGTAGGACCAGAGAGTACTTGGCAATGGAAAACATACGGGTATTGCCGTGGCCTGGACAATCGCCAGACCTCAATCCCATCGAGCACGCATGGAACATGCTCCAGAGACGGGTTCTAGAGAACCTGGACGGAGTGACCACAACCCAATAACTGAAAGACTTGTTAAAACTCCATTGGGAGCGATTGCCGCAGGATCAGATAAACAATCTTATAAATTCAATGCAAAGTCGTTGCCGACAAGTTTTTAACTAACAATACTAATCTATTTACTTAAGTAATATTGTTACTAACACCAAATACTAACACAACTATGGACTGTAGTCTGAAACAAAGTTTAATTTAATTTAAACAACAGAGGCGATCACACTTTGTATTGAATTGCCAAATAATTAAGAAAAAATGTCATTATTTAATTTTGTAAAACATTGAAATGTCGTTCGTTTTAACTTTATGTTAAGTTTTTTTTTCTCTGCGTATGTTACGGTACACATATTGTTAAATATTGTGATTAAATTAACAATTGAATAAAGAAATTTGTTTTTTTTTTTGTCACTAATGCATCAAATCAAATGCTTAGTTATTATTTATAAAAGAAATATAAATATATTACAATAGTAAAAATCGTTCAAAACCGTACATGTGGCTTAGACTTTTTTGATGTGTGTATATGTGTATAGATCTAATGGAGGGTACCTGGCACTTTCTAGATTAGATTTTTTTATAAATTACAGAAAGGCGACACCAGTGCGGCTGAGAAAATGGTTTATGTCATAATTATGTACCTAATATGGATGATGTTGCCAGTCGTTGCTGGACAATTTATTCGTAACCAAGGGATAAAGATCCACAGAGTGGTGACTCGACTTTATAATACAGTGATCATAATTGGTAAGAAATATTATTTTGTAAGTAATTTGAAGAGTTGAACTCCCCAAGGGGAGGGGGGGGGGGAAGCTAAACTAATGAATAACTGATGGTAGAGCAATAAATGTTTTATAATTATAAGAAATCAGCACAATTTTCGGACAATCGCGCACTTCCTAATGGTCGTCTCTACCTAAAACCATAAAACAAGATAGACATAAATAGACCTAAGCCCTAAAACAAAATTTCTAGGACTATTTTTTTTTATTCAAAAGGTAGTTCTAACTATGCTTGAACGATAGAATGTCAGCCAGTAAAATATAAAGCTGCCCATTGCATGAAACCTTTACAGTAACTAATAAAAATTCCTAAAACGGTTGTGAGTTGTGTATGCGAGTATTTAAAAAAATATAATTTCATTTAATTCCAGATTCAAACGCAAGTGAAGCGAAATTAATAAAGGACTTCATACGTTTGATAAAGAAGAACCCACTAGAGATCAAGTTATTGTCCAAGATTCCTGCTGGGATGTACATGCTGCCGGTTATACTTATGTTAGCTGTCAATTATGTCATTGTTTTGCTTCAGTTTAATCATATTGTTTGATTTCATTTATTTTTATTGCTCTCTAAGTTTAATTTCGGAACTTAGAGAGATGTATATTATGTAAATACATAATTATTACTGTCGCGAATCATATTTTGAACAGCAATCAACCTGACACTGACCAGCAAATTGCAAAAAACGTAAGAATATTTGAATCACCTTAATGAGAAATCCGGTGTGTTTACTGATGTACTATTTTAGTGATAGCCGTTCGTCAGAAATAATGTCAGTGAATCAGTGTTGAGCCATTAGGTAGTATATTCAGGAACAAAGGCGTTCATTAATAAAATAAAAACGAATAATTCGCAAGCAATGATGAATTGCAACGTTGCAAGCATTTTACAGTCACAAAACATTAAAGGTTGTGTTCTGATCATTTTAGAGCTGAAGACTATAAGAATGAAGGATTTTTTACAGGTCAGAGTATTTACAAACATAATGTAAAAACACAATATACTTAGTGATATTTACTTGAATGTAACGTTAAAAGTTTATTGTAAAATAGTTCAATATCACAAAAGCAAATTTAATATGTTAGAATTTCTTATATGCATGTTTTTGATCTTTTGGTATTAATTTAATGTACAATATTATAGTAACAAGTATGAAATAAAGCTGAAATAATATTGAAAAGAGTGGAAAAAATTTGTCGCGTGCCTTATTCGCTTTATTTACCCCGTGTCAAAGTGGCGCTATCTGCTGTCTCAGCTTAGCGTAATATTACTTATTGTTAATTAACATAAAAAGTATGTAAAAGATACCATAAGGAATATGTTTACGATTATTCCGTAGCAAAAAAAAAAACTAGTATAGTTTAGTAAACAAAACTATGTAAAGTTGGGTAAAACCTAAAAATGGCATGATCGTATTTAGTTCAATGTTGATATTAAACTGTTGAATTTTTCTATTAATATGGGGGTAGTTTTTTATTGACCTTTAAATTAACTATAGTAAATATAACAAAATTAAATGTTTAAACTACATTTCGTACATTTTCAAAATGTCGTCTTGTAAGTTTAGTATAACTTTTTTTAAAGTGTCTTAATTCCGCCATAAATTATTTATCTGGACGGGCAACGTTGAATATTACGCGCGTTCATCCCTCGAGAATTCAGGCGATCACGGGAGCTCAGAGAAAGGTCACGTCCAATTGCGGAGTGGCGGGGCGGCGCGCCGAAAACACCACCAACATTGGCGATCGATGGATGTACGTATATCTGCTGCAAACAAATAAAATAATTTAGGTCATATTTTTTTTTGTTTTTTTTTAAGTTTGACTTATTATGCATACCCATTTTTTTTTTTTTTTGGATGGGAAATCATCAAATAACTTCTCCCGCTCTGGGTGGAGCGGGAGGGCGTGTCAGACTTCTACTGACTGAAACCCACCCGTGTTCCTTCAGTTGCCTGTGCCAGGGCCACGGTAACTCTTTCGAACAACCCGCAACCCTGGCGGGCATCGGCCCTAGCGGACCCCTTCAGCTAGTGCTGACATCTCTTTGAGGCGCGCGTGGAACACAACGCGCCGTCGACCCGGGCCTGGTCCTTACCGGACAGCGAGCTACCCGTTGCTCGCCATCCGCAAGCCCGCGCCTACGGTGGCCGGGAATCGGCTATCGATTCCCGACGCCCAGGGCGTCTCCTGCGGCGACTAGGGGCGTGAGGGCGCAAAGATTGCCTCTCCCTCACGCGTTCAGCCTCCTCCTTCGCGAGCATTACAGCTTCGCAGAAGGAGGTGACGGCTTCCCATGCACTCTCGCTCCGTACCATGGCCTGTACCAGGGCCGGACGCGAGAGGATTCGGTTGTCTTCCAATTACGCAACAGTGGACAGTCTGCTAGCTGACATGAGAAAACATTTAATAACAGTAGAGTCGGACGTGGCTGTGCAAGCCAAACTTGCTTGCGCTAGGCAAAACAATAAATCGGTCGCGGAATTTGGTTGGCTTCGAAGAAGGAGGTGATGGCTTCCCCTGCACTCTCGCCTGTGCCAGGGCCGGACGCGAGAGATCTCCGCTGCCGATCGCCTCCGCGAAGACGCCGCGGTGCTCTGCCCAAGCCGGGCAGACCTCCTCCGTATGCTCCACCGTGTCCTCCGGGCGATCCACATAGTGGTAACACCCGGGCGTTTCCTCCCGCCTTATCCGGAACAGGAACCTCCCGAAGCAACCATGTCCAGTGAGGACCTGCGTCAGGCTCCTCAAAGAGGGGACTTATCGCCGCAATTATGGCGTGCCCAGCACTGGGTTGCGACAGTCGCACTCTCCATGTCACCATGAGATCCCGCCGGAGCTCTGTCCGCTGTGCCATGATTTCTCGCGGCAGCGGAGTAACGCCCCGGCGTTTTGCCTCCTCGCGCCACTCCCATGTGTATGCGAGGACTTTTGCTTCCAGATCCCACGGCGGCAATTCGGCAAGGACGCTCGCCGCCTCACCGGAGACCGTGCGGTATCCCCGAACTAGCCGGATGGCCATGACCCCTTGGGACGCGTTCAACTGGCGGGCTGGTCGCCGCCCCAAGAAACACGCCCACACTGGTGACCCGTAAAGGGCCATGGACCGCACGACCCCCGCGTAGAGCCTCCGGCAGGAGGCGTTTGGACCCCTTAGATTGGGCAAGAGCCGCTTCAAGGCAGCCCCGGCCCGCTCCAGTCTGGGAGCCAAACGTCGAAAATGCTCCACGAAGTTCCACCGGCTATCGAGGACGAGTCCTAGGTACTTCATCGTCATCTCGACGCCGATGTGAACCCCTCCTACCGTTATTTGGGAACCCGACGGTGGCGCGTTCCGAGGACCATGAAAACACATGACCTCGGACTTGTGCAGGGCTACCTCGAGTCCCAATCGCCGGATCCTCTCGACGATTATCGCAACCCCGTGTGTCGCTAGCTCGGCCGCCGCCTGGTGTGACCTCCCCTGCGCCAGGACCAGCGTGTCGTCAGCGTAGCATACCACGCTGACGCCACTAGGGAGGTCAGCGCGCAGCACCCAGTCGTACCCGATATCCCACAGATGTGGCCCTAGGACCGATCCCTGTGGGCGCCAGCAAAACATGCTGTGCTGGGAAGATGGGATGGCGCAAAAGTATCGGCACACTTTGCGTCCCACACTAAAGATCTACCCACCTTCCATGGAAATAAAGACAAGCCGTCCTGTCTCTTGCTATCATCGTGTGCCAAGCCATTGGATTCTATTTAAGCTGGAACGCCAACGGTGGCAAGGGCTCGTCGGATGATGTCATTCATGTTCGCGTGCCGCGCTAAGCGACCCGCTCTTCGGCTGCCGTGGTGTCCGAGGCTGTTGACAACTTCACCACATTGACAGTGATAAGGAGAACGACAGGGAGTTCCTAGTCGCAGGGAAGCGGTGAGGTGGAAAGTAGTGTCGTCGAACAAAGTGCCTATGTTCGACGATGGTAGTGCATGGAGCCACACAGCCCATTCCCGCTTACCCACAGCCAGCAGGCGCGCATGCTCCGCAGTAGTAGCAGACTGTCAAGTAAATTGTTCTGTACTACTCTGCAGAGCGGTTCATCATACCGTCTCTGGGAAGATGGATTGTCGAGTTGGTTTGGATTCGGGCAAGCAAGTTTCCAGACATCCACAACTTCGGTGAAACAAGGCATATCAAAATTAATCAGTGTGGAGGCTAGGATTTTCTTTTTTCTCAGTGCCGTGGACCGAGGATATCAAAGCCGGTAAATTAATACTAGAAATTTTGCGGATGCCGAGGCCTCCTGTACGAATAGGAGGAGTAGCTTGTGCCCAAGCTCGGTCGTCCATGGCCACATTTAAGATTAAAGTTAAAGTTTGCCGGAAATTTTTGTCCAATTTGTCTAAAAGGTGAGTGTGAAGATAAGATACTACAAGATTGCTTTCTTGCGTCAATATGTCTGATGATTACTTAACGATAACTACTTACTACCAAATTAAAGTAACAAAATTAAGTTGAAGCTAAGTTATTTTTTTAGAACCACTCCAGTACTATAATTTGGTAGTACCACTCCACTTAAACTTTTATCACACACAGAGATACTTACCGAAAAAAAATGTCTCCAATGAAGTGGTTGAACAATTTATTGTTTCTGGAGAATTTCTTAGGAATATACAGGAATTATTGTACCCAGAATAAGATTCAAAAATGTCTTATAGTTTTTCAAATATTTGTCCAGACTATGTTGCACGCTATTATAATCATTAGTGTACAGTTTTGGTTGTTTAGAAGCGGTGTCTATGATCAACTGAATTATATTTATTGTTATTTTTCTGTATCAGCTAATGTCATTACTTTGCCATCCGTTGTGACCGGCATCTGTTACAGCCGCGTCTTCATCTCGTATTTTGAAAGCATCAGTCGTCTCTCTGAATGCTTTAAAAATGACAAAAAATTTGTTAATTCTCTGAAGAAAATGTACTGGTGTAGCATTACTTTTGTTTTATTAGTGCTCACTTTTGCTACCGTCAGAAACGTAGAGGTTCTAATAGAACTGGAAAATACGAATCCGTTATTTTTGATTTCCGTTTTGGTATCACAAGCTATTTTAAGAATGACTATATTATTTCAGTACCTCATATTGTTTGTTGTTATTATGACTGTTGTTCATTTGTTTAAATGCCTGGTTACCTTGATATCAGCCATTCAGGAGAGAGTAGGTAGCAGTTCGGATGACCAATGTGATATCACGTGGGAGCAGATTCAAGGATGGGTTGAACTATATCAAGATTTATCAAACTGCTGCGAAAAAGTGACACTTTGCTTTGGACGCCAGGTTCTTGTATTTGGTATTGAGTTAAACTGATCATACATCAGACACACTTTGGTGTTGCGTATAATGTTTTTATTGAATTGTCGTGTAAGCCTATTTTGTATGAATAAAATAATCTTTTTATTTATTTCAGTTTTTCTTGACGTTGACAATAACAATTTCAAATGACATTTTGATGCTGTACGCCATTATATATACAAATGTATTAAATGTAAGTATGTTACATCTTTACTAGTTCAAAATTAACAAAGAGCATCAAGGGTGGATAGCATTTTTTATACCTTGACCTTTATTTTTCATACAAGTTGATGACAAAAATATGTATATTATATGTATATTTATTACTGGTAGATGATAAAAAAAAAAACAATAGGGTACTAATTAATATGTAGGTTTTAATGTTATTTTTAATTTTATGAATTATAGAAAGCCTCGAACTCCGACGACTACAAGAAAGATATAATTATAATATTGAGTTACATATCAGTGATGTTGATGCCAGTAGTTGCTGGACAGTTGGTGCGGAATCAAGGAGTGAAGTTCCGCCGGGTGTTGGCCCGATTTTATAATACAATGATTATTGGTAACACTTTATTTAAATAATTATTTTAGAAGAAAAGAAAAAATATTCTTATAAACCATTGATAATTGCTTTCAGCTTCATGTGAAACTGAAATGAAATTGATTAAAGACTTTATACGTCTGATAAAAACAAAGCCAATTGAGATCAAGTTATTGTCCAACGTTCCTGCTGGGATGTACATGCTGCCAGTTATACTCACGTTCACCGTTAACTATGTAATTGTTATGTTACAGTTTAATCATGTTATTTAATTTTATACAATTCGCAAAATTCGTAAATATATCGCTCATTTGCGATAAGGTCGACATTTGTAAAAAAAATATAATTTTACAAGAGAGCAATTTTATAGTTTTAAGTAAAAATTATACCATAATCGTTGATTTTTAGATAAGTAACTTATTTAGACAAAAAAATTGTGTGGTTAGTACTGTTAAAATATTAAATGTTTCGTATAAAGCACACACGACATACTGCGCAATTTTTTCAACAAAACTGTGTAACTTAAATATCATCAGTTTTCAGATATGTCGACCTTGTAGCAAATGAGCGATATCTGATTTGACAAATGTCATAAATTATGTCCTTTATTCGTATGCTTGTGTCAAATTACCTTTTTTTTTTAAGTTGCATGTGTTTTTTATTAAGACTAGGCAAAAATGGTACTTAAACTAATACAGATTTTAGGGTAGACGGAAGTTTGCTAGATCACTTTTGTTGCGGCGGCATAAAATTAGCGTACTTACTAATTTTGGTCTGGAGGTACATTCTGGCCTTATAGCCATATCCACATCCACTCTTAAAACTTTTCTTGTCAATTTTCCCGTAACAATATGTGCCTACCAGGTTTTTATTTAAAATATTTGAAAGTTATAAGAAAGCGTTGTAATTTTTAACATATTACATTTTATTGACCGATATAGTCATTAATCTTGTTGGGTACATTTGTGAAGCGTTATTATCGATTAACTTATGTAAGTTTCCTTCCATTATAACTATTTGAATATTGTATTTATCAAGGTATACATAAAAATTTCGATACTAACGTGCTTGAACGATTTGATGTTATAAGGTTGTTAAAGAAAGAAAAAATTATTAAAGAAGATAAAAATATATACACTGGATATACTCTAAGCAGTGGATAAGCTTCTTATACTAAATTAACCAACAAAATAGTAAAATAAAAATATAATAACCAATCCTAATTTGATGTTGATTGAAAATATATTATGTATATACCGAAATTATTTAAGCCAGAAGAAAATTAACAACGGAAGTTGCTAAATATTTTTCACAAACGAAAGCATATTTTTGCTATCGGAAGCTATCTTAAGAATTACTCTAGATTTTAGAATCTTATGTTATATAGGTATTGTTGTTGAGATAGTAGTTAATTTTTAAAAATGCTTGATTTCGTTGACATCAGTCGTTCAGGAGAGCTTAGGGAGCTGTGATATTTGTTCGGATGAGCAATGTGATATCACAAGAGAACATATTAAAGGGTGGGTTGAACTGTATCTGCATTTAGCAAATGGCGGTGAAAAACAAACGCTATACTTTGGACGCCAGGAAATAGTATTTGAAATTTATTTAAAAATACAAATAATATATAAATGTATAGTTAGTATAGTTACTGAGTTGTTGATTGTTCTGTTTCAACAGTAGTTTTTGATAAGCAGTATTTTTATTTTTTAGTTTTACTTCTCGATAATATTGTCAACATTACATTATGTTTCGCTGACATACCAAATGTTTTACTTAATGTTTTAAATGTAATCGCGAAACAAAAATCAGCTGTTCAGTACATTTTGACGAATTATGCGAACATAAATGTACTGAACAGCTGATTTTTTTTTTCGCGATTTCAGGTTTGGTCCCATAGTAAAAGTTGTTCATAATGATGAGTACAATGACCCCTGAAGAGGTTGCTGGTGTTTTACAAATAACCCTGTATATTATTTTTATATGTGTGTTCGCGGATAACTTTGTCGTTTATAAACCGATTTTGATGATTCTTTTTTTGTTGGAAAGGAGATATCCCAAGGGTGGTCGCATATAAATTGTATTAACTTTGCTGGGGTAGTTTTTGAGTTAGACTGACAAGGGTGGTCGCATGTAAATTGTATTAACTTTGCTTGGGTAGTTTTTGAGTTAGCTTCAATAATAAAACCCTACGAAGTGAAAAGTAACTTTAATTTCGGAAGTCGGTAGCAAAAAACGAAAATACAAAACCAAAGATACCGACTACCGAAATTAAAGTTATTTTTCACTTTGTAGTGTTTTGATTTGGAAGTCGGTTTTATTTTTTGCTGACAAGGTTTTATAGTTTGTAAGCAGCTTCTGTTCAATGTCTCTTTTTTATTTAAATGACACCTACAATTTGTATATACATTAGCAGTAATAACTTTCCTAAATACTTTTGTGAACCCATGTTGAATGTATACGCTGTTGATGTTCTTTAATAAATAAATAAATAAAGTTGGAATTCGTTTTGTAATGAAAAACAAAACCACTAAAACAAAATCATGACCGGGAAAATCATCGGTCTTAGGCGGGCCCTATGTTATGATCAATTATATTGCACAATATCACAAATTGAATTATATTGAATATCAATTATATTGAAGATTGCGAACAAAAGTTTGAGCGAGTTTAATTTTTATCGCACCGAAAAAGCTTGTGAGCGTTCAAAGTTATTTGTATGATGGATCTTTGTGCGCAATATAAATACTGCGCAAACTTATTGTAAGTATAGTAGCTGCCTTAGACCTGGCCCTCAGAGTCTCCCGATGTTAACCAGATTAAAAGTGTTTGGATGTTGATAAGCTTAACATGTGTGTAAAAATAAAATACTTGCTGATCTTAAAATTCATATGGACGTCATTTAACTGCAACGTCGCTGTCGCCAAAAAGTAGTGGGAAAATGCGTCAAAGATAGTAGGCGATTACAGACAATGGAAGAGTCCGGAAACCGTATTGAAGTATGAATCCTGAACCATTATTATTAACATTTTTTCAAACACCTAAACCATTTCAAGAGAGTACCTACCTCAATAGGAAGAAACTGGACCCTTCTAGGATCACTTCATTATCCGTCAGTTTGTCTGTCTGTCTGTCAAGGCCCTTTTTCATAGAAACGCGTGGAGATATCAAGTTGAAATTGATATCAAATACGGTAGGTGGTCTATGGTCCCTTAGAGTCAACGCAATAGAAAAAAATCGGCCATTTATGCGACATATTTTGATACTCGCAAGTAAATCAAAACAAAACCTATAGGTTACTTACCGTTGACCTAGAATCATGAAATTTGACAAGAAGCAAGGTCTCACAGCACAAGTAAAGGAAAAGTCCAAAAATCGTTAATTTGTAATTTTATCATATAAAAAAATCTTTTTCTCGGAATACAAACTTAAATTTGCAGTTGGATAATTGACCGAGACTTATATCAATGCATGTTTTTCAATGACAATGTTAAGAGTATTTTTCAGATAAATTCTTTTCAACTACGGAACTTTTCACTGTGTGTGGACCGACACGCACTTGGCCGGGTTTTTTATATTAATTTTGCCGAACACGCCTTAGTCGTGCAGAGTGTATAGACTAACTTAATCTGCTGGATTATGATTTATGGACAGTCTTAGAGAGTACGGCTTGCTCTAAACGCCATTATAATTTGGAGTCCCTAAAACAATCCATACGATTGGCAGTGAAGAATTTTCCCATGGAAAGAGTGCGTGCTTCTATTGATAACTGGCCTCAACGTTTAAAGGACTGTATTGCAGTCAATGGAGACCACTTGGAATAAGCTTTTTATATTTTAAATTGTTTTATATTTATGCATTAAACTAACACACTGTAAAAATAATAAATATTATTTGCAATAAAAAAAAAAATTTCTTCGTGACAATATGGCAAGACTAGGTACTTGGTAAGGCGGATCTCCCACTACCACGCACCATGCCCCGATGCGCGTGGCTATGCTTTTTAACTGTGTAGAAAACGCAATCAGCGCGCGGATACGCGTCTCGTTCACCGGAGCGTGGCATATGATATCTACCTAAGACCTCATCATCTTCTATATGTATAAAAATCAATTGCCGTGCATTAGTCTCCCAAAAACTCGAAAATAGCTCGAACGATTTCTCCATAACTGCCGAAAAGAAACGGGAACTTCAATTTAAAACATTTCCGTACTTGATTAGTGAAACTGTTGCAAAACTGTTAAAGAGGACGTCTGATAAAGAAGAAGCTAATAGAGATCAAAAATTTTCTACGGAGTTTCTTCATCACGATTTCCAAAACAAATTATGTAATAAATTTTAGTTTAAAAACAGTTTAGCTGTTCACTATTGGATTGGCCATGTAGATCCTGAGATAAGATTTGACCTTTACTCTATGTGGTTTCATACAAAGCACCAACTTCATGAATCATGATTGATTGGTGGTTTTAATACAATGTTAAATATTATAATTCTGACAATCATAAGATATATGATTAACATGAGTTATATGTAGATGGTTACATGAACGTGTCTGGTGATGACTTTACAATAACTACAAGTAGTTACTTACTTACTTACAAAATGTTTCCGCTCAGTAAAACTTTTGTCGTCGTCACAGAGACACATAAAATTAAAAAAAACAAAAATGTCTCCAACAAACTGGCTGAACGATTTATTGTTTTTGGAGAATCTCTTAAGAATATACAGAAATTATTGTACCCAGAAATAGATTCAGAAATGTTTTATAGTTTTTCAAATATTCGCTCAGAATATATTGCATTTTACAGTTGTTATTGGCGAAGCACATTTCTTGTTAAAAAGAGGTCATGATTGTACTAAAATAAATAACATTCATGCCAGTTCTACATTGTGAGCTCTTTCATTTACAGAAACCTTGCTAAAATTATTCAATTACCAGGGCTAAATCACCATGAGGTCAGAGTTAAGGTACAAAGTTGGCTTCAGGATCAAGACTACGTTCGAACAGAAGAACTACTCCGCCTCCAGCAGTAGCAGTATAAAACTTCTTCTATCCATTTTTACCAATCGCAGTCTCATCAATGTCAGCAAGATACATAAAAATACTACCTAACACTATAAACACACATACATGCAAATACATACAACTCAATCATACACACACCCTTATGTACATTAACATCCCCACTTACACTCCTCCACATTCACACACTCTACTACACGTGCACACTCACAGTTCAACTCCGTTTAATAAATTCCTTTGCTCTTTACTCTTAGTTTAATCTTTTGAAATTATTTGATTGTACTCTCAAACAGGTTTTGTGCCATGATTTTGTATGTACTTCTTAGCAAAAGGTTTTCGGTAGCACAGTGACAGCAGAACACTGACTCCTGAGTCACAGGATCTCCTAGTTTGGGAGTCAGGGTTTACTCTATCTGTATGACCTTTATTCACAGAAATTCATGCGACCTAGTATTTAAGCATTGTTTAAGGTTTTTGTATAAATAAAGATTTTATTTATTTATTTATTTATTTATTTGTTTTTCTATGTTTACACTAACATATTTAAACTCTGTGTCATCTGTGTCAGCTGTTACCGGTATCTGTTACAGCCGCGACATCATATCATATTTAGGAAGCATCACTCATGTATCCAAATATTACAAAAATGACGAGTTTAATAGACCTATAAAGAAAACATACTGGTTCAGCTTTGCTTTCACAATAATAGCCTGCTATGTCTACAGGTCTGCGAGAGTTTTAATCAATTACACGGAGAAAGAGGGTGATACCCATATTTTTATATTGGTTTTCATTTTCGAGTCACAAGCTTTTATGCGAATTACAATAGTTTGTCAGAGAATCATCTTGTTTTTTGATATTGGTTCATTTGACCAAATGCTTGAATTCAATGTTATCAGCCGTTCAAGAGAGAGTAGGGGAGTAGTGATATTAGTTCAGATCAGCAATGTGATATCACAAGGGAGTACATCAAGGATGGGTTGTACTGTATCGGCATTTAGCAAACTGCTGTGAAAAATTGACACTATGCTTTGGACAACAGGTACATTTTCTCATACCTAGGTGTCATATTGCCTGATATTCAGTTCCTCGCCTAGAATGATATACTCGTATTGTACTGTTATTTTTATATTTCAGTTTATATTTTCGGTAATACTTTCATTGATGTACTACATCCTGCTGACGAACCATATGTTATTACTAACATAGCTTTAAGTAATCTTGATGTACTACTAACACTCTATGGACCAAAAAGTCTGAAATAAATGTTTTGAATTGAATTGAATATATGTGCAACAAGAATGTTTTTTTTTTTTAATTTATTTATTTATTTATTCATTCTATAGTTCACACACATTATTTACATTTAAATTGGTACCATAATAAACTCATTAGAGTTTTACCGTGCACCAAAATCATCGACTACATCATTTATATAAATTAAGAAGGTACTTGGTTAACAACTAAAATTGCAAAGAGGGTGTAAGCTAAATAGTAACAGTTATCCAATACCATTAGCGAGCAAACCAGGGTGACCAATCTGACCGCCCGTCTTTAAAACAAAAGTGGTGGAGGTATGTTTTTGAACAGATACAGGTTGTTCCTCAAAGTAGTATGTTTTAGCAATAGTTAATTTTTCCCAATTATTTTTTTTATTATTTTGTTAGGGTTATGTTTTTTGCTTCTCATAATATATTATTAGGTATTAATATTTTGCACGAAATATTGCTTTAATTTGTTTTTTATGTTTTTCTGCGTTAGTTCGTCCCTCAATGGTATAGGTAGTTGATTAATAAGGTAAGGTACTATATACTTTAACGACCTTTTGCCGTGCAAATTCGTGTATTTTGGAAGTAATAGCTTAGCATTGATGGTGCTACGAGTCCTAATTTCATTATTATTTATAGTTTTTATTCTTTTTAGATTCTCATTAAAGAAATTTTCTTTTAATAGTGCAAATTTAGTTTTTTCATGTATAGATATTATTTTACAGAATTCAAATAAATTACGGTAGTCATTTTTGTAGTTCTTCTTAATGTTATGCGGGACAATTGCTTTTAACATACGCAGTTGAAGTGTGTAGATTTGATCAAGGTGAGTCTTATATGTCCTTCCATAGCTCGACAGACCATAGGCTATCGTAGATTCGACCAGTGCTTTGTAAAGCATTAACAAAGTTTGATATGGAATTTTGCATCTTATAATAGAAAATTTAGCCAACATACATCTCAATTTATCACACACCCCGTTAATGTGCTCCTTCCAATTAAGACGGCTATCAATGGTAAGCCCTAAGTACTTTTGGCTATCTACGAGGTCTATGGACCTGGTTTCAAAAAGTATATTATGATTTTTTTTTTGCGGAGTACTATGTGCCATTTTACAATAAAAAGAAAAGGATTCATATGTTAGCAGGCAGATTTTGATTAGCTCGACCACGCACCGATGTGAAAGGCGAGCATCGCGCCACTCCGCGTGTTCTTCGCCCAACACTGATAACAGTTAACATTGATTTTGCTTAAATGACTGAACTACTTTTTTTTGTAAATTCAATTCCAGAAAGGGGAAACGAGAACAGTGTTTATTATATTAAGCTTTGTAGCAATAACGATGTTGCCAATTTATGCTGGACAATTGATTCGAAACCAAGGGATGAAGTTCCACATACTCCCACACACGCCATTTTTTTTGCGTTCTTTGTATTATTGTTTTTGATATTTTACTAACAAAACATTTTCAATCAAAACTGGCTCTAAATGCCTAAAAAAATGTTAAAAACTATGTTTTCAATCAGAAACGGGGTCGTCCTTATCTAGTTGGATGAATTGATACACTATTCATTTACTAAAGCTTAAAATTCTACCTTTAACTTATTTTAACTTTAGCTCATTTTGGCTTTTGACGTCTACTCTTAAAAATCATGACAAGTCCGGATTTGTTCACAAGCTCCTTAAATATGGTCTTCTAATCAATTACTGGCGACATTTAGCGGAATATTTATTTAAAACTAGCAACCCACCCCTGCTATACACGGGTGAACCCCTGCTACGATCGGTATCTCAGTTACATAACACATAAACGTTTCTAAATAAATTCTCTATATGATAGTGAAAACCACATCAAAATCAATTGTTTAGTTTATAAGAACAACGCGGCCACACATACACGAAATGTGACTTTGTTTTATATTATGTATAGATATTGAGTAAATTAATAAACAATAAAATAACTGATTTCAGATTCGAAAGAAACTGAAGCCAAATTGATAAAGGACATTATCCGCCTGATAAAGAAGAATCCAATAGAGATCAAGCTATTGTCCAAAATTCCTGCTGAGATGTGCTCACTGCCAGCTAAAGTCTCCTTGGCTATGTCATTGTTATATTGCAGTTTAATAATGTTATTAAATTCAGTTTTTCGTGTGTTCCTTCAGCTTTGGTTTTATAAAATTACTTGTTATGTGACATATTTTTTTATTTTTCATTGTTGTTGTGTGACTTTATTTCTCTTTGTAAATTCATAATATGGTGTTCATATAATACAGAGTCTATCTATAGATGACAAATGACTAGTAAAACATACTTAACAGTAGGTGACATGTGCAGCGTAAAGATGATTACTTAACGTAGGCAAACTACTTACCTACATTAAAGTAACAAAATGTTTCAATTCATTAATACTAGAACTTTAGCAAGACAATGTTACAAATAAAAATGGAGAAATTTTTAAATTAGTGGTTTAAAGCATTTGTTGTTTATGAAGAATCTCTTAGGCATATACAGGAATTATTATAGCCAGACGAAAATTAAGAAATGTTTGATTATTGGTCAGATATTAGTTCAGACTCTGCTGCACACTATAATCCTTATTTTATTTTACTTTTTTATTTATTAATGATGAAAATTTATTGTTAGGAGGAAAGGAATTTAATCAAATTAAACTCATTCATGGTGGTTTCAGCTCCGTTTCGCTTAGCTCCGCTCAGATTAGCTCCGCCCCGCTCAGCTCCGCTCAGCTCCGCTCCGCTTAGCTCCTTTCCGCTCCGCTCCACTCTGCTTAGCTACGCTCCGCTTAGCTCCGCTCTGCTCAGCTTTGCTCCGTTCCGCTTAGCTCCGCTCCGCTCCACTTCGCTTTGCTCCGTTCCGCTTAGCTCCGCTTCGCTCCGCTTCGCTTTGCTCCGCTCAGTTTAGCTCCGTACAGCTTAACACCACTCCACACTAATTATTAAAAGTTTAATTACAATATACAAGCTAACACTAAAATATATATATATATATATATATTATGTACAAGTATATAACATAAAAATAGTAAGGGGAAGGGCTCATTGAGGATCAAAATATTTGTCCGCATCGCTGTCAATGAGAAAATTGCCCAAAAGGTTGGCAGCATATACAATTAAGAACGAAGTCTCGATATTTTGTAAAGTCATTAAGATTTGGATGTTTGGCACACAGATAGTTTATAACTTGGGTTAACTCATAGGGTACTTTTAATCCCGGTAGTACGGTCCCGTGGGATATTTCCGACATCCACGCGGACGAAAGTCCCGCGGGTTTTTTCATATGACCATATCACACTTTCTGAAACTTCTTTTGATTTCAGTTTTTATATTAAATTACATTATTTTAGTGCTTAGCTGGACTGCCTCGCTGATCTAGTGGTCGCAAGCGCTACTTGCATAAGGTTTTGGGTTTGATTCCCGGGTCGGGTAGTGTTATCGGGCTTTACATCAGGATTTCTCAGTGGCAAGGCTAGAATGGTGCCCGTTTGATGGAAATAGGCTCAGCTCCTGTTACATGGGATTTAAATTTAATTGGCTAAATGTGGGCGTACTATACGTAAACTTCTGCCCCACGCTTTATCGGGGACAAGCGGGATGTTGTATTATTATTTTTAGTTTTTATTTAAAATGATGTGTGAATATATTACAAAAACTTTATAAAATCAGTAAAGAACGACGACGAAAAAAAAAAAATTGATAAAAAGCGTTTTTATTTTAAACAACAATATGAGAATGTACAATGAATGTAGAATACGAGTATACGAAGTCACATGTAGCTCGGACTAAATCCGTCGTGTGACTGAATAATGACGATTCTCCTTCAGGGTTTCCAACGGTATATTATGGGATTTAGGGGGGAAAAAATTACCCTCCACAAATTATTTATGTATGTTGCTACAAATGTATGTTTTAACTAAGGACCTCTTCGTTCGTTTTGAAAGGCTTTAATATTAAAAGAAATGTTTCCTCATATATACTTTCATACATATTTTTTTACAGGCATGAAACCAGCGGCGGCGGACTTTCTATACTCATAAGTACCTAACTATTGGAACAGAGACCGTTGTTTATCCGTCTGTAAATGATTTTGGTTTTGTTTTATCATGATTAATCGATACCCATCACAGCTACGACGCGACGTTTCGGCACTTAATTTAATTTAAACGTGTATATTGGTGGATTTTAACTGGCTGCATGGTTAGCTCCACGCTTAAAACTCAACATCGTTCTAATAAGTACGAAGTTGACTTATAGTAGAAAGGAAAGATCTTAGTTGTTTGGAATGGGAAGTAGAACAACGAAACAAGAAAGTTAAAACTGATGTGAAATTCGCGTTATCTTTACAAGAACGTATATTTACAACAATAATAATAATAAAACATTTTTAATCAGACAGACAATATAGGTAGAAAATAGAATAGAAAATAGAAAATTGTTTATTGTCCAGATAATACAGTAAGCAGGTTTGTATATGTTAACAACAAGTTGAGACGACATGAGTAGCTTAAAATATTACCTATATCTAGTTTACAAAATAATATTTGCCAGTGAGCCTCAAACTAGACAGTTAGTCTGTATCTTGGGGCTCGGGGTACGGATTCCAGAGTGAAGACTAGAGAGGTGATTTCAAGTATTGTATGGGTTGTGTGTGTGTGTGTGTGTATGTGTGTGTGTGTGTGTGTGTGTGTGTATGTGTGTGTGTGTGTGTGTGTCTGTACGTATTTGTTCCCATTAAACGTCTAGCTGAATAAGGTGGTATTTTTAATTTCGCAGAGTTTGCAGACTTTATTGTAAGTATTAATAAGAGAGTAAGCTGGGGAGCGTCTACCTAGCAATGAGCTGTTGTCAGGGGTTTGGATTCTATAGTTTCTTTTGCTTATGATTGATGTGTAGTCGGGTCTGCTTTTAATAGTTTTGTGAGTTTTGGTGCAGGCAGAAAGAATAAAAAGCTGGCGGACTCTGAGAACTCCCGTTTCATGATTGAGTATAAACGAACATGGCTTGCTTGGCAGTCATAAAAATTGTTGCCAGCCTAGCTAGACTAGAGCGTACTTAATTTAAAAATAAAATAAAAAACGATTTTTTATTGAATTTGTGAGTCTATTTCTATGTTATTCTAACTATTATCATCGCCGAAGCACACAGGCTTACAACCAAATATGTCTCCATTAATGTGGTTAAACTAATTATTGCTTACGGAAAATCTCATAGGCATACACCGAAATTATTGTACCCAAAAGAAGATTAAGAAATATTTTTTTTGGTTTCCATATACTCGTTCAGACTATATTTCACACTGTAATTTATTGTTATTAGTGAAGTATATTTATTGTTAAAAGGAGACCTGCATAATCAAACGAACCATATATATTGTGCCCTTGTTATTACAAGCTATAATCACTTGTGTTTTATCAGTTGTGACTGGAATCTATTGCTTGCCGCAACATCATGTCTTTTCTTGAAAGCGTCAGTTGTATCTCAGAAAGGTTTGAAGACAATAAGAAATTAATTAATTCTTTTCAGAAATGGCACTGGTTCACTATAACTTTTATTATATTTTCTATTACGTTTGCTGTTCATAGATCTACTGATCTTGTTTTAAATTTTGATCAAATAGAGATCTTTTATGGACCACCGCCCCTTTACAAGAAAAAAAAAATCCAACGCCCCCTTTACATAATAGTTAATTATATTAATTTTATATGTCTGTGTATTATCTATTAATAATCACAAATTAAAAATTAATTCTCTCTGTCTCTCTCTGCAATCGTGCCACACGAAAAGATCCAGCGCCCACAAGGGGTTGTCGCCCACTTTGAGAATGAGTGAAATAGACTGAATGAATGAATAGATATGTACTTTTTTGTGTTCCCATTTTTTTATCACAAGCTTTGATGAGAATTAATATTTTTTGTTGTTATTATGATAGTGGTCCTTTTGTGAAAATGCTTGAATTCATTGATATTAGCCGTTCAGGCGAGAGTAGGGAGTTTTGATATTAGTTCGGATGAGCAATGTCTTATCAAAAGGGAGCAAATTCAAGGATGGGTTGAACTTTATCGGGATTTAGTAAGGTGCTGTGAAAAAATAACGTTATGCTTTGGACGTCAGGTACTTGAGTTGCAAATTTAATCAATTTGTTTATAGTGTACCGTATGTATATTATCATGTTACCTTTAATGGTATAAGTTCTAATTTTGATGATTTACTTAATACATCTATTGTTTTGTGATTTTTCCCAAATGTTTCAGTTTACCTGTTCGTTAGTAATGTCAGTATTTTACTAAATTTTACTGATTTACCAAATGTGTTATTTGAGTGTTTTAATTGTTAGTAAAATAAACTTATTTTAATTTTCTGAGGTTGAGAACGAAAAATGGCAATGATAATACTATATACTAATTCATGGCTTAAATTTTTTTTTGGATTTTTGGCGGCTTCTACGACACCACCTTCGAACTACGTATCAAAGACCTGACGTTACACGACTGGCATATAAACAACATCCCAACATCATTTAACTGTTATTATTTTTCATAAATTACAGATACAAGATAAGAAAATAGCGATTGTTATAGTAACTTATGTGTTGTTGACAATATTTCCAATCGCTGCTGGACAGTTGGTTCTTAACCAAGGGAAGAAATACCACCGAATGTTGGCTCATCTTTATAACAAAATGATTATAATCGGTAAGCAAACGTATGTTATAAAGATATTTAATGCGATAATATCGACGAAAATAAACATTGCGGCAGGCCTTGAGAAAGATGGCAGAATGGAGGCCCATATACATGATACTTGGCCCCAGTTGGCAGTAGCCAGAGCCAATAGGAAAGTGGAATGGCAGACTTGCAGATGGACTTTGTAAGCTAAATAAATATATTAAAATAATTTCAGATTCAGAGAAAGCAGCAGCAAATATTCATCTGATATAGGAGGATCCACTAAAGATCGAATTATTGTCCAACATTCCTGCTGGAACTTATTTCCTGCCGACTGTCAACTATATCATTGATATGTTGCAGTTTAACAATATTGTTTAATTTAATTTCTTAAAAGTAATTTTTAATAACAAATCTTCCTTTGATTTGATTTTACATTACTTTGTAAAATATATTATAATTTATACATTTGGTACTCATAAAGTTTCAATTTTATAAATTTTTCACTTATATTTAAACGCATAAGTAACAAATTATTTATTTTGTAGTTGTTGACTATTTACCAACGAAATCACTTAATTATGAGTTTAATTAACAAAAGTAAGCCATCAAACGTCCATTAAAATTATTATTTTGTTGTTGTCGAGCCAAACAACACTACAAAATAATGTCTCCTATAAAGTGGTTGAACAATTTATTTTTTATTGAGAAACTTTTAGGAATATATAAGAATTATTGCAGCCAGAAAAAGATTAACAAATGCTTTATTGTTTTCCATATATTCGTGCAGACGTTTTTGCAAACCATAATTGTTATTGGTGAAGTTTATTTTTTGTTGATATTAGATGCCGATAATAAGATAAAATTAAATCATGTTTACTGTGATTATATTATTTCGTCGCATCTCACTTGTTTGTTAAACGTTGTGTGCGGTATTGGTTACAGCCGCGATTTTACGTCATATATCCAAAGTATCAACCGCATCACTGAATGGTTTGGAGAAGATAAGAAATTAGTTTATTCTTTGAAGAAATTGTACTGGTCTGGAATACCTTGGATTTTATTATCTATTGTGTTTGCTGTTGCTAGATCTTTGGATATTGTAATGACTTTAAATCAAATAGACAATGATAAGTTTGTGTTACTTTGTGTTCCCGTGTTTTTATCACAAGTTTTGATTAGATTTACTATATTATTTCAGAAAATTATGTTTTTTGTTAGTATAATAATAGTGGTCCTTCTATCCAAATACTTTAACTCGTTGATATCAGTAGTTCTGGAGAGAGTGGGGAGTTGTGATATTAGTTCGGGTGAGCGATATGATATCACAAGCGAGCAAATTAAAGGGTGGGTTGAACTGTATCGGGATTTAGTAAACAGTTGTGAAAAAATTACAGTATGCTTCGGACGTCAGGTATCTACTACAATTTGTTAATTAAAACTATCTATAGTATGCCCGTGCGATATGATTTCGTTCTGTAATGTTCCTTCTATGTTTCAGTTATCATTTTCGTTAGTAATGTCAGTATCTTACTACATTTTGCTGACTTATCAAATGTGTTACTTGAGTGCTTTAAATGTAAGTAATTTATCTGCGACTTAGTTTAAGTGGTCTGAGTTAAATTTCCTTTTGTTTAAACTATTTTTTTAAAGGGATGTGTTTTCAATGGTATTTTTTTAATAAATTACAGATCCAAGACAAGAAAATAGCGATTTTTATAATAGGTTATGTTTTATTAACGATGTTGCCAATCGTTGCTGGGCAATTGACTCGGAACGAAGGAATTAAATTATACCGGATTTTGGCACGACTTTATAATACAATGATTATTTATGGTAAGAAAATTTCACGTTATAATTATTTAAGCCTTACTATTAGGTACCCTTTAAGTTACAGCTAACAACATTGATGGAAACTATGTTTTGAAAAAGGCAAGGTAGATAAGTTTTTTGAAGTTTTAAGTGAGCATGCCTAGAAGAGGCGATTGGTTGAAAAAAGAAATGTTGTTAAGATATTTCCCTCACTCGCTAAAGGGAAAGCTCATGGACGCAGATGAGTTAAGACCTTCGAGGTGATATGATAATTATCTGTTGGACTGTCCTCAAATGACACTAGATCGAGCCAAAGGAAAAGTTGGATGGTCCCGTCCTATGCTCTTCTACGAGACGTTGTAGGCTTAATAAATAAATAATTTCAGATTCAAATCAAGCAGAAGCGAAACTGATAAAAGATTTTATACGTCTGATAAAGAAGAATCCTCTAAAGATCAAGTTAATGTCCAATATTCATGCTGAGATGTACTTACTGCCAATTATACTCACGTTGTCTGTCAATTATGTCATTGTTATGTTGCAGTTTAATAATATTGTTTAATTAAATTACGTAAAGGTCACATTTCATAATAGGTGTATAGGCGTAATTTCGTATAGTTTTTGGTTTAACTCGATAACGATTCGATTAAAAAAGTACATCATGTTGTTCTTTGTATATTAAAAACAATTTGGGATTTATGGTTTGATGAATTTATGAAGACAACTAAAGGCGAAGACCAATCGCCTAATCGAATTATCACCAATGACGTTTTTGCCGTTGCGGTAGATATAGAAATAATGTGTTAACATCATGTCGTTTTAACATTAAAAAACTAACTTAGGTAGTTTGTATTTTTCATTTTACTTACCTACTGGCAATAAAGTTTCCCTCTATTACGTATAGGGTACTTGAACGCTTCTAGAGAAATGCGGGTGAGAATAGTCTCCGTGTATATTATAAAGAGCGGAGAAAGCTAAGCAAACGTCCTTGTTGCATTCCAAATGGTACGCTTAGTTTCTTACTTATCGACTCATTCTCACTATGGACTGAAAAGTAGTTCGATACTAAGCCAGTTTCGAGCTTCTTATCTTATACCAGTGATTCAATTTTCTCTTAAAATAAATTGGGATGATATGGGTTTTGAATGCCTTGGCAAGATCTATGAATACATTAAACAGTTAAATGTTAAACGCAACAGCCATTATAATGATCAGACTGTAAAACATATTTGAATATGTGAACAAAATTACTATCACTTAATTTACTAATCACTTATCAAAATGGAACCACCAAACGTCCAATAAAACCAGACAATATTTAATAGTCAGCGTTGTCGGCAAGGCACACAATATTATCAACTAAAATGTCTGCATTAACGTGGTTGAACACTTTATTGTTACTGGATTATCTCTTAGGCAGAAATTATTGCAGTCATAAGATAGTCATCTTATAGAAATGTTTTATCATTTTACAAATTTTCGTTAAGATTATGTTGCACTCATATCACTCTGTCGTCGGTGAAGTTAGTTAATAGCAACCTTATTTTATTGTGATTTTGTAACTTCATCTTTTATCACGAATTTGATATCCGTCGTGACTGGCATCAGTAACAGCCGCGCTGTTACGTTGTATATACAAAACATCAGCCGTGGCTTTGAAGATTTTGAAAAATATATTAAAAAAATTAAAAAAATTGTACTGGCTTGGCTTTTTTTTGTCTTTTATTTTACTATCTATTGCATTCGCTGCTATCAGGTCTTTGAATCTTATAATAAATGTTAAGCCAACAGATTATGAAGCGTATGAATTTCTTTGTATTCCCGTTTTATTCTCACCAACTTTAATAAAAATTACGGAATTATTGCCAAAAAAAATAATAATAGGTCGTTGCAATATTAGTTCGTATGAGCAATGTAATATCACAAGGGAGCAGGATGGGTTGAACTGTATCGTGATTTAGCTAACTGTTATGATGTAACGCTATGCTTTGGGCGACAGTTATATTTTAAATGTAATATTTAACATATTTGTTTCATCCATTCGAAGTGGCCCCACCACCAATCTCCGCCGAAAGATGTCCACTGCTAGACAAATCCAACAGTGGACATCTATTGGCTGAAATGGATATCATCTTTAAGCATATTATGTATACATAAGCGTATATATGTTGTATACATAAGCGTCTATTGCTTGGTAATAATACTTTTATGTTTCAGTTTTTTCTTTTTGTTAATAATGTCCATATATTATACTTTTTATCTACATCTTGCTGACTTACCAAATATGCTAATTACGACTTCTTTTCGTGCTAGAGCTTCTTTTCGTTTTAGTTTCGTTTGCTGTCAATTGTTTCTATTCGGGTCCAAATTCCGTCCGCTGAACTTGTTTTATTATTTGCTCGAACTTGAGTTCGTTCGCACTTAAGTAGGTAGTATCAGGTTGCATCTTGTCGCGTGTCGTAGCGATAAAGCATAACACTTGGGCAGTTACTCGAATTACTTTAGTCAATGAACTGCAATCGTTTAATAATTTGTTTATAAAGTGTTCATTGTCAGTCGATGTCGCTAGGGTTGTCAAGTTTCTTCAAAACATGTTGGGTTGATCTCAAGTTTGGAGTCTTTTTTTTCTTTTAGAAATCCAGGGCCTTGCCACCAGAGGTCGAAGTTGCTAAGTTTACTCGGCAGCATCCCTCTAGAGGCACAGTCAGCAGGGTTTTGTGACGACTTCACGTAGCACCACTTATCCGACGGAATGATGAGTTTTATTTTGTAGACTCGATTAGATACGTATTTATCCCATCTTGACTCATCCAGGCTAAGACTACTTGAGAATCAATCCAGGCCTGGATAGTCAGGTCGTATCCCGAAAAGGCTTCTACTACTTTTTCCATGAGTTTTGATAATAGTAGTGCCCCACACAATTCCAATCTTGGCAACGTAGTTTTCTGAGACAGAGGTGCAATCCTAGTTTTTGCGGCTAGTAGAGTTATCGTCGGCATATTTTCTTCGTTTGTTGCTCGGCTGTATATGACGCACGAATATGCTTTTTCGCTGGCATCGCAAAATCCAAGCAATTCGATCGATTGTTGAACTTCAATCCAGCGATTGAGTTTTATTTGATTGATATCCTGAAGTTCCATTTTTAATTTAATCCATTCGTTTAATATGTCGCTCGGTGGTTCGTCGTCCCATGCAAGTTTGCAATTCC
This sequence comes from Dicycla oo, assembly GCA_948252095.1. Taxonomy (NCBI): domain Eukaryota; kingdom Metazoa; phylum Arthropoda; class Insecta; order Lepidoptera; family Noctuidae; genus Dicycla; species Dicycla oo. Next base: position 26,899,284 of record OX411718.1, read on the forward strand.
ACACTCTTTGAAATAACAGCTTCACCGCTATAGTTATAGGAGCCATCCAACCTAAAGGATCGTATAGTTTGGATTGTCAGAAAGTAATTTTCTTTTCGTAATCCTTCCCTTAGATTTTTCGTCTAGGTTCCTGTTAAACATGAAAGTGTCTAATTTAGGGTTCGAACCGATTCCGAGCGTCTTAGTGGAGTCTTCCGTCTTGAAGTCAAATATAGCTTTCGTTGATACTTGATCTTCAGTTAAATTCTCCAGGAGCGCGGGTTGGTTAGCCGACCACTTGTACTACACTTGTAGATTCATGCCGCCTCCCTTCAGTAAATTGACGAGTGAATTTTGTAGCGATGTAGCTTCCTCCAGCGAGTAGTGACCGCTGATTACGTCATCAACGTAAAATTCGTTTTGTAATAAGTTAGCGGCAGTAGGGTATTTGTGGCCGTCGTCTAGAGCTAATTGTTGCAATGTTCTCATGGCCAACCATGGCGCGCACTTGGTTCCGAATCCGTATGTGACGGTGCAGAGTTGGAATTCTTGGAGTCGTTCAGATGGCGAATCACGCCAATTTATCTTCTGGAGTGGTTGTTGATCGTCAACCATCACGATATCCGCAGTGAAGGCGTACTTATACGACCTCCACTTTAGCTTGGGCTTGATTGTCCTTCTGTAGATTCGGACCTTTTTTTCCATTAAGCTGTTCAAGCTGTAGCCAGTTGAGGTTTTTTGCGACGCGTTGTACACAACCCTTAGCTTCGTCATAGTGGATTGTTCTCGCAAAATACCATGATGCGGAAGATAGCATTCTGATAAAGATGTGGACAGCGGAGACGCCACCTTCATATGATTTATCATCATTTAGTTCGGTGTATTCCCTTAAAAAGTCCCGGTACATCAGAGCAAGTTTGTTGTTCTTCTCCAGACGCTTTTCCAGCTGTAGGAACTGTGAAATTGCGATCGACTTTGATTTCCCGAGATTGGGTATTGAATTGAGTACCATTGGCATTTTATCGATGTATTTGCCTTCCGTAACTTGTTGCACGGTCTTGGTGTAGTAATCTTCACACTGATCATCTGTGGAAGTGTCGTTCGAATGTGTAGCGATGACGTCTTCGTTCTCCCAAAATTTCGTTAGTTCGTTCGCTAGTATGACGTAACAATTGAAAATTTCAATTTGCCACATAATATAAATAATCGGTGATTGCTGTTGACCTCTGCGTACCCCGTCTAGAAGTATTTATGAGTACACGTCAGCCCAACAGATCAATAGGGCGAGAGATATTAAAATCAGGGTCAGCTAGTTTTAACTTTTCCAAGCAGTTTTTTCGAAGGTACTGTTAGGAAGCTTATTCGTCAATTTTCTCATAATCAGAACTTGAGTTTCAAAGCTATAATCTGAGTGAATTGACTTACAAGCGAGTTGTGGTAGACCACAACTGGCTTGTAAGTCAAAGGGTAGACCCTTACAATCACCAGATACCGTTCCTATTCCAGACACGGTAGCGCTAAGCTTCTTCCTCGGAAGTCGTAATAGTTGCGCAGCGGTCTCAGTTATTAAGTTCACTTGTGAGCCTTGGTCCAGAAGAGCGAGAAGTATTAAATACGGAACGTATTTCGTTGGACTTTACTCTCAGTTGCATCGTAGTCAACAGGACCGCCATCTCATTCGTAAACAAGTGATGAGAACTCAGTGGCTGCGTGGATGACGAAGGGTTTTGACTTTGGTTGTTTCCATTTCCCGTAGATGGTCTAACCTTTTTTATATGCAAAAGTGTGTGATGTTTATTTTTACATTCCTTGCATACATTCTTCGAACTACACACTTTTACACCGTGACTAAATATTTAATTTAGACACAAGTGCTATTCGCTGAGTCGGTTCCATATCCACGAACTTAGGACATTGCATTAAAGCATGCGCTTCGTCGCATTGAGGGCATTGTCCGTATCGAGCGTGATATGTTTTCGAGTTGTTAAACTTCTGATATTTTTTGTTGAAGTTCTTCGTTGAAATTGGGAAGTTTTTTGAGAAAGGGGTCTTCGGTTTTTCGGTTGTTTCTTGTTGTTTCTTAGGGGTTTTCAGAGTTTCGTAGGCCATAAACTTGCCTTCCAGAAAATAAAGAAATTCGTTTAAATTCGGTACTTCCCTTTGGTCTTGTAGATCTTTCGTATATTCTGCATGGGTTGTCGAATCTAGTTTTTGCGACATCATATGAACGATCATTGGACCTCATGTGGCATTATCCACCCCAATGTTTGTTAATCCGTTCAAACATTCAGTAATCACGTCGTGCATTCTTTTAAGGTTAAATGCATCCGGCTGTTGTATGACCGGCACGTTACAAATGGCGTTCATGTAAGACGTGAACTGCAGACGGCGCTTATCGTAACGCTGCGTGAGGATTTCCCAACAAGAGGTGTAATTTTCCGAGGTAGTGTGCAGGTGTTGCACCAGTCTTTCAGGTTCACCTTTCAATTTGGTTTTAAGATGCTGCATCTTCTGTGCATTGTTGATCGAAGCACAGAACAGATAAATACCTGTTCTGCGGATCGAAGGATTGTTGTGAATAGTTTCTAGGAATAGAGCTTTAAAAGAAATCCACTGGATATAGTTGCCGGAGAATTCAGGAACCTCTATTCTCGGAGCTGACTGCTGATAGTGCACACTTGACCAAATTTTAGTGTTGAGACTTTTGCGCACCTCATCGTATTTGTGTTCGATGTCTACGAACGTAGCATGGTAGCTTTCGTCGGAGTCTTTCAACGAGGATTCTAGTTCCCAATGCAGTCTGTCGATAGCCTCCCATTTAGTTTTCAAAATGGAAAGGTGATCCTCCATCTCCCATTTTTCGCTGATTCGTTTTAGATCTATCTTCGATAACGCGCGATCGATGGCCTTGAAGTTACACATTTGTTTCTTCAAAATAAGTTTGACCCTGTCTTCGTCAAGTTCGCCTAGATCAGAAAGATCGAATTTAACTTCCTTATCTCGTTGTTGTTGAAAATGAAGCTGTAGCGACATGGTACTCGTATCTCTTTTCGTAGATTCGTACATCGCTTTCGTTTTGCCATAGATATCATCAGTGAAGTAGTTTATGTTTTTATCTACCAGCTCCTTCGTCAAGACTTCGTGCCTTTTTGCGAAATCTCTCCACTGGGCTTCCAGAGACTCGGGCCGTTTACCCAAATAGTCGAGATTTTTCCGTGACATGCTGTCCTTTTTGTAGTTAGTGCAGAGGGTCTTGATGCTTTCAAACCAAGTTGATTGAAGTTGAAGTTTCTCCATCGTTATGCTTCTCGTTTGAAGTAGTTCTGGTACGTATGTTGTCCACGTAGGCAGACGAGCGTTGCGTTGGTTAACGACAAGAAAACCACATCGTCGTAGGCAGTTTTCTTGATTCCAAATCTTGAAGTTTGGTTCTTCTTTGACTTGGAACGGTTTCTGTGTGGAACCCAGCACAGCACTCTTTCACTCTGTACAGTATATGCCTTCTCAATCGTGCTGGTGAGACCCGCTTCTGGGAAGCCGACACGACCGAGTCGCTACCGTAATGAGATTCCCTAAGCGCCAAATATCCACGAAGGCTCGAAGGAGCAAAAAATGTATGCGCCAATCGTACAGGCAGTTTACACTTGCAGTTGTCGTTAGTGGAGCACAGAGAAAACACCACTAATACCGTTAAACGTTATATTAACCAGTAATCGTATACAAGTTAAAGTTAGGTGATTCTTTCCCTTGATAAGTATGCCGTTCTACATCTTTGTGTGTACTCAAAATTAATTGTTTATTAGCAGCTACTTATAGGTTGTTAGCATGACGCACGTGTGCACGGACGGCAAGTAGGTTGCTGCGTCCGCAAAGTAAGTATGTTCGGTAGTCGAAACCGTACATTGCGTATACGGCCTCTTACGAGCGAGAAGTTCTTTAATCGTTTTCACAGCGGCCAATATGCCAACAACTTGCTACAAATCGTTATAACAACCTGGTGCTCGCAAGCTATTATAAAAGATATTATCAGACGCTTAGCCGAGCGTGGGTAATCAAACAGCGCGCTTTTATTTAGACATTCAAAAGTCGACGATAGAGCCATTTCGTTCATTGAAAAGGATGTACAAAAATCCAATTGTCCTAAAACACTTTTAAGAAAACACTGGCTTTTACTTTTTCTCCACGCTCTATAAAACACGAAGATATTAGACTAAAAATAAAATATAAATTCCACTCTTTAGGACGTATCAAACGTCTAGATTGAAGAGAAGGAAATAAGGTCCGAATCTAATTTCCTTTGGAGTTCTTCGAAATAGGAACGACTCTAAATAATAAAAAAAACTGCTCTCAAAACGGTTAAAGAAAACATTGTGAGGAAATCGGCACATCCTATTTAGAACCGAAAATTCAAAGGCATATCCACCAACCCGCACTGGGCCCGCTTTGTGGATGACGGCCCACTTCCTGTCACAGAGAGGAGGCTGTGTTCCAGCAATGGGAACATTATAGGCTGATTATGCTAAATAAAAAGATAGCATTCAACACTTTTAGGATAATGCCAAGTTCTTCTAAACAGCGCACGGATTCGGACGGCGAGTCGGAGTCGCGCACCGAGGTTTCCATCATATATTTAAAAAGAGTGTGCTATTTAGAGAAATCGTTTTATTTTTCCTGTAATCTTTACATAAACTTCTATCACATAACTAATTTCAGATTTTTCTCTATGCAAACTTCGGAGATAAGGGAGGGGAACGGTATTTTTTTTTCGTATTTCATCAAAAGTCGAAAACTATGCGGCCTAAAAAAAAAATGATAATGTGCAAACGCCGCTTTTTCATATGATACCCCACATGCTCTAATAGCTTCGATTTTTTAAGACCCCCTTTCAGTCCCTGCTGCATAAAAATATCTGTATTTTTATTTCTTTCATATTTGCAAAATAGTTGGGCAAATATCTTTTAAAACTGTTCCAAAATTCAAGTTGATAGCATTAGTAGTTCTTGAGATACCCAGCTGTGACAGAAAGACAGACTGAGTCGCAGCATAACGGTTCCTTTTTACCGTATTGGTACGAAACCCTAAAAAGTGGCGCCAAAAGTGCGTTGAGTGCACAACTTCTGTCATTTCTGTCATTCAAAGCAATCAGTTTCTATCCATCATTTGTTTTCTGGTGCAAGTAAACGGTGACGTGCTTGGTTCGTATGGAAAGTGTTGAAAGTATAGCCTATAGCAGCAACCACCGCAGCGCCGAGGCGTCTCCACGCAATGTGTTTCTAACGTACGGTAGGACCTAAGGCTAGGTGAAGCAATTTTTGCAGACTGGCTGTTAATAGGTGGATAGTTGATATACAAATGATGCAAACGTAAAGGAAAGATCTCTTCTTAAACAGAGAAGGAACACTTGTTCCTTCTTTGTTTGTAAAGGAAAGATCTCTTCTTAAACAGAGAAGGATCACTTTTTCCTTTTTTGTTTAAGAAGAGATCTTTCCTTTACATTTGCATCATTTGCCAGTACACACAAAGGCGGTGCCGATTTTCATCATCGACATTATGCTTTTCTTCCATATCATCAGTTCTTAAAAGTAACATTGTTACTTGTCGGGTTCGGCCCCAATACCTCAACCCAAACTTCCGTGTCATACCGATATTTTTTGTTTTCAAACAAGTGAGAAACAAGCACCCTAATTGCGTAACACACTATCAATCGAAATCTGAATCATTTTGAAGCAAATTGCTAATCCATTGCTTCATATTATGACAGGCCAGTTGGCGTGGTTGGTACCACCTATCATGCCGCACGTCGTGGGTTTAATTCCCATCCAGGACAAACATTTGTGTGCATGAACATGTCTGTTTGTTCTGAGTCTGGGTGTAATTATCTATATAAGTATGTATTTACAAAAAAGGTACTATATGTAGTATATCAGTTCTTTGGTTTCCATAGTACAAGCTTTGCTTAGTTTGGGATCAGATGACCGTGTGTGAATAATCCCAGGATATTATTATTATATGTTCGAAAAATTTGTCTGCTCAACAACGTAAATAACGCAATCAAAATCAAAATCAAAAGTCATTTATTCAAGCTAGGCTGAGAATCAGCACTTTTTGAACGTCAAAATTACATAAGACAGTCCCCCAAAACGCCCGCCCTTCACCACTCCCTAGTGCTTTAGCTGAGGAGAAGAAGTGGCGCAACAAACTCCCCAGCAGCACAGCTGTCTGTTCAGTTAAAAACATTGAATCTATACAACATAATACGCGCATAATAATTTAGGTACATTACGCAACACAGAACATTAAATTAAATTATTTGCTAAAAGTAAGCTAGCACACGCCAATATACCAAAAAAAAAAATAATCGAAAACTATACTCAAAAAGAAATTAATAATTGAATAAATGTTGTTGAACTGTCAAAATAAAACTGATTCCGATTGATAGAGTTATGCAATTGCCCCGCCTGGGGCCGTATTATGAACTATTAACGCCATCATTTTTCCAGTGCTAGAGAGAGACGGACCTATAGCACCATCCCTTTTTCGCAACGCAATCATAATGGTATTAATAGTTCATAATACGGCCCCAGGCGGGGCAATTGCTAAAAATTGGAAAAACTGTTAAAAATTAAACATTTACTCGCTGAATAAGGCTTACACCAGGTATAAAAGTTTGGCCGAATTCGCGCTTAGTCGGAAAAATAATAAGGTGCAAATAAAAAATAACATCTTTATTAAAACATTCCTGACTGTAAATGATAATAATTCTTCATGGTGATATTATTGTCTTAGTACCTAGTCAACTGAACTCTGGTGAAAATAGAGAAAACGAATTTTCCCAGATATGAGACCTAGCTAGATCTATTTTTCGCCCCTGTAAACCCCTATATTGCAACTTTTATCGATATTGTTAGAGCCATTTTCGAGAACGTGATTACAAATATATATGTATATATGTCGCAACCAAATGGTTCAGTTAGCCGTTTAGTTAACCGCCTAGCCTTTGGAAGTGGTTGGTCACAGTTCTAACTTAACATAGGTACTATAATATAAAATTAAATTAAATTAATTTAAATATCATTCAGGAAGCTAGTTGAACGGCAACGCTAAGGCTCATTTTCACCACACATCACTAAACGCGTTTAGCGCTAAACAAATTTAAAACATCGCTCCGTTTCTTTCAATCGTTTGAAGATGACAGAGATAGAAATATGTTTTAACTAAGTGGTTAACTAAACGGCTAATTAAACCAGTGGGCTACGACATAAACTTATGTACAAATATTGCTCATTTAATAGTATAGGATATGCATATTGGCTGGATATAATGTAATATTTGGTTATGTAGTCACGATAGTCCAAGATCCCAGGGCCGCACTACCTTACTTATTTTCTGATAAACAAAATGTGTAGGATAGAGTAGCGTTTCTTTGAACGTACGCTACCAGCTAGCTTGGGCCGACGGCCAATTTACAGGTATGAGGTACTAAAGGTATGTAAAAATATTACTCACTTTTCTAAAATCTGCCTGTGCTTACAATATGGCGAAATATAGCGAGGGGGTAATGGCTGATTTTTGCGTTATGCTCGTGAACGGGTGCTGCTTGTGGTGACTGGTCATCTTGCTGACCTTGGTTTTGTTATTGTTATTAACTCTTATTTTATTTATTTTACTTCGATGGCCCTAGTTTATCATTTGTGACTTCGAGTTACTGCTACATAAATGGCTATGTGTAAGTGGGCACGCCCTTTATGCCCGCAGGCTTTTATTTAGATATAAAGTTCTGTTTACGTTTACGTTTTTGGTTTTGTATTTTTATTTCTGCTTGAGTATAGTTTTCGATTATTTCTTTTATTTTGGTATATTGGCGTGTGCTAGCTGTACTTATGGCAATGAATTTAATTTAATCTCATGTAAAATAAATATATATATATATATTTTTTTTAACTGAACAGACAGCTGTGCTGCTGGGGATTTTGTTGCGCCACTTCTTCTCCCCAGCTAAAACACTAGGAAGCGGTGAAGGGCGGGCATTTTGGAAACTGTCTTATGTAATTTTGACGTTCGAAAAGTGCTGATTCTCAGCCTAGTTTGAAAAAATGCCTTTAAAGTGCTGATTCTCAGTCTAGTTTAAATAAATGACTTTTGATTTTTTTTTTTTACAATAATTTATGTTAATGTAAAAATTTGTTGATAAAACACTTTATAACAAGCTGCCATGGAGTTTATTGTCCTCCATGAAGACATAGTTTTGGAACGGACAACTAGTTTTCTCATTAACGTTAGGTACCTATTTAACTGACAAGCCTTATTGAAATAAAAGCCTAGTCCGTCTTTCTGTTTTTCTTCATAAAATCCTTCTCTACAACAGATATAGATAGACGTGTTCTCTACACACCATATTCATCGGTACTTTCATACACGGTAAATAACCACTAACCATTCTAACACTCAATGCATACTAGTTAAGTGGAAATAAGTAATTATATAGTTTCAAGCGCTTTCTAACATGCGCAACGTAACTTTAAATTTATCTACATATCTCTAAATAATAAACAGCTATCAATCAATATGAACCTTATTCCATATTACGTAAAGCATGATATCAATCTTCATCTACCCAACCTTGGAGTGTCACCCAGGTACATTAATATTTTTCCATTTTATTAAGCTCATTTCAGACTACGCTATAATATAATAGCATATAGCATATAGTTCGTAGCACAGCAATATCGCTCGCCATACATTTATTTAGAACACGTTAACACTATTATTGGCTTGCTATACGCTATGAAATTGAGTGATACACTATGCTATGATCACGCGGCGCGCGGGGTGGAGATCGCCGGGCGCTCTCTTCTCCGCACGCCCCACACGCGGGACGGACGAAACGACACGATCGGTCAACTGAGCTTACCATAATAGCATATTTGCTTGCGATTATATCGCATAATGTGAACGCAATGCTATATAGTATATCTATATAGCTTTTAATGTTGTACTATATAGCAGAATAGTATAGCGTAGTCTGAAATGAGCTTTAGCATTAGTAGAGTCCAAGTCATGACATGTTTGTTTTTAACTAAAATGATTAAGAAAATGTTCCTACATTAAGTTTAATGAGGTCACTGGTAACACGTTCCATCATTCGTAACAAATTGTTTTTCTAGAGCAGTTGTCACTCCAGGCGCCATCATGAATTTATTCCACATTTTAATATATGGCGAAAATTTGATGTGTGTCTATAGAAACTACTTGGGTTTAAATAAAAGCCAAAAGATTATAGCTGTAACGCGTATAATCGTTGAACTTTCCCTTTCTATAGCCATTACCGTGCACAATGTCATCTTGACGAATTTTATTAATTTTGACTACAGCGATAAAGATAAGTTGGTGACAGGTCTGTTCCAGTTACTGATTCTGTTTAAAAGCTTCGTAATAGTAATTGGTGGAATTGTAAATTCGGAATCGTTCAACAAATTCTACAAAAATCTGCGGAAGCTCCATAACTGTTTCAAGGACGAAGTCCATTATAAAAATTCTGAGAAAAAACTAAAGGTCAAATGTTTGGTTGGCTTCGTGGTGTTTACAGCGATGGCCGTCATATTTCTGCTGGTAAAGCTTGCTGACTGGTATTTATTGGATACATATCTTTTGAGAGAAATCCTAGTACTGGTCGTCTATGAACTATGGGTAGACGTTCGCTACACGCTGGAACATTTAGTGGTGTATTGCGCCATAACTTGCACTTACGATTACCTCAAATGTTTGAACATTGCTGTAAATGATACACTAAAGAAGTATAATGAGCAAGAGACCAATGAAATCAGCCTCAACGCGAATGAGGAATGCATTAATTTGCCTGGGAAAGTGAATTGCTGGACAGAAAAGTATCAACACATCATGGCTTGCTGTAAAAATATATCAGTGTGTTATCAAGAATTGGTGAGTATTTCATTGATTATAATCTAACTCACGTTACAAAATACAGGTACCGTCTGAATCAAAGTAGGAAATTATTCTACGCCGAGCTTGTTATATTTATTTTTTTTTTTTTTTTACCTGCTTTGGTCTTCTATAGACTGTACTTCGGTGAGTGTGCTCAGGAACTCCACAACCTCATTCCACCGGCCCTCTTCTACCATCGAACATCTAGACGCATTGCAAGTTACTACCTAGTTGCCATTCCACCAATTCACAGTAAGCGCTTCCAAACATCCGTCATAATACGCACGGCAAAAGAGTGGAACTCACTACCGGCGTCTCTGTTCCCGAATGCTTAAAACCCGATTCTCTTCAAAGTTAGAGTGAACAGGCTTCTTCTGGGTAAGCTCACTCCATCGTACACTTTGTCTCTGTCACCTCTGACCTAGACTAAAGTCAATAGTAAATCCATCTCAAAAAAAAAAGTCAAAATTATGTAAATTATACCTTAACAACTTTAACTACATTAAGACGTGACGTATATAGACGTGATTTTCACACTTTGTCACTTTAGCAAAGTACTAGATACTCAAAATTGCTCAGATGTGAGCTTACATTGATCTAAGCAAGGCCTTCGATAGGGTGAGCACGAAAAGTATGTCCATCTACGTTACATTGCAGTATAGAAGTTGTTTCATAATACTACTGAACTTTGTGGGCGCACCGAGCGGTTGCCTTTGTCTCTTTGTGACAACACCGACTGCGGTAGTTCGTCGAGCTCTGCGAAGAGTATTTTTCCCCGCCGACGTCGCCAACACCTGAACGTTGGCAGGGGAGAGGCCGGCCGCCGAGGAGCTTGGGACTTAGGGGGCAATCGGCCCCGAGCCGGGTCCCCGCTACCACTGGTTGTGTGGAGCGGTGTAAAATAAAAAGATCGGTGCGCCGTCTTATTACAAAATAATGACACAATGGCCTCCAATGGTCAAAATGATATCAGCCACAAATATTTAAAAAACGGACAAGAGTTTTTCAATGGTACGTCGTTGGACCTTTATCTGGTGGAATGCTTTTAATATGAATAGCACCACAGATTAATACAGATGGGACACTCCGCAAAATTATTTAAATAAAAAGCGACTCTTGCTACGACACAATAAAGTGCAATTCAGGTCGCACAAAGCTTAATACCTACAGTTAGTTAAATATATTCACCTACAAGTTGCCTCTCTTTCTAACGCGTAACTCTTATACCTTCTGACTGCGGTAGTCCTACTGAATTGACCCAGTGAGATAGGCCCGTCGCGTACTTGTAGCTTCATACCTAAACCTCGGAGTGTCCCATCTGTATTAATCTGTGGTTGAACTCACATAGTCAGAAAAATATTTTGTGGTGTTTCCGAAAGTGAGAAAAATGATGTTACTTCTTGTCATACAATTATGTTTCATAAAATATAAATTATAGACTTATAATATACCTAGGAGTAAAAAAGTAACTTTATTTTCAGCTCTTGTTTTCCCTCGGTGTAGCCATGGTGCAGTGTATTTCTTCAATGTATGGAATTTTTAACGTAATTATTAAAAAGGTAACGTATTTAAAATTAATGCTACCGTATACGTACTCAATTAAATAACATTATTTGTAGTACTGACATCCTTATTATTAGGTCGTATAATGGAAATTAAAATCTAAATAACAATTTCCTCTACCTGGCTATTGAAATCCCTTGCTCAGCTTGCTTCCCTTCCTCACTTGCGCTCGCTTCCCGTCCTCACTTGCGCTCGATTAAACAGAATAAAATGAAAATGTTATTTGCAGGACTTAGGAAGTTTCGCAACAACAAACATCGTGTATACTTTGATATACCACATGTCAGCAACGTTCACTCTTTTAGTTGCCGGTCAGAAGTTGCAAAATGAATTTAATACTTTCAACAAGGCTTTAGCAATTCTTGCGTGTGAAGTGTCCTCTCGTAAGTTTATTTACTCATGTATTTCTGGAATTATTTGCTGAAGTAAAGTTGTATAACGTATCGTCACATCGTGGTAAATCCAGGAAAAGATTATTTGACGTCCTTGGCCAGGGAACTGGGACACTTGCGCGAAAGACATTTCCGCCTTTTGCGCGAAGGGACACAAGAGTTTCCCGAATGGACTTAATGAAACACGCGTCGTAGCTGTTCATAGATTAACTTTTATATTTATAAATTCATAGGTAATTAGCATTAACTATAAGTTTCACTTACTACATAAGCAATGGGGCTAGTAGTAGGTATTTCCAATGCATTATTTTGATATTAATTCTAACATTTTAAATACCAATTTTTTTTTTTTTTTACAAAATACTTATGTTTTACACTACTCAATCCTTTGGTAAGTAGGTCTGCCGGGCATTTCAAACGTCGGCAGATGTTTACAAGATTGGGAGCAACAGCTTCTCTAACAAAATGGTGATGCTGGGGTATATACAGTATGTTAACCAACAGAGGGCGTTCCCGTTAACCCGCAATAGTATAGCATCCATACATGCTAAAAAAAATATTACCATTCGAAAACAAAATGGTTTTTATTTTTTTTAATATTAAAATATTCACTAAAAATGTTAAATTGATACGTAAAAGAAACACTCTGTACACGCGTACTTGAAGGACGGGAACATCGCAATTTAGTTTTTATTTTTAGTGAATTTTTGAATATTTTAGTGAATATTTTTAGCATTTTTAGTGAATATTTTAATATTAAAAAAAATAAAAACCATTTTGTTTTCGAATGGTAATATTTTTTTTAGCATGTATGGATGCTATACTATTGCGGGTTAACGGGAACGCCCTCTGTTGGTTAACATACTGTATATAGTATACCCACAATTTACCAGTTTCATTTCCGCAACTTTTTCGCGCAACTGTCCATTCGCGCAAGTGTATTCGCGCAAGTTTCCTTCGCGCAAGTGTCTTTAGCGCAAGCTTAAATCGCGCAAATTTCTAATAGTCGCGCAAAAGTCCATTCGCGCAAAAGTCCATTCACAGATATGTCTTTTCGCGCAAGTGTCTCTTCACGCAAATGTCCGTTCGCGCAAAAGCCTATTAGCGGAAATGTCTTTCGCGCAACATTTGTGTCCTGCTACCCTTAGGCAGGAATGGTCCAGTCTAAGACCGAGTGGGATTATCTATGCAGATATTTCTTTGCAGAGTAATGTTAATCTGTTAATTTTATTGTTCATTTTCAGATGGTGCAAAATCCGAAACGAGACAGTTAAAGGATTTAAATCGCTTAGTTACGACGAATCCTATTGTCATAAAATTTGGCACTTTTTCTCTCGGAATGTACTTATTTCCTATGATGTTGTCGCTGTCTGCTACATACATTGTCGTCATGTTGCAGTTTAATCATGTTATATAACCTAATTTTAGTTTCATATTTGTGTAGTTTTCGTATTGGCAGTGTGGTAAATTTTCATAAATTTTGTTGTTTGTATCCATATTTTTTTTTGATGGGAAATCATCAAATAACTTTTCCCGCTCTGGGCGGAGCGGGAGGGCGTGTCAGACTTTTACTGACTAAAACCCACCCGTGTTCCTTCACTTGCCTGTGCCAGGGCTACGGTAACTCTTTCAAACAACCTGCGACCCCGGCAGGCATCGGCCCTAGCGGACCCAATCAGTTACTGCTGATATCTCTTTGAGGCGTGCGTGGAACACTACGCGCCGTCGACCCGGGCTTGGTCCTGGTTGGGCAAGTTCGCGCCTACGGTGGCCGGGAATCGGCTCTCAATTCCGGATCCTGCGGCGACTAGGGGCGTGAGGGCGTAAAGATTATCTCTCCCTCACGCGCTCCACCTCCTCCTTTGCGAGCATTACTGCTACGCAGAAGTGGTGACGGCTTCTTATGCACTCTCGCTCGGTACCATGGCTTGGACCAGGGCCGGACGCGAGAAATCGCTGCCGCCAATCGCCTCTGCGAGGACGCGGTGGTGCTCCGCCCAAGCCGCGCAGACCTCCAACGTATGCTCCACCGTGTCCTCCGGGCGATCCGGATGAGATGCGGCCAGAGCTCTGTTCGCTATGCCGTGATTTCTTGCGGCAGCGGACTTATGCCCCGTGCTATTTGTATCCATGCCTCGGAAATATTTACCCTAATATAAGTATAAACTATAGTCAGACAAGCTCTAAATTATTTATTTAAATTAATGCTATTACTTTTACATGATATACAAACAATAACAAAAATGGCTGTCACTGGAAGATATGAATTAATGATATTATCAAAGCAATGGAACTTTTAAACTTTATTATAATTTGAATAATGGTATAATATCATCAATAACTGTCAGCTATTTTCAGAGTTGACACGTGTCTCGTTGTCTTCCCATCAAAATGATAAGCATGTTAATAACAGTTGAAAACATAATGAGTTTTACAGAAATTTTGACTGTCTTGGAAATATTCAGAAAACTGTCATTGTAATTTGTGTGCTTTTTGAAGTGTTTGTTTATGCATTTGTGTTTTTAATGAATGATTCGTCTAGATCATTTATTCTAGCTTGTAAAAGGATGCCTCCAACTGTAATTGGGATATTTTTTTTAATTTCACAAGCGGTTTTGTTATTCTGATAAGTGGTGTTAAGAGCTCGCGTTCTTTCAAAATCTTCATAACTACCTTCAGGGCCGTACACCATTGTTTCCAAGGAGAGTCTACATATTAAAATAAATATGTAATAAACTCAAAACGATTCCTACGACAACTACTGTAGTACTTTGCTGTGGCAGCACTTTGGCAACGAAAACACTTAAGAGGGTACCGAGCACGCAGTGGCGCCCTCATCGTTTGTTTGGTTATTTCTTTTATTTTAGAACGAAAATGCAGAAAATAAGCACATTTAGTTGTGCTCCACAATACTATACGTTATTATTGTTACAAATAGTAGTTTTATATTGTTAAGTTTTATTGTAATCCTTAAAACGGAAAATAGTGGCCACTATTTACCCTCTTAACAAGATGCCCTCTTAACTAGTGACACTCCTAATATGATGTTTATGTAGAGCACGGGATTGACATTTAATTACCTACTTATTGTTTGTAATGTGCGAAATATACGTTGAAATCCGCCACATTTTAGAAAATATCACTCACATTGCTTTGCTACATTATTTTTTGAAACTGTTGATGATTGTATATCGGATGTTGTAAATAAAGATGAAGAAATGGAGAAGAAATTGTATATGGAAAGAAGACAGGGGAATGATTTTTTGAGCAATTGGACGAGTGTGCTACAAAATATCGGTATTTAATCAGTTGCAGTGAGAAACTATCGGCATGGCAAATATAAATATTTTGATCACTTAGCATGTTACCAAAAGAAAATATCAACTATTGAAAATGAAAAGATCAAATATAAAAGATCATAGTTACAAATAGGCGCTGTATTTATTTAGATGTAGATGTATTCTAGAGTAGTAAAATTAAAATTTATACTAAAACTTCGTGATTCCTTTAGAATGAAACGTATTTTTTTTATTATAATTAATTCAAGTAAAGGAAAGTTAAAGATAATTATTTACTTCTGTATCATAAATTATAATTACAATAATATACAGTGGTAAAAATCGTAATTTTTTCATAGTTATATAGGTTGCGGTATATAGGTAAGTTTTTCTTTAGCAACGATTTTATTTCATCCACCATTTCATGATCATGTCAAATTTTCAAAATTTAAATGATTAGATATAGGTACATCTAATCATTTAAAATTTGAAAATTTCATACGAACGTGGACGAAGTAAAATGAGTATATAAGGATTGTAGCAAGTGGAGTTCTGAAGTTTAAACTTACCTGGGAAATAGACGTGGGTTGTGGTATTTCGCTTCTTAAACCACATGTTGTTTGATTTACATTGACAAATTGGAGCTCATACTAACATTTTACATACATTTCTCATTATTCCACTATACTGTTTCACTATGAATTCATGTCTTTTATATATTAATTTCCTCTTTTTTTAAAGATTTTCTAAATATTTTAATATTGTCAACACTCAGGTCATTTGTCATTTTTAAACTAATGTCATTTGTCAGCTTTTATTCTTTTATAAGGCTAGGTCTCCATTGTAAACTATGTGTTTAAGACCGAGTTCTCATGATAAATGTAACTGGCCGTTAATTATGATTAATATAATAATTAAGAAACAATGAGAATTTAATAAAATGTGACAGGTTAAGTTGATTTTGACTTGTGGATTCAGTTTACATTGAGCTTTGAATAATACATATATAATATGCTTTAAAACCAGTTTTATTTCTTTTGGAGCTTCAAGAGTTGCTCCTACTTACTCCGTTGGCCACTGAAGCCCATATTCAGTGCTCCCTTTTCAATGGACTCATGCGGGAGGTCCTCAACGTAGAGAGACTTCTAGGGGATGCCACTAACGCCGTCGTCCTCTATTACGTTCACTAACGACGAGACGTAAGCAGCCTTCAGCGGAGGTGTAGTAAGGCACCTCCGCTATAAATAACTACATTTTTAAAATATAACGTCTTCTGGGCAGAATTGTCGCTGACGTCCGGCTTCAGACTGACGAAAGCCGCTGCAGCTTCGACATCAGAGTACCTGTCCTGTCCACCGTACCAGCAGTGCTATTCTGTAAAAATCTCACCGTGAACACTTAAGTGAAGTGAGCAAGGAGTGAGCTGTCAATAGTGTAAAACCCTAGCAACAGGTGGAATGACACTTCACTTTAAGATCACTTCACCTAAGTTTTCACGATGAGATTTTTACAGAATAGACCGGCTGTCCTGTTCCTACTGCATGGCTACTGCGTTCCTGTTGCAAGCGTCCCGAACTGTGGACGTCCCATTTAAGCCCGCCCGCTCGTCCCGTGTGGACGTGTGGAGTTGCTGATCCTGCAACCCTCAAGACCCGCTGCTGACCTGCACCTTCATCACTGTTTTAATATTTACTATTTTAAAATTTGTGAGTTACAAATAGCCCCGGCTATTTGTAACGTTACAGGGTATGATTGTATGTAGGTATGTATTTATCTAGGTACATACATCAAGCGATCTATAAAATAATCAGTCAGATTGATTTATTTCGAAATTATTACCGGTATATCTTTATGTGGCTATAACTCTGAACGGACTAATCATGAGACAAATCATATTTTCATGTACCTAATAAATTGTCTGTCTGCTTGGGCAAAAAAGTATGCTTTGTGTTAATCCAGTAAGTCGTATGGAACCCACACATGCACACACTTGAGCTTAAGTGCCTATAACTTCGCACGTCTGCATGGGTCATTGACGGTTTTTTGGTTAATGTAATTTAACTGTTTATCATTATATGGTCAACAGGTTAAAAAAGCTGTTAAATTTATTAACAGGTTTTGTATGTTCAATCGGTATCGTTCGGAAGATATTCGTTAGGCACACTAGTTGACTCTCAGAAATTAACAAAATTATAGTGAAATAATCCGTTGAGCCGTTGACGTAAATTAACAGTTTATATTTTCAATTGCTTTTTTTTGGAACTGAGTAAAATAACGACTATTGAACTAATGCGTCTTGTGCGTTGATATAAATTAACAGCTAATATTTTCAACCTGTTTTTTCATTGATGATTAACAGCTGCCTCGTTAACGAATGAAAAGTCGTTAAAAACACCGTTTATTGATTCAACGACCACCTCTAAACCAGACAGTTTTAGACAAATATGTAACCTCTAGAAAACACAATGTATAAGGTATTGTTGTTGAATTCTCATGCACTTATAAATTTTAGTCTATTACTACACGTGAAGACTTGTAATTGGCTTCCTGTTGACTATTGTTTCCTTTTAATTAAGTTTTTTCTTAGCTGTAAGTCTTCCATGTTTCAATAAATTAATAAATAAAAATAGATAAAGTATCTTTGGAAAGAGCTTTCAGAACCGAGATGGGTGTGTAGTTGTTGACATAGCCTCTGTTCCCCGCCTCCCGCCTTCCGCGTCTCTGTTCCGCTTTATGGATTGGATGTATAATATTGAAGATATGCGGCACATTTTTAATAATAAGGGCGATATACCATCCCAACCCAATGCAATGTCATTGCGCAATTGTACAATTAAAGATTCCACTTCAGTTTCATCAACCTCCAGTAGCGCTAGGGAATTGGCAGGGGGGAGCGAGGTGTTGACACTGATTTTAGGAACTTTACTGCTAGGCTGATTAGAGGAGATTTGGCACTGAGATACGATATTAACGGCCATACTGTTTCCTATATTTGTGAAGAATTTGCACACTTCATGTATGGAGGATTTAGGGTTGTCAGATATTTTTAAAAGCTCAATAGGGCTAGTTTTTATTTCACTTGTGTTAGTAATTTCTTTAATTGTCTTCCAAACGGATTTACGATTATTTTTAGCTTTTCAATTTCATTATTTTCGTAAATTCAGAAGGAGTTTGGCAAAATTTTACGTCTGTTGCACGGCAGACTTCAAAGTGAGCTTATTTATGGCGTTCTGTCGGTCCTTCAACTCGAGCGACCTGTGGGTGTCATATACGAGCCGAGCCTATAACGTCCCACGCGTACAATACAACAACGTTTTTAGGATGCTGTTGCAGTTACCGCGGCGTTGCAGTGCGTCGGGAATGTTTGCTGCAGCTCGCACGGATGACTTTCACGCCATCATGCGTAAAAGCGGTTTCCTTACTGCAATGCTCGTACTGGCATCCTGCCACATCCAAAGTCACTGGGTAAAGGTAGTTAGGTACAGGATCATGAGATAATGAAATAAAATTAAGTAATAATAACACTTACATAGCATATAAGCACAATCACTGCAACTAACCACTTACAACCTATGGACTACTCCAGGTGTGAAATATAGGTTTTTTATTATTATACAGCTTGTGGTCCGTGAATAAGTGAATTTTCCTATAATTGTGTATATTGTTTTAGTCAAAATCATGTTTATATCAGCAGCATCCTGCAATATTCTAACGGTGACTTGAAGCATGGATTGGTGAACGTAAGGTAAAACACCATTAATTAACTCTATTGACGCCAACTCACATAGTTACCCAATATTGAAATAAACCTGAAAATGATGAGGTAAGCCTCGTTGCTGACATGAAATCAACAGTGAGAAAACAAAGGTAATGTGTTAGAAAGAGTTAAAACGAGATCCTATGGGACATATACCTTTCCCAGCTTGTCAAAACAATGTGTATCATCATCATTCTCTTCCCTTATCCCAATATTTTTGGGGTCAGCGCAACATTTATTTTTCTTTCATACTTCTCTATTAGTCGTCATTTCTACAATATGCACACAATAGTTTATGTAATTTGACATTAACAACTTTTTGTTCTAAAATTTTCGGATCCAAAAGCACCAGAAGCGACTCGTCTCAAAAATGTAATAAATTTCATAAAAATACATCTAATTCAAATACAGGACACCGAGGAAATAACGTTGAGACTGTACCTAGTTCCGACAATTTTATCCTTTTCCGTGACTTAAGTGATTGTTGCCTTACAATTTAATCATATAATTTATTATCACATTCTGAAAATGACACAAAAATCTTCATACAAAATAATACCACGCCTGTAGCCGTACTGTCGTCAAAAAACAACTCAAGGTACCTGGAATATGGTATTTTTTATTCCGGTATCTTTTTTCCTTGACACTAGAAAAAATTTAATTTGCGCATTACGACACTGGATCACGTGACATCTTAGATATGTACGATTTACATGGCTAATAATAGGTGGTTTGTCTGTTTTGACTTGGTAAAGTTGATTGCCGGTGGGTATAGCGTCATATCAATGACGAAAAAAAAAAATACGCCTGAGGCCGTGACGTCAGCGAAAGTGTTTTGTGTGAAAATATTTACACAGCAAAAAAACAGGTAATAAGATTTTTTTTTTGTGTTGAAAATTCTGTATAGCAAATCAGCCTATAATGTTCCCCCTGCTGGGTTCTGCGCCTGGATTCGAACCCAAGTCAACGACCACAAGCTCGTTTAATCCCGGATAGACAGCAGAGAAAATGAATTATTAAAAAAGCTTTTATTTTGTAAACACTCGTAATTTTACTTATCTTTGTTGATGTTCTTACTCCTGAACTTACAAAATCAATCAAATGGCTGACATTCAAGATAATTAATCAATTTTCTGGCAAGATTGAAGTACCAATACTGTTATTTTTTAGGGTTCCGTACCCAAAGGGTAAAACGGGACCCTATTACTAAGACTCCGCTGTCCGTCTGTCACCAGGCATGTACCTATGCCTGTATCTCATGAACCATGATAATTAGACAGTTGAAATTTTCACAGATGATGTATTTCTGTTGCCGCTATGACAACAAATACTAAAAAACCGTTCAAGTGCGTGTTGGACCACGCAGAATGAAGGGTTCCGTAGTTGTGATGAATTTATCCCAAAAAAAAAACTTAACATTGTAGTTGAAAAACATGTTCTCCCATACATTCCATTTACAAAATATGTCCATAGTTAAACGAATAGGATCTTTTTTGTTTAACTATGGACAAATGTAAGTTTTTACGCACAATATTGAAAGTATTGTTTTAAGACCATCGACTTCTTACAGGTTTTCCTGTAATCTATAGGTATTGAACTATATACATACTATATTTTTTTCAAATTTTTAGGCTCAGTACTTTCTGAGATTTGGGTATGGTCAATTTTCGTCTAATTTCTTGAATAACTTTAAATTGGTTTATTTTAAAATTATAAAAAAAATCATTTGAGACTCTTACAGTAAGCCCTTTCATTTGATATGTCACACGGTACAGTTTGCAAAACTTTATTTTTTAATTTTCTTGTTTGCGCCCCCAAGTTAACCCTCATATTCAAAATTTATTTATTTACGTTACTCGTTCATGTTTGGGTCACAGAAATACATAAGTTTACCAAATTTTAACTTAATCGGTCAATTAGATTTGGAGCAAATTGGCTGTGACAGACGGACAGACAGTCAGACAGACACACGAGTGATCCTATAAGGGTTCCGTTTTTTCCTTTTGAGGTACGGAACCCTAAAAACAGAATAAAATAAATATTTAAGGGGGCTCCCATACAACAAACGTGATTTTACTGCCCTTCGTGCGCGAGTCCGGCTCGCACTTGGCCGGTTTTTCTGGTAATTCAATTACATATAAATAAATTAAATTATTATGTAGATTGAAAAATCAACCCATTCACTGCACAATAAACTCAGCCTTTCAACGTGAATACTTTCGACATCAAAATGAAACATACAACGCTCAGTGTGTTAATAAAAGCAGAAAATATAATGGGTGTTTACAGAAATTACAGTTCGCAAATGAATTATTGTAAAACTCGAATTATACGCGTCGTTTTAGAGATACTTATTTCTTCAGTAATTTTGCTATATAACACTTATAAATTTGTTGCAGAAGTACAAAATTCAGAGAGAGATCACAAGTCAACGTATCTTCTTTTCACCAAACAAATTATGAGTTTTTTGAGTACTTGCACTATAATGATTTGTGCTATTCAAACTTCACGTTCTTACAAAATTTTCATAAAAAATATAGTAGCTGTGCACCAATGCTTAAATAAAGAACCGACTAACAAAATATGTTCAAGAAAATTGAAGAACTTTTTCATCATCACAACAGCAGTATTTTGCTGTAGTGGAATATGTTTCTTACCTATAAGAATGCTTTTTAAAAGTCTTATTTTCAATAAGCCAATTACTCTGAGCTCAGTTGTGTTATATACATTAGAAATATTTGCTGAACTTCGTTTTTCTATAGAACATGTTATATTTAACATTTACATAAGTGTGGTTCACTGTTTATTGCAACGTTTGAACGATTATGTATCGCATCTGCAAGACTATTATGATGAACAAGAAAATGAGTTTTCTGTTGGGAGGAGGGAAGCAAATGATCAGCTGACAGAAGAACGAATGGAAGAGTGGGCAACAAACTATATATTATTAGTTACTTGTAGCAAGGAACTATCTGCATGTTTCAGTTTTCAGGTAAATTCCTGAATAACATCCACTCGGTGCTTTCTTGATTAAAATGATATAACGTTCGGATATTTAAATTGAGAAATTAAATTGAGCGGTTCTTAATGTGGATTATTTAAAAATGGTGCAGAAATTCGAAACTAATGATTTTAAATATAAGTCTACTTAGAGACTTAAAGAAACGACTTTTTATTTTATAACTGACTTTTTGTTTCAATTGTTTCAGATGATATTTTCATTGGGCCTATCGTCACTGAATTACATTTCTTCATCATTCGCAATTTTTCGAGTATTCCTTGAAAATGTAATTATCAGAGAGAGTTCCTTATATGTATGCTTAGATGATGAAAAAATTTACAAAGATGTGAAAAGAAGATTAAATGCGGAAAGTAGCACCATTCGCTTGCATACGATTGTGACCAAGCAGTTGATGTTGAAAAAGGACTGGCTGTTCACAAAGTTGTGCTGGTGCCTAAAGTGTGAAGTGAAGTGAATATTGGGAGAGGCAAAAGAGGCATGATAGAAGGTTTGCTGTGCAAATGCGTTCCTTGCGAAATATATGTGATATAAATATGAAGATTTAGGAATGTTGTGGTTTTAAAGAAGATGTACCGACATAAATTGAAAAGAGTATGTAGTAGCGACTAGCAAAAGGGAGATGTTAGTGGAAATGATGGGACTTACTTATTGGTGATGCTCATCAGAAAGATCAGATGCGTAGTACCTACTCGCAACCGGCGTGTGTGTATGAACGTAAGTGAAGCAAGGTGTGTGTAAGGATTATAGCAGGTGGCGTTCTGTAGTTTCTGCTTACCCCCATGGGAAAAGGTGTGAGTTTATTTATATATGTTATGTATGTTTACCTATGGACATTTCAACTTTACTAAGCGTTCCAAATATTCCTTTTTTGTTTTCGAAACTGACAGCTCTGTTTTTCTCAGGAAATATACAAGTATTTTGGTGCTTTCCTAAGTTTTTCTGCTCTGATATATTCTTTGAGTAGCACATATTTAGTACTACTTGCTGGACAAAAACTTATTAACGAAGCCGCTAAAACAAGAACGGGTTTGTTGAAATTAAACAACACATTATCGATTTGTGAGTTACTATTTAACAATTCTTTCTGTGTCTCGAAATATTACTGAAGTAAATATTGTAATATAGAACAAGATACCACAATAGGTACCAACGTCCTTCTTAGCTACAATCGCTTAGTGCTAGTATTTTTTTTTTGCATTTAAGAGCCTGGATGAACCAGGAGCTTATTGAAAAACCTAAAATTGTGTTTTCTCAATAATTAACACATTCACTGCTGAATTATTTGGCGAACTTGCTCCAAGTGCTGCTTTATGATACACTAAACCCTGTGCGGCAAACGCTCATGCGCGCCCAAAAAATACTTCGTGTGGTGCTATGAGTGCGCATGCGCGATTGAAGAAACTCTACCCAGTGCGGCTGGGTGCATATGTGCGCCGTTACAAACTTATCCCAAGTGCGGCGAGACGCTTATGTGTGTTTGAAAATTTTCCAGTTTTATGAGTCATAAAACAATTACGCCAAGAACAATAGAGATGCACAAAAAAACCACAGGTGCGGCGCGCCGCATTCGAAGGAAGTTATATAAATTGTATGGACGCGCATAAGCGCCGGTAGCACATGGTGAACGTTCGAAAATCGCGCATGCGCGTCGGCCGCACAGAACGTGTTAAGCTTTATGATGCTTTGACCACTTCCTTTGTTATGTCACGTCACTTAATTCACATTACAAAAATACTTCACTCTATTTATATTAATTTATTTTCAGATCCTACATCAATATCAAAAGCCATCAAGAATTTATATCTCCTAGTGAAAGCTAATCCAATCAGAATAGAATACACTGGTCGAGTGCTCCAGGGAATGTATTTAATTCCAATAATAGTTTCTTTGTCTGTCAACTATGTCATAGTTGCATTGCAATTCAGTCATCTCATTTAAATATTTTAATATTACAAAAAATATATATTTGTGGTTGATTTTATTTTATATAAATACTAAAATTTATCAAAGTAAAGCACTATTTAAATCGATAAATGTATTACTCAAAAATTATGTGTAGGTGTACCTATTTGTATATTAATTTAGATAAAACGTAGACGAAGCACGAGGAGTAACTATGATCCGTTAGAAATTTGTCTGAATAAAGTTTTAGGAAATCCTTTTCAAGTTAAACAGACTTTAGCAACACATTATTTATATATAGAAGGTGACAACTGTATAACTTAGGTACCACCTTTTGATAAAAAATATTTATGTCACCGTATGATTATATACTTCGTTAGTTAATATAATCTATATAGTTTTTATAATCTATCTCACGAGATTATAAACTATCGAGCAATTGTGAACTGAAACAAACCATTTACAATTTAACTCATTATTTTTTATATTTAACATGGCAAACCGTCAAGTTGTGAACAGGTATCAAACTTGCATGCGAAGAACGCACCTTGCGCTAATACTAAAAAGCCAAGTACCTGCAACCAACTTGGAAGAAGCGCTCGCCGGCTGCTACCGCAATACCGCTCGCTACGCTCGCTCAGCTCGCGCGCTTTTGGTCACAATTCTAACCTAACCTAACCCATTTAGTCGGGGTGCCCTGGCATAGTTACTGCGACCAATTCGACAACAATTTTACGAGTGATAAAATCGGACAGATTGTTAACCTGTCGACAGGTTCGTTCACAATTCGATGGTTTGACTTGGACAGATCACATAACTATCGAAAATTAATATTTTACATTGTAAGCGTTGTGGATTGCCTATGTTTGATTATGATTAAAACAGTTGTTATCCAGGCTTGTCTTTTCATTACACTACATGGTGAAAAATTTATTCAATTTAAATGATTTAAGACGGTAATAAAGGCAAAGTGTGGACTTTAAAATCGTCAGAAATGGTTCAAAAGCGCTATGGAACACGCGCGAACTCTAACAGAATTGTGTTTGGAGGGCAGCTTTGTCAGCCGGGCTGACGCATGGCGGCGTTGGAGGTCGCAATTTATGCTATTTTTAAAGGCATCGGGGGTGCAAAAAGAAGATTCTGATATGCAAGCCAGCTTAATGATAAATTTAATCGGATCTAAGGGGTTTGAAGTCTTTGAGACATTTTCATTTGACAAGAAGAGCGACAAGGATGATGTCAATGCTTACGAAATTTGATGAATATTTTGGAGTCCAGAATATAACATTAGCAAGATACAATTTTTTTACAATGGGTCAGGAAGTAGAAGAATCAATAGATCAGTATGTTACGGCATTGCGATTACTGAGCAAAAATTGTAACTTCAAAAATTTGGAAGAGGAGTTGATTCGCGACCGTATTCTTTGTGGGATACAGAGTACTGAAGCAAGAGATCGTTTATTGAGAGCAGAGGACCTGACGTTGGAAAAAGCTATTAAAATTGTCCAGGTTGACTAAATTTCAATAGACATCGACGTTTATTGGAGACGAGATTTGCTGCTGGTTCTTCAGGATTGGTGCAAGTTGATTCAGTTGGTGGCGCGGTGTAGGCGGACGCGGTGTAGGCGGACGCGGTGGGCGCGGCTGCTGGCGTGACGCGGACGTCGATAAGGGCACGGTGTGGCCAGTGTTGTTACTGGTTCCAACACAGTGCGAAGATTTGTTCAGTCAAACGAGACCGGAAATTGTCTTAGGTGCGGAGGCCAATGCATTGAACCCAGTCTATGTCCGGCTATTTTTGTGCAGTGTTATTTGTTTGAAAATCATAGAGATTTTGCTAGAATGTGCAAGCTGAAAAAAAGAATTTAAAAAATGTACGGTATAGGTTTAACTAAAGCAAAAGGCAATGAAGAAGATGATTGTGTAATTTTTTGTATCAGTTTTATATACTGTCTCAGAGACTAACTTTTCGTCGGAGGGTTGGTATGAAACACTCCAAGGGGAGTGCGGTTCAGAAAAAAATAATTTAGATACGGGAGCAGACATTTATGTTTTATCGTTTAAGTGATTTTTATAGTTAGGCAATGACAGTAAGCCAATTAGTGGCAATCAAGGACTAATAGACTGTAACCTTATAGTGGTGATTGTATTCCTATAAAAGGTATTTGCAAATTAAAATGGTAGTATAAGAGTGTTTCGTATGAATTAAAATTTGCTATTTCGGTTAGTGATTGTCAGAGTGTGCTGGGCTTGTATGCTTCTTCTAACATAAGGATTAGTTAGAACAATTCATAATATAAATCTTACAGATTATCAAGATTTGTTTAATGGGTTAGGCTGTTTGCCAGGTGAATATCATATTGTTGCAGACAAAACTGTGATGCCGGTAATTTGTGCTACACGTAAAGTGCCATTAGGAGTTTGCGATAATTTACAAGACGAGTTAAATAGAATGATTGGGTCTGTCGTTGGATTTGAGTTGGATGACTCACTTTCCTAATGACAACTGCATGAGGAAAGTGAGTCATCCAATTCCATGGGTGAATTCATTAGTGATTGTTTCTTAAAAAAATGACAGTTGCATATATGTTTAGACCTGATGCCGCTTAATAAAGCGATACAGCGTGTACATTTTCAATTGCCAACAATAAATGAATTGGCTACTAAGTTTCACGGTGCTAAGTATTTCTCAGTTTTAGACGCATTTTCAGGGTTTTGGTCGGTAAAACTGGATAATGCAAGTGCAGACTTATGTACATTCAGTACACCGTTTGGGCGACGTAAGTATTTGCGATTACTTAATTGCCTTACTACTAATTACTTATGGCCTTAATTGTGCACCTGAAGGATTTCATGCAAAAATCAAGCAATTACTTGAAGGCCTAGAGGGGTAGATTCGTTTATCGACGATATCATTTGTTGGGTAAGAAATAAAGACCACGTCCGCCTATTCCGCGCCACCAACTGCATCGACTGCATGCACTAATCCCGCAGAACCAGCACCACTCGTCTCCAATCGAATCAAATTATACAATCGAATTATCTATTGAAATTTAGTTTAGAAGTTTTGTAAAAAAATTGTATCTTGCTAATGTTATATACTGGACTTCAAAATTTTCATCAAAATTCGTAAGCAATACAAAATCATCCTTGTCGCTCTTTTTGTCAAATGAAAATGTCTCAAAGACTTCAAGGAAGAAAAATAAAAAAAATGCGTTTTCGTTCTAAGTATCGTATATACTTTCATATGCATTTAGTAAAAAGCTGTTATTTTGACAGTACAAACAGACACTTCAATTTTATTTATATGTAGTTACTATTATGTACTATAGAAGACAGAAAATTTTCACGGTATGGTTTACCGGATACGGTCATCAGTGACAATGGTCCACAATGTTCTTGTCGTAATTTTAGTAAATTTGCTTTAGAATAGGGTTTTAAGCACGTCACATCTTCTCCGTATTATGCTCAATCTAATGGTAAGAGCGAAAGGGCAGTTCAAACCATTAAAAATACATGGAAAAAAGTAGATAGTAAATCCGATTTTAAATTAGAGGAATACACCGCGGGAAGATTTGAATTTTCCTGCACAGTTTATGATGGGCTGGCGTTTATATTGTAGACTAGACTAGACTTCAGATTTATTAAAACAAACAAATTATGATAACTTGCAACATAAAAAAAATATTGAAAAAACAAATAAAAATTAAAAGTTTCTATGATCAGCATTCTAAACTCCTACCTGAGTTGAATGTGGGTGACGAAGTTATAATGTTAGGAAACACAAACAAAAGAAGTCGTGGCAAAATAATAAGAAAAGCGTCGACTCGACGTTCTTATATTGTTAGAAACAAGAAAGCTATTTATTGCCGTAATCGTCGACATTCGATAAGATCTGTAAAGGGTCCTGCGGACAATATTTTGTCTGATATTGGTGATGAGTATTTTTCGGAGGATGATAGATCCCTATCATCCGATGATGATGATTATGTGCCAGGCACCAAAATAAATATGTCATCGTCTTACTCGCCACCTCATTCCCAAAGTTAGACTTAACAATTGGTATACATATTTTTATAAATTAGAACTAATGATGTATTTTAAGTTTGTTTATTATTGTTATTTCCATAATTATGTCTATATTTGATTAAGATTAAAACAGTTGTCATCCAGACTTTCATCAAGCAGTATGGTACAGTTCAAAATTTATCGACAGTTATAATCTCGCGAGATAGATTATAAACCGACGGTGCTCACAATCATACGCTGACATATATATTATTCTTTGAATAACATTATTAAATCATAATTGTAAAATCATCAACAAAAATTGACATTATAAAATTAACCAAAGTGTCAATAATGATAAACATTTTTCTGTTGATTTAAAATTCGAATTTAGGATTTACTCAAATAATCAAATCAATTTGTAGATGAACCACAAAATTACACCCATTCGTTTTCTGATCGATTTTCATCAGACATTTTTAGGAGAGTCTATATGTAAACATCGTATTTCGTGGCTATTATGTTGTAAACCATGTGAGGACGACAAAATGAAAACTAATGTGAACACTGGCATTACTAGAGCTTAGGAACTTTGAACCAAACACCTAAAATCGAAAAACGAAACGAAAAAAGCATAATTTCTAAATAGTACTAAAGAACCGACTATGGATTTCCAATTAACCGACAAGCTACAGTGACTAATTGGATATTTGATTTGGATATTTGATTGAATTTTTGTTTGTAGACTAGGATAGTCATTACTTATTTATGTATATCCGAAGTTTAATTTATTGTCGTATTGACATCCCCGCCCTGTATATAAATGTAAAAACAATATTCATAATTATCTATATTTAGAACAGTGATAAATGATAAAACGCATTACGATAAGTATAGGTAATAAATTAAATGTAGTGTCATCAAATTTTGTTTTCTTTCATCTGGTGATTATTCATTGTGGATTTAAATGAAGATAGAGAATATTTTGAGATGATAGATATTTTGAATTGAATATATTATGCACCAGAAATTAACTCATTTATGATGATAAAATGAAAATATTGAAATAATGTTTTGATACACAAATTAAAATGGAAATTTCGAGTTTATTTTCTGCTGTATTTTTGATATTATGTAACCTCCTATCGTAAATAGATATAGGTACTTTCCATAATTACTTTAAAAAAAAATAAGTACCTAGTTTAATATTCGGATAGTTTCTAGAATGGAAGTATAAATAACTATTCCAAATACCATAAATTGGGAAATTCTCTATAACTGTATTAAACTAGCATTTAGGTCTAGAAACTTGAATCCAGTAACCGTCAAAATGAAATAATTACCAATCAAATAGTTATAAGTAGTTGAAAACGTGATCGTTGTTTATCGAATCTATATATTTTAACCGAAATATCACACAATTTTAAGTGTAATGCGTATAGTGGAAGCATGTACTTTATATTTATAACTCGACGATATTTATGTAAATATTTCTTTTTTTGGGCGAATTTACCCTTTTTAGTGTAATTTTGAAATCCCCAAAATCAGCACATGCATAGGGGCAGAGAACAAAAAAAAAAAAAAAACAAACAAAATAGTAGATTTATATAGTAGCTTTTTTTGGTTAGTTTAGACCTTTTTTAGTGTATATTTGAAAACTCCAAAGTGCGCAAAACCACAGGCGCCGAGAAAATAAAAAAATCCGCGATTCTTTAAAGGTCGCTAGCAACTTCCCCGGTGCTACGGGAAGTGCTGCCTCTTCGCCCTAGCGTAATAAGGCGCAAGCACCTATGTTCGCCTCTATAGCCTCGGTTTATTACAGCGGGCGGAGTATGCCCATCCCTGCGCGCATAGGGCTCTAAAAAAACGCTCTCAGGGTAGGGCAAACAAGTACCACGTGGAGTCAGGGTTGGCTAACTCAGTGATGTGACAGTTTTTAAACCTAATCTATGATAAAACGGCTGGTCGGAGACAAAAAGTACCGAACACTTGCACGATATCCACGAGATATTATTTACATCCGCTTTGTCATCGGTGCTTTTCAACGTATATGATATTCAGAATATTTATGAGTAGTATTCAGAGTATTTGTTTTTTCCTTCTACCCATGAAATAAAAACAAATGTATGCAGTTCAGTTTGTCTGTTCTTCCATACCTGCATCTTATCCAGTTCAAGTATCATTATGGTCAACTTCAAGTTCTCCATTTTCTTGCTTTTAATAAGAATTAAAAATGCTTGTTTCTTGTTTATCTGCATCACATGTAATGTAAAATGCATACTCTTCTTTTTCAATGTGATCTTCCTGATTCTTTCTTTACACAGGAAATAGTATTTTACGTGAATACCTTGATCATATTACAATCTTTATTATATTTTTGGTGTTGTGCATTTGTATCTGAATATCTGGTCTGAGATTTTGTTTGTACAATGTTCTTATAATAAATATTGTTTTAGTCTTATTTATGTTTGTATCAGCAGCATCCTGCAATACTCTAACGGTGACTTGAAGCATGGGCTGGTGAGCAAGAGGCACTTATTGAGTTTAAGCACCATTCATTAAACTAATACAGAAATAAACGTGAAAGGGCTCCACTGCATTTGTTAAGGCGCTCGTTAGAGGCTTCACAATTTTATAGCGTAAAAATATACACATGTAAAACACTTTTACTAAATTGTACACTGCGCGGATGCTTAGTTTTTGAGAAAAAAATCTAAAGTTTCCAAAAATTCAGCTTATTTACATAATAAAGTTGACATTGTAGCACACTATTACTCATAGAGTTTATCATAGATGATGTATGAATTTCTCTCTTAGGTTGTTTTGTTTAACGGTCAGACAAAACGACAGTAGATTTTTATGGTTTTTGATTACTATTATTGTAAACTTGATTTACATTTTTAAATATCTGCTGTAATATATACTGTAACGAACTCAATTATGAAGCAAATAATATAAATAATAGATTAAAAAATAATAAAGTTTCATTTGTACTCAAGATGAAGAGGTAACGAAACGTAATGGAATGAAAGTGGCGCCCACCATCGTCTGATTGTTGTCAGTCAACCATTTAGAAATAGCATAGGTAAGTTTTTTTATTATTATTTTGTGTTCTTTTGTATGGGCTAATTATTTTCCAGCCGACTAACATCCGACAGGCCAGTTGGCGTGGTTGGTTAAGATACCACCTATCATGCGTGGTCGTGAGTTCGATTCCCATCCAGGACAAACATTTGTGTGCATGAACATGTCTGCTTGTTATGAGTCTGGGTGTAATTGTCAATATATATAAGTATATATTTACAAAAAAAGGAGTGTATGTAGTATATCAGTTATCTGGTTTCCATAGTACAAGCTCTGCTTAGTTTGGGATCAGATGACCGTGTGTGAACAATGTCGCAGGATATTATGATTATTATTAACTATTTGCTACTAAAAAAATAACTTGGCAACGGACATATTTCCGTACATAGGATGCAAGAGCGAGCGAAGGGCACCTGGAGGTAAGGTTACTTTAAACCTTTTAGATAGAAATAGGAACCCGCAAAGCGGGATCCCATCGACATAGGATGCACGAGCGAGCAAAATGCACCCCGAGATTAGGTTTGGTTAGGGTATTTTAAACCCTTTACACAGAAATAGAAGCCCCGCTTTGCGGGGCTCCGACGACTTAGGATGCAAGAACAAGCGAAGGGCACTGCGACGTTAGGTTTGGTTAGGTTACTTTAAGCCCTATAGGCATAAGATGCAAGAGCAAGCGAAGGGCACCCGAAGTTAGGTTTGGTTAGGTAACTTTAAACCCTTTACACAGAAATAGTAGGAGGAAGATCGATCCTCAACTTGAGGTCAAGTTCAATGAAATTGAGGTGATCTTGAGCTCAAGGCCAATGATCCTGAGGTCAAGGACAGTGACCTTTGGTTTATTCTTACCAAAAAAAAATTGCTAATATAAAAAAAAAACTTACTTTTTTAATGGTTTTGCGCACTTTTGGGTTTTCAAATATATACTAAAAGGGTCTATTCTACCCAAAAAAAAAATGCTACTATAAAAAAGCAACGCCATACCAACTGCAGTGGTTCCTAAGAAAGAGTTAAAACGAGATCTGAACTTGGACGTCTCCCAGCTTGTGACACGACAATGTGTATCATCATAATTTGCTTCCCTTATCCCAATATTTTTGGGTCAGCACAACATGTATTTTTGTTTCATACTTCTCTATTAGTCGTCATTTCTACGATATGCAGACAACAAGATGTATTTTTGATATTTACAACTTTTTTCTAAAATTATCAGATCCAGAAGCACCAGAAACAATTCGTCTTAAAAATTTAATAATTATTATAGAAATACATTCAATTAAAATAAATTACACCGATAAAACAACATTGGGACTGTACCTGTACATTGTGATCGTTGCCGTACAATTTAAGCATATAATTTAAGTGTTTTGTGTGAAATATTTAGACAGTAAAAAACAGGCAATAAGATATTCTGTGTACATAATGCCGAATAGCAAATCAGCATAAAATATTGGGGCACAGCATAGGTTCGAACCCAAGACAACGACCACGACGGCATGTGATTCCGGATAGGCAGCAGAGAAACATGAATTATTAAAAAAGCTTTTATTTTGTAACTACTCATAGTTTTACTTATCTTTGTTGACGTTCTTACTCTTGAACTTACAAAATCAATCAAATAGCTGACATTCAAGATAATTAATAAATTTTCTAGCAAGATTGATCTACCAAGAGTGATATTTTTTCTGGTAATTTAATAACATTTGAATAAATTAAATTATTATGTGGATTGAAAAACCAACCCACTCACTACACAGTACGCTCAGACTTCGAACGTGAATACTTTCGACGTCAAAATGAAGCACACAACGTTAGATGTGTTAATAAAAACAGAAAATATAATGGGTGTTTACAGAAATTACAGTTCGCAAATGAATTATCGTAAAACTAGAATTATACGCGTCGTTTTAGAGATACTGATTTCTTCAGTAATTTTGCTATATTACACTAATAAATTTGTTTCTGAAATACAAGATTCAGAGAGAGATCACAAGTCAACGTATCTTCTTTTCACCAAACAAATAATGAATTTTTTGAGTACTTACACTATAATGATTTGTGCTATTCAAACTTCGCGTTCTTACAAAATTTTCATAAAAAATATAGTAGCTGTGCACCAATGCTTAAATAAAGAAGCGACTAACAAAATATGTTCAAGAAAATTGAAGAACTTTTTCATCATCACAACAGCAGTATTTTGCTTTAGTGGAGCATGTTTCTTACCTATAAGAATGCTTTTTAAAAGTCTTATTTTCAATAAGCCTAATACCCCGAGCTCAGTTGTGTTGTATACATTAGAAATATTTGCTGAGCTTCGTTTTTCTATAGAACATGTTATATTTAACATTTACATAAGTATGGTTCACTGTTTATTGAAACGTTTGAACGATTATGTATCGCATCTGCAAGACTATTATGATGAGCAAGAAAATGAGTTTTCTGTTGGGAGGAGGGAAGCAAATGATCAGCTGACAGAAGAACGAATGGAAGAGTGGGCAACAAACTATATGTTATTAGTGAGTTGCAGCAAGGAACTATCAGCATGTTTCAGTTTTCAGGTAAATTACTGAATAACATTCACTCGGTGCTTTCTTGATTAAAATAATTTAACTTACGGATATTTTAATTGAGAAATTAAATTGAGCGTTTCTCAATGTGGATTACTTAAAAAAAAGGTGCAGAAAATCGAAAATAATTATTATAAATGGGTAGTATTTAAACGCTAATTAAAAAAATACTTTTTGTGTCCAAAAATAATCCGAATACCACTCAAAATTACTTTGCACAGCAAAATACTCAACTCAGATAACTAAACAAGCAACAATTGGCGCACCGCTATTTATTTTAAAGTAAAGCTTTTTTATTAATGCACAGCTAATAATGACTAGCGCACATTAAACTTATTACTTTTTGTGATTCTTGAGAAAAACAAAATATTGTAACTTACCATTCGTGCCCTTTGATCGTTCTTGCATCCTATGTCGATGGAGCGCCACTTCGCGGGGCACCTATTTCTATGTAAAAGCTAACCTATTAGCTTAGGTTAGCTTTTACCAAACCCAACCTCGGGGTTAATTTAGTCGATATGTCAATTTGCTATGAGTGTGAGTATTATATATGTACGCTCTGGTTAATTTGCTGTGCAGTCAGTTTTTTTAATGTAAAAAAGTATGTAAATGATGGAAATAAAGATCCAGATTGATAGGTAATAATTTGTTTGATATCCCATAGTAAATATAAGTCTGTTTAGAGTTATTAGTAACACTTGAAAAAATACATTTTATTTTATAACTGACATTTTGTTTCAATTGTTTCAGATGATATTTTCATTGGGCCTATCGTCACTGCATTACATTTCTTCATCATTCGAAATGTTTCGAGTATTCCTTGAAAATGTAAATATCGAAAGATCACACACATAAAAACTCTAGCTGTATGTGTTTTATGTGTATGCATAGAGGATGGAAAGATTTACGATAATGTGGAAAGGAGATTAAATGCGGAAAGTAGCACCATTCGCTTGCATGCGATTGTGACCGACTGGCTGTTCACAACGTTGTGCTGGGGCCTACGCTTATGTACGGAAGTGAATATTGGGTGTCGTAAACGAGGCATGAAAGAAGGATTGCTGTGGAAATGTGTTCCTTGCGAGGTATGTGTGGTGTAAATAATTATGATGAATTAGGAATGATGTGATAAGACTTTAAAGGGGTTTTAAAGAAGATGTACTGACATTAATTGAAAAGACTATGCTTACATGGTTTGATCATGTTGAAAGGATGAATGAAAAGCGACTAGCAAAAGGTATATACAAGGTGAGTTGAAATGCTTGGGAGGAAACTTCCTTGTCCTAAAAGGACATATGTATACCTAATTACTTATTGGTGATGTTCTTCAGAAAGATCAGATGCGTAGTACCTACACGCTCCTACTTCCTCCCACTCGTATGTGTATGACCAGATGTATGAACGTAAGTGAAGCAAAAGTTGAGTGTAAGGATCACAGCAGGTGGAATTCTGTAGTTTCTGCCTATCACCCCCATGGGGAAATAGTGTGAGTTTATGAATGTATGTTATGTATGTGTACCTAAGTAAATTTAAACTTGCACTAAGTGCCGGTTTTTTGGTCCCTAGTTAACTCAACCAATGGTTAAACATAGTAAGCGCCGGTTTTTTGATCCGTAGTTAACTCAACCAATGGTTAAACCCAGTCACTTATGGTTGAATTTTGGCTAAATGTGAAAGGCTAAACATGAATGTATTCATGTTAGCTCATTCATACTAAAAAAATAGTAACTAATTCATGTGTAGCCTTTCACATTTAGCCAAAAATCAATCATTACGTACAGTTAATATTTTTAACCATTGGCTGAGTTAACTACGGATCAAAAAGCGGCCCTAAGTAATGGTTGAATTTTGGCTAAATGTGAAAGGCTAAAGAAGAATAAGTTAGCATGAACTCATTCGTGTTAAAAATAGTAACTAATGGCATTTCGGCAAACACATTTATCCAAAATTAAACCATTAGTTAAACATAGTGTTTAACCATTGGTTGAGTTGACTACGAATCATAAAACCGGCCATAGGCGTTCAAAATATTCCTTTCGAAACTGACAGCTCTGTTTTTTTTTTTTTGTTTTCAGGAAACATACAAGTATTTTGATGCTTTCCTTAGTTTATTTTCTCTGATATATTCTTTCAGTAGTACACATTTAGTACTACTTGCTGGACAAAAACTTATTAACGAAGCCGCCAAAACAAGAACGGGTTTGTTGAAATTAAACAACACACTATCGATATGTGAGTAACTATTTATCAATTCAACAATAATGTAGAATAAAATACCATAATAGGTACCTACGTCCTTATTAGCTAAACTATCGCTTAGTACTAGTATTTTCTGCAAATAAGACCTGGATGTACTAGGAGCTTATTGAAAAACCTAAAATTGTGTTTTCTCCAAAATTAAGCTTTATGATGCTTTGACTTCTTTTCTTTGTACAGGGTTATTGGTAAAACACCAAGAACAGGGGGTCATTGTACTCATCATTATTAACAACTTTTACTATGTGACCAAACCTGAAATCGCGAAAAAATCAGCTGTTCAGTACATTTATGTTAGCATAATTCGACAAAATGTACCGAACAGCTGATTTTTTTTCGCAATTTCAGGTTTGGTCCCATAGTAAAATTTTTTCATAATGATGAGTACAATGACCCTTTTAAGGGGTTGTTGGTGTTTTACCAATAACCCTATATATGGTCGTTACCCTGAAGTCAGTTAAAGTAACATCACAAAAGTACTTTACCTATTTATAACAATTTATTTTCAGATCCTACATCGAAATCGAAGACCATCAAGAATTTATATCTCCTAGTAAAAGCGAACCCAATCAAAATAGAATACACTGGTCGAGTGCTCCAGGGAATGTATTTAATTCCTATAATACTTTCTTTGTCTGTCAGCTATGTCATAATTGCATTGCAATTCAGTCACCTCATTTAAATATTGTAATATTGCAAAAAAATATATGTTTGTGGTTGGTTTTGTTTTATCTAAATACTATCACTTATCAAAGTTAATCACTATTTGATTAGATAAATGTATCACCGAAAAATGTGTTTATGCGTATTTGTATTTATTTGGTTAAAACATAGACTAAGCACAAGGAATAGTAAACTATAATCTGTTCGAAAAGTGTCTAATGCAAGAGTTAACAAACCCTGTTCAGGGTCCTTATTATGAACTATTAACGCCATCATGATTCCGTTGCGAAAAAGGGATGGTGCTATATGGTCGTGTATAGCTCCGTCTCTCTCTAGCACTGGAAAAATTATGGCGTTATTTTTTTCATAATAAGGCCCCATGTTACATTCTTACGCAAACACTCACATAAAGCGACAATAACTCGTTCATCTGTACTAGAAGGTTTCACCTCATTCTCACCACGTTTTACAAAAAATATTGTTTGAATAAAATTACAAAATCGTAATTGTAAAATTATCAACGAGAATTCATGTAATAAAATTTGTTTACTATATTTATAATACTCTATCATATATATTTAGAATTTATATACTCCTGGTCCCTGCCGTAGGTAGTCCTTGGACGGACCACGGGGAATTTTGATACCTGTGGTCCCTCCGAGAACTAAAATGCTGTCATGTAGATTTGCCGTCGTTTCGTCTGATTTCCGAAACCAGACCAAACCACGGTCAATCTAACTTAGCTTGGCTTATGTATTGATGATTCCTGTAGGTATAATTATGTAAATATATAATTTTCGTTGTCACGAATCATATTTTTGAGACAATCTTTTTTTTTGTAGGAGGGATCACGGGTAACTAAATTCTCCGTGGTCCCTTCCAGGGACTACAGCAGGGACCACGGTCAATAAATTACAAAATTAACCATAATTGTCAAGTAAAAACCATTTTCGAGGTTATCTACAATGATAATTTCGTATTTAACGATTCAAAATAATAAAATCAATTTGTGTGTGTAGTGGAACCCTAAACTGACATCCACAGGTACGTCGTTTGATCCATTTTGATTACCTTTTCATCAGATATTTTAGAGCAGACTATTACGTAAACATCGTATCTCGCTACCATCGTGTATACCATGTGGGGACGAAAATACGACAATTAATATAAACACTGGCTATACTGGTTGCTTCCGAAGGGAGGACCCCGAAAAGATCAATTGCAATGGTCAATTTTCTCGATTGATCGTCTGTCAGGTGCATTGATGGCAATGATCAATTGTGATTGATCTTTTCGGGGACCCCTTAGGAGTAATTTCAAACACCAAAAAAAAAAAAAACATAAATATCTGAATATTAGTGATGAACCGACTATGAGTTATGCCAACTAACCGATTAGCTACAGTGACTAATTTTATATCCTATGTAGTTGATTACATTTTTGTTGGTAGACTATGTATTACCTATGTCATTAGTTAGTTATACTACGAAGTTTAATTTATCGTCGTATTGACGTCCCCGCCCTGTATATAAATGTAAAACAATATTCATAATTATGTTTAGAAGAGTGATGAATGATAAGACACATTTTTTTGTTTTTCTTTTTTTCTTCCGATTATCCATCGTAGTTAAGCATTGAACATAAAATAAGATGAAGTAGAAACTTCACCTTCACAGTTAAATTTAAGTGTTCACATTAATAACTGGGTCATCGCGGTGTCTTTGATAAACCTTCACCCTTAACTACCTACCCCTCATTTTAGTCACGTAACTATCTACCACGGTCTGTGAGTGTGACCGCGTCGGCAATATATTGAACTAGAAAAAAAAATTTGACAGTTAGGTAAATTGAAATAAAACATAATATTTTATAGGTTTTTATTTATTAAAATTACAGAAATAATAAAAATTAACATAATACAGGTGTGGCGTAATAAATGGATAACCCTGTACCTGTGGGTGGGGGAACGCCAAGCCCTATAATATAAAAAAAAAAATTGTCAAATCCCGGAATCGATGGACATGTGCATTTTTTTTAATTTTTATAAAAAGTTGCCACCTTTGGTCACTTCCTCGGCCACCGTGTTCACAAATGAAGGAATTTTCACTATTTGATATTCTGATTCTTAAATAAACGTGCTATAAGATGTGTATTACAGTTTTAGAGGAACTCATGTGGTTTTATTTAAACTTAAAGTGAAAAAATTGTGTTTATTACCCAGTAACTGGTGGTCAGATAGGCAGTTGCTCCATTTAAAATACTGGTATTCAGCTGCATCCGGTTAGACTGGAAGCTGACCCCAATATAGTTGGGAAAAGGCTAGGCAGATTGATTGGTTGAAGATGATGTAAAAGACCCGACTATGCAGCACGCTTATAACATTTTAAAAATAGTTACACTGTTTGAGGTGTAGCATGTTATTCGTGACAGATTTTATTTTTTATTTTATTTTATTTTTAATATAGGAACAACAAACAGCTACATTATGCAATGTTACAAACAGAAAAACATAAATCACATAAGTAATAATGTAGCCCACAACGCTGTTCACAGATTACCATACATAAACAAACCTTAAAGTCACTAGGAGGTGAACTGTTTCATGCATGACAGTTACACTTATATTATAAAAACAATAAGAGAAAAAAAAAATTGTTAAAAATATTAGTATTTTAGAAACAACAGCAAACAATTAAAAACAATTAGTCCAAGGCTTCAAGTTTCTCATACAAAAGGCTACGAAACCTTTTCAAAGAGCATGCAAATATATCTATGTGTTCGAATATTTCATTGTAAGTTGCTGTCATTCGACGAACTGGCGATCGTAGACCAGTATTAGATCGGCAGGTGCCTACTGCAAAGAGTTTGCCTGCACGCACCCGCCGTCTATGAATAGTTCTGGGAACTGCATAGCACAATACATTATTTAAATCTATACAATCAAAATTACCATTAACTATATTATACAATGTCATTGCTTCTAATTGTTTTCGTCTAGAGCTGAGCGTCAATGTCACATGACAGATGTCAGTAATAGGCATCGCATGACTAGTCATGCGATGCCTATTACTGACATCTGTCAGTGACAATTCAATTTTATCGATAACGATTCTCACAGAATAAAACTCGTTCCTTGTATTATAATTTTAAACATGTCTTTGATATATCTTTTTTTTTAAACATTTCTCGGGACCCTGGGATCCCGGACCTTTGGAAGGCGTCTAAGGGGCCAAAAAGCCAACTTGCAGACGCCCTTTAGACAATTTTAAATGAGGAGGAGCCACCACCCAACGATTATCCCTATATGCACCATGCAAGTGCACCCAAGGACAACCCCCGGTTGGTGCAGAACTATTGGAGAACGTGGACACAAACGTGGGCTATGGGTTTGGGTAGCTAAAGTGGATTGGGTAACTTGAACTATGGAAGAACTATGTCCCTTGCCTGACCAATGTTATATATTATACACGGATAAAATGGCAGGGGGTGACATGCACATTCAATAATGGGGGGCCCGGAAACAGTCACTAGCACATAGTGACGTAGCGACAAGTAGGCAACACTTCCTGAGGTGCTTGAGAAGTGGACAGGTATTCCACGGCTATCAGGACCATCCCGCAAGTACGGTAAAGATCCCTACCAGCACCTTACTAGAATACTTCCTTCCTCCTAGTACATTTGCTCTTGCGAATCTCCACTCAAGTCGGCCAATAAAGACAAGCCAGAACAAGACTTCTCCCGGGAGATAGGGTCCGTGGCGTCACTATTGCCCAACAGCTCGCCACATGCTGCCCTGCGGGTCATCAACATCTCTCTTGGTCTGGCTCCTCATCCTAGACCAGTTCTGGCAAAGTAAACTCTACCGGCACACACCTAAAGTTCGGAGCACGCAAGCCTCACCACGAAGTCAACGTAGAGATACAGTGGTGGGGTTACCAGCGGTAATATCTTTATTGTTAATTTACAAATCATAGCAAAAACTGCTTATGGTGACTGAAAACTTTACAGCCACTAACTTTGCAAACTGTTTACATAAATGATAAATGATTTTTATTTCTGTAAGTAGGTTTGTACAAACACTTTTACAAGTCAATCATGTTTTTTTTTTTTTTAAACTAGTTGAGGTCGGCGTTTCCTATCTGACTACTCTGACATACATATATTAGTAAAATACAGACACAACACCACCATGAATTGTGTTGTGTTGTGTCTGTATTCTGGCCACAAGCCAGCAGAACATAATCGCAGACAGACTTTTATTGAAGTACCTACTAAGATGGAAATTATTATTATAATGAACCTTTTGGTCACTGGTTATAATATACTATAAATACAGGGTGGGTTTTGATGAATCGTCAAGAATTCAGCTAGAGGGAGTCTAGTAAAACATGCAATAAAACATTATCTCATACATTATTGCCAACCAGCACAGCCAATGAATGTATGGGAGGATGTTTTTTTTAATTATAATTTATTCAAAAACTACTCAACTCCTTGCTGAATTCTTGAGGGTTTATAATATATAGGGTTAAGGGTAATATAGGGTGTATAATACCTATCCTGAATAAGCCAGACTATCGCCCATAAAAGCAGCTGAACACGTTCTATCCCCGTTATACCCCTTAAGTAGGTAAAAGTAGGTAGGTAATAGGTACCTAATATTCTATTAGGTACCTATTACCTACCTACCTTAGGTATTCTATTAGGTCCCTACCTAATATTCTATTAGGTAGGAAGGGGGATATTTTGGTTGTGAAACATTTTTTTTTATCCTTTATTAAACAGAACCAGGTTCTTAATAATTAATTACAATCTAGCCTACAAGACTAATAAGCAATTTTAATCTAACTTAATTTTTTACGCAATAATTATTTTAAAACTTAGAATAGTGTTGATTGTACTTTACACAAGTCCGTTCCACTTTCTTAAGAGTCTAATATGATAATATAAGCACTTTGTTCATGTGTTACGAGTATATATGTGTCATTGTCACTATTATTTCTACACTTTTTACACTACACTAATTCAAAAGGTTTTCTTCGTTTTAGTCTTCGCACTATATTTGTCTGATCTAACAGCTGAATTGCCTCGATGTTCACATGTTGGTGGAGTCGGTGTTCATGGGCCTCAGCGAATTTTTGGATTATGTTGGTGACGGGTTCCATTTTTAGGTCACGATGGAGGTCGTCATTTCTTATATACCAGGGCGCATTAACAATACTCCTGAGTACCTTATTCTAGAATGTTTGTATAATTTTGATGTTGGTCGGTTTAGTACAGCCCCAAAGTTGGATGCCATAAGTCCATATTGGCATAAGAATATGCTTATATACTCGTAATAAAATTTTGTTATGTATCGATAGACATGAATTCCGTCCAATCAACCAATACATGTTTTAAAGCGCATGTCTAGTTCCTGTCTTTTCTTCTTAACGTGCGCTTTCCAGCGCAGTTTCGCGTCAAGCGTTATACCAAGGTATTTGGCTGTATTTGCGTATGGCACTTGTTGGCTATTTATGAAGATTGGGTGGTAATCGCAATTACTGTTGGTGAAATCAATGTGAAGTGACTTCGATTCGTTCAATTTGATTCGCCATTTTTGTGCCCAGTCATGAACTTCATTTACAGCTATTTGTACCTTTTTGATTGCTTCTGTATGGCATGACCCTGTAGCCATAATTGCAGTGTCGTCCGCGAAGGTAGGTTGCAATAGTATTATTTTCCAGCTCTGGTATGTCATACGTGTACAACAGGTAGAGTACTGGACCCATCAAACTACCTTGAGGCACGCCAGCTTTAATAAATTTTAACTCGGAATAGGCATCCTCGTGTCTTACTCGAAACATTCTATCTGTAATGTATGATTGCAAGATATCGGCAAAGTCATTGGGTAGCATTAGTTTAAGCTTGTATATCAAACCCTCATGCCAAAGTCTATCAAAAGCTTGTGCCACATCTAAAAATACAGTGGAGCAGACTTTTTTATCTTCAAGCGTTCTCTCAATGATGTTGGTAATTCTATATACTTGGTCTATTGTTGAGTGTTTCTCTCTGAAACCAAACTGATGGTCAGGGATCAGGTTTCTCTCGTTAATTATTGGTTTTAGGCGTTTTAAAAACAATTTTTCAAATAGTTTTGCTAGTATAGGCAACAGGGAAATGGACCTGTATGATGATGCCTCATGAGGTGGTTTACCGCGATTTGCAATCCTAATCACTTCAGCAACTTTCCATGGCTCAGGAACATGCTTTACCACGAATGCAGCATTGATGAGCCTAGTAAGCTTAACTATGGCTTTACGCGGGAGATGTTTTAGGATTTCTCCCGTTATAAGGTCATATCCTGGGGATTTCTTTAGTATAATGATTTAAACTTCCTTTGCTACTTCTTTTGGAGTCACAAGCTTAATTCTTTTATCTTGAAGAACATTGGCAAACTGAAGGTTGTCTACAGTCCCGTCATTTGGCTGAAAGGTTTCTTCTAAGTGATGCGCAAATCTTCGAGCTTTTTGCTCATTGCTTATAGCCCACTTTCCGTTATCGTGTCTGATAGGGGGAATTGGGGTAATAGGCCTTTTGAGTGACTTTGTCGCTTTCCAAAGAGAGTAATGCGTTGTATGGTCGCTGGTTAACTGACGTAGGTTAGTATTGAGAGCTTCATCTTGAAAGGTTTGTATTTTTCTCTTCAGTCTTTTCGTAAGGTTATTCAAAAGAGTTTTATCTTGCGGGAATCTGGTTTGCTGCCATCTTTTTCTTTAAATTCTTTTTCATATAATAGGTCTATTATTTCCTTAGGGTAGGTATTTCCTTTAATATTTTTAATAATCTGTGGTGTGTTGTTCCATGCACATTGTCGGATATTGTTGCTAAACTTGTTTACTTCAGAATGCTTCAGCTTTTTAATGAAGTTTTTAGGTCAATAATGTTTTGTAGATCTAAGCTAAAACTTTCCTAATCTGTAAACTGTTAACTAACGTCAGGTGGTTTTCTCTTAGTAATATTTTGTGACTTAATTGTAGTAATATCGGAGAGTGATCGGAGTTCATGTGGTACCCATCTTCCACTCTCAGATAATTGGTTGATATGTTTTTAACTATGAAAAAGTCGATAAGGTCTGGTAGTTTCTGATGGTCAGTAGGCCAGTATGTAGGTTTTCCAGTACTGATGACCTCACAACGCATGTCTTTCACTGCACTTAGAAGCTGTCTTCCCTTAGTTGAAGTTCATCTCGATCCCCAGTGAGTGTTGTGAAACATGAAATGTTTTTAAATTTTCATCGGCGAGGCCTGTATTTAAATTTTAACACGACAGTTATTTTTATGATACTGGCAATAAGGCAGAAGCTCTAAACATTTGGACTTTCATTTATTATCTTCTATTTTTAGGAAATGTTTT
This sequence comes from Dicycla oo, assembly GCA_948252095.1. NCBI lineage: Eukaryota > Metazoa > Arthropoda > Insecta > Lepidoptera > Noctuidae > Dicycla > Dicycla oo. The sequence continues at coordinate 26,943,089 of OX411718.1, forward strand.
TCCTTCTAAACTAGAGAATCGTTAAAAACTCTGAAATAATATTGCGTTATTCTAATAATAGATTCAAGTTAGGCGTCATTCGGCATAGAGGAAAGTAATACTGTCATTCGGTTTCTGACGTTTATCATAATTATAATGATGATGGAAAGGTTGACTACCCTTGAAACGTCATTTTGACAGTGACATTTCTTGGTTTACATTTTTGATCTCAAATTTCATTTAAGAAATTACGCGGTTAGTCAACTTCGCTGTCATGGAAACTCGGTTTAAATTGGCCGTTTTCACACTGCGACGACAAGGACATATCGTCAGCTCGGATAACAATGATATATCGTCCGACGATATCAAGATGATATCGGTATGTGACATGATATAACCGTTGGCATGCGGCGTGCCGCAGCAGTCTCGAATAATCACGTTGCGGCAGTAAAAACTTATATCGATTCCAAAAGTGTAATAGTGTATTTGAGGTAATAATAGCAGCAGTGAAAAAGTTACATTTGCTTTATCTTTTATATTTTTGGCGGAAAAACGATATCATAAAAGATCCTTTTGGGTTAATCCTATTCTACAAGTGCGACATTTTATCTTAATTCTCTTCGATATACTGCCCAAAGATTATTTCGGGCAGTTTATCGAAGATAAGGTAATAAAGACACATTAATGTTTTATAAGTTTTTCCGAATGAGCCAGGACACATTCGAGTTTATTATTGTCTCTTCTGGTGGAGAGTATAAAAAATCAGGACACTACCTTCAGAATGGCAATACCACCCCAAGAAATGCTAGCAATAACTTTAAGTTACGATTTAAAAATAAAACATATCAATAACATACTAAAAAAAAAATCTTGCATTTTTTATAATTAACATTTAAGCAAAACTGTACAATTTTTATGCCTTGTAATCTTTGAATAAATATTATTATATATTATTGTTATTACACATGAGATGTCACATAGAAGCAAAACAAAAGAAGATTCAAATATTTTAAATAAAGAAGAATAAAATAAAGTGGTTTTACACTTCTTTTTGGCTCTAACAGACATCCTACTAATATTTATTATAAATGTGAAAGTTTGTGAAGATGTTTGGATGTTTGTTACCCAATCACGCCAGAACGTCTGAACGGATCTGGATGAAATTTAGCAAAACGATAGATTATAGTCTGGAATAGCATATAGAATACTTTTTATCCCGGAAAAATGTACGGTTCCTGTGGGATAATTTCCAACATCCACGCGAGCGAAGCCGCGCTGGCAAAAGCTAGTGTTAAATAATTTAAAACAATAACGTCTTGTTGCAACGTGATGTAAACAGAGTAGTGCCCTCGATACGATGCGGCGGGGGCAAGTGCCTACCCTTGCCTCTCCCAACGCGCATCTGTTTCACCCCGCACTGTGTCGTCCGCCGATATCGGCACGACAATCAATGTCGGCGACGATACCGTTGACTACAACGAGAAGTGGGAAAGCGTTTAGTAGTAATTGTATGAAACTACTAGTCCGACGATATCGTGTAGTTATCGAGTCGTTATCGTTATAGTCCAATGTGAAAACGGCCAATGGAGGGACAATAGTAGAACTTTAAAGTGTTATTGGTTTGTTCCTCTTCTGTCATTTATCTTTCCATAATTCATAACTTAATAGCTAATACGGATGCCATTAAATGATAGGTACTTATTAGAATTTGTATTGTTCCACTTTTGAATAAGTGTCTTGATACGAGTTGGTTTGTTTCAATGCCCGTTTAAGTTATTCCATCAATAGCTAATCCATTTCTCGGTTAGTATCATGAATAAAACATCTAAAATGGCAGAAAATAAAATAATAAACATGTTAATAATCACTGAAAATATAACGGGCGTTTACAGAAATTTCTCAATCCTCCCAAAAAGACGTCAACTTTTTATTGTAATGCGCACTGCTGTGGAAGTTATTCTCAACTTTTTTTTGTTCTATCACCGAGTGTACGGATTCTCTGAGGATCTCGTGAAACGTGAAAACTTTATGTCGAACGTCAAAATAACTTACCACTTTGTAGTTCTGTTCAGCGGTACCATAATAATACTATGTGGCATCCAAAGCTCATGTTATTACAAAATCTTTATAACGAAATACATGAGCGTGCAGGATTTCTTTCAAAATGAACCGACCTATATCAAATCCTTGAAAAGGCTAAAGATATTCTTTATATTAGCGTTATCAATATTTATTTTTAGTAGCACACTAAATTTTATATTAAAAATGGCAACTAGATACTATTTGCAAAGGGAAGAGTTCTTGTTACCTTACTTCTTGTTGATGGTGGTAGAAATGATGCATGAGGTACGGTTTATGTTGGAACATGTCGTATTATACATTTACATAACTATGCTACAATCTTATTTGAAATGTATAAACCAGTTTATATCGTACACTCAAATTAAATATGATTACATTGAGAAGAGATTATACAAAGACAGAAGACAAATTAATGAGATTCTACCCGTTAAAGAAGTGGAACATTGGGCTAAGTTGTATGATTGCTTGGCGATTTTTTTATTTTTTTTTTTTATTTGTGATGGGTTTGCTCTTGACTCTAGTCTAGGTCAGAGGTGACAGAGACAAAGTCGACGATGGAGTGAGCTTACCCAGAAGAAGCCTGTTCACTCTCATTTTGAAGAGATTAGGGTTGTATACGCTCGGAAACACAGACGCAGGTAGTGAGTTCCACTCTTTTGCTGTGCGCATTATAAAAGACATTTGGAAGCGCTTAGTGCGAATTGGTGGAATAGCAACCAGGTAGGGATGGTAACTGGCAGTGCGTCTAGATGTCCGGTGGTAGAAGGGGGCCGGTGGAATGAGGTCGTGGAGTTCTCGGGCACACTCTCCGAAGTACAATCTGTAGAAGACCGACAAGCAGGCAACCTTGCGGCGATGAGCCAAGCTATGAAGCTTGGCATCCACCAGTTTTACGTCGCCAATGAGCCTCTTAGCTCTGCGTTCCACCGAGTCAAGCGCGGCTAGTTGGTACTTAGCTGATCCATCCCAAAGGTGACTGCAATACTCCATGCAGGATCGGACTTGCGCTTTGTAAAGGGTTAAAAGCTGTCCAGGCGTAAAGTATCGCTTCACCCTATTTAGGATGCCCAGTTTCTTGGCCGCAGTTTGGGCCTTGTACTCGATGGTGGCGCCGAAGTTGAGACCAGATGTCAACTCCATGCCTAGGAGCTCAAGTCGATCAGTTACAGGAACAGATGTACCCCGAAAAGTAGGAGTTTGAGCGAAACGACTCTTTTTAGCGGTAAAAAGACACGCCTGCGTTTTGGTGGCGTTAAAAGAGACCAGATTATCATCACCCCACTGGGAGACAAAGCTTAAGGTCAAATCTGTCCGCTCTACCATGGCCTCTCTCAAGGAACGAACTTCAGCCCCGCTGGTTTTTGCGCTGGACAAGTATCTCTCTGAAACTGTACTGTCATCTGTGTACCCAACAATACCAGGCCGAAGCAGGTCATTGATGTGCAGCAGGAAAAGAGTTGCAGAGAGAACAGACCCCTGAGGAACTCCGGCATCAATAGCCATAAGGTCAGAAGAGCAGCCATCAACAACTACTCTAATCGACCGTTCAGCAAGAACCTCTTCGATGTGCTTTAAAATGCAGGTAAATGTCAAAGATAGCCAAAAAGGATGTATATCATTGTTGCATAAGATCAAAATTCTGTCTAACCACTTAGTTAGTTAAAAATGAATAAGAAGGTATTACTAATTATGAAAATTCCTACTAATATTATAAATGCGAAAGATTGTGAGGATGGATGGATGTTTGTTACTCTTTCACGCAAAAACTACTTAACGGATTTTGAAGAAATTTGGCACACAGATAGCTTATAACCTGGATAAACATATATGATACTTTTATTTCCAAATTCTTACGGGTTCGAGACTTATGCGGGTGAAACCGCGGGGCGCTGTTAGTGTACAGTATATTTTTCCTTTTATTCATCGTCAATGACTATGGTGATCTATTAATATTTAATATCTTTTTGTATATTTCAGATGAGATTTGCATTGGTTTTTTCATCAGTACATTATATTACTGCGGCTTACGGGATATTCTGCACAATTTCAACAAATGTTAGTACCTATAAACCATCAATATATTTCAATGACTTTCAATAAAGTCTATCAACCAGTCTCACCATGAGGTATCTAGGTACTAGGTAACCCGATACAGTTTACCTAGTAGCTGGGTTGTGGAGGTCAGATAGGCAGTCGCTCCGTGTAAAATACTGGAATTCAGCTGCATTCGGTTAGACTGGAAGCTGACCCCGATATAGTTGGAAAAGGCTAGACAGACTGATTTGATATTCTAAAGATTTTAATAGTTTGTCTTTTTTTAAATACATTTTATTCTTTTCACAGAATACAGACCAGTATTTAGGCGTTGTCAAGATATCGTATATTTTGTTATTTTATATATTTTGTACATATTTCGTGGTTTGCGCTGGTCAAAATATAGTCAACGAATGGTCAAAAACACATAGAAAATTATCGAAATTATACAGCACATTGTCAGTAGGTAAGTACATGTATAATATTTTTTTACTTATTTGAGAGTTGTGTGGTGGTATGCGAATGAATACAATTATGGAGGAAAGGAAGTATGAAAGTGACACCGGTGACTGGAAAGTTGTATAGAAATCGGTGGTCATGGTAGTATGGGCGTGTGATGCAGAGAAATGAGTAAAATGTCATCAGTAAAGTTTTAAGTATGAATGCGGATGGCTATACGAGTAGGAGAAGACCAAAGAAACGATGGATGTACTGTGTGAAAGATGATTATATGGCTAGACAGGGAGTGACTACCGAGATGACAACTAATAGAGAAGTATGGAAAAAAAGACATGTTGCGCTGATCCCAAATTAATTGGGATAAGAGCAGGAGAATGATGAGCACGTGAGAGGTGGCCTCGCTAAGGAGTCTGCCCACTACACCGCAAACAATATTCTTTGTATTGTAAAGTATGAGACTATGCCTACTAGTCCGTTCCGTTACCGACCAACATCGTCACGTGCCATGCACGGAGCATCAACAATTGACGGCGAGAATATTTATAGCGAGCGGATATGATACGCTTGATACTTTCTAGTGGGCATAGTAGTCCGTTTCATGTTTCTTTCCGTGCTTGTTATGTTCGTATCACGGTCATGGTATGGTACGGTGTACGGTCCACGGCCCTTTACGGGGCACCGTTGTGGACGCGTTCCTTGGGGCGGAGACCAGCCCGCCGGTTGAACGCATCCCAGAGGGTCATGGCCATCCGGCTAGTCCAGTGATACCACACGGTCTCCGGTGAGGCGGCGAGCCTCCTTGCCGGATTGCCGCCGTGAGATCTGGAGGCAAGTCCTCGCACACACGAGTGGCGCGAGGAGGCAAAACGTCAGGGCGTAACTCCGCTGGCGCGAGAAATTACGGCACAGCGGACAGAGCTCCGGCGGGATCTCTTGGCGACATGGAGACTGCGACTGTCGCAACCCAGTGCTGGGCACGCCACAATTGCGGCGATAAGTCCCCTCTTTGAGGAGTGGTTGGAGAGGCGCCACGGCGTCCTCACCTTCCGCCTGACACAGGTCCTCACCGGACACGGTTGCTTGGGGAGGTTCCTGTTCCGGATAAGGCGGGAGGAAACGCCCGGGAGTTACCAATGTGTGGATCGCCCGGAGGATACGGTGGAACATACGGTGGAGGTCTGCCTGGCTGAGGTGGAGCACCGCCGCGTCCTTGGAGGCGAGCAACGGCGACGAACTCTCGCGTTCGGCCCTGGTCCAGGCCATGGTACGGAGCGAGAGTGCATGGGTAGCCGTCACCACCTTCTGCGAAGCAGTAATGCTCGCGAAGGAGGAGGCGGAACGCGTGAGGGAGAGGCAATCTTTGCGCCCTCACGTCCTTAGTCGCCGCAGGAGACGCCCTGGGCGTCGGGAATCGATAGCCGATTCTCGTCCACCGTAGGCGCGGGCTTGCGGACGGCGAATAATGGGTAGCTCGCTGTCTGGTAAGGATCATGCCCGGGTCAACGGCGCATGGGGTTGCACGCGTGCCTCGAAGAGATGTCACCCCTAACTCACGAACTGATGGGGTCCGCTAGGGCCAATGCCTGCCAGGGTTGCGGGTTGTTTGAAAGAGTTACGGTGGCCCCGGCACATGCAACCGAAGGAACACGGGTGGGTTTTAGTCAGTAGAAGTCTAACACGCCCATCCGCTCCGCCCAAAGCGGGAGAAGTTATATGATAATTTCAAACCAAAAAAAAAAAATGTTATGGTACGGTGTAGTGGGCGGACTCCTTTAAGTACGAGAAGTAAACGGCTAGTAAATAGTATCCCGTGTTACAAATAAAGGCTACTTTCGTTCTACAGCGTGTCGCATTTCACAGCTGTGTGTGCGACTGGGCTGGATGTGTATAGTCATGGATAATATTAATTAAAAAAAGAACCTGTTTTGATTTCTGTGCTATCACAAGAAAAAATGCCGTGCTAACCGAAAAGGAAAATTGTTCATGCATCTTATAAAAAAAATATTATTTTCTCTGCGTCCAGTCGTCAACATTATCAAATAACTTTTTCATAATTTCCACCCAAGAGAAGTCTGTTTTACATCCCTGTCTTTATGCAATGGGTTTCGTAAGTCCAAAAAAGCATGTCTTTTTTGAACTTCTCTTATCAATTTATCTATATATTACGAGTATGTATCAATCGCCGCCATGACTCTACACAAAACGATAAAAAGCAAAAGCACACGCACGTGCATCGGCCGCACGCGGCACAGTGCAACACGCCATAAGGCTTCATACAAATTGCACCGATCGCGTGTTGTAGGAAGCCTTATGGCATGATTCTAGAATAGCATAGAATTTTTTCATCGGTTATCAAAAAAAAAAACCGGCCAAGTGCGTGTCGGACCACGTACAATGAAGAGTTCCGTAGTTGGGATGAATTTATTCTAAGAACAAACTTAACATTGTAGTTGAAAAACATGTTCTCTCATACACTCCAACTGCAAATGTGAGTTTGTACGCACAATATTGAGAGATTTACCATGTTATTTTAAGACCATAGTCTTATTATAAGTTTTTCTATAATACTTAACTGTTAAAATTTTTGGCTCAGTAATTTCGGAGAGACGGGGGGAATGGTCAATTTTCTTCTATTTTGTTAAATAACTTTAAAACAGTTTTTTTTATTTATTTGTGATGGGTTCGCTCTAATGGACCGATTAAGTTGTAATTTGGTACACTTATGAATTTCTGTGAGCCAAACACGGACGTTTAACATAAATAAGTGATTTTTAATATGTGGGCCAATTTTGGGGGCAAACAAGAAAATTAAAAAAAAAGTTCTTCAAAAGGCCTCGCATTGACTCCCTCGTTGGTCTAATGGTCGCAAGCCGTACTGCTGAGTATGAGGTCCTGGGTTCGATTTGCAGGTCGAACAAAGTGTTGATGGCAATAGGCTCACCTCTTATTATAATTTTGGGACTTAAACATACCTGGCGAAATGTGCGCGTACAGAAAGTACGCCTCTGCCTAAACTTCGGGGAATTAGTACAGGTGTGATGTTATGTTATTACGTGTTTTTTTTTTTTATTATTTTCAGAGCCAGCCACACAAGAAACGAAGAGTGTAAAGAAGTTAAATCTACTTGTGCGAGTAAATCCTATTAAAATTGAATACACTAATAAAATACATCTTGGGAAGTACCTGATACCCATAGTTCTATCTCTTTCTTTATCTTATGTGATAACGGCTTTGCAATTCAATAATCTTATTTAAATTATTACTAGTTGCAATAGCACTTTTTTTCCGAGAAATACTATGAAATAACAACTTATTTTTAGGGTCGAGAAGATAAATACTGTGCATGCGTAAATATGCATCCCAAAAATGGAACCCGATGCGTGTGGATGCGTCGTCCGACATGCACTGGGCGGATTTTTCGTGTTTGCATGTTACAAACTCACACAAATCCTTTCTTAGTTAGCTCACCTTATAAGGAACTTTTGTGCAAAATTTTATGTATGTCGCTGAATTTGAATTTGAGATTTTTATTTAGGGTTTCCAAATTCTAATGTATTGGATTTCAAGCTAAGTGAAAAGTGGTATTAGGCTCGATTTACATTGCCGGAACCGAGTGGACGCGAGTTTTTGTAGCGATATATGACAGTTGATCACTTTTCACCCTTATGACCCTAGTAACAAGGTTGAAAAGTAATTCAGCCAGTGACCGCGATAGTACAGACGCCAGCACATCAAGCTACTACAATCTGTCAGATTTCTTTAATAGAATTTCGACTTTATTGCTAAAGAATTAGGTTCAAGGTTGATTGGGAAAATCTGACAGTTTCGGGTAGGTTGACCTGCTGGCGTCTGTACATATGAGAAAAGTGAACTGTATGCCAATTCAATTGTCTATCGTACAAACTAGATACGAGCTTGTTACTGCGGGAATTTCAGAGAATACACACGCAGAAACAAAAACATAAAGTTCATTATGCTTTGTACAAAGAAAATCGCTTACATTCCGTTCCGCGGCAACGTAAATTGAGCCTTAGTTATAAGAAATACCTTTTTGTTTTGCATCAAATTAGTCTTCGACTGTGACATACTGTGCCTCGGGACGTTTGTCACAATTATTTAATATAATAAAAGTTTTAAATTGGGTATATTTTCTAGTATTTTTGGTCCTTTACTTCCTCTATTATTTGAGTGCATCAACTTTTTAGGATTTTAAGAGCTTCAAGCCTCAAGCTTTCATTAGGATTTTCTATAAATAACTGTAGTAAACAGAACAACACAAAGACATACCATTGTACATACAGTCTCCATTAGTGGTGAGCGTAGTTGAGAGCTATAAACAGTAAAACAACTGGGTTTTGTCTAAAGGATAAACACAGCTTGTGATCTTCTTTTAACACACTTAGCATAGTTGTCGTCAATTATTAGTCGGAAACCTTGTCTTGTGGCAGTATTTACATAGGATAAATTAATTTATTTGCTCAAACATGATTACAATATAACACAAATTGTAACAGATTATCACGTTTGCCTTAAACAATGGCATGCAAATATTAATACAATAATTTATAATGTCACTCCGAATCAAATTATTTAAAATGTCATGAGAACATTAAAAATAATAAATTAGAAAATATAACCAAAGTCTCTCAATTAAAAACTCATTCAAATTATAATAAGCTTTATCTGCTAATAAATTAATTACTTTCTTTTTGAACGCTACAAGACTTAACTGTTTTCAGCTTTTAGATAGTTATTATAGTCCAAGATCCAACATCAAAACGACCTTATAGATTAAATAAATGTATATATTCATTTTAAAAGACACTTTCCGAAGCCGAAAGCCACATATTCTCCCCATTATTAGGACATTTTTTTCCCACTAGACCATACCTGGGAATCCACTGGTTCTGGAGATATTCAAGGGCAAAGTCGCAACATTTTTACTTTTTTACGAAAACGAATTCCAAGTGTTATTACCAAGCTTTTTCCAAACACACTATACCTAAATTATCGATTTTTCTTAACAAATCACGCATTTGAAGTTACGTAAACGCAATGAATAACAAACGCACACTACCACGTCATGATTGCTTCTACAACACAAGCACATGATACAATGTCACGTGGTGTAAGCTAGCCGTAGGCAGCCTTGAACGTTCGACGACCCGTGTTTGTAACAGCTGATCGGTTGTTTTTGACATTTGTTGCAGTTTTTTATTTCAAAGACGTTGATTATGAGTTGCAGGCAAGTCCGTTGTCTGTAATGTCGTGTAAGACTACAAATCTTATATCTAAACTTCTTGCAGATGTAATTAAAAATGTTGACGAAGTTTGTCCTCACTAACTTTTGTTGTAAAAGTGTCACGACAGTTTTACAACAAAAGTTAAACTACTTACATTCAAGCTACTGGCAAATAATAAAGAATTTATTTTATTATTATTATGTACTGCACAAATTACCTAACTAAAGCTATCAAAACCACCTTTTTGTTTGAGCTATTATTTACTAATTTTTGCAAAAATAATGATACTTACCATGTTTATATTCATATCACTTTCTTCACACGAAGCCATGCTATCAATAGGGTATTCTTCATTGTAAATAAACGTTTATGCCTGGCAATAACTGCAATTGAAGTTTGGGAGACTTGTTGTAGTTTTTTCTAGATTTCGTCATTTAGGTACATACCTGTTACGGAAACATTTAATTAATTTCGTTCATACCCGCGAGTATTCGACATCAACAAGTACCTACGTGCTGGACTTAAATCCGTTTGCATGGGTTCGAGTTACATTGTGCGCTAAAAAAAAAATAGCTGCTTTTTTAACAGACTTTAAAAAAGGAGGTTCTCTATTCAACTCGTATGTATGTATTTATGTTTGTGTGTCCTGAAAAACGAATGAAACAAATTTGATGATTCTTTCACTAACGTAATCTACTTCAGAAGCTGTTAAGTTTTAAAAGAAAGTTCGAAGGGTCCATAAACGGATAATATCCAGTCCAACGTTTATATACTCGTATATAAGATAAAATTTTAGAAAATTTTCTAAGAGTAAAGTGTACTTACTTCTTTTCGTGCAGGTTCCAGACGCATGCACTGGGCTCCACTTTGCTGCAGTAAATTAAAAATAGATTTAATAGCCCTTATGTTGCTGAAATCTTTATTATTGCGCAGTATGAAACCTAATCGCCCTTTTTTTTTGATGTGACCATGAAACGTTAGCTTGTTGTTAAATGTGACACCTAGATTCTTCATTCCAGTGGTTCTAGTAATAGCGCCGCCATTAATTTTATAGGTAAAGGTGATAGGGTTTCGGGCTCGAGTAAAACTTATGATGAAGCATTTGCAAGAATTAAATTCCATTTGAGCTCATGGGGCATCAAAAATTTCGTCCGCATCGCTGTCAATGGAAAAAGTGCCCAAAAGGCTGGCAGCATTGCCACGTTGGATGGCAATGCTGATTCCCTATGAGCTCTTCACCTTTTTATATTTTTATATACTTGTACATAATATATATGGATCAAAATAAACCTGAGTGCAGTATTAATTCTGAGACATTACCCAGACGTTTAACTAAGTCCAACACAATATTCTACTTAAGAAACTCAAAGTATGTGGCATTAGCGTACCGAGGGGCTGAAAAGTTTTGAAGGCCGCTGATGACTGAGACATGATAATCATAATGTCTCAGTCATCAGCGGCCTATTTTTACGGATTAATTACTAAAAGCGTAATGATGCTAATGACATGAAACTCTGTGTTTATACTAAAGAGGGTATTCGCAAATTAGTTATATGCAGAGCGAGACGAATTATATTGTATGCAGATGATTTAAAACCCTTTTCCGAAATTCACTCTGAATCCGATTGCCAGGTGCTGCAGCGTGATATGTATATATATATATATATATATACACTCCACTCCAATATCGCCTCAATATCACGCTGCAGCACCTGGCAATCAGATTCAGAGTGATTTTCGGAAAAGGGTTTTAAATCATCTGCAAACAATATAATTCTGGCGTGATGAATAACTGAAGGAAGGTCGTTGATCATTAACAAGAAAAGATGCGGTCCCAGGATTGATTCTTGACTGACTCCGGAACGCGTATGATAGGGCCGAGATTCATAATGGCCCAGTCTGACAAATTGTTTAAAATTGCGGAGTTAGTCAGCGAGGAGCCATAAGAGACCTGGCGGAAATCCGATGGCACATCGTTTTGCCAGCAGAATATCATTATTGACGCTATCAAACGCTTTCCGGAACTCAAAGTACAAGACATTGCCTTGGCCTCCACGGTCCAATCGTTTTGATATGTAGTCTACTACCAGGGGGTAGAAACGTTTTCAGCCTAAGTACCTTCAAGTGTCATTATCGTCTCGCTCTGCATATAACTAATTTGCGAATACCCTCTTTAGTATAAACACAGAGTTTCATGTCATTAGCATCATTACGCTTTTAGTAATTAATCCGTAAAAATGGGCCGCTGATGACTGAGACATTATGATTATCATGTCTCAGTCATCAGCGGCCTTCAAAACTTTTCAGCCCCTTGGTACGCTAATGCCACATACTTTGAGTTTCTTAAGTAGAATATTGTGTTGGTCTTAGTTAAACGTCTGAGTAATGTCTCAGAATTAATACTGCACTCAGGTTTATTTTGATCCATATTCGTCATCACTGTGTGAAAAAAATGTTAAATTGCCATGTTAATAGTTTTTATTTCTCTGAAACCTTTTGTTTATTGCTGAGGATCTTGTTGTACTCTAATCAGTTGAGTTGTTTATGAATATATTTTTCAAAGATTTTGGAAAGTAAAGGATTGAACGATATCGGTCTATACGTAACTGATTCAGTGTCGTGATATCATAAAAGACTAAGGATACACATATATAATAATGTTCTCTTTCTCTCAAATAATGCATTTAAAGAATTTTATTTCATTATGAACAAGTTAGTATACATCGGATTCAAGTAACCAAATCCCATAAAACATTTGCGTGAATTTGATTTGTTGTTTTCACTTTACTACGGGTTGCAGTCATTATGTCGCATAAATGCTGTCCTGTGACTAGACATCAAAAGGCAAGAGCACACTAAGCGCATAAAACGGAAATTTTATCATCATTCGGGTATTTCGGTTATTTTCAAAAGGAAATCAGTTCTAGAACAATATTAAGTAGGTATCTCCAGACACAAAAAATAACTTAAATTGAACGAGCGAGCGAAGCGTCTCTGCTTAAAGACTGGCAAAAGCTTTCGTCTGTCCATTTTGTTGCTACTCCTCTACGATCGCATTTTACAAACGATCTGGACGAAATTTGGTATACGGGTTTTATGACTTTATAGAATATTTTTGTCGTCGGGATTTTTGATTGGAGGGTATTTCCTCCAAAAAGGGGCAAAAAGGGGCTACTGGATATCTCCACCTTATGATATCCAATTTCGATGGTTCTTGTTTATTCGAAAGGTTTATGTATTTACTTTATGTTGGATTTATAAAAAAAACTGGTGTAAATCTGATGAGGATCTTCGGCGTGATGAGCAGAATAGCTCTATTTTTACATTTCTACCAGTGAAATCGGCCCTTTAAATACTAGGTAGTGAATGATGGAGCACCCGGGACTACCTCATTATCAGTATTATCATTATAATTAAAAGAGGCTTTTAAACCAATATTCATGTTAGTTTTACAATTAGCTCACTAGATGGCGTTACTGTTAGACTTAGTACTACTTAGCTGAGATTATTTTATACTTTCTATTAAACTGTAGTTTAAGCCGCAGTCGGGTTTTATTAAGTTGGATAGGTATATTAATTATAGGATTATAACACGTTCACTGTCCGTGACCCAGATATGGTTCATTTTGGGTGGGAATCAGACGTCCGTACCATACATGTGGGTCATTGCATTTTGCATACATAATGGTTCTTACTTCGTGGACATAAAAGAAACATACTAGTATTATACATGAACGTATGAGCAATTATGTAGGTAAAATAAAAAAGCAATGAGCCATCGAATTTTTTTATCTATTTAGGACTTACAAAGCTTTGAAAATTGAACTTAAAAATAAATTTAAAAGGGTTTCTTCAACTTTTATGGCCTCTAAAGTGTTGTAAAGGCAAGTACCTCAGTACATAGGAACGAAAAAAGTAAATTGAACATGAGAGCTAATTGCCACATTTTGGCTGGCACAAGTGAACTTGTTAAACTAACATTGTTATTTTCGTTACATGGTAATTATCCCGTTTTAAATAACTTTAGTGGTATATTAATTGTTGCAAAAGAGTTTGTGCTCGCGAGGTCTACAGAGAACAAAAAAATGATTGATATAAATACTGGATGATTTTTTTACCATCTTGAAAAAAAATGGATACAATAGGAGAATGGAATATGCCTATGGCATACCTAGTTTTTTTTTTTTTTTTTTCTATTAGCTAAGGCCCAAATTGCTCTATCAATAAACACTACATTTGAAGTAAACTAGAACAATAAAACCAGAAATTTTGAAAAACTTTATAGATCGTTATGAAATATCGAAATTCTAATCATACGCACTACGCAGGGTGCGTAGTGTGTCAATCAATCTGCCTTGCCTTTTCCCAACTATGTTGGCGTCGGCTAACCAATAACCAGTAGTTTAGATGGAGCGACTGGGTAATACGATACCCCTTGGTAAGACTGGTTATCAGACTATCGGGCTTCTGACGACCCGTAACGACTGTCAAAGATCCACGAATGATAGCCGGGACGGCTTAACGTGCTTTCCGAGGCACGGAGGAGTCTCGGTATGTAAAGATGGTCACCCATCTACGGACCAACCCCGGCCAGCGTAGCTTAACCTGATGGATCGAACCGTGCGGCAGAAAAAGTTGATTGAGGTCATACGGCTATGTTTTTATTAAATAGACTTAATGAGGTTATTACGAGTCCGCTTAAATCACTTAAAATCTCTTAGTGTAACCCCAACGTTTCTTCCACTTTTCCCTTAATGGAAGATGCACGTCGTATAATGCTGACTGCGCTGCCGAAAAAAGGGTTTTTATTATACCCACACATTAATGTGTGATGCAGGGAAATGGCAACAGAGAGAGCCATCAGGACAAAAGGAAAATATTAGAATGGGGCTTTTAGGAAATAACATTAGACTGTGATTACCACGTTACAACGCAAAGGTCTCTTAATCCTATTAAATTCATATTATATATAATAATTTATTGAGACTAATAAGTTTTGTTACAAACAAATATTCCTAGATTAGAGATAAAATAATACATCATGGGGGGACAAACTAGGCGTACACCTTGTATCTCTGCACACAGCGCCAATCCTCTCAGATATTTATCAAATTAAAAATTAAGCCAACAAGTACAATTTTGTTGCGATAACTTATTATCTTAGGGACTATTTTTAACCGACTTCCAAAAGGAGGAGGTTCTCAATTCGTCTGTATTTTTTTTTGTTTTTTTTTTTTTTTTTGTATGTTTGTTACGCGATTACTCAAAGACGTATGGACCGATTTAGAAAATTCTTTTTTAGTTTGATAGGGTATACTTCCGAGGTGGTCCCATATAAATTTTATTAACTTAGCTTAGGGAGTTTTTGAGTTAGCTTCAATAATGCGTATATTTCCCACTTATTTTATGTGGATGATGTGATGGTGTTTTAATAACTTCCTATCCTGTTATTTACATGACTATATCTACAATTATTGTGCTCAATTATGTATTCAAATTTGTGTGGGGTAGGTTCCACAACTAAAAAGTGAAAAATAAAAACTTTTTAGCAAAAAATAAAACCGACTTCCAAAACAAAACACTACAAAGTGAAAAATAACTTTAATTTCGGAAGTCGGTGGCAAAAAACGAAAATACAAAACCCAAGACACCGACTACCGAAATTAAAGTTATTTTTCACTTTGTAGTGTTTTGTTTTGGAAGTCGGTTTTATTTTTTGCTAAAAAGTTTTTATTAAATACAATAAAAAAAAGCAAAAAGAAAATATAAAATATAAATGTGTTGGAGAGAGTAGGTGTGTGAGGCAAGTTTGTGTATGTGTAGGTGTGTGGATGTGTGGGTGCTTAGATGATATTGATAATAGAACATGGTTGCAAAAATGTCTTAACATGATGAAAAAAGTTTGGATAAAACCATGATTTATAGTCGATAATTTATTTATTAAGGGATCTAAGATAATACTTATGTTAAGTGTGTGATACCTGAGATACAGTTTCTACTTCAGGTAGAATCCAATTATTATTGTAAGCACGTTTGCACACAAGTGCTCAGACACATGCTCAAATACGCATTCTAGGTTATCTTATGTAAGCACGTGTCATTTTTTGTGGCATTATATCTTGTTTTATATTATATTATTTGTTGTTAAATAATTACAGATTATTATTTTCCTAAAATCGTAATTTAGCTGCAAAACAATATTAAAATAATATATTAACTGTCAAGCTCGCAATCAAAATCAAAAGTCATTTATTCAAACTAGGCTGAGAATCAGCACTTTTTGAATGTCAAAATTACATAAGACAGCCCCCCAGAACGCCCGCCCTTCACCACTTTCTATTGCTTTAGCTGGGGAGAAGAAGTGGCGCAACAAACTCCCCAGCAGCACAGCTGTCTGTTCAGTTAAAAAAATGAATCTATATAACACTGCGCATAATAATTCAGGTACATTACGCAATACAAAACATTAAATTAAATTATTTGCTATAAGTAAGCTAGCACACACCAATATCCCAAAAAAAAAATTAAAATCGAAAAATATACTCAAGCAGAAACAAAATACAAAACTAAAAACGTTAGCAGAACTTTATACCTAAATAAAAGCCTCCAGTAATAAAGGGCGTGCCCACTTACATATAGCCGTACATGTAGTCGTAACTCGAAGGCACAGATGATAAACTAGGACCATCGAATTAAAATAAACAATGAGTTAAATTACTAATAACAAAACAAAACCAAGGTCAGCAAGACGACCAGTCACCACAAGCAGCACCCGTTCACGAGCATAACGCAAAGATCAGCCATTACCCGCCTCGCCATATTTGAGGGAAGGAGACAACCCGACCCCCGACGCTACCGCAAGCTGTGACATCTAAGAGAGCATGACGAACTTGCTGCCTGTTGCTCAGGCAAGACCTATGATCATTGTCGAGGTCACTAGCTAACTACATATTGCAATACCACTCATAAAAAAACATTGTAATGAGTAGATTATGTCAATAATAAATAAAAATAAAATTAAAATAAATTGACCTTGACAGTCAAAGAAAATAAATAATTATATGAACTCATATAACCTGTCAGTAGGTATGCTAATTCTGGAGAAAGAACATAAACATTGCCTTAAGTTAAACACAGCGACCAACTATTCTTATCGTTTAAGTAATCGTTGATAGAATAGTATGCCTTTGAACAAAGGTTAGATTTTACTTTAGCTTTAAACGCATTAAAGGGCAAATCTAGCAAAGAAGAGGGTAGCTTATTATAAAAGGATATACCAAGCCCAACAAATGAGTTATGAACCTTATGAAGCCGGTGAAATGGAGCACGTAATTTGTCCTTATTTCTGGTGTTAACATTGTAAATATCACTGTTTTTAGTGTATAAATGTGTATTTTGTCTAATATATAAGATGTTGGCGAAGATGAATTGTGATGCCACCGTGAGAATACCAATCTGTTTAAAAAAATCTCTCAAAGAAACTCTGGCACCGAGCTGGTAAATTGCTCGAACAGCTCGTTTCTGAAGAACAAATATATTTTGAATGTCAGCGGCTTTGCCCCAGAGCAGAATACCACTCGCACACGTCACTCGCTCATTGTGAATCATGGCGGCATCCCCACCTTTATCCTACTAATATTATAAATGTGAAAGTTTGTATGTTTGGATGTTTGTTACTCAATCACGCAAAAACGGCTGAACGGATTTGGATCAAATTTGGTATACAGATAGTTTATACCCTGGATTAAGACATAGGATAGTTTTCATCCCGGTAGAAGGTTCTCGTGGGATAATTTCCGACATACACGCGGGTGAAGCCGCGGGCAACAGCAAGTTGTGTATAAAAACTTTTTAGCCAAAAATAAAACCGACTTCCAAAACAAAACACTACAAACGGAAAAATAACTTTAATTTCAGAAGTCGGTGGCTAAAAAACTAAAATACAGATCCAAGACACCGACTCCTGAAATTAAAGTTATTTTTCACTTTGTAGTGATTTTTTTTTTAATTCGGTAGTTTTTTCTTTTTTTTGTAAAAAAATGTTGTGTGCAACGTTCGTGAAGTTATCATCTTCTGCTGTACAATATAAATATTACAAGATTCAACTTACTCAGTAAGTTGAATCTTGTAATATTTATTTTTGATGATATTTCATTGTATAAATTATTGCTGATAATACTGAATATTGTCATAAGTCAATTATTATTTCTAATGCAAAAATAAAACAAAGTTTATATGAACTATTCTTTTATTTTACATTATATTCCTCTTGTTTATATCCCTATTTGTATTTATTTATGTAAAACAATTATTTCAATAAACAATTTCAATAATGTTATTTGAATGCTTATTTTATAATTATTTGTTAATTAATGTAATTGGACCTGTGCCGTTTTAATTAACTATACATAAATAAATAATACAAAAAAGTCAAATTTTGAAAGAACACTAACTGACAGACGAGACATGAGGAATTTAAAATTTCTATAAAAAACTTATTTTTCTCATATTTCATTATTAAATCTATGTTGTTCTTTAACATATATTTGGGAATTTAGATATTCTGTAATCCAATCGGAATAAATATACACTACCTTAAGAATATGTTTGATTTACAAATTATTTTGGTATTTCGTTTGTATGAACAACGCATGCTCCCGGGGTCTCTTAAGGGGTCATTAAGGTGGAAATGACTTCTGTTACATCCCCTTAATGGGTTGCCGATATATTACCAATAACCCTATATAGTGCCTTTGAACCTCATTCACACAATACAAAAATACCTTTGTACAATATATTGTAGATGCAGGCCACGACGGATCGGGGGCACGCCACAATTGCGGCGATAAGTCCCCTCTTTGAGGAGTGGTTGGAGAGACGTCATGGCACCCTCACCTTCCGCCTGACGCAGGTCCTCACCGGACACGGTTGCTTCGGGAGGTTCCTGTTCCGGATAATTCGGGAGGAAACGCCCGGGTGTTACCACTGTGTGGATCGCCCGGAGGACACGGTGGAGCATACGGTGGAGGTCTGCCCGGCTTGGGCAGAGCACCGCCGCGTCCTCGCGGAGGCGATCGGCGGCGGCGATCTCTCGCGTCCGGCCCTGGTACAGGCCATGGTACGGAGCGTGAGGGCATGGAAAGCCGTCACCTCCTTCTGCGAAGCTGTAATGCTCGCGAAGGAGGAGGCTGAACACGTGAGGGAGAGGCAATCTTTGCGCCCTCACGCCCCTAGTCGCCGCAGGAGACGCCCTGGGCGTCGGGAATCGATAACCGATTCCCGGCCACCGTAGGCGCGGGCTTGCGGATTGCGAGCAACGGGTAGCTCGCCGTCCGGTAAGGTCCAGGCCCGAGTCGACGGCGCGTTGTGTTCCACAAGCGCCTCAAAGAGACGTCAGCACTAGCTGAAGCGGTCCGCTAGGGCCGATGCCCGCCAGGGTTGCGGGTTGTTCGAAAGAGTTACCGTGGCCCTGGCACAGGCAACTGAAGGAACACGGGTGGGTTTTAGTCAGTAGAAGTCTGACACGCCCTCCCGCTCCACCCAGAGCGGGAGAAGTTAAAAAAAAAAAAGCCAACGACGGACGTTGGCACAGTCTAGGCATGGTCTAGTTCTTTTGCATATAAACATGTTTTAAGCTCCGTATCCAGTGGAAACAATGTTTAAAAACAAATGCGCAAATTTTTGCTAGCAACATAAATTAGGAGATGTTCTTTTGTTTACGAAAACGAAACATTACCATGTTGCCAGCAACACCGCAACGTTCCATCTTGCCAGTAACATAGTATCCCGCAACACAAAAACATGTTGCTGGAACAATGATGCACAACTTTGTTTTCCAATGAATACGCGGCTTTAACCAGATTACTGTACCAAATGACAATATGTAGGTAATAACGTTATGATTATGGCTTCAACCAATTAATCGAGTTAATTAAGTACCTCCGACTTCTCAAGGCAATTAATTATGTAGATCTACTGATTGATATTGTCATAGTTGAATACGTGAATAATGTATTATTATTGTGGATAATGTTGGAAGTAAGGTGTTAAAGATAAAATAAGCCCACGCTGGCGATTTTTTGTGGCACTCTTGATTTTAAACTGTCGGTCTTGAGCAGAGCTTTGACAATCTAATGGTGCCTCTTCACAATCGGCGATGAGCTCATGTCCTTCCCAGGATGCCATCTATCTTCATGCCAAATTTTATCAAACTCCGTTCAGTGGTTTAGTTTAGTTATTCAGGTAATCGTCTGTGATCGCCGAATGTGAAGAGGTGCCATAACAGCGCTGCCGAGCACTTCCAAAAAACCCACTGTTGGATTATCAACTTTCGGCGCTAAGCAGTGCGTTGAAAACCCTATGTGCGTAAAAAAATCTCCCGTGGGTACGAAGGCTAAGAGCCCCAACTGCTCAGAAACGTTGAGTAGGTAGAGGATTGTAAACATGTATGAGGAAATTATAAATGAATCAACAGATTGTAAAGTGAAATGCGCTTGACGAAATTTTATTGTAATCTTACTACAATCTGTATTTGCATTTAATTTTGTACACAAAATAATGACATATTTAATACATCAATATTAAAAAGGCGAGGAGCGAGGAGGAGAGAGGGCGCTGCAGTGCGTAAGCAAACATTAGCTCCGTGATTAAAAATTCCTAAAAATAGTTATAGTGGCGAAACCATATAAAAAAGTGATTGAAGTTGAAGTTTACAAGGATATACAGTGACTAAAGTTAAAGTGCTTAAGATTTTCCACAAAAAACAATGAAAACAGTGCTATACAACTTTTAACGACATTCAAGTTCAAATTCAAGTTTTACTTTTGCAACCCAATAGTGAAGCTACAAAGGTGAAAGGAAAATAGCTATCAAGATTGCAAACCTCAGAAAGGTAGGGGATTCTATAATATATGAAAAAAATTAACAAATATAAAATCGAAAACAGCAAGTCATACTGTATCTAATATTGAAAATAATGCCATCTATCCGTTGAAAGGAGAAATTAACATTTAACGCAATTACTCAAAACAACGCCATCTATTGACGATCATTCAAAACGTCAATACTTTAGTACCACTACTCACTACTGGAGGACGCCACTAGTCGTATAAAAAATAATATCAAGACCAAAAATGGCTTTAGTATGTGCAGGATGCTATCAGGAAATGCCAGAAAAAGAAAGCCTTACTTGTGCATGCTGCAAAAGCACATACGATTTAAAATGTGCAAATGTGTCAACTCATCACTTCAAAAAATTGATGACTCCCGAGCATAAAAATAAATGGAAATGCCAAGCCTGTTATTGCAAAACTCCTAAAGTCGGAAACTCAGATACACCTATACGTCCACAAGTTCGAGAGCTATCCCAGCAGGCAAAATCACCCCCCGAAGGAAATAATATCACCTTTAGGAAAAGGACCACCAACACAAATAATGACACCGTTGACTCCCAAGACCAATGTATATTAGGCGATACGATGTACACAGAGGAAAGGGCAACAGACACCCAAACAGCCAAACTTACGCTACAAAACTTAAGCGAAATAATAATATTGCGCCTGAAGGAAAATAATCAGTCTATTATAATTGAACTAAAAAACATAATCCAAAGCGAAATAAATAAAGCTATCACTAAATTAAAGGAAGATTTCAACCATAAAACAGATGCCTTAAATAAACAAAATGAACTACGAAAGGAAGAAGTTGACAAAATAAGCTTACAAATTGAAAACCTGACAAAAGAACATGAAAAAATGAAAATTTTTATTACAGATATAAAAAACAAAACAGCTATTCCAACCCCAATCACGACTTGTACTGAAACAAACACAAAGAAAATAGTACTTTACGGTTTGGCTGAGTACCATAAAGAACCAGAATTCAAACTACACAACAGAATTACTGAACTATTCCATACCACGATGAACGTAGACCTGACAGGATACATAGAAGAGACATATAGAGTTGGCAGACGCAATAACAACAACTACAATAGACCGCTTGTCATCGAACTAATTAGCAAAAGAATGGCTAAACACTTAATAAGAAACGGCCAATACCTTCAGGGTACCCGCTTGTTTATTTCGGAGTTTCTTGATATCAATACGCGAAAGGAGAGAAGATTAATGCGAGAAGAAATGCTGAAAGCTCGAAGAAACGGATTATTCGCAATCATACAAAACAATCAATTGATTATTGAAGGACAGAAAATAAACCTACACGATCAAACATACAACCAACCAACCAAGAAAAACGACTACAACAACAGCCAACAAAAGCAATACAATACAGCTTACAATACAGCTTACCAGGAAAACGATGCGACAGCGATGTGCAGCAGTGACCTACCTCATCATATAATGCCGAATGAAACCATAAATGAAACCGTAAAACATACATTTCGAAACCAAAGACCTACCATTTAAAATATTATTTCAAAATTTCCAAAGTCTTAATAACAAACAACATTTACTTGATGCTTTCATTACCCAAAATTCCGTTTACAACGTAATATGTATCTCGGAGACCTGGCTCTCACAAGAGAAACTGGACCTAATTCAGTTTAATGGCTATAAATTTGCTTCATCATACTGTCGGAGCACTAGACTGGGCGGCGGTGTCTGTATCTTACTTCAACAACATTTAGACTGCATACAGAGAAAAGATATTTCTGACATGTCAATTGAATATGTACTAGAGTTATGTGCTACTGAATTACCTAATGAAAATTTATTAATAATTATTATGTATTGGAATAGAAGAGAGGAAGAAGTTTTTTATCGGCAGTTAAACCTAATTCTAAAATATATAATTACTAAATACTCTAAATTAAATATAGTTATAGGAGGCGATTTCAATATTAATGTACTATCAGATAATCAAAAATCAAATCAGTTTTTAAATTTAATGCATGAATATAAATTAACACAGCACGTAAGGAACGCGACACGTATAACACAAACTACCACCACATGTCTAGATCTAATATTCACAAATTTTAAATACAAAGACATGTATACAACTGTAGATGAACTCGGTTTTTCAGATCATAATAGCACCATTTTACATTTAAATATTCCTCAACAGATAAAACAAACCATCTGGCACACAAAGAAACGTTTCTACAATCATACAAATATACTAAAATTCAAGTCAAAACTACAAGAAATTAATTGGAACGAAATTATAACTGCAGAAAAAGATATTAACGGAAATTACGAAGCTTTTAACAACATACTCATTAGTATTCTAAACCAATGCATGCCATTAAGGAATATAAAATTAAAATCAAAATACAAAAAATACTGGCTCACTAGAGGCATAAAAAATTCTTGTAAAAATAAAAGATTATTAAAGATACTTATAACTAAAAGTAATAACACCATATTAACACAATTTTATAAAAGATATGAAAAAATATTAAAGAAGACAGTAACAACAGCAAAAAAAATACACTTTAAAAGTAAAATGATTAAATCTAATAACAAAATTAAAACAATGTGGAGTATAATCAATGAACGAACGAACAAGAAAATAGCTAGTGAAAAAAACAACCTATCTCTACAAACAGATAATAATGTAACTTCTGAGCCCAAAGCGGTAGCCAACATCTTCAACAATTTCTTTGCTTCTATCGGGGAGGCTAAGACAAACCCTACCGGCGGCAAACCAAAAGGACCCCCTGTTATGTCCCCTTCAGGGAATACAATTTTCCTCACTCCAATCGACCCTTATGAGGTGAATACATTGTTAAAAACTTTAAAAAATAAAATGAGCCATGGTGTTGACGAACTTCCACCTACTCTATTGAGACAGTGTGCGGATGAATTGACCCTGCCATTTTTTAAATTACTAAACCAATCATTTGAAGAAGGAGCTTTTCCCAATCTCTTGAAAAAGGCCCTCATAAAACCGATCCATAAGAAAAACTCAAAAATTGACCCGAATAATTACCGTCCCATTGCCCTTTTACCGACAGCTTCGAAAATATTTGAAAAAGCGATGTGCAACCGAGTTTATGCGTTCTGCGAAAAATACCACATATTCAATGATTGCCAAAATGGCTTCCGGAAAAATCGATCTACAACCTTAGCTATATATAAATACATTCAGAGAACCCTTGATATCATTAATAATAAACAGTATGCTATAGGACTGCTTTTAGATATGACAAAAGCTTACGATAAAGTACAATTTGAAATACTTTTAAATAAATTATACAATATAGGACTCCGCGGCAATTGCCATGACTGGTTCGTATCTTATTTAAAAAACAGGGAACAATTAGTAGAAATCGAGCATTACAACCACAACAACAATCAAATAGAATTGGTTAGATCAGATAGCAGACCTATCACTGCTTCAATCCCACAAGGAAGTGTAATAGGCTGTTTCCTATTCCTTGTCTACATCAACGACCTCCCTAACAACATAAATGAGCCCTGTGTCCTATTTGCGGATGACATATCAATAATAACTTCATGCGAAAATAATACCAATATAAACGAAAAATTAAATTCTATACTTACCTCCACAATAAACTGGATGACTGAACACAATTTGGAAATCAACTTTAACAAGACTAAGTTAATAGCATTTCACCCCCGCCAAAAATCACAAATAAATATCAACTTCAGTTTTAACAACTTTAAATTAGAAGTAGTCGACAAATTAACCCTATTAGGCCTAGATATTGATAAACACATAAACTGGAAGGCGCATATTCAAAAATTAAGAGCTAAGCTATCAAAATTTTCATACGCCGTCCGTGAGATTAAGAAAACCACAGACCTTAAAACCGCTCTAGTAACGTATTACGCGTATGCCTATGCATGGCTCAAATATGGTATCATTTTATGGGGCAACAGTACCGACGCGCCCACGCTGTTCACCTTACAGAAAAAACTAGTCAGAATTCTAGTCAATATTGTAGAAACCGACAGTTGTAAGCCTCATTTTCAAGAATTGAAAATCCTCACCCTACCCTCTCTCTATATTTTAGAAATTTGTAAATTTGTACGTAGACACCCAGAATTCTATACCAAAAGAGAAGAAATTCAGACAAAAATTACACTTAGACATAAAAATAGGCTCAACTTACCAACGTCACGAATAAAAATGCACTCAACCAGTGCCTACGTTATGTCTATAAAAATTTACAATAAGCTACCAAAATCCATAAGAGATATAAATAAATGCAATATTTTCAATAATAAATTAAAACTTTTCCTAATAAATAAAAGCTATTATAGTGTAAATGAATATTTAAATGACAAATTATAAATATAATCAACAAAATAAATAATATTACAATTCAAATTCTAACATAATATAATATCAATCCTATATACTAAATAAAAACTATTATAGTCTAAATTAATACTTAAATGACTAATTCCAAATATGTACATAAAATATAATAAATACGTAATTACAACACAAACTCTAATTGAAATATTTAGATAACAAACCTTGTAATAATATCCTACTGTTTTTAAATTGTAATATAATAATAATATATTCTTTAGTAATACTTAAACTAAATAATTTACAACTCATAAAATAATTATAATGAATAACAATACTAATAGTCACATTCAAACTAACATAACACCTCTACATGATCAATTTGGCCAGGTTCATTTCAAATGAATATTAAAGTATTCCAAGTATTAGGCAGTCATAAAATGTACAACAAATAAATAATTAATTAAAGTAAGTAGAACAATAAATAGAATTAGTAAATAATAATTAATAAAACAATATTGATAAATAATTATCCAAAAATAAGAATAGTTATCAGAAATATAACATGATCAACATAAAATGATATTCAAATAGATACATAAAAAAGGATAAAATCCGTAAATAATTAATGGACATACTTAGATATTAAATTGTATCCAAACACTCGACGCTCTTCCTCCTCTCTCCTACTTAATCTATGCTGTGCCCGACAGGGTCCATAATTGTGACTAATCAAATTATTCCAACTTGTAATACATTATGGTATGCAATAAAGATATTGAGTATTGAGTATTGAGTATTGAAAAAATAATAATATCTACTTCATACGATTTGAGCGATACGATACGATTTTTATTACGATTTTTGTCAATTACCTGCTCTGACATGATGTAAAAAACTATAAATTCGTTTAGAAGCTAGCCATAGACAAAACAAGCCTGTAGACAAATAACACATCTTGTTCGGAATAAATTTTTTTTGACGTTCGAAAAGTGCTGATTCTCAGCCTAGTTTGAAAAGCCTAGTTGACTTTTGATTTTGAAATCTCTATAAATAGAAATCAATCGACGAATGTATGTAAGCGCATCCAGAACGGTTGCACATATTTGGCTAATTCTTTTTTTTTGTATTTGTAATTGTCAAGACAAGGTTTGTATGACAGAAAATTACGAGTATACGCAAAAGTGTAAAGTTTTGTCAAAAAAATTCCATATAAAAAACTTCAAAATCTTCAAAAATATTGACAGAATTGACGTTTAGTTTTTCAGTTTCTTACAATGTTTTAACTGAAGTACTCAAGTATAATTTTGCCGAAACTACTGAGCCTAAAATTAAAAAAAAAAAACATGATAAATAGATACATACTTATAGATACTAAAACTTTTATTATTTATTTTTTATTTATTTACCATTTAAAAATTAGTACATTTGTTTCAGCAGAATAGCATTTTTAAACCACTAAGGTTTGTACTTAATGCTACATGTAATGCTACATCGTAGTAAATATAACATCAAGGCAAACAATAAATACAACTTACCTAATACCCTATTTCGAAACTTGGTAACTTCATCTCAGGTGATATGCTAGTTACTACGTTAGCTGCATTTCACATTGAGCATTCAATGTGTTGTAGGTAGTGGGACTTAAGTTTTAACTTAATATTTCTTGGAGTAATGTCATTTCGCAAATCGGAAGGTATTCTGTTAATTAGCCGAGGAACTAGGTAAGAAGTTGTCCGCTCGCCGTAGGTGTTATTTGCACGAACCGTGCATGGCTGGTTACGTGCGACGGCCCGCGTGAATACAGGATGTTGAACTTTTTGCTTTAAATAACCGTTGAAGTATTGTTCTTTTAGCAATATATATTTTATTTATTTATTTATTTATTTAATACTTTAAGCACACAAAAATGTACAGAGGCGGACTTAATGCCATAGGCATTTTCTACCAGTCGACCTTTGGGTGATGCAGAGACAAACAGTGGTAGGTGCAACAGCGAGAGATGAGGAATAGATATATATTTAAATATAAATATAAAGATATAGATACATATAAATATAATATATACACCTAACTATATATAAATATAAACACAATAAATATACATAAATATACTAAAACAAATAAGACAAACCATTGGGAAACATTACCGTTGTGATGATACTGCCAGCTTCTTGCGAATGTGGTCGCGAACTTTAACTTTAAAGGATAATCGGTCGGTTGCCATCCTGATTTCCTGGGGGAGTGCATTCCACAGAGAGATAGACTGAACGAAGAAGGAAGAGTGAATGAAGTGAGTGATTTTAATTGTATATGTACAGGTAATGTTTTACAGTGATGAAATAGTCTATGCTCATTATTTTGAAATTGGTATTTAATTTTTTTAGATACGATATTCTTTAGTATTTTTAGTTGGAGTTTGTATATTTTACTGAGATAAGATTTGAATGTTCGACCGTAACTACTGAGTCCATATTGCATGTATGATTCTGCTAATGAGTTGTATAACATAAGTTTTACTTTGAAAGGAATGCGGTTCTTCAGGATTATTATATTAGCTAAAAATTGTCTTAATTTATTACAAACATGCTCTATATGTTTACTCAAGCTGAATTTATTATTGATGTCTAGTCCCAGATACTTATGAGAATCTACTTCTTCTATACGAGGACAGCTACACTTCGTATTAATTAGTTTATGCAAGCAGCTGTGGTCGTGTGCACCCAAATTATTAGGAGGAATACATTTTAAGTATGGTGATTTTACGACTAACAATTTGGTTTTATTAGAATTGAGCACCAACCCAACATCATGGCACCATTTTAACAAAGAGTTTAGGTCAGATTGCAGAAAATCACAAGCTTTTTGAGGGTTCTTATCAGATATTACAAGACATGTATCGTCTGCAAACTGATAGCATGTACAGTGGTTGATACAGCTGATCATGTCATTTACATAAGATAGAAAATGGAGGGGCCCCATAACTGACCCTTGAGCCGTGCCCTCTGTAACATGAACGGCTTCACTTAGTGAATTACCAATTTTGACAGCAAATTTTCGGTTTTGGAGGTAATTCCCGCACCAGTTAAGCAGAGGGCCACGAATTCCACTATGGTCTAGTTTACTAATTAGTTGCTTGTGATCAAGCGTGTCAAAAGCACGGGAAAAGTCAATGAAAAGTGCGTATGTAATCTTTTTTGATTTAGGTGCTCGTTGATTTCATCAGCAAACATGGACAATAGGTCCACTACAGAACTAAATAAGTCAATGGTAAATCTCCCAATATTTTGCATACAAACTTCTAATTACAGTTGGAATGTATGGGAAATCATGTTTTTAAACTACAATGTTAAATTTGTTTTTGTGATATATCCATCCCAACTACGAAAACCTTCATGGTGCCACCAATAATGTTACATTTAAACAAGAGAGCACTGAGTGAATGTTATTCATGAATTGACCTGCAAACTGAAACATGCCGATAGTTCCTTGCTGCAACCAACTAATAACATATAGTTTGTTGCCCACTCTTCCATTCGTTCTTCTGTCAGCTGATCATTTGCTTCCCTCCTCCCAACAGAAAACTCCTTTTCTTGCTCATAATAATAGTTTTGCAGAAGCGGTTCTAAATCGTACAAAAACAAACTCAACAGTGAGCCATACTTACTACATACTTAAATAAATATAAAATATAAGACGTTCTGTAAAAAAACGAAGTTCAGAAAATATTTCTGATGTTTATGTCGTAGGATTATTTGATAATTCGAATTTTCGCGAAAGCTCTAGGGATATTCCGATAACACCGATAATTAGACAATGGTGAACATTTCTCAATCTTACTGAAAAAATATAGGGTTTTTGCAAAAATACCAGTTGCTCTAGTAATATTGTAAAATGAAGCGTTACCTATTATGAAATCAGA
Source organism: Dicycla oo (assembly GCA_948252095.1). Taxonomy (NCBI): domain Eukaryota; kingdom Metazoa; phylum Arthropoda; class Insecta; order Lepidoptera; family Noctuidae; genus Dicycla; species Dicycla oo. The sequence continues at coordinate 26,972,054 of OX411718.1, forward strand.
AAGTTGATTGGCCGGTTGGAGCGACCAAAACGTAACCACCTCTGATTGGCTGACGTTTTAAATGTCAATCATTCACGCATTTTATTTCTAATACTCAGTTCATGAAAACGAACAATTTTTCAAGGAACTATAATGTCGAAAAAACCTCTTTAGACAAATAACCCGATCAGCTGATAACCCCTTGAATGAAAAGGTCAACCTTTTTTCTCATTGTCAACACAATATAGTTCCTTGGGAAAAGTTGTTTGTTTTTATGGATTTTTTTAAGTTTCGCTTCCTATTTAACAATAATATTAAATAGTAAGCATGGGATATAGAAAAATAGTATTTAGGTCTTTCATTAAGCTAATTACTTGAGTTCCTGCTTACTTGTAAGTTTACTAAGTAGCAGTAGTTTAGTTAACAATAAGTTGAGAACCAATGTGATAACTTCCAGTCTAACAGCTGAATACCAGTATTTTACATGGAGCGACTGCCTATCTGACCTCCACAACCCAGTTGCTGGGTAATACAATACCCTTGGTAAGACTGGTTGTCAGACTTTCGGGCTTCTGACCCGTAACGACTGTCAAAGTTCCTCGAATGATAGCCGGGACCAACGGCCTAACGTACTTTCCGAGGCACGGGGGAGTCTCAGTATGTACAGATGGTCACCCATCTACGGAACAACCCCGGCAAGCGTAGCTTAACCTGATGGATCGACCAGTGTGCCTGTTATTACTTAGCCACGAGCTCCTCGAGGTGAATTTTACTGTAGGAAAGAAGCGTTGTGCGACCTGAATTGCACTTTATTGTGTCGTAGCAAGAGTCACTTTTTATTGAAATGATTTTGCATCTGTATTAATCTGTGCATATACTAAAGCTAGACATTTAAAATTGCCAGATAATTTAGCTCTCAAGTGTTTTACATACATACGGTGTACGTAAGAAGTCTTTATATAATCCTAACTAATATTATAAATGCGAAAGTAAGTTTGTTTGTTTGTTTGTTACCTGTTCACGCCTAAACCACTGAACACATCCTGAAATTTTGCATATACGTTGTCAGGTGTACAGAAACGAACATAGGGTACCTTTCATCCCGAAAAAAATACTGTTCCCGAGGAAAACAACCATAGCGTTCTTATGATAATATAGATGGCGCCACGTGTCTTTCGAATCATGATTGAATTATATTATTATAGAAACTTTTTGCGGAAACGGCTGAATGGATTTAGATGAAATTTGGCACATGGGTAGACCATGACCTGGAGTAGGACATAGGCTACTATGCATCCTGGATCGCAGACGAAGTCGCGGGCTTGTATGTATATAAACGTAAATACCGCGGGCTTACAGTAGTTGTGAACCTATGGGGTTCGCTTGACATTCGAGGATACATGGACATTACATATACGGTTTTTGTTATGTATCGAAAAACTGAAAACGTGCAAAACAAATACTACGGTGATGGAACATTTAAAATAGTGTCAAAGCTTTTTTCCCAACTCTACTCCTTACATGTAGATTTGTCATATATGATGATGTTGATTTTGTGAATTTTGTTGCAATTATATATGTATGTACTACTAGCAAACAAAAAATAAAACATATACATAAGACTTTTCTACATTTAGAAGAATCTATTAAAAGTAGAAATAACTCATAATAAATGCAATTTTCAGGTTAGAGCAATCGAAGCATTGACTCGGTGGAACACAGAGCTAAGAGGCTCATTGGCGACGTAAAACTGGTGGATGCCAAGATTTGTAGCTTGGCTCATCACCGCAAGGTTGCCTGCTTGTCGGTCTTCTACAGATTGTACTTCGGTGAGTGTGCCCAAGAACTTCACGACCTCGTTCCACCGGACCAGTTACCATCCTTACCTAGTTGCTATTCCACCAATTCGCACGAAGCGCTTCCAAATGTCTTTTATATTGCGAACAGCAAAAGAGTGGAACTCACTACCTGCGTCTGTGTTCCCGATACACTATATTAATCCTAAATGTTAGTTAAATTCCATCAAATATTTTTAATATTTCCAAATTGACAAATATTAACAAATAATCGACAGTGTTAATTAATCAATAATAACATTAATAATATTAATCAATAATCATCAGCCCTATTTTATATACATTTTTTAGTGTTTCGTACCTCAAAAGGAAAAAAAATGGAACTCTTATAGGATCACTCGCGTGTATCTCTGTCCGTCTGTCACAGCCAATTCGCTCCGAATCTAATGGACCGATTAAGTTGAAATTTGGTACACGTATGAATTTCTGTGACCCAAACACGGACGTGTAACTTAAATTAATGAATTTTGAATATAGGGTCAATTTTGGGAGGCATTAAGAAAATAAAAAAAATAAAAAACTTTTGCAAACTGTACCGTGTGACATATCAAATGAAAGGGTTTACTGTGACAGTCTCACACGTATTTTTTAATAATTTTAAAATGAATTCAAAATTCGTTAAGAAAATATAAGAAAATTGATCATTCCCCCCTTATCTCCGAAACCACTGAGCCCAAAATTTTGAAAAAAATACAGAAAATATAATAAAATATTGATTACAGGAAAACTTATAAGAAGTCTATAGTCTTAAAATAATATGGTAAATCTCTAGATACTTTGCGTACAAACTTACATTTGCATTTGGAATGTATGTGAGAACATGTTTTTCAACTACAATGTTAAGTTTGTTCTTGGGATAAATTCATCTCAACTACGGAACCCTTCATTGTGTGTAGTCCGACACGTACTTGGCCAGTTTTTTTATCGGGTTGGCTAATAAGTAATGAGCGTTTTAGTTTATAATTTCTAGAATTTTCGCAAAGGTTCGAGAACGTTCTGTAGCAGAGGGTATATAAAGAGCGAGTCGCGCTCACGCGCGTTATTGATAGTTTGGCTGTTAGTGCGTTAAAGTTCACAAAGAAATGAGTGATATTAAAACCCACGTACGACATTGTTTATTATATGAGTTTAAATCTGGGCATTCGGCTGCAGAAGCTACACGTAATATATGTCAAAGGATAGCTCACGATGCAGTCTCCGAAGCAACAGAAAAGCGCTGGTTCCAACGGTTCCGCAATAACGATGTTTCCTTAACCGATCAACCAAGGTCTGGGCTCCCCGTGGAATTAGAAATCGATAAATTAAAACTATTAATCGAAGAAGATGCTCGAAGAACTACACGCGATTTGGCTGTTCAGCTCGAGTGCTCTCATGGCACCATAGAAAATCATTTACATGGTTTGGGAAAGACTTACAAATATAGTGTTTGGATACCCCATCAATTAAGTAAAGATCAGCTGACCTACCGAGCTGAGATTTGTGTACAACTTTTATCTTTCCTTCGCACATTTAATTGGTTAGATCATCTTGTCACTGGAGATGAAAAGTGGGTTCTCTATGTTAATCACACACGCAACAGGGAAAACCAACATCAAAAGGTGATCTTCATCCTCGCAAGGTAATGCTTTCTGTCTGGTGGGATATACTTGGAGTACTATGCTGAGAATTCCTTCCTACTATTACTACGATTACAGCAACAGTATATTGTGATCAACTCGAAAAACTGAAGCTTGACATCCATCGCAAACGTCCACAACACGACAAAATATTTTTCCTGCACGACAATGCCCGGCCGCATATTGCTAAGAGCACCAGGCTAAAACTATTGGAGCTTAATTGGGAAATAATACCCTACCCTCCACATTCGCCGGACTTAGCACCAACTGATTTCAGCTTGTTCTGATCACTTAGTAATAATTTACGGGAAAAAAGCTTTAACGATGAACCACACTTGAAACAATACATAGATGACTTCTTCAATTCAGAACCAACGAAGTTCTATGCGGACGCCTTTCACTCTTTGCCAGATCGATGGCGAATGGTAGTAAAAAACGACGGTGAATATATTATTAATGATTGACAATTATTCATTTAATAAATAAATACAAATAAAATAGTTGTATGTCGCTCATTACTTATTAGCCAACCCAATATTTAACCTGTCCTATCCCAGTGCTGGGTAAAGGTCTTCCTAATCACTATTACATACAAACATAAACTCATGCCTTCTTTCCATGGAGGTAGGCAGAAACTACAGAACGCCACCTGCTACGATCCTTAAATACTACTTTTGCTTCGTTTACGTCACTATATGTCCTTTAATTTTCATGAATGCTAAATTATTTTAAACAAGAAGGCACCCAGTGATTTTATAAAGACACCCGAACACTGAAACATGCATATTTCACTGCTGCAACTAATAACTTATAGTTTGTTGCCCCACTCTTCCATTCGTTCTTCTGTCAGCTGATCATTTGCTTCCCTCCTCCCAACAGAAAACTCCTTTTCTTGTTCGTCATAATAGTCTTGCAGATGCGATACATAATCGTTCTAACGTTGCAATAAACAGTGAACCAGACTTATGTAAATGTTAAATATAACATGTTCTATAGAAAAACGAAGTTCAGCAAATATTTCTAATGTATATAACACATCTGAGCTAAGGGTAAGAGGCTTGTTGTGATAAAACTTTTATGAAAAATCCTTAAGCAGAAAACTGTTGTTAAGATGAAAACTTCTTCTTGAACATGTGTTTGTTGGTTATGTATTGAAGCATTGGTGCACGGCCATTAAATTTTTTTATGAAAGTTTTGTAAGTACTTGTACATTGATTATCACAAATCATCACAAGTGCAAAAAATTCCAAAAATTCAACTCAAAAAATTCGTGAAATGATTTAGAAACGTATGTTATACCATAAAATAGCATTTGATCGGAACATTCTTCTGATACAAATTCATTATATTCACATTACTTAGTGCTATTTACAAATATTACTGCAGAAATCAGAATCTCTAAAACGACACTTGTCACACAGTTATTCGAGTTGTATATTATATTTTCAGTTTTTATTAACTTATACAACGTTGTGTATCTTATTTTGACGTCGAAAGTGTTCACATTCGAAGCCTTAGTTGGTTTTGCAGTGAGTGCGTGTATATGCCGCTAAAAGGCTATCCTAAGTTACCTACACAAAAAAAAAAAAATATTACCAATTTTTTACTCTCTACTTAATTTAATACACAACATTTAAATGATATGATTAAATTGCAAGGCAACAATCACGTAAGTGACGGAGAAAGATAAAATTGTCGGAACAAGGTACAGTCCCAATGTTATTTTCTCGGTGTATTGTATTGTAATTGGATGTATTTTTATGAAAATTATTAAATTTTTTAGACGAATTGTTTCCGGAGCTTCTGGATCTGAAAATATAAAAAAAAAGTTGTTAATGTCCAAATATATATTGTTGTGTACATATTGTAGAGATGATAACTAATAAAGAATAGTAAATATGAAGGAAAAATACATTTTGCGCCGAGCCCAAATAATTTGGAATATGGGCAAGAGAATGATGATGATACATGATTATTGCTGTATCGCAAGCTGGGAGATGTCTATGTCCAGCAGGATCTCATTTTATCTCTTGATAAAATTTAATTTTAACCTTTGTTTTCCCTTTGTTGTGGTCGTATCAGCAACGAGGCTTACATCATGTCTTTCACGTTTATTTCTATATTGGAGAATTTTGTGAGTTAGCGTCAATAGAGTTCTAATTGATGGTGTTTAAACTTACTTATTACCTTTCCTTTATAGTCCATGCTCTAAGTCGTATAAGAATATGACAGGATGCTATTTACACAGGGTGTCCGGTTCAATACGGTCCAAACGAAAACCATCGATGGAGTGCCCCACGGGCTATCCTAAAACCCCCATGTATGTTCCGCGAAAATCGATAGTACTCGAGAAAAAAAAATTGTCATCAATTGGGATTTTCGCAAAAATAACTGAAAATATTTTTTTGTGACTAAACTATCATGACTTGAATCACCATAATTTTTGTGGTAATGTACCATTATGTGTTTTATCAAGGTAAATTATTAAATTAGAAATCGAAGCATAACTTTCGCCACAAAAAAAATTGAATCCATTTTTTTTATTTAGACCATACTTGACTATCAACTTCAGATCAAGTTATTTAAAAAAAATCACATAATAAAAAAATTCTGTTCCTACCTTAAAAACTTTTCTGTTTTACTGATAATTATTCTACAAAATTTCGTTTGTCTACGGTAAAGGCTTTAAGAATAAAAAGGGTTTCAATTTGAAAGAAGATTGATTTTGTTATTTTTTTTATTTTGCAAACCTAAACCCAAAACTAAAACTAAACTCAAACCTGAACCTAAACCTAAACGAACACCTAAAACTAATATACACAACTAAAGTAAATGCAATTTAAAAAAAAAAAAATCAACCTACACTACAGCAGTCCTTTTACACAACTCACTCACGCCACTACTCACACACACACACAAGTGCACACAACATAACCTACTCTCATACATCACACAAGTGCGCTCCTTCCTTCATATTTTTATTTCCTCTTTGCTTTATTTTTCTGTTTTATTTAAATTAGATTATTTTTATTTTATTTTCTTATTCTTGGATCAGTTCATCAATTGCATACCTGTTATTTATGATAGTGGAAGAGCGGAGTTCACCTAACACAAGCATCTTCTTGCTTAAAAGGTGATCTCCAACTCATTGTGTGTTATAATTGTATGTAATCGCAATAAACATTTTTATTTTTTTATTTATTGCTACAAAAGTAGTAAAATCGTTCTTAGGGTACTCGCGTCCCCATCCCAGGTAGTTAAAGCTTAAACATAAGATAATAGTAATGTTGCTGTCTCACTCGCACTTATTAGTATTGCAGGTAATAACGTCAACCCGTGGCAAAACCAAATCTTTTGTTTGTTTATTGAAATAATGAATTTGAGATTTTTTACAAACTAGTCTTGTAATGGTACATTACCACAAAAATTATGGTGATTCAAGTCATGTTAGTTTAGTCACAAAAAAATATTTTCAGTTATTTTTGGGAAAATCCCAATTAATGACAAAAAAAATTTCTCGAAAACTATCAATTTTCGCGGAACATACATGGGGGTTTTTTGGATAGCCCGTGGGGCACTCCATCGATGGTTTTCGTTTGGAACGTATTGAACCGGACACCCTGTATAAACATAGTTATAACAAAAATCACTTACTTACTGACCACGAGCTGTATAATTTAGCCAAACTTCGTCTGAATTTCACTCCCTCATTTAGAAGTCTCTGACCAGAAGTGAAGATAAAATATGTACAACACCATAAGTATAAACCTTGCAATGTGATCAAGGCACTCACGTAAAAAACCGTTACCTGTGTAAAGAAAGAATTGAGATGATCGGAGAAAAGACAGAATAAGAAACAAATAATTCATTATTAATCGAGCATATGTTTCTGATGAGTAAGATTTTACGATAAATGTAGATAGCTATGAGACAAGAGTGATGGGCTGTATGAAAGGTGATAGGTCAGGGGAGGAAGTGCAATCTACGATGACAACTGAAAGAATGTATGAATAAGTTACATACCTACTGACTACAGATCTAGATTGTGGGCAACAAACATCAAATACATTATAACATCATTTATACTTACATGCGTTAAAATGATTCTGAATATCAGAAACGTTGAAATAATATAATGCACCGATGACAAAGCAGATGAAAATAACATCTGAAAAACAATTGATGAAGTTTTGTAGGTATATGTTGCAGGAAGATTGTATGATTTGTCATTATACATACGGCGTCGACCGTTTAGAAACGCTCGCAGTTATAAAATATACCCAAAGAAAATTGGCAACTCGTTCAATTGTTATAATTTCGACATTGCTTGTTATTGTAGATTCTGTTGAAACTGCGACCAACCACGTGCTAAGCCAGGGCACCCTGACCAAATGGAATAGTTTAGGTTAGAACGTAACCAACAGCGCGCAAGCACACCGAGCGAAGCGAGCGGTTCCGTGGTAGCAGCCGGCGAGCGCCTTAAGATATAGAACTGAATAGATACTTCAATTTGCAGCGGCATTTTGTAAGCGGTGTTTGAATTGTACATCAAATGTAGTGGCATATTATAAAGTGACAAAGCAATTTACATTTTGCCTTCTGCATATTTTAGAACTATGAAGGGACGACGATGCCGTTTGTAAAACGTGGAATCATACAAATTGCCAGCGATTCTGCTATGATAGACTTTATTTCATCGTAGTTTATAGGAATGGCTAGTGGGAAAGAAGTTTAAATAATTTTTCGTAACGTAATAATAACCTGACTTCTGAAGCACTCAGATAGTGAATTGCTGCAACTCTCTAATATTTGATACTTTGTCGCCCACTCGTCAACTTGGGCTGCCGTCAGCATATTACCTTGGCTCATACGCGTGTTTTGTTTCTTTTCTTTTATAGTATACTTCGCTTTAATGTCACAAATACACGTGTTCATAGATTTTAAATAATTTTGTAACATAGAAATATAAGTGTAAAACATAATACTTTCTAAAATGTAACGTAGTTCAATGTACATTTCTATTAAAAATAATAGTGTGTAAAAATCATCAATATGTTTCGACAATTTACGGATTCTGAGATGTAACAAAATTACGTTTATGGCACTTAATGTTGATGAGGCTAATGTGAAGACTAGTTTGAACTGCTTAATATATTTTTTGTATATTTCGACATTCCAGAAGCAATACTGGGCTTCCATGAGGTTATTTATAAATAATTTGTGAGAATGCGAGCTTTGAACAGCACACGTTATGATGCTGAAACCATGTAGAAGAAAAGCCAAGTGATATACAATCATCAGCGACGGCACATTCTTACGAAGACTTAAACTTGGAGAATATACGACGAATATTTCACAAAAAACAACTACAGAAATCACAAGTTCGACAATAATACGAATTAAAATTAGAATTTTGTGATATTTTCCAACAGAACTATAATTTCTGTGAACGCCCATTATACTTTCAGCAGTTATCATAATTTTGTTTTCTAGCATTTTGATATGAAGTAAACGTTCGCCCTTGCTCGGGAATGAAGTGAGCACTTATGTCTAGAGTATGCTCACTAAAATTACAAAATTTTTGTCTCAAACCGTCCCCAATCATTCAAATTGTCCATAGTTAAAAGAAATTTGATTGATTACTATCGTGAGTGATGACCTGTATGAGAATGGAGTGACGATAAAGACGCAATATGCTAAAAAATAATGCTTTTTGGATATTAATGATAGAATCTACCAACAATTTATCAGAAGACATCATTTTATAGACATATGTATATCTTATCAGAGGTGCTTGTCGCTAAGTAGAATAACAGCCGCACGGGTCGATCGATCAGGATAAGCTACGCTTTCCGCTGTTTGTCCGTTGATGGGTGACTATCTTTATATACCAAGATCTCTCCGTGCCTCGGAAAGCACGTTAAACCGTTGGTCCAGGCTGTCATTCGTGGATCTTTGACAGTCGTTATGGGTCGTCAGAAGCCCGAAAGTCTGGCAACCAGTCTTACCAAGGAGAATCGTATTATCCAGTAACTGGGTTGTGAAGGTCAGATAGGTAGTCGCTCCATGTAAAATACTGGTATTCAGCTGCATCCAGTTCGACTGGAAGCCGACTCCAACATCGTTGGGAAAAGGCTAAGCAGATGATGATGATGAAATAGATCGTATCAAAAAGTTGATTTTACCTGTCCCTCCGATTGGACTGGCGACTAACGAAAAGCGAATAGAGCTAGCAACTAAAAAGGAGTTGGCGGGCAACGAGCAGCGAGTGCGCGACGGCGACGTGTGATTTCTCGCTGATCCGATCTCGTCCGCGAAACGAACGTCGCAGAGCCAATACTCTTGTTGATAGCTCTTGTCGCTACGACAAACGAATAATCGCCGGGTGGTGTGAACAGTTTAAATAATAATACATAAATAATAAAAAATTTATTAACAAATGTGGGTACAATTCATCTATCCTAATCAAAAACACAATGTACAAAGTTTTGTGTAGATATTTTAAAGATAGAGTAAACGACGATGTCTGTGCTAGTATTAACTGTGTGACAGACACCGGCGCCTTCCTACAATCACTTTAATTAACAAGCTATACCGTGACACAATGATTTGCTATTGTAATGTTATAATGTTACAAATACTTCTGGTACAATTTATATTACACTCATTTAAGGTTATTTAAAAAGAAAAAATAATTTAATATACTTAATTGATAGAAAATAATATAATATATTTATTTTAATTTTAAGTTAGCGATCAACTATTAATAATTATGTATTATGTATCTATTTTACTTACACGAGACCTATCTTTTGTAAGTTTCTTGGGTGAGAAAATCATTGGTAGCTAGTTGCTTCCTCGTCAGCGGTGGGGCAGTTGGCTTATTGTGTATTTAGTCGAAAGCGCCAGTGTAGCCCGCGAAATTGAAATGTTCTTAGGTTTTTTGTTATTTTCAGGTCAGTATCAGGTTGTATGATGATATTTTTTTACATCAAAAGTGTCTTTTATAAGCCTACCCGAAGAATTTCACTTTGACATGCGACAAAACATACAAAAAATCGGCCTAGTGCGTGTTGGACCAAGCACAATGAAGGGTTCTGTAGTGAATCAAATGAATAATTTGTCCTAAGAACAAACTCAACTTTGTACGTAGTTGAAAAAATGTTCTTCCATACATCGATACACGTCACAGTCAATTCTTGAACAGCTAAAGTAAGTTTGTAATCGTAAAAATATAATTTTTATGCGATAAAACTACAAATTAACGATTTTCGGACTTTTTGCTATAATTGTGCTGTGAGACCTTGGTTATTGGCAAATTTCATGTTTCTAGGTCAGCGGGAGGTATATACCCTAGTAGGTTTTGATTTATTTGAGAATAACAAAATATGTCACATAACGGGTTGTATTTTTTTGCTGAATTAAATTAGAAGCTTTATTTTTAGGGTTCCGTAGTCAACAGGGAACCCTTGTAGTCAGTCCACCATGTCCGTCTGTCCGTCCGTCTGCAGCTCAAAGAGGCTTAGTACTAGAAAGCTATAATTTGGCATGGATATTAATCACGCGACAAAGTAAATAATGAAAAATATTTTTTTTTTTTGGGTACCCCTGAATACGTAAAGTGGGGATGTTTTTTTTTTCGTCTATCGCATGGTGCAACGATACCCCGTTGGATAGGCCATTCAAAAATACTACGGATCTGTGAAAACCATTTTTCGATTCAGGGATCCATTTGCGTAAAATTAAGCTTTAAATTACAAATTTTTGTTAAAGTCAAGAGTCCCTCCCCCCGCCAGCTAAATGGTAGCTTTAGTATATGTGAAAAAATTCACGGCAGTAGTGTATATAACAAAATTAAAAGGATAACTATCACAGCTAAGTAGGCTTTACATGTTTACGAGTAAAAAATGTTGTACAAATTCCATTGAAAAATTACTTATTCAACTACAATGTTATGTTTCTTTTTTGGATAAATTCATCCCAAACCTGTTGTTGTGCGTGGTTCAACACGCAATTGGCCGGTTTTTTTTAGAGCTGTAAGGAACGGTAAACCTACGTATTTGGTATGAATTTTAACTTAATGCCTCTACGCGTTCCTGAGAAAAAGGGTCTTGACAGACAGATGGACGGACAACGAAGTGAAGGGTTTCGTGTTTTCCTTTCGAGGTACAGGATGTTAAAAGATTTGATATCTTTTTTGGGGTCAACGGCCGCTGGTAGTGTAGTTACTTTAAATATGTGTTTAACCGTGTTTAGACATCGATACCCAGCACGCCTGTAAAGTTTACACAAAAAACTGAAAATTAATTAACTTAAACTGTTATTTCAAGTTACTACACTATCTATGGTCAATCTTTTGATCATCAAAATATTTTTATTTTTTTTTATCATGTTTAGTTACCTACTCATCACGTCTGCGGAGTTTCACTAACTAGTTTAATTTGACCCTGTATAAGTTGTCAATTTAGGTTGAACGAAAGTTTTCATACATTGTTAAAACAGAACGCATCGATCATAAAAAAAAATATTTTACAAAAAAAAAACAACTCATTTCCAAAAAAAAACTACTAAGTGAAAAAATAACTTACATTTCAGAAGAGGTGTCTTTGTTTTTTCGTTTTTCGTTATTTTTCACTTTGTAGTGTTTTTTTGGAAGTCGGTTTTTGTTTTTGTAAAAATGTTTATTTTTCACTCTTTAGCAATAGTGTCGTATATTAGACGACTTAAATATAACTGGCGAAATGTGGGTGATAAGTACACCTCAGCCTAACCCTTCGGGTGTTACAGGCGTGATCTTATTTTATATTATGTACCGTTATTCCAAGATGTGTTGATTCAGTTAGCAATTACTCAAGTTTAGGCAGTCTCCTAAGAACGTTGTCCTGTAGCAAAACTCCATCCCTGTATACAATTGTACTTCCCTTTCCGAAGGAACTTGACCTATTTTTACATAATCGCCGAAGGGTTAAACAGAGACCACATTTCGCCAGTTAAGTCCCATGTAATAGGGGGCGAGCCTATTGCCATCAATCCGGCACATATCCAGACTCCCAGTCTACTACTAAGAAATTCCAGATGGAAAGCCCAATAACACTTTTCCCGACCTGGGAATCAAACCTTTTGCTCAGCAGTAGGTAGCGGTTGCGACCACTAGACCAACGAGGCAGTCAAACACCAACATTTTCCAACAATATTCTATCACAAATACTGGGCACCAACATTTTCCAACAATATTCTATCACAAATACTTGGCACCAACATTTCCAGTCATATTCAAAACATTTCATTTCAAAACATGTTGCTGGAACAATGATGCACAACTTTGTTTTCCAATGAATACGCGGCTTTAACCAGATTACTGTACCAAATGACAATATGTAGGTAATAACGTTATGATTATGGCTTCAACCAATTAATCGAGTTAATTAAGTACCTCCGACTTCTCAAGGCAATTAATTATGTAGATCTACTGATTGATATTGTCATAGTTGAATACGTGAATAATGTATTATTGTGGATAATGTTGGAAGTAAGGTGTTATAGATAAAATAAGCCCACGCGGGCGATTTTTTATGGCACTCTTGATTTTAAACTGTCGGTCTTGAGCAGAGCTTTGACAATCTAATGGTGCCTCTTCACAATCGGCGATGAGCTCATGTCCTTCCCAGGATGCCATCTATCTTCATGCCAAATTTTATCAAACTCCGTTCAGTGGTTTAGTTTAGTTATTCAGGTAATCGTCTGTGATCGCCGAATGTGAAGAGGTGCCATAACAGCGCTGCCGAGCACTTCCAAAAAACCCACTGTTGGATTATCAACTTTCGGTGCTAAGCAGTGCGTTGAAAACCCTATGTGCGTAAAAAATCTCCCGTGGGTACGAAGGCTAAGAGCCCGAACTGCTCAGAAACGTTGAGTAGGTAGAGGATTGTAAACATGTATGAGGAAATTATAAATGAATCAACAGATTGTAAAGTGAAATGCGCTTGACGAAATTTTATTGTAATCTTACTACAATCTGTATTTGCATTTAATTTTGTACACAAAATAATGACATATTTAATACATCAATATTAAAAAATAATAATACTCGTATCTACTTCATACGATTTGAGCGATACGATACGATTTTTATTACGATTTTTGTCAATCTGCTCTGACATGATGTAAAAAACTATACATTCGTTTAGAAGCTAGCCATAGACAAAACAAGCCTGTAGACAAATAACACATCTTGTTCGGAATAAAATTTTTTTGACGTTCGAAAAGTGCTGATTCTTAGCCTAGTTCGAATAAATGACTTTTGATTTTGAAATCTCTATAAATAGAAATCAATCGACGAATGTATGTAAGCGCATCCAGAACGGTTGCACATATTTGGCTAATTCTTTTTTTTTTGTATTTGTAATTGTCAAAACAAGGTTTGTATGACAGAAAATTACGAGTATACGCAAAAGTGTAAAGTTTTGTCAAAAAAATTCCATATAAAAAACTTCAAAATCTTCAAAAATATTGACAGAATTGACGTTTAGTTTTTCAGTTTCTTACAATGTTTTAACTGAAGTACTCAAGTATAATTTTGCCGAAACTACTGAGCCTAAAATTAAAAAAAAAAACATGATAAATAGATACATACTTATAGATACTAAAACTTTTATTATTTATTTTTTATTTATTTACCATTTAAAAATTAGTACATTTGTTTCAGCAGAATAGCATTTTTAAACCACTAAGGTTTGTACTTAATGCTATATGTAATGCTACATCGTAGTAAATATAACATCAAGGCAAACAATAAATACAACTTAATACCCTATTTCGAAACTTGGTAACTTCATCTCAGGTGATATGCTAGTTACTACGTTAGCTGCATTTCACATTGAGCATTCAATGTGTTGTAGGTAGTGGGACTTAAGTTTTAACTTAATATTTCTTGGAGTAATGTCATTTCGCAAATCGGAAGGTAGGCTGTTAATTAACCGAGGAACTAGGTAAGAAGTTGTCCGCTCGCCGTAGGTGTTATTTGCACGAAACGTGCATAGCTGGTTACGTGCGACGCCCGCGTGAATACAGGATGTTGAACTTTTTGCTCTAAATAACCGTTGTAGTATTGTTCTTTTAGCAATGTATATTTTAATTGTATATGTACAGTCACGAGCAATAATATGTATACACTTAGCCACTTTTAAAACTGATTTTCTTCTACTGTATTGATTATAATGTTGTGTTGTTACGAACATAGCGTTTTGGAATACACAGAAATATGAAATATGTCGGCATCTCTAAATTGCTATCGCTATTCCACAATAAAATCGCTTTTGAATTTCCCTAAGTGTATACATATTCGTGCTCGTGACTGTACAGGTAATGTTTTACAGTGATGAAATAGTCTATGCTCATTATTTTGAAATTGGTATTTAATTTTTTTAGATACGATATTCTTTAGTATTTTTAGTTGGAGTTTGTATATTTTACTGAGATAAGATTTGAATGTTCGACCGTAACTACTGAGTCCATATTGAATGTATGATTCTGCTAATGAGTTGTATAACATAAGTTTTACTTTGAAAGGAATGCGGTTCTTCAGGATAAATGGGTTATAAAATAATAATAAATAATAATTATAAAAAAAATGATAAATGATAATTAAATAAATAATAATAATAAATATTAGCTAAAAATTGTCTTAATTTATTACAAACATGCTCTATATGTTTACTCAAGCTGAATTTATTATCGATGTCTAGTCCCAGATACTTATGAGAATCTACTTCTTCTATACGAGGACAGCTACACTTCGTATTAATTAGTTTATGCAAGCAGCTGTGGTCGTGTGCAACCAAATTATTAGGAGGAATACATTTTAAGTATGGTGATTTTACGACTAACAATTTGGTTTTATTAGAATTGAGCACCAACCCAACATCATGGCACCATTTTAACAAAGAGTTTAGGTCAGATTGCAGAAGATCACAAGCTTTTTGAGGGCTCTTATCAGATATTACAAGACATGTATCGTCTGCAAACTGATAGCATGTACAGTGGTTGATACAGCTGATCATGTCATTTACATAAGATAGAAAATGGAGGGGCCCCATAACTGACCCTTGAGCCGTGCCCTCTGTAACATGAACGGCTTCACTTAGTGAATTACCAATTTTGACAGCAAATTTTCGGTTTTGGAGGTAATTCCCGCACCAGTTAAGCAGAGGGCCACGAATTCCACTATGGTCTAGTTTACTAATTAGTTGCTTGTGATCAAGCGTGTCAAAAGCACGGGAAAAGTCAATGAAAAGTGCGTATGTAATCTTTTTTTGATTTAGGTGCTCGTTGATTTCATCAGCAAACATGGACAATAGGTCCACTATAGAACTAAAGAAGTCAATGGTAAATCTCCCAATATTTTGCATACAAACTTCTAATTACAGTTGGAATGTATGGGAAATCATGTTTTTAAACTACAATGTTAAGTTTGTTTTTGTGATATATCCATCCTAACTACGAAAACCTTCATGGTGCCACCAATAATGTTACATTTAAACAAGAGAGCACTGAGTGAATGTTATTCATGAATTTACCTGAAAACTGAAACATGCCGATAGTTCCTTGCTGCAACCAACTAATAACATATAGTTTGTTGCCCACTCTTCCATTCGTTCTTCTGTCAACTGATCATTTGCTTCCCTCCTCCCAACAGAAAACTCCTTTTCTTGCTCATAATAATAGTTTTGCAGAAGCGGTTCTAAATCGTACAAAAACAAACTCAACAGTGAGCCATACTTACTACATACTTAAATAAATATAAAATATAAGACGTTCTGTAAAAAAACGAAGTTCAGAAAATATTTTTGATGTTTATGTCGTAGGATTATTTGATAATTCGAATTTTCGCGAAAGCTCTAGGGATATTCCGATAACACCGATAATTAGACAATGGTGAACATTTCTCAATCTTACTGAAAAAATATAGGGTTTTTGCAAAAATACCAGTCGCTCTAGTAATATTGCAAAATGAACCGTTAGCTATTATGAAATCAGAAAGTTGATTGGCCGGTCGGAGCGCCCAAAACGGTTTTTATATGTATATAAAGAACAATTGCCGGGTATGACAAATGACGAAGGAAGATTTTTGGTTCTAAATTGGCAAAGGAAAAACTGAAATCGTGCAAAAAATACTACGGTGATGGAACATTTAAAATAGTGTCAAAGCTTTTTTCCCAACTCTACTCCTTACATGTAGATTTGTCATAAATGATGATGTTGATTTTGTGAATTTTGTTGCAATTATATATGTATGTACTACTAGCAAACAAAAAATAAAACATATACATAAGACTTTTCTACATTTAGAAGAATCTATTAAAAGTAGAAATAACTCATAATAAATGCAATTTTCAGGTTAGAGCAATCGAAGCATTGACTCGGTGGAACACAGAGCTAAGAGGCTCATTGGCGACGTAAAACTGGTGGATGCCAAGATTTGTAGCTTGGCTCATCACCGCAAGGTTGCCTGCTTGTCGGTCTTCTACAGATTGTACTTCGGTGAGTGTGCCCAAGAACTTCACGACCTCGTTCCACCGGACCAGTTACCATCCTTACCTAGTTGCTATTCCACCAATTCGCACGAAGCGCTTCCAAATGTCTTTTATATTGCGAACAGCAAAAGAGTGGAACTCACTACCTGCGTCTGTGTTCCCGATACACTATATTAATCCTAAATGTTAGTTAAATTCCATCAAATATTTTTAATATTTCCAAATTGACAAATATTAACAAATAATCGACAGTGAGATCAGCCCTATTTTATATACATTTTTTAGTGTTTCGTACCTCAAAAGGAAAAAAAATGGAACTCTTATAGGATCACTCGCGTGTATCTCTGTCCGTCTGTCACAGCCAATTCGCTCCGAATCTAATGGACCGATTAAGTTGAAATTTGGTACACGTATGAATTTCTGTGACCCAAACACGGACGTGTAACTTAAATTAATGAATTTTGAATATAGGGTCAATTTTGGGAGGCATTAAGAAAATTTAAAAAAAAAAAAAACTTTTGCAAACTGTACCGTGTGACATATCAAATGAAAGGGTTTACTGTGACAGTCTCACACGTATTTTTTAATAATTTTAAAATGAATTCAACATTCTTTAAGAAAATATAAGAAAATTGATCATTCCCCCCTTATCTCCGAAACCACTGAGCCCAAAATTTTGAAAAAAATACAGAATATATAATAAAATATTGATTACAGGAAAACTTATAAGAAGTCTATAGTCTTAAAATAATATGGTAAATCTCTAGATACTTTGCGTACAAACTTACATTTGCATTTGGAATGTATGTGAGAACATGTTTTTCAACTACAATGTTAAGTTTGTTCTTGGGATAAATTCATCTCAACTACGGAACCCTTCATTGTGTGTAGTCCGACACGTACTTGGCCAGTTTTTTTATCGGGTTGGCTAATAAGTAATGAGCGTTTTAGTTTATAATTTCTAGAATTTTCGGAAAGGTTCGAGAACGTTCTGTAGCAGAGGGTATATAAAGAGCGAGTCGCGCTCACGCGCGTTATTGATAGTTTGGCTGTTAGTGCGTTAAAGTTCACAAAGAAATGAGTGATATTAAAACCCACGTACGACATTGTTTATTATATGAGTTTAAATCTGGGCATTCGGCTGCAGAAGCTACACGTAATATATGTCAAAGGATAGCTCACGATGCAGTCTCCGAAGCAACAGAAAAGCGCTGGTTCCAACGGTTCCGCAATAACGATGTTTCCTTAACCGATAAACCAAGGTCTGGGCGCCCCGTGGAATTAGAAATCGATAAATTAAAACTATTAATCGAAGAAGATGCTCGAAGAACTACACGCGATTTGGCTGTTCAGCTCGAGTGCTCTCATGGCACCATAGAAAATCATTTACATGGTTTGGGAAAGACTTACAAATATAGTGTTTGGATACCCCATCAATTAAGTAAAGATCAGCTGACCTACCGAGCTGAGATTTGTGTACAACTTTTATCTTTCCTTCGCACATTTAATTGGTTAGATCATCTTGTCACTGGAGATGAAAAGTGGGTTCTCTATGTTAATCACACACGCAAGCGCCAGTGGCTGGGATGTAAAGAACAGGGAAAACCAACATCAAAAGGTGATCTTCATCCTCGCAAGGTAATGCTTTCTGTCTGGTGGGATATACTTGGAGTACTATGCTGAGAATTCCTTCCTACTATTACTACGATTACAGCAACAGTATATTGTGATCAACTCGAAAAAGTGAAGCTTGACATTCATCGCAAACGTCCACAACACGACAAAATATTTTTCCTGCACGACAATGCCCGGCCGCATATTGCTAAGAGCACCAGGCTAAAACTATTGGAGCTTAATTGGGAAATAATACCCTACCCTCCACATTCGCCGGACTTAGCACCAACTGATTTCAGCTTGTTCTGATCACTTAGTAATAATTTACGGGAAAAAAGCTTTAACGATGAACCACACTTGAAACAATACATAGATGACTTCTTCAATTCAGAACCAACGAAGTTCTATGCGGACGCCTTTCACTCTTTGCCAGATCGATGGCGAATGGTAGTAAAAAACGACGTAAAGGTCTCCCTAATCACTATTACATACAAACATAAACTCATGCCTTCTTTCCATGGAGGTAGGCAGAAACTACAGAACGCCACCTGCTACGATCCTTAAATACTACTTTTGCTTCGTTTACGTCACTATATGTCCTTTAATTTTCATTAATGCTAAATTATTTTAAACAAGAAGGCACCCAGTGATTTTATAAAGACACCCGAACACTGAAACATGCATATTTCACTGCTGCAACTAATAACTTATAGTTTGTTGCCCCACTCTTCCATTCGTTCTTCTGTCAGCTGATCATTTGCTTCCCTCCTCCCAACAGAAAACTCCTTTTCTTGTTCGTCATAATAGTCTTGCAGATGCGATACATAATCGTTCAAACGTTGCAATAAACAGTGAACCAGACTTATGTAAATGTTAAATATAACATGTTCTATAGAAAAACGAAGTTCAGCAAATATTTCTAATGTATATAACACATCTGAGCTAAGGGTAAGAGGCTTGTTGTGATAAAACTTTTATGAAAAATCCTTAAGCAGAAAACTGTTGTTAAGATGAAAACTTCTTCTTGAACATGTGTTTGTTGGTTATGTATTGAAGCATTGGTGCACGGCTATTAAATTTTTTTATGAAAGTTTTGTAAGTACTTGAACATTGATTATCACAAATCATCACAAGTGCAAAAAATTCCAAAAATTCAACTCAAAAAATTCGTGAAATGATTTAGAAACGTATGTTATACCATAAAATAGCATTTGATCGGAACATTCTTCTGTTACAAATTCATTATATTCACATTACATAGTGCTATTTACAAATATTACTGCAGAAATCAGAATCTCTAAAACGACACTTGTCACACAGTTATTCGAGTTGTATATTATATTTTCAGTTTTTATTAACTTATACAACGTTGTGTATCTTATTTTGACGTCGAAAGTGTTCACATTTGAAGCCTTAGTTGGTTTTGCAGTGAGTGCGTGTATATGCCGCTAAAAGGCTATCCTAAGTTACCTACACAAAAAAAAATATTACCAATTTTTTACTCTCTACTTAATTTAATACACAACATTTAAATGATATGATTAAATTGCAAGGCAACAATCACGTAAGTGACGGAGAAAGATAAAATTGTCGGAACAAGGTACAGTCCCAATGTTATTTTCTCGGTGTATTGTATTGTAATTGGATGTATTTTTATGAAAATTATTAAATTTTTTAGACGAATTGTTTCCGGAGCTTCTGGATCTGAAAAATATAAAAAAAAAAAGTTGTTAATGTCCAAATATATATTGTTGTGTACATATTGTAGAGATGATAACTAATAAAGAATAGTAAATATGAAGGAAAAATACATTTTGCGCCGAGCCCAAATAATTTGGAATATGGGCAAGAGAATGATGATGATACATGATTATTGCTGTATCGCAAGCTGGGAGAGGTCTATGTCCAGCAGGATCTCATTTTATCTCTTGATAAAATTTAATTTTAACCTTTGTTTTCCCTTTGTTGTGGTCGTATCAGCAACGAGGCTTACATCATGTCTTTCACGTTTATTTCTATATTGGAGAATTTTGTGAGTTAGCGTCAATAGAGTTCTAATTGATGGTGTTTAAACTTACTTATTACCTTTCCTTTATAGTCCATGCTCTAAGTCGTATAAGAATATGACAGGATGCTATTTACACAGGGTGTCCGGTTCAATACGGTCCAAACGAAAACCATCGATGGAGTGCCCCACGGGCTATCCTAAAACCCCCATGTATGTTCCGCGAAAATCGATAGTACTCGAGAAAAAAAAATTGTCATCAATTGGGATTTTCGCAAAAATAACTGAAAATATCTTTTTGTGACTAAACTATCATGACTTGAATCACCATAATTTTTGTGGTAATGTACCATTATGTGTTTTATCAAGGTAAATTATTAAATTAGAAATCGAAGCATAACTTTCGCCACAAAAAAAAATTGAATCCAGTTTTTTTATTTAGACCATACTTGACTATCAACTTCAGATCAAGTTATTTAAAAAAAATCACATAATAAAAAAATTCTGTTCCTACCTTAAAAACTTTTCTGTTTTACTGATAATTATTCTACAAAATTTCGTTTGTCTACGGTAAAGGCTTTAAGAATAAAAAGGGTTTCAATTTGAAAGAAGATTGATTTTGTTATTTTTTTATTTTGCAAACCTAAACCCAAAACTAAAACTAAACTCAAACCTGAACCTAAACCTAAACTAACACCTAAAACTAATATACACAACTAAAGTAAATGCAATTTAAAAAAAAAAAAAAATCAACCTACACTACAGCAGTCCTTTTACACAACTCACTCACGCCACTACTCACGCTTACACACACAAGTGCACACAACATAACCTACTCTCATACATCACACAAGTGCGCTCCTTCCTTCATATTTTTATTTCCTCTTTGCTTTATTTTTCTGTTTTATTTAAATTAGATTATTTTTATTTTATTTTCTTATTCTTGGATCAGTTCATCAATTGCATACCTGTTATTTATGATAGTGGAAGAGCGGAGTTCACCTAACACAAGCATCTTCTTGCTTAAAAGGTGATCTCCAACTCATTGTGTGTTATAATTGTATGTAATCGCAATAAACATTTTTTTTTATTTTTTTTTTATTTATTGCTACAAAAGTAGTAAAATCGTTCTTAGGGTCCTCGCGTCCCCATCCCAGGTAGTTAAAGCTTAAACATAAGATAATAGTAATGTTGCTGTCTCACTCGCACTTATTAGTATTGCAGGTAATAACGTCAACCCGTGGCAAAACCAAATCTTTTGTTTGTTTATTGAAATAATGAATTTGAGATTTTTTACAACCTAGTCTTGTAATGGTACATTACCACAAAAATTATGGTGATTCAAGTCATGTTAGTTTAGTCACAAAAAAATATTTTCAGTTATTTTTGGGAAAATCCCAATTAATGACAAAAAAAAAAATTCTCGAAAACTATCAATTTTCGCGGAACATACATGGGGGTTTTTTGGATAGCCCGTGGGGCACTCCATCGATGGTTTTCGTTTGGAACGTATTGAACCGGACACCCTGTATAAACATAGTTATGACTAAAAAACATAGTTTTAACAAAAATCACTTACTTACTGACCACGAGCTGTATAATTTAGCCAAACTTCGTCTGAATTTCACTCCCTCATTTAGAAGTCTCTGACCAGAAGTGAAGATAAAATATGTACAACACCATAAGTATAAACCTTGCAATGTGATCAAGGCACTCACGTAAAAAACCGTTACCTGTGTAAAGAAAGAATTGAGATGATCGGAGAAAAGACAGAATAAGAAACAAATAATTCATTATTAATCGAGCATATGTTTCTGATGAGTAAGATTTTACGATAAATGTAGATAGCTATGAGACAAGAGTGATGGGCTGTATGAAAGGTGATATAGGTCAGGGGAGGAAGTGCAATCTACGATGACAACTGAAAGAATGTATGAATAAGTTACATACCTACTGAGTACAGATCTAGGTTGTGGGCAACAAACATCAAATACATTATAACATCATTTATACTTACATGCGTTAAAATGATTCTGAATATCAGAAACGTTGAAATAATATAATGCACCGATGACAAAGCAGATGAAAATAACATCTGAAAAACAATTGATGAAGTTTTGTAGGTATATGTTGCAGGAAGATTGTATGATTTGTCATTATACATACGGCGTCGACCGTTTAGAAACGCTCGCAGTTATAAAATATACCCAAAGAAAATTGGCAACTCGTTCAATTGTTATAATTTCGACATTGCTTGTTATTGTAGATTCTGTTGAAACTGCGACCAACCACGTGCTAAGCCAGGGCACCCTGACCAAATGGAATAGTTTAGGTTAGAACGTAACCAACAGCGCGCAAGCACACCGAGCGAAGCGAGCGGTTCCGTGGTAGCAGCCAGCGAGCGCCTTAAGATATAGAACTGAATAGATACTTCAATTTGCAGCGGCATTTTGTAAGCGGTGTTTGAATTGTATATCAAATGTAGTGGCATATTATAAAGTGACAAAGCAATTTACATTTTGCCTTCTGCATATTTTAGAACTATGAAGGGACGACGATGCCGTTTGTAAAACGTGGAATCATACAAATTGCCAGCGATTCTGCTATGATAGACTTTATTTCATCGTAGTTTATAGGAATGGCTAGTGGGAAAGAAGTTGAAATAATTTTTCGTAACGTAATAATAACCTGACTTCTGAAGCACTCAGATAGTGAATTGCTGCAACTCTCTAATATTTGATACTTTGTCGCCCACTCGTCAACTTGGGCTGCCGTCAGCATATTACCTTGGCTCATACGCGTATTTTGTTTCTTTTCTTTTATAGTATACTTCGCTTTAATGTCACAAATACACGTGTTCATAGATTTTAAATAATTTTGTAACATAGAAATATAAGTGTAAAACATAATACTTTCTAAAATGTAACGTAGTTCAATGTACATTTCTATTAAAAATAATAGTGTGTAAAAATCATCAATATGTTTCGACAATTTACGGATTCTGAGATGTAACAAAATTACGTTTATGGCACTTAATGTTGATGAGGCTAATGTGAAGACTAGTTTGAACTGCTTAATATATTTTTTGTATATTTCGACATTCCAGAAGCAATACTGGGCTTCCATGAGGTTATTTATAAATAATTTATGAGAATGCGAGCTTTGAACAGCACACGTTATGATGCTGAAACCATGTAGAAGAAAAGCCAAGTGATATACAATCATCAGCGACGGCACATTCTTACGAAGACTTAAACTTGGAGAATATACGACGAATATTTCACAAAAAACAACTACAGAAATCACAAGTTCGACAATAATACGAATTAAAATTAGAATTTTGTGATATTTTCCAACAGAACTATAATTTCTGTGAACGCCCATTATACTTTCAGCAGTTATCATAATTTTGTTTTCTAGCATTTTGATATGAAGTAAACGTTCGCCCTTGCTCGGGAATGAAGTGAGCACTTATGTCTAGAGTATGCTCACTAAAATTACAAAATTTTTGTCTCAAACCGTCCCCAATCATTAAAATTGTCCATAGTTAAAAGAAATTTGATTGATTACTATCGTGAGTGATGACCTGTATGAGAATGGAGTGACGATAAAGACGCAATATGCTAAAAAATAATGCTTTTTGGATATTAATGATAGAATCTACCAACAATTTATCAAAAGACACCATTTTATAGACATATGTATATCTTATCAGAGGTGCTTGTCGCTAAGTAGAATAACAGCCGCACGGGTCGATCGATCAGGATAAGCTACGCTTGCCGCTGTTTGTCCGTTGATGGGTGACTATCTTTATATACCAAGATCTCTCCGTGCCTCGGAAAGCACGTTAAACCGTTGGTCCAGGCTGTCATTCGTGGATCTTTGACAGTCGTTATGGGTCGTCAGAAGCCCGAAAGTCTGGCAACCAGTCTTACCAAGGAGAATCGTATTATCCAGTAACTGGGTTGTGAAGGTCAGATAGGTAGTCGCTCCATGTAAAATACTGGTATTCAGCTGCATCCAGTTCGACTGGAAGCCGACTCCAACATCGTTGGGAAAAGGCTAAGCAGATGATGATGATGAAATAGATCTTATCAAAAAGTTGATTTTACCTGTCCCTCCGATTGGACTGGCGACTAACGAAAAGCGAATAGAGCTAGCAACTAAAAAGGAGTTGGCGGGCAACGAGCAGCGAGTGCGCGACGGCGACGTGTGATTTCTCGCTGATATGCATAAATATGTCTCTCAGCGAGTGTCCTGTCCGCGAAACGAACGTCGCAGAGCCAATACTCTTGTTGATAGCTCTTGTCGCTACGACAAACGAATACTCGCCGGGTGGTGTGAACAGTTTAAATAATAATAAATAAATAATAAAAAATTTATTAACAAATGTGGGTACAATTCATCTATCCTAATCAAAAACACAATGTACAAAGTTTTGTGTAGATATTTTAAAGATAGAGTAAACGACGATGTCTGTGCTAGTATTAACTGTGTGACAGACACCGGCGCCTTCCTCCTACAATCACTTTAATTAACAAGCTATACCGTGACACAATGATTTGCTATTGTAATGTTATAATGTTACAAATAGTTCTGGTACAATTTATATTACACTCATTTAAGGTTATTTAAAAAGAAAAAATAATTTAATATACTTAATTGATAGAAAATAATATAATATATTTATTTTAATTTTAAGTTAGCGATCAACTATTAATAATTATGTATTATGTACCTATTTTACTTACACGAGACCTATCTTTTGTAAGTTTCTTGGGTGAGAAAATCATTGGTAGCTAGTTGCTTCCTCGTCAGCGGTGGGGCAGTTGGCTTATTGTGTATTTAGTCGAAAGCGCCAGTGTAGCCCGCGAAATTGAAATGTTCTTAGGTTTTTTGTTATTTTCAGGTCAGTATCAGGTTGTATGATGATATTTTTTTTACATCAAAAGTGTCTTTTATAAGCCTACCCGAAGAATTTCACTTTGACATGCGACAAAACATACAAAAAATCGGCCTAGTGCGTGTTGGACCAAGCACAATGAAGGGGGTCGTAGTTGAAATGAATAATTTATCCTAAGAACAAACTCAACTTTGTACGTAGTTGAAAAAATGTTCTTCCATACATCGATATACGTCACAGTCAATTTTTGAACTGCTAAAGTAAGTTTGTAATCGTAAAAATATAATTTTTATGCGATAAAACTACAAATTAACGATTTTCGGACTTTTTGCTTTACTTGTGCTGTGAGACCTTGGTTATTGGCAAATTTCATGTTTCTAGGTCAGCGGGAGGTATATACCCTAGTAGGTTTTGATTTATTTGAGAATAACAAAATATGTCACATAACTGGTTGTATTTTTTTGCTGAATTAAATTAGAAGCTTGATTTTTAGGGTTCCGTAGTCAACAGGGAACCCTTATAGTCCACCATGTCCGTCTGTCCGTCCGTCTGCAGCTCAAAGAGGCTTAGTACTAGAAAGCTATAATTTGGTATGGATATTAAACACGCGACAAAGTAAATAATGAAAAAAAATTTTTTTTGGGTACCCCTGAATACGTAAAGTGGGGATGTTTTTTTTCTCGTCTATCCCATGGTGCAACGATACCCCGTTGGATAGGCCATTCAAAAATAACGGATCTGTGAAAAGCATTTTTCGATTCAGGGATCCATTTGCGTAAAATTAAGCTTTAAATTACAAATTTTTGTTAAAGTCAAGTGTCCCTCCCCCTGCCAGCTAAATGGTTGCTTTAGTATAAGTGAAAAAATACACGGCAGTAGTGTATATAACGAAATTAAAAGGAAAACTATCACAGCTTAGTAGGCTTTACAAGTTTACGAGTAATAGTCGACCATCTTACAAAATATACTTGCAAAAGTAAAAATGTTGTAAAAATTCCATTGAAAAATTACTTATTCAACTACAATGTTAAGTTTGTTTTTGTATAAATTCATCCCAACTACCGAACCCTTCGTTGTGCGTGGTTCGACACGCAATTGGCCGTTTTTTTTAGAGCTGTAAGGGACCGTAGACCTACGTATTTGGTATTAATTTTAACTTGATACCTCCACGCGTTCCTGAGAAAAAGGGTCTTGACAGACAGATGGACGGACAACGAAGTGAAGGGTTTCATGTTTTCCTTTCGAGGTACAGGCCGTTAAAAGATTTGATATTCTTTTTTGGGGTCAACAGCCGCTGGTAGTGTAGGTACTTTAAATATGTGTTTAACCGTGTGTAGACATCGATACCCAGCACGTCTGTAAAGTTTACACACAAAAAACTGAAAATTAATTAACTTAAACTGTTATTTCAAGTTACTACACTATCTATGGTCAATCTTTTGATCATCAAAATATTTTTATTTTTTTTATCATGTTTAGTTACCTACCCATCACGTCTGAGTTTAGTTTGACCCTGTATAAGTTGTCAATTTTGGTGGAACGAAAGCTTCCAAATTGTTAAAACAAAACGCATCGATCATAAAAAGCTTTTTTTACAAAAAAAAAAAAAAAACTCATTCCAAAAAAAAAGCTACTAAGTGAAAAAATAACTTTCATTTCGGAAGTAGGTGTCTTTGTTTTGTATTTTCGTTTATCGTTATTTTTCACTTTGTAGTGTTTTTTTGAAAGTCGGTTTTTTTTTTTTGTAAAAATGTTTTTATTTTTCACTCTTTAGCAATAGTGTCGTATATTAGATGACTTAAATATAACTGGCGAAATGTGGGTGATAAGTACACCTCAGCCTAACCCTTCGGGTGTTACAGGCGTGATCTTATTTTATATTATGTACCGTTATTCCAAGATGTGTTGATTCAGTTAGCAATTGATCAAATTTTAGACAGTCTCCTAAGAACGTTGTCCTGTAGCAAAACTCCATCCCTGTATACAATTGTACTTTCCTTTCCGAAGGAACTTGACCTATTTTTACATAATCGCCGAAGGGTTAAACAGAGACCACATTTCGCCAGTTAAGTCCCATGTAATAGGGGGCGAGCCTATTGCCATCAATCCGGCATATATCCAGACTCCCGGTCTACTACTAAGAAATTCCAGATGGAAAGCCCAATAACACTTTTCCCGACCTGGGGATCAAACCTCTTGCTCAGCAGTAGGTAGTGGTTGCGACCACTAGACCAACGAGGCAGTCAAACACCAACATTTTCCAACAATATTCTATCACAAATACTTGGCACCAACATTTCCAGTCATATTCTACGACAAATTGTTGCCGCCAACAATTAGCAGTAATGTGTTTTTGATTTTTTTTATTATATATTTTATACATTTTAGTGACAAGTCTTTTTTTTGGAATGTGCTAAAAATAAATGTAAGGCGTCATGGGACTTAATAAAATATAATTCCAATAATAATCAAGTTCAGGAATCGAACATAAAAGAGATAGAAACTGAAACCGGACCATTAACAAGCCCCACGGACATTGCCAATTATGTAAATAACTATTATATCAATTTGACGAACAACGACTTTGACATTAACACCAATAATAATAACATTAATTCTATTAATTCTAGCATGTTTTTAATGCCCACTAATGATGACGAAATACAAAAGGTAATAAAATCACTCAGGGATACAAATTCAACAGGGTATGATCAAATACCTACAAAAATAATAAAATACGTAGGTCCTATTATTACTCCGGTACTCGTACATCTAATAGACTTATCATTATTCACGTGTGTTTCCTGAGAAATTGAAAATAACAGCTATTAAACCAATATATAAAAAAGGTAATAAAAAACTCGTTGATAATTACAGACCGATAGCCCTACTGCCTATTTTAGCGAAAATTTACGAAAAGGTCATGCATACGCGCTTAATAAGTTTTATCGATAAGTTCCAAATTTTGAAACATGAACAGCATGGATTCCAAAAAAGGAAATCGACAACCACAGCGGCATTTAACTTAATTAACCTAGTTACTAAAAATATTGACCAGAAAATCACGAGAACTGTTGTATTTTTTGACATGTCAAAAGCCTTTGACTTTGTATCGTACAGCTACTACTAAAAAAAATGTGATAAATATGGAATACGCGGTAAGGCAAATGCATGGTTAAAAAGTTACCTTACAAACAGATCGCAATTTGTAGAAATTACTATGGATAAACCAAATCAAAACGGTGAACTGAAATTTAAATCTAAAATAGGTTACAATTGCACAGGCGTTCCACAGGACAGTATTTTAGGCCCCCCACTTTTTCTGTTATATATTAATGACCTGACTGAAGTAACTGATCACCCCTGCATACTCTTTGCAGACGACGTGTCCGTAATTATCCCTAAAACCAAAGAAAATTATAATGAGGAAATAAATAGTACCGTAAGTAATGTTATAACTTGGATGGAAAAGAATAACCTTAAACCGAACATAAGTAAAACCAAATATGTACAATTTCGTAACAAAAACTGGAATACAATGGATTTAAACATCACATATAAAGATCAACAAATACAACAATCAGATAGTATGACTTTTCTTGGGATAGTTCTAGATGAAAGGTGTTCCTGGAGTAATCATATTGAAAATCAGTAAGTTTGCTTATGTTCTATGGCGTTTGTCTAACCTAACAAGTAGACAAGCCACATTACAAGCTTATCATGCATATGTTGGTTCAATACTGCGTTATGGTATACTGGTATGGGGAAACTCGGTGCATCTCGGAAGAGCTTTCGTCGCACAAAAGAGATGTTTACGTGCGATTTGTAATGTAGACCCACTTACATCCTGTAAACCACTATTTAAAAAACTTAGAATATTTACATTAACTGGTATTTATATTGAGGAAATATGCAAGTTTACCAAATCTCATCCTGAGATGTTTGAAAAACTGGGAGATAAATGTAAGTTCAAAACTAGATACCCCAATAGATTAATTATTCCTGGAACGAAGACGGAGCTATATAGGCGAAGTTGCTATCCTATGTGTGCTCAGATTCCTAACCAAATTAAAGAACTTCCTATGGTCCGCTTCAGAAGGGCATTACACAGTTGGTTAATTGAAAATCCCTTCTATACTATAAAAGATTTCCTTCAGTTTAAATTTAATTGATCCAATTGTACCTATACCAAAATTTGCATGTCATTATGTTATGATTGAATATGTTAAGCTACTATTATACTACCATTGTAAGAACTTTTGTAACCATATTTATCTGCAAATAAATCTTTGACATTGACTTTGACTTTGACTTTGAAGGCCTTCAATATGATATCCATATTGTAATAATTGAAGATTTTTTTTCACATTTGAAAGTGGAGACATACAACCGGCATATTTTTTTATTTTATTATAGCTAGTGTCACTTGGAATAATTAATGGATTTTAACGATACCCCATACATCTAAGTCTGTTCAGTCATTTACAAGTTATGGTGGAAAATTGAACTCACATACATGAACCTTGAAAACATTACATTCCTTTTTTGGGGAAGTCGTGTAAAAAGTCGGCCACTAAAGCCACTTTTCTTTATTCTCAAAACCTGCCAACATAGCTTACAACCTGAATGATATATTCAAAGACTAGGCCAACGTATTTCATATTTTGTCCGGACGTCGCCTGAATACGAACCACAGAGCTCTTTTATATTCCAAGCCGATATTGCTCTATTGATCCATTATTTACCATACATCTTCGTCTTTGTCCTGTCATTCAATAGTAACGACTTTATGTATATTATGTTAAAGGAGATATTATATTATATTATATATTATTATTGTATTACAGTTTACACTAGACTTGAATACCACAGACTAGAATAGACTTGGATGGCTGTAAGAGCAGGGAATGGCCTAAGAAACGATAGATGGACTGTGTGAAAGATGATATGGCTAGAAAGGGGAGACTATCTAGATGACGGCTAATTTAGAAAAGTGTGGTAAAAGTATACGAAGCCATCCACGTCCAATATAACAACGCCTTCAGAGCGCTGATGGCTGCCGCGACACTGTAGTACCTCGGGCATATAAGTTCGTGCGTAAATACCCAGAATCCTTTACAAAAAGAGTGGACATTCAAACGAAAATTATTTTAAGACATAAAAACAGACTAAACTTACCAACATCGCGACTAAAAATGCACTCCCATAGTACCTTTGTCATGTCCATAAAAATTTACAGTAAATTACCCGAAATAATAAAGAATTTAAATAAATATAACATCTTTATCAATAAATTGAAGCTTTTCCTTGTAAGCAAATGTTATTATAGTATAAGCGAATACTTGAATGATAAATTATAATTAATACTATTAAAGATACGCCTATCTACCTACTCATAATATGAAAAATAAATTTTAAATAAATATAAAGCGTGAAATACTTACATAATTTACCTTAGAGATAATAAATATTAATTACGTAATAAATAAAACTAAATAACAAACAAATGTAAATAATTTATAAAATAATAATTATAATTCTTAAATCCAATTCTGTATTAATAAAACAGTTAATCTTACTCAATAATAAGAATGATCTCATTCAACACCCAGTGCTCTTCCTCCTCTCTCCTACTTGTTCTATGCTGTGCCCGACAGGGTCCATAATTATGACTTATATAATTATTTCCCAACCAACTATGTATATACATTATGGTACGCAATAAATAATTGAGAATTGAGAATATTTGCCGAAGCTAGCACCGACTGCTCCGGAGTGCGTCTGTGGTGCGCAGGGTGCGCGGCAGACCGAACAGCGTGCTGATGATGATAGCGGATGGGCTTGACTGTCAATACATTAGACGCTGCAGTGACTTGCACGTCACCTACAGTCGTCGGTCACAATGTAAATGTTGAGATAGTTTCTGTTTTGTTTTGTATTGTAATTTAAGGCGAGTTTAGTCATCGCAGACCTGAGCCCCGTCGCCCGTACACGGACACGCTAACGATTATTTTTATGGCATGTAATAAAAATTTCGTTTTGTACACATTTATTTTTATTTCGAAATAAAAATGCACAGTTGTAAGATAAGTGATTTACCAATATCATCATTTACACTAAGCCGTAAAAATATCACTATCATTACATACAATCATTGTTTGAAAAACGAACACAAATAGAACAGAATTTGTATGAATTTATTTGCCACATAAGCTATTTGTAGCTTATCCTTAGGCACGTCGCTCACTGGTAAGTCGAAGCGAGGTCGCGGCGGCGTCGCGGCACGGTCGAGGCGTGGTCTTTATGTAGAGTCGAGGCGCTGGCGGCTGTGCTATCTTCTCACATTCCAATTTATTAAATCCGAAACAAAATAACAAAATGGCGGTGGAGTCGCGTCGCGGTTAGGCACAGCGCCCCCGCTGCGCACTCACCTTGACGCCGCACCGCCGCCACTTCGTCCGTGCCGTGACTCTAGTATATGAGCGCACTGCCATTTATTCCTAAAAAAAACGTAGATGCGGCGTGCTGCTTGTACGCCCGAGCCTTGACGTCGCCTCGACTCTAGCTCATGTGAGCGACGCACCTCTTTTAATAAGGAGGTGTTTCCCTAAAATGATTGTACCGATAAATTATTTGTCCACCCGTTATAGGAGCGCTGTCCTAAAATTAGTTAAATTAATATACATAACACCAAAGGTATTATATTAAAACACGTATACTAAAATATAATTAATTAAATTTTCTTTAAAATGGAGAAGCTTTCTTTAAAATACGCCTGATAGTTTTTGAGCGATTCTCAGTTTTATATCCGCGTTAGACATTACAAATTAATTACAGTACAACTATTTCCTTAACGTCCCTCAGCAATCATCGCATTTCCGAATACAAACGAGTGCTAATTTCCATGTCCACCAATTATTAGATTTATCGTGTATAATCATTGAATTAAGTACAGAACTAAGTACTTTATTGTTGTTCAAATCAAAACAAAAGAAAAATATGATGGATATGGAAATTAGCATTCGTTTGAATTCGAAAATGCGATGATTGCTGAGAGACATTAAGAAAATAGTTGTACTGTACACTATGTAATATAAACATAATCTATAATACTCACATACTGTTATTAAAAGAATGCTCTAATTTAACAAATATTTTTTCATAATTATTAACACTGTTTATCTGGCCAATCCTTTATGTAGGCGTCCAGTTCGTCACGCCATCTCTTTCTGGGCCTACCGCGTTGCCGATATACACAAAAGACAAAAAAAAAAGTGGAAAGACGGAAGGGAGGCCTTTGCCCTGCCGTGGGACATAACCAGCTCCTCATAGTAACAAATGATTTTTATTTCTGTAAGTAGGTTTGTACAAACACTTTTACAAGTCAATCATGTTTTTTTTTTTTTTTAATCGAGATGAGGTCGGCGTTGCCTATCTGACTACTATGAGAAGAAAGGCCGAAACAACCTCAGAGGTCACAGTCTCTTATAAAGTCCAGACATAATCTTGGTCACTTCATGTGAAGACCATGTAGATTGGTGTCTGAAATGGTCTTTTGAGGAAAGAACCACACAGATTGAGAGGACCTGTCCAGTCAGTGCACGCATTTGTCAGTAATCGCGCAGCTCAACTCAGAACTTAAACTTAAACGGTATAAAAAGCTTTCTGACACAACTTGCGTTTAATGAATGATTTGAATTTATTAAGGCTCAGATCTTGAACGTGGCTTGGAAGTTTATTATAAAAGCGTATACATTGATACCTGAATGGGCCACCTATTTTCTTGAGCCTGGTTGGAGGTACAAAAAATTTGTGTTTGTGTTTGTTTGTTTTTTAATAATAATTAACACTACCCATCTTCAGTTTAAAATCATTAAAAGTCGTTTATCGTCGCCATCAGGAATGGAGGAATTTAAGGGTGCGTCCTGCCTGTTATGATATACGGTCCCTAAACGTTGTCCACGTTTACTGGCACTGACAGTCGGGCTGGTTCACAAATACAAGGTCACTCAGCTCGCTATGGAGTGGGTTATGCTCGGAGCTTCTTTGAAGGATAAGACCAGAAATTAAATTATTCGGAAAAGAACCGGAGTTACCGAAATAGCTTGCAGTGCAGTGAACTGGCCATGTTTGTCGAAGGAGTGATGGCCTGTGGAGCAGGCGAGTTCTGGAATGCAGACCACATATCACAAGAGCTAGTGTGGGACGCCCCCAAGCTCAATTGATTGATGATGAAGCAACTATCCTTTAATATTACGTAAAATAATATCTAATTAAATCGTGTTTCAGTGACAGTTTTGGTACAGACGCCAGCACATCAAGCTACTACAATATGTCAAATTTCTTTAATAGATTTTCAACTTTATCGCTAAAGCATTAGGTTCAAGGTTGATTGGGAAAATTTACAGTTTCGGGTAGCTTGATGTGCTGGTGTCTGTGCCATAATAAGGAACCCTTGTAATGTTAGTGGTACTCGTTAGCTGTAATTTAAAATGAGATTTTACGGAAATTTTAATGTAGTGAAGAATAGGGGCTAACTCTGACATTTTGTTTGGATTTGTGAACTTTTTGTTTTGTAGCATGAAATAAGAGTAAATGAACTTAATAAATTAAATTTAAGAGTAATAAGGTGAAAAGAGAATTAACAAAGTTGGTCGTCAGATAGGACCAATTTTTAATGTCAGTTCCAAGATCAAATCCAGCTTAAACCTAACGCGAGCTCAAAATTTATTTTTAATATTACAATTCAAAACGCGATTATTAAACATCTCGTTACGAGGGGCATTAAGGAGCGACGACCCCTCAACGAGGTCCCTACGTGAACCGACTAACTTATAATTTATTCGACTCCCGACCAAAAAGTTAATTGTTAAATTATTCCCACAGAAAAACAACAAATTTAATTAGTTTAGTATATTCATTGTTGAAAGTTTTTCTGTTACTGGATTTATTTTCTGGTAGATGGTTTTTAAGGTACTTTTTAGGGTTCCGTACCGCAAAAGGAAAAAAACGAAACCCTTATATGATCACTCGTGTGTCTGTCTGTCTGTCCGTCGCTCACAGCCAATTTGCTCCGAATCGAATAGACCGATTAAGTTTAAATTTGGTACACGTATGAATTTCTGTGACCCAAACACGGACGTGTAACGTAAATAAATGAATTTCGATTATGGGTTCAATTTTGGGGGAAAGTAAGGAAATAAAAAAATAAAAAGTTGCAAACTGTAGCGCCTGACATATCAAATGTAAGAGCTTACTGTGAGGTAGCGATGGGCGACTCGAGTTATCTAACTCGCGTAACTCGGATTAGACTGTAAGCGAGTCAGCCCGAGTCAAAATATCTGCAAACCGAGTTGACCCGGAGAACGCGCGCAGCGGGTTGGCTAGCGAGCCCGAATCAGCCCGACGGCCGAACGTCCGAGCCGCGAGTGAAAGAGATAGTTCTCGTTGGTTTCTTATCAGACGGTTAGTCAGACAGAACTGATGAGAGAATTTTGGCATAGGAAGCCAGCTCGCTTATTTGTTTTGTTTACTTTTTTGTTATTGTTACTTCGTTCGTTGTTTATTGTTTTGTTGCAGTTTTATTAGTTTAAGTGTCAAAAACCTAATAAGGTATGCGTTGTATTAAGTAAGAAACATTTTAGAGTCGTTTTTATTTTAGTAACTAATGGCAAATTTTATAAAAGTACGAACTTACAATGTTGTTCTTTCGTAGGACGAGTATTGTTGAATTGAAGACTGAAATTCAGAAACAAGTGCCATTATACATAGTCATTTTTATATATCTAATTACTTACCAAGTATTGGTGAATTTAAGACTGATATTTAGAAATAAGAGCCTTTAGATTTATAGGTACACGCGTTCTAATAAGTCTATTTCAAAGTTGATTAGTTTGTATTAAAGTTATTTTTATAGAGTTACCCACAAGGTATTTTTTGAACTTAAGACTGTTATTCATTCAGAAATAAGAGCCATTACTGAGATGTTGATTAGATTTTTTTTATAGGTGTTAGTTGATAGATAGATGACCAAATACCAAACGGTGCGGTGTTTAATTTAAGTAATAAAGTGCCATTACAATTATTTTAGTTTCTTATAAAAGGTAAAAATATTACCAATCTTTTGCGCTACATAATTAGTGCGTTTTGTGATGTGATGTTTACAAACTTTGTGAACACTTTTAAGGCTTGGCATTACGCCGTTGACCTCGCTCAAATGGGCGTTACCGCCGAGAATGCCCCGCGCACCCCCTCATTATAATTACGCGCGAAGCGATCACTAATATTCTATTTTGCACCGCTGACTGCCACAGAGCCATGACGCGCGACGCACGTATAGGTAGCCTGTTGCATATTTCAGAGCAGTGGTGCAGAACATTTTTAGGTAAAACCTTGTATGTTGTAGAAAAACAAATACAACACTTGTGTAAAGTATTATATTTTTAGAAAATATATTTTTTTAATGACTAAGAACTCATTGTAATATTACTAAAACAGAAAATGGGCGGCAGAATATAGACAGTTATTATTATTAGTTTTCCCCGCGACTTCGCTCATAAATAAAAGTGAATAAGTTTGTACCTAAAAGTACTACTAGTAGTTGTTTTAAGTACTTCAAATATTAAAAAAAAAACGCAAAATAAATCAAGTGGAAAATCTGAGCAATACACAAATCTGCCGGCCATATGCTTGCACGAAGCTCAAATGCCATATTAGGTTCATGGGGTCCATGAACCACAATGCGTCCCATATGGTTTGTGGGCCCCATACGACCCGTGACCTCAGTTCAATTTATTATAAGTCACAAGCGGTCGTGGGCCCGGAACTTATTAGTTCAATAAGGCCGGCCACATACACAGACTGAATTCCGTTTCGGAATT
This sequence comes from Dicycla oo, assembly GCA_948252095.1. NCBI lineage: Eukaryota > Metazoa > Arthropoda > Insecta > Lepidoptera > Noctuidae > Dicycla > Dicycla oo. The sequence continues at coordinate 27,008,439 of OX411718.1, forward strand.
CCGTTCCGAAATATCGATTCGGAATTTTCGAAGGCAGTAAATCCATACAAAATCAAGGATGTATCACACACGTACAGTAGTTCTTCGTTTATTTTGTATGGCTTTGCTGCTTTCGAAATTCCGAAATGATATTTCGAAACGGAATTACGACTGTATGTGGCAGGCCTAATCAATTATTCATTCTTTTTCTAGTTGAGTTTTAGCAATACTTTCATTTTCTAGCCCATGTTTGACTGATTTGACGTGATCTATTAGGTTTTTATAAATTAAATTCTTCACCATATTAGCACAACTGATGTCATTGCGTTTTTTAATTACAGTACGTTACCGAAATTTGAAGCCGTCAGTTAATTTCTTCTTAGTTCGAGCCATTCACTTGACTCACTTTGAAGTATTGTACCTGTTTCAATTCTTATTCTTTCATCTTCATTCTTCTCTAAATTTTTCAAAAATATTCTTTTCGATTCCTCTAGCATTTCCTTTGACATATCGGGTTTCGCGCAATCCTGTCCATAATTGATGGAAGAGGCGTTTTGATTTTCAAATGTTCTTCTTTTCTTCTTTGTATATTTTTTAGGTCTTATCTGTCGCTTTATTCTGTTCATTTCAAATTTATGAATTTGTCCTTTTGGACTTCTACCTACAATACATTTATGCAAGATGCTCAAAGGTTTTCTTGTGTTAAATGATAGAGCCGTGGTATTACATCTCATCTGATATTGATATTTTTGAGCAAAGTTTATCCTTTTGCCACCTATGAATTTAGCAACAACGCTATGATATCTCTCGACAGAGTTACTGTCGACATCGTGCAAAAAATGCGTGAGTGTGCCGCTAGCTGTGATAATATTAATTTTATTTTTTGGCACAGAGTGTTTGTATGAAAGTCTTTGTCAATATCTTCTATTTCGCCTAGTTTGCCACAAAAGTATCCTTTGCACGTGGTATGTTGGCTAAAAGCATGTTCTGCAGAAAGCATTATATCAGCATGGAGTTGCATTGTATGCTTGTATTTTGCAATTGCAGTTACTACTACTTTTCGCATGGTTAATAAATATTCTTTTCTTTGTTAGGAGTTTTATGAACCGTATTAGAAATTTCGTGTCTGTTGTAAAACTCTGCAGTTTGTTGCAAAAATTCCTCAGCAAGTGGTTTCGGCATTCAATTTTTTCTATTGTTAAATTTCGTACGGCCTTTCTTGCAAAAGCTTTGAATATGTGTTGGCGTCACCATCTGATATAATTCTGCCATATATCAAATTGTGCATTTCTATGCTTTTCTTAAATCCCTCGACAATAATCGTTGACTCCATGCCGGTAGATGGTCCTGTAAATGAAGACAAAAAGTATGATAATGTAGCTTTCAGTATACAAAACCTATATTACGGCTTTAGTTCTCTAATGGGTTACCTCTACCATTTTTATATAATAGATTTTTAGTTTGATTTCAAAATAATAAGGCGAACCATTTACGTTTACTTAATTTATAAAACAAACAAACAGCAATACGTTTCCACTTATAATATTACTAGGATTTTTATGTAAAACACATAAAATATTTACCTGTATAGTTTTTATAACAAATATGATTTGTTTGTCGAGATTCCTTTATTTTCAGCTCTAGCGCAAATGTAGCAGAACTTATTTTTGACAGCCATGAACAATATTCTATTGCTACGTTTACCAAGTATGGCTGCTGCTCCTGACAGTGAGGAGTAGTTTTTCTTGTATGATCTTTTTCCCCAACATCCGTCAGCAATGACATCAATTATCGGTATTCCCTTTGCATTTACTTTACCCTCTTCAACGGCAGCACATCTTTCCTCTTCAGCAGCTTCGTTCAAAGATCTTAACGCTTCAGATTCCCACGTTTTGTTTACTATATCCATATGAAAGGTGAATAATTTTTATGAGATCTCAAGAAGTCCTAGAGTTGACGTAATTTCCAGAAGTTGCGTATGTCCACATCCTGCTGCTATTGCCCCAGCTACGGCACATGTGTTTAAATTCATTTCTTCTGGGGTGTTGTCTCCCTCTATTATAAAACTCATGTTACATAAAAGACATTTCAGTTTTAATTTATTCATTAAACCTGTCAAACGTTCAGATACGATTTCTATTGACTTTAAACCGCAGTCCAATGGTCCGTGACTTGATATTTCTTGGAGTGATTTAATAAAATGACTGATGTTTACAATACGTCTACCAATCGATAATTCTTCAGTTCCCCTAAAACAAAGTAAAATATAAAATTCAGTTGAAATACTGATGGCTTTAAAAAATATTGTAGCTTATATTGTATACGTTCATCCACGTTTACTTATAAAAGGGTTACGATAATCCAATTTTAAAATATGTCATTTGATTTGCTTATAACTTTAGGGTCCTATGAAACTCGCCAACCTCGTTACTTTTCGACCCCTTGTAGTCCGAGAGTCACAACCTGCAGGTTACATCCATGGGGTCCAAAGAGGATGGACAAAAAAAGTCCACATACTGTCGGAATTCCGTTTCGAAACATCGATTCGGAATTTTCGAATGCAGCAAATCCATGCAAGATCAAGGATCTATCACACACGTACAAGTAGTCCTCCGTTCGAAATTTTCTCCGATTCAAAATTACGCATGGCAGTCTGTGCGTGACTTTGTATGGGTTTGCTGCTTTCGAAATTCCGAAACGATATTTCGAAACGGAATTCCGGGACGGAATTCCTACTGTATGTGGCTGGCCTAATTATTACCCTGTATTAGCAATCTGATTGCGATGAGTAATAATACAGGGTCAAATTAAATTAGCTAGTGAAACTCCACAGGGGTGATGGGTATCGATATCTAAACATGATGAACTAGTTAGCTGCGACACATATACAGGTTCAAATTAAATTAGCTAGCGAAACTCCGCAGATGTGATGGGTATCGATATCTAAATATGATAAACTAGTTAGCTGCGACACATATACAGGGTCAAATTAAATTAGCTAGCGAAACTCCGCAGACGTGATGGGTATAGATATCTAAACACGATAAACTAGTTAGCTGCGACACATATTCAGGGTCAAATTAAATTAGCTAGCGAAACTCCGGCCAACGTAAATTCGTACGTGTCTAATAGTAACAAGCTATAGATTCACTGCATGCGAATCTATGTAATAATAATAATAATAATAATAATAATAATAATAGGGATAATCGTCGGTTGGTGCCTCCTCATCATTTAAAATTATCTAAGGGGCCTCTGCGAGTTGGCTTCGGCTCCTCGTACGCCTTCCAAAGGTCCGGGACCCCAGGGTCCCGAGAAATATCAAAAAATCACAAATAATAATAATAATAAAATAATAATAATAATTATAATAATCTATGTATAGCTCGTTATGTCGTTACTGTGCCGCCGTGTCGTAATGCCGCCCGGTCGTTTGGAATCTATACCTTGTTGCCATTAAACACGTACGAATTTCCGTTGGCAAATTCGAAACGAAAACAGTTTCTCGTTCTGGCGACGAAAGGTACCTAGGTAAGTATAAGCAGCTGATAGGTAGGTACCTGCTTAGGTACGCATATTACTTATACGTACCTACCTATATCTTTTTATCAAAACGCTTGATTGATGGTTACTAGTAAAATGTTAGATAGGTACTCAAATTACTTACCGTTTCATTCTTTTTATTCTCCTCTTGTATTTTATTTTCAAATTACACTTAGTGCGTCTTTTTTTGTCACCCATATTGATTTTATAAATAAACTTATATTAACACAAATATTTCCTATGTAGTATTACTAACTATATACTAAAAACTACTCTAATATTTACACACACAAAAACTATTAAAATCAACAAAATAAGTAGGTAGGTATTTGTTTACAATACTTTCTAATGGTATTGTCACCAACGAAAAAATGCGGGAAAAAGTGGTACAGGTCCGTTTAGCACAGCGTCTCGTCCCGCACTAAATTAATAGGCGACAGAGGGGTTGCTCACGCGATTGAGTGTCGATTTATGTAAAAAATAATGACTATAAGTAATTAGAAAAGTTATTTAAAAAAATAAGCCGAGGATTCCCTAGGTATTGTATTGTGTAATATCATGATGACTATAAAAAAACCTAGCGATTAATAGTTTCGAAGAAAAAAGGTTTTATATTTCTAAAACAGGGGTTACTTTTCATGTATGTTAATGATATTTAAAATTATTTTTTATTTTTTTCTAAGTGAAGGGGACATGTGTTTTATTGTGTAGTTTAACATATTTTTTTTAAAGATCATTATGGTACGGGTTATGGAGAAAAAAGGTTATAAACTTCTTCAGTTCCAGCCTAATTTACATATAGCACCGCCTTAATAATAATAAACATCCGATTTTTGAACGGGCTCAATTTTATTTGACTACCATTGACTCGACGCCACGCAGCCCGCCGAACCCGACCCGGCGAACCGTGAACGTAGCAAACTAGCAACCCGCGGAACGATGCACCGAGTTGAGCATTTACTGACTCGGACGGACGACGCGGCGACGCGGCGACTCGACGGGCAGACTGAGTCGAGTCAACTCGTGTTGCAACCCGAGTTGGTAAGCGAGTCAACTCGAGTTACTCGAGTTACCAAAAAGTCCACTCGGCCCATCGCTACTGTGAGGGTCTCAAATATATATATATTTTTTTATCAATTTAAAATAAGCTGTTTTAAAGTTATTTAAGAAAATATACGAAAATTGACCATTCGCCTCCGTATCTCCGAAACTACTGAGCCTAAAATGTTGAAAAAGTACAGAAAATAGTTCTATACCTATAGATTACAGGAAAACTTATAAGAAGTCTATGGTCCTAAAATAACATGATAAATCTCTCAATAGTGTCCGTACAAACTTACATATGCAGTTGGAATATACGGGAGAACATGTTTTTCAACTACAATGTTAAGTTTGTTCTTGGTATAAATTCATCCCAACTACGGAACCCTTCATTGTGCGTAGTCCGATACGCATTTGGCCGGTTTTCTTTGATCAAATTTAAAGGGTTTCTTTCATGTTTACATAAGGTGTAATATAAAAGTTTACAATGAATTATGTAACCCTGTAAGGGCACAACTGTTCCAGTATCAGTAAACAATATTTTTATTGTTATTAAAATTTATAAATAACACTTTAGTTGTGACGATAAAAATTGAAAGTTGAAACGTCAGGCACACTCTAATGACATAGTCAGTCCCGTTATATTGGGTTGGCTAATAAGTAATGAGCGACATACAACTATTTTATTTGTATTTATTTATTAAATGAATAATTGTTAATCATTAATAATATATACACCGTCGTTTTCTACTACCATTCGCCATCGATCTAGCAAAGAGTGAATGGCGTCCGCATAGAACTTCGTTGGTTTTGAATTGAAGAAGTCGTCTATATTGTTTCAAGTGTGGTTCATCGTCAAAGCTTTTTTCCCGTAAATTATTACTAAGTGATCGGAACAAGCTGAAATCAGTTGGTGCTACGAGTAAGTCCGGCGAGTATGGAGGGTGGGGTATTATTTCCCAATTAAGCTCCAATAGTTTAAGCCTGGTACTCTTAGCAATATGCGGCCGGGCATTGTCGTGCAGGAAAAATATTTTGTCGTGTTGTGGACGTTTGCGATGGATTTCAAGCTTCAGTTTTTCGAGTTGATCACAATATACTGTTGCTGTGATCGTAGTATTAGTAGGAAGGAATTCCCAGCTTATTACTCCATGTATATCCCACCAGACAGAAAGCATTACCTTGCGAGGATGAAGATCACCTTTTGACGTTGGTTTTCCCTGTTCTTTACATCCCAGCCACTGGCGCTTGCGTGTGTGATTAACATAGAGAACCCACTTTTCATGATCTAACCAATGATGATGAAGATGATCTAACCAATTAAATGTGCGGCGGAAAGATAAAAGTTGTACACAAATCTCAGCTCGGTAGGTCAGCTGATCTTTACTTAATTGATGGGGTACCCAAACACTATATTTGTAAGTCTTTCCCAAACCATGTAAATGATTTTCTATGGTGCCATGAGAGTACTCGAGCTGAACAGCCAAATCGCGTGTAGTTCTTCGAGGATCTTCTTCGATTAATAGTTTTAATTTATCGATATCTATTTCTACGGGGCGCCCAGATCTTGGTTGATCGGTTAAGGAAAAATCGTTATTGCGGAACCGTTGGAACCAGCGCTTTGCTGTTGTAGAAAAAAAAATTGAATAACATTGTTACTTGCGTGAGCTTCTTCGTAGATAGTTGATGACTCTAGAGAACATTAAAAATACGTAGATGTGTTAACACTTTCATTGCCACCTCCATTTTGATTCTTTTCATCCTCATCATCATGTCAGCCGAAAGACGTCCACTGCTGCAAAACAGCCTCCACCAAGCACCGCCACTTTGACCGGTTCTGTGCTTCCTGCATCCAACGTAATCCTGCGACCTTCACAAGGTCATCGGCTGATTCTTTTAGGGCATTCCAATATACTCCATCTAGCATACTTATCACGACAAACACGCCACGCGATTTAGTGGCACTGCATAATTACATTATTTTTTAGAGGAGCTTGTGGCTATGTAACAACAGCCGCACAGGTCGATCCATCAGGTTAAGCTACGCTTGCCGGGGTTGGTCTGTGGATGGGTGACCATCTTTTCATACCGAGACTCCTCCGTGCCTCGGAAAGCACGTTAAGACGTTGGTCCCGGCTGTCATTCGTGGATCTTTGACAGTAGTTACGAGTCGTCAGAAGCCCGACAGTCTGACAACCAGTCTTACCAGAGGGTATTGTATTACCCAGTAACTGGGTTGTTGTTGTTGAGGTCAGATAGGCAATCGCTCCATGTAAAATACTGGTATTCAGCTGCATCCGGTTAGACTGGAAGCCGACCCCAACATAATTGGGAAAAGGCTAGGCAGATTGATTGCATAATGACATTATTTTAGCAACATATAAAAATTGTGTATTTTTTTTTTTATATACTTGGGCCGCCTCAAAAATTATAAGTTTATTATTTCATTCTAAACTCATTTTGAATACAAAATAGAGCTTAATATTGATAAATACATATTACTGCGAGTTACAAAACGCGCGTCGTGTCAGCGGCACATAAAGTGTTAAAGAATTTAGAAGGTGCTCGTTCAGATTCCATAGTTTAACATGACATGCAAGTCAGGTATAATGTCACAACAAGATCATCGCGAATGAAACAGCGCACCGCGATATCGCGCTTATATCCTGGCTTAGTTTAACAGCGACACTGGTAATTTACTATACCTAAAACAGCTACGTAGTGAAATAAAACTGACCTGACATTGCAGTGACGTGATATGTTTTCATTTTGATAATATTCATTCACATAACCTACACAAGTGTGATAAAGTTATCACAATACGTCGAATCCACAAATATATTCACTAAAATTCACTAAAACTACACTAGAATACGATGGCACATATGTTTACACATTCATAACATACTAAATATCACTACTAAATACACTATTTGCATGACACAACAACTTATTCTGTCAACCGATAAAAAGTCTGCAAACGCCGGCGACGCCGGCGTGCAAACTATTTATTTTTTAGTTCGTTCAAAATAATGTTGCTGCTGTTGAAAAATATTAAAATTAAGAGTGAATGAACCATTTCTTTCATATAAATACAGCACATATTGCTACTTGCAACACAACACAGATATTTAGCGACCAATCCTAACCAAGCCCTTAAGTGTTTATAACTGTCCGACTTAAGACACTTGGAGCATTTTTTCTTATGTCGCACTGTGTAACATAAGACATTCGAGAGGTTAACATGACATGCAAGTCAGGTATAATGTCACAACAAGATCATCGCGAATGAAACAGCGCACCGCGATATCGCGCTTATATCCTGGCTTAGTTTGACAGCGACACTGGTAATTTACTATACCTACGTATGTGCGTATGTTTGTAGTGTGGGAGAGTCTGTTACGCGCAATTTTAGTACGTGTACTGCCTCCAGGTCGTGTACTGCAGTGGCCTATTTGGAAAGCACTGAATCGATTACGTAACATAATTTGGCGAAATAGGGCATTATGCAGGGCAATTTTTTTTTATCAGTAGCCAAATTTTCACAGAGTGTTCTACCCATGAATATGAACAACTTTCACTAAGGGACCAACTCTGAAATCACGAAAAAAAAATCTGCTGTTTCATACAAAGTTGAACTCGACCAAAATGTATGAAACAGCAGATTTTTTTTTTCGTGATTTTAAAGTTGGTTCCATAGTGAAAGTTGTTCATATTCATGGGTAGAACACCCTGTGAAAATTTGACTAAAATAATAGCCCTGTATAAGATTCATCCAACATCCAGAGCGAGTGCGGAGCTCCTGAACAGACTATGTCCCATCTGCTAGTGTCCCAATTGTCCGTTCACCTGCACCCTTGGCAACCTTAACAGCGCCTCTGAAACCGCGATAAATGTTGGCACCTACTATACTATAGATGTACCGTCGAAACGAAAAGAAGTACGTTGGAAGATTAAGTATCGTTTGTTCTCGAGTTTATTTTTAACCCGAATTGTGCCACATATAGAGGAGCTGTGGGCGAGTATTAACGCCTCTGACTTACGAGTTCTGGTTCTGGGAGAGCACCTAGACAAAGTGAGATTCAGCGATAACTATGATGAATAACCCCTTGACTATCAGGCGCACACCAAGTGTGCGTAAGAATTTTTTTTGAAATCTTTACATAATAGGTATATAAACGTATCTTAAATACAGGGCTATTTTTAAATCACTAGCTAAATTTTCACAGGGTGTTCTACCCATGAATATGAACAACTTTCACTATGGGACCAACTCTGAAATCACGAAAAAACGTTTCATACGAAAGTTCTATACCTACTCGGCCAAACTGTATGAAACAGCGGATTTTTTTTTCGTGATTTCAGAGTTGGTCCCATAGTGAAAGTTGTTCATATTCATGGGTAGAACACTCTGTGAGAATTTAGCTAGTGATTTAAAAATAGTCCTGTATATAAACGTAAAAAAAATCATCTTATGGCGACCGCAGGCTTACAGTAAGTGTGAAATTATGGGGTTCGGCTGACATTCAACATGACCTTGACATAATGTAAGGGGATTCAGACGCTTGAGGGATCAGAAATGTATTGGAGTGACATTTAGGCTTATGGCAATCCTATTGTAATTCATTGTAGCAATACGTGTAAAGTAATTTTCAGTTGTCTTGAACCTCTGGACCTGCGTTACAGCACTGGAAACATTTTAGACTGGTCATGTTGGTGTTCCAATGCTGGGTAAAGAGCTCCCAGTCTCTTCTCCACACACTTCTGTTCGCTGTAAGCATCTATTGCCGCTTTCGATAGTCAAGCTTGGCCCGTAATTTCCACCCTGGTCTGCCGCGATGTCACTTTGCGTTCAATGTTTTCCTTGTAAAGGAAAACAATGCTAAAACAATACCAGCAGGTATTCTATGTTAATCTGCCTAGGTTTTTCCCACGTTGGGTTCGGCTTCCAGTCCGTGATAAGGCCTGTCGTACTTTATGGGTCGGAATGCTGGGCCGTGAAGAAGACGGATGAAAAAAGATTGCATGCAGCGGAGATGAGAATGTTGAGATGGATGTGTGGAGTGACGAGAATGGATAAAGTAAGAAATGAGTATATAAGAGGAAGTTTGAAAGTGGCGCCAGTGACAGAAATATTGAAAGGAAATCGTTTGGCTTGGTATGGGCATGTGATGAGAAGGGACGAAACGCATGTGACTCAAAGAGTGATGAATATACATGTTGATGGATGGAGACGGAGAGGAAGGCCGAAGAAAAAATGGATGGATTGTGTGAAGAATGATATGAAAGAGAAGGGAGTGAATGATAGTGTGACGGTTTACAGGGGAGAAGGGAAGAAGAAAACGTGTTGCGCCGACCCCAAGTAACATGGGATAAGGGCAGGAAGATGATGATGGGTTCGGCTTCCAATCTATCCGGATGCAGCTGAATACTAAAATTATACATGGAGCGACTGCCTCCATCGATCCTGCCTCCTGTCGATCCGACCTCCTCAACCCAGTTACTATATAACACGATACCCCTTGGTACGACTGGTTGCAGAATTTTGGGCTTCTGGCTTAAACTGTTTGCATGCCTTAATTATGTCTAAGTCAAAGTCAAAGATTTTATTAATGCGATTTTTGGTGATACAATAGGGTCTTAAAATTATTTTATAGTAGCTCAAAAATCAACCCTATAACCCTATTGTTAAATTACAATATTGGAAATTAAGTTAAATATTACATGAAACATAATGAAGTAATTAATCTAGAGAAATTATGCTACAATATATATATATATATATATATTGTAATAAATTAATAGACGAATGTTTATGAAAATTAGATTAAAACATAAATACATAAAATGGTCAGTCACATGAATTTTTGTCAACTAGGAATTCGTCAATAATAATAATAATAATATCCTAGGACATGGTTCACACACGGTCACCTGATCCCAAACTAAGCAGAGCTTGTACTATGGAAACCAGATAACTGATATACTACATACACTACTTTTTTTTTTGTAAATACATACTTATATAGATAATTACACCCAGATTCAGGACAAACAGACATGTTCATGCACACAAATGTTTGTCCTGGATGGGAATCGAACCCACGACCAGCGGCATGGCAGGTGGTATCTTAACCAACCACGCCAACTGGCCTCAGTGGTATAGTAGCATTTGTCTAATAAAAATGTATATAGTTTACGTTTAAATTGTGTCAAATTCAAATCTTTTATGTCATTTGATAGCTTATTCAAAATTTTTGGAGCCATGCAAAGTATGCTCTTGTGCATAAGGGCGGTTTTTGAACTTCTTAGGCATAATTCATGTCGATATGGTCTTGTGGTCATATGTTGGTTACGGTAGTTAGTATAAGGATAATTTTAAACTTAACATCTGAACTATTATATTCTATTCTATTCTGTTCTGTTCTGTTCTGTTACCCGCTGGTCCAGCGTAACGTGCTTTCCGAGGCAAGCAGCGGTCTCGATATGAAATGGATGGTCACCCATTCACAACCTGACCACAGCAGGCGTAGCTTAACCTTCGATCGACCCGTGCGGCTGTTATCATTTAACCAAGAGCCCAGGGTAGGTATTTTGAGTAAAGGACAAAATACGCCATTACGAAAAAACAACTTTAAACCTTAAACGGCTCAAGTTTGTACTCCATATTGTGTAAACCGAGTTTATGATTACAACAAACAGTGATACATTGGTTTGTATCCGCTACCGCGGTATAACCTCACGTCCTGTAAACACTTTGTCGGCTGTAAACCTCGTTTTGCAATATTTAGCTATGAATATGAAATATTATAAGGATTCCGTACCTCAAAATAAAAAATGGATCCCTTATCACTTCGATGTCCGTCCGTCCGCCTGTCTGTCTGTATGTCCAGACTCTTTTTTCAGGAACGCGTGGAGGTATCAAGTTAAAATTAATAATAAATACGTAGGTCTTCGGTCCCTTATAGCTCTAAAAAAAATCAAGCTTCCAAGTCAACGCAATAAAAAACCGGTCAAGAGCGAGTCGGACTCGCCCACCAAGGGTTCCGTACCATCATATATAAAAAAGTGTGCTATTTAGAGACATCGTTTTATTTTTTCTGTAATCTTTACATAAACTTCTATCACACGGAATAATTTCAGATTTTTCTCTATGAAAACTTTGGAGATAAGGGGGAACGATATTTTTTTTACATTTTTCATCAAAAGTCGAAAACGAATAAAAAAATAAATAAAAAACTATGCAGCTTAAAAAAAAAGAAAAAAATTTGTGAATGTCCAAATACCGCTCTTTCATGTGATATCCCACATGTCCTAGTAGACTTCGAATAAGACGTTTCAGTCGCTGTTGCAAAAAAATAATTCTTTCTTATTTGCAAAATAGTTGGGCAAACCTCATCTAAAACTATTCCAAAATTCAAGTTAATAGTATTAGTAGTTGTTGAGATATCCAGCACTGACAGACGGGTTCCTTTTTACCATTTTGGTATGGAACTCTAAAATACGGCCTTTCATGCGACATATTTTGATACTCGAAAATATTGTAAATCAAAACCTACATCGTATTTCCCGTTGACCTAGAATCATAAAATTTGTGCAAGAAGCAAGGTCTCATAACACAAGAAAAGGAAAAAGTTAATTTGTAGTTTGATCACATAAACAAATTGCGATTACAAACTTACATTTGCAGTTGGAGAATTGACCGTTACGTATACCGATGTACGGGAGAACATTTTTTCAACTAAAAGTTAAGTTTGCCCTTGGGATAAATTCATTCCAATTACGGAACCCTTCATTGTGCATGGTCCGACACGCACGTGGCTGGTTTTTATGTGTAAAGGAGTTTGAAAGCAAACTTGCAGCTGGCCACAAAAAAAAAAGAATACTTACAACAAACATGAGGCAAATGCTTAGCACATAAATTATGAAATATTAGCAACGGTACTCGATTACCTATTTGTCCGTGTTAGTCCTGCTAACACGAACTTTGAATTTGTACTTGTAACGATACGTGTGTGTTTATTTACACTTTTGTTTTAAGAAGACTTAAGCGTATTTTTTTTAACGATTACATAAAAAAAATGAAAAAAATATATGAGAACCATAATACCCCCCTTTCTGCCCAGTCTGCTGCCAGCTTTCTAAAGACTTCCTCCAGTACGACTGTGAATAATTTCGGAGACGGTGGGTTTCTTGTTTAACACCTTTATCGATTTGAAATTACGGTCCTGTCTTAGAACTGATTTTAACGGTTGCGGTGCTGTTTCTGTAAATATTATTTCATTTCATTCAAACTTGCGCAATTATTTATTCAAGTTTTGTTTTTAAATATAATTGAAATAAAACAATATAACATTAATAACTATAAATAAAGTCCATGCTTTTCAATGACAGCAGCCCATCTCTCTTCTAGTTTACACACACCTTGGAATTTGTCTTTTTGGTTACCCTCTTGGATTTCTACCTCCAATGCCCCGTACAGGTTTAACTACTCACCGAAGTGACGGGCGTACAATGTTCGTTTTAAATAATGAAAACAACCATAATCCGGAGGCATCAGATCAGGAGAATAAGGGGGTTGGTTCCATGTCAGTATGTGGTTGGCCAAGAAAAACTCCGAAACAATACGAGCCTTAGTACAACATTCTTTATTTTATTTTCTTCCCTAAACTCCATTACCACACCTTCCAGGAAACTAATATACCGCTCTGCTGTCACTACATACAAGTACCAAAAGCCGATACCATTATAATCCATGGCTACTATCAGCATACCTTATGTTCAGCTTTTTGTTGACGTGGAACTTGAGGAGGCTCTTCTCCAACCGAAACCCAAAATCGACACTTATCACGTTCAGGGGCTCGGTACAGGTACACCCAACTTTCATCTACCACCAATGTCCCGCGTTGGTAGTGTGGTTGTTGTCTTAGCAGTATAGTAGGTTTTGAGAAGCTGCATTACATCGCGTCTCGATATTTTTTTCAGTGGGAACGTGGGGTATCCACTTGCCAAGCATCTTGTGCATATTCAATGTTTTTGTCAATATACGGTATGCGCTCGCTTCTGGTATCTGAAGTTCACGCGAAAGGTCACGCGGCAGTCCAATCTCTCCTTTCGTTCAGTTTGTCTTGCACGGCAGCGACGCGCTGTTCATATTCAGGAGCCAGATTGTGAGGCCCATCTCGGCCCTCTTCCGTAGAAATTCTGCCACTGTGAAAAGATTTAACCCTAAACTGCCCCATTCGCAGAGAGTACGCAGCACCGCCTATTGCTTTCACAAGATCTTTATGAATATCGGTTGCACATTTTCCTAAAAGAACTTCAAACTTAATGAAATTCCGTTGGTCAATCTCACTAATTGAATTTATCAGGTCGTTTCGATTCATTTTTTAACATATTGAAAAACGTGGTGACGGCTAGATGCACTAGAGAACACTAAATAATAATCAAGCATAAACTTGAACTATCCGCTGAACATGTCTCGACAGGAACGAAAAAACTACGCACAAGTTTGAATGAAATGACCTAATATTTTGTAAAAGGTACGTGTTGTCTATTTCTTGATTCAGTAAGGCAATAAAAATTAAGATATGCTATCAAAGCTTCTGAGTACTTTACGAACGCAATATAAAGTGGGAGCTGGAACTGTATATCGACCGTCCCTATTAACAATGTCGGATATACATTTTTACCAATATTCACATTTTTACATAAATCGAATTACATTTTTTTTTTAATTCTTCACTGTCAAACAAACTTTGAACTGAGGGCAGTTCAAAGTTTGCCCTAACAATAAAAAATAATCTTTATGATATTAACAATGTCAGTTCTGCGAAAAAGACCACTGTTCAGTAGGGACTAAACCGTAGTCTCCCTGCAGAACCGACATTGTTAATAGGGACGGTCGATATGTTTCTCGATAACCTGATTGATGGAGTGGAGGTGGTCAGTGGTACAGAGGCCGCAACGAAATCCGGCCTGCTCAGGAGGCTGATGATTGTCGAGGGCTCTGGCTGTATTTTCGATTACTTTTAGGAAGGCTTTGTACAGGTGAGAACCAAGATTGATAGAACGGTAATTGTTTATGTTTGTTTTGTCACCTTTTTTGTGGAGAAGAATATTTTATTTTTCTCAACAAAGTAGATAGGTATACTCACATCTCACTTTTAACATTATAATAATAATTAAATTGTTTATTCAGACAACCATTGGTCCATTACATTAACATTATATTGTTATTTATTTATTTATTTGCTAACATGTAAAACACTGGTTAGTAGGCATGCATTAAAATTTCATGACACAGTATTAATACATGCACCCTGTAAGGGCACTGCAAAGGTTTCCAAATTAATTATATAATATTGATTCTAATTATTACAATTCATTACATTACACTAAACATTTACCAATAATTTACTACATTTTATTTAAAATAAATCATTATCAAATCAATCTGTTAATTCAATATAGTCATATAGGTAAGTATAATATAGTATAACATTTTAGTCATATTATTTCACAATTACGTCAAGCAAGCATTTATTACAAGGTCAATCGATTCACAATTTGTCAGCTTTAAATTCCTCAACGGTATAGTAGCCTTTCTTTATTAACAGAGATTTCAACTGTTTCGTGAAAATTGAGTCATTTGGTAGGGATTTTAAACTTTCCGGTAGCTTATTAAATATATTAGCTAGTCTCGAATATGGGCTTTTCCCGATAAACTTTAAATTTGTGATGGGTAGTATTAGTCTATTCTTGTTCCGTCGGTTATAGTTTTCATTTAGCTCGATATTAGACTTGAAGAGGTGCCTATTTTTCCTAACGAATATACAACTTTGCAGTATATATATTGCTGGTAGTGTGAGAATTTGTTGTTTCATAAAGTGTGGCCTACAACTCTCTCGTTGGTCTATGTTCATTAATATTCTGATACATTTCTTTTGCTGAATGAAAAGGTCCAAAAAGTCAGTACTTTCTCCCCACAATATGATACCATAATTTAGCCAAGAGTAAGCGTACGCATAATAGGCAGATAAGGCGGTTTTATAGTCTGTGTTGCATTTCAATATGCTTAGCGCATAAATAAATTTGGACAATTTTGCTCTTGTAGTTTCTATGTGTTTCTTCCAGTTTAGGTTTGAGTCTAGTGTTAGGCCTAAAAGTCTAAATTCGTTAATTTCTTCTAATTGTATTTGTTGCGTTAATATGTTTAGGTTTAGTGGGGCTTTTTGGTAAGTTCTGAATTGGCATATTTTAGTTTTAGATAAGTTTATTTCTAAGTTATGTTCATTTAACCATTGCTCAGTTTCTGTGAAAGTTTTTTTAATAGCTAAATAGTCAACATTTGCGGGCGTTTTAAATAATAAAGAAACATCGTCAGCGAACAAAATACACGACGAACTTATCTTTTTTGGCAAGTCATTTACGTATATTATAAATAAGGTACATCCCAAAACACTTCCTTGGGGTATTGAAGTATTAATGGTAGCCATGTCTGATCCTATGCTGTATACTTCCTGGTGAACGGTATCGAAATGTTCTACTTCTACGAATTGTACTCTGTCTTGTAAATATGATTTAAACCAATTAAAAGCTTGCCCTCTAATACCCGATCCGTAAAGTTTTTGTAACAAAATTTTATGTGACACCTTGTCATACGCCTTCGTCATGTCTAGGAATAGTCCAATAGCGTACTTTCGTTCGTTAATGCAACTGTAAATTTCCTGTACGTAGTTGTAGACCGCTAAAGTAGTTGAGCATTTTTTCCTAAAACCGAATTGATTTTTGTCTAAAATATCATATTTTTCCAAAAAAATATTGACACGATTAGCGACTGCTTTTTCGAAAATTTTTGAAAATTTTTTTTAATAATCAACGAGTGACAAAATATGATTGGCAGAATTCCAGTTTTTAAAATACTGTTGACAAAATTTATAATATGTGGACGAATGACAGGCTGTCCTATTTGGGTGGGTCTCATATCTTATAAAGTTATTTGGTATATTTTCATTTCAATAACGTTCACAAAATGTAATAAACGTGAGATGTGTTGATATAAATTCTTTACATATAATATTTATATACTCTAAAACTTCGTACAAATTTCGTATAACATTATCAGATATAACGTTTATTTGATTAAAAATCATTAGGTCTATCGTTTAAAATATTTTTTTCACAAATTTTGTGACACAAATGAAACGCTGCAAAACCGACTCCGCGTAGCTTTTTATGTCCTACCCCTAGAGTGTAATTTAAGCTCACGTAGGCGCGGAGGGGACCGCCAGAGCCCCGCAGCGTCGGAGCTGTGACAGAAACCATGCCTGCTGCATGTTGCATGCTGCATGCTTGCATACTCCACGCTTGCTGCATGTTGCATGCTGCATGCTTACACACTGCATGTTTGCTGCTTGCTTTCTGCATGGTTGCTGCTTGCTGTATGCTTGCTGCATGCTGGCTGCTTGCTTGCTGCATGCTTGCTGCATGTTTGCTGCTTGCTTTCTTGCTGCTTGCTTGCTGCATGCTTGCTGCATGCTCTCTGCTTGCTTGATGCATGCATGGAGTATACTTGTTTGCATGTTTCATGTGACGAGTTGACGCTAGGGTTTCTGTTGGCATAATTAGTATTTTTAATTACAAGTTTTTAACTACGCGTTTTTATTATATTAGACTAAATAGGTTTTAAGTCTTTTGAGTGGTATATCAAACGATTTTATATTCCGCGTATGTTATGCTTATGAAAATTAGTTATTTTGAAAATAATTTAATCAGTCTTTTATTATATTAACTTATCATTAAATCAAATAAAATTATAGATTCAGCTATTATATCTTGTAAATATTATAGTTTGTAATTATATCCTATATTACTTACCCGTCCTATTTTTAAGGCTTCAGTGGTTACGCCATAGTCGCCTGGGCTCTTACTATATTTCATGCTCCACAGTGCCTGATGAGCCTCCCAGCCTGTGAAAAGTGGAATGTTATTGGAGTATAAAATATTCCGTTGCGTTAGGTTGTACAGTCGGTTCCTCGCTGTACAGATTCAAAACAAATAATAAAGGTACTCGTACAAATGTTCAAAATTTGATCTTTGTCATTCTGTCATTACCGTGTTAAAAATATGTGAAAAATCTTCAAATCTTCTAATCTTAAGGAGCGTTTTTCAAATATAGCCTTACTTTACCTTACTTTTTGTGAAACAAATCTATCTATTTTTAACCACTTCATTAACCACTTCAAAAAAAGGAGTTATCAATTTGACAAGTATGTATGTAATATTATTGGAACTGCAATATATTCACATATGATAATCTATTAGGGCTTCCAAACAAATATACAACATTTCATAGATGTATGTATATTTGTTTGTATGTTTGTCCACGCATTTCTTCGAAAGTAGTAGTCGGATCGCAACCATTCTTTTTTTGTTGGATTACATTTACTTCAACTTAGGGCACAATGAAAGTTTAATCAAAGTCGGTTCCGTAGTTTTTAAGATAATGGACTTAATACGTGTAAGTGTGACGGCCTGGCTTATTGATGCGAGCTACGGGTGTGGTCTCAAAGGGAAAACATCTGAAAACCTTAGTCAAATTCTAGTGCAATATTTATAACAAAACTACTTATCACAAACAAATATTCCAGTTTTTACTAAAAACTAAAAATTACGAAAAAAAAAATAGACTGCAAAAAGAAATTCACTCAAAATTATGATATAACTTTAATTTCGGAAGTCGGTAGCAAAAAACTAAAACACAGATCCCAAGACACCGACTTCCAAAATTAAAGTTATTTCATAACTAGCTTTTGCCCGCGGCTTTGCTCGCGTTAAGGTGATATATTGAAAAAAATGTGTTTTTTCTATTTCGTGTAACTTGTTAAATATGTGGAATAGGGATTTAACATTTTAGTACATGTTTTCTGACTCTTTAGTCTAGTGTCATGTAAAAGGAATACACGATTCAATGATTTTTTCTCGATACAAAAAAATTGCAAAGTTATATCTATTTTTTTACTTTTTTCGACATCGCGGCGTAACGCTTAAGAGTTATTAAATGAAATTTACTTTAAAACATAGATAATTATAATATTAAAGTTTACTCAAAGTAGTTTTAAATTTTATTTATTTATTTTGTTAAAAAAGGAGTAAATTCGTTTTGGCACATACGTCGTTTAATTTCGAGCGCACGCACATTATAGCCTTCTCTTCTTTTGCGTTTCAAAAGTAATTGCATCACTTTCGCTCGCTTACTGGATCAGTCGCCCGGTGCGCTTCCTCGACAACGAGTCTATGTCATTTTTTGACAGATCGGTGCTATCGGATTTTCGTGATTTTAATAAATGTTTATATAGTAAAAGCTAGTAAATTGTTAGTTAATTAGTGTAGAAGTGATATATAAATACTTCTTGTGATTGAACAGTACCTATAAAGTATCGTGTTTCTATTTGTGACGAGTTTTTAATGATTTATAAATAAAAATGGGAAGAAATAGGAAACCAAAACAAAGTAAAGTACAACGTTTAGAGTACCTGAGGGTGAGGGCTCAAAAAATGAGAGAGAGCAAAAGTAAGTATATAGTTATGTACAATAGTTTCTACTTTATCAGTTATGGGCACGTTCTTGACTGCAATCACTGCCCGATGGAAGACAAAGATGACATCGGATATATACGTAAATAATGAGTTGCGCTCGCGAGTTACTTCTTTTGTGATTTTTTTGTTGTTAGATCCTAAATTCCTAACCACTTGACCGGTTTTATCAATGGACTCATTTTACAGGAAATCAGTATCAATAGCTGATAATAACAAATAATCGAAGTCGCCACCTTCGCTCATTTTGGATAATCAGCTACAACCTATCCTCGCCTCGCAAAGTAATAATGGGTAAGCATTCTATTTGCTAGAACAAAATATCTGTTTTAATTTTTGTAAGTTACCTATAATTGTGTATCTAATGAAAAAGGCTAAAATGTAATTATAATTAATTTTAGGTTAGAAATATGTCAACAATACATCGGTCATACGTCAAGTACTATTACTGCATGTGACAGACTAAGAGCACAAAAAGTAATGGAGTCGCATTTGAATTGCGAAAAAAGGTGAATTTAGTCGAAATTATTTTTTGATCTTTATTGAAGTATGGATTATTGTGTGTGATTTAATATAATAGTTTATTTTAGTTTTTTTAAACATTTTAGTTTTCTTTCCAACAAGTGTTGATTTTTTTTGTGATTTTTAAAAGTAGTGGAACGAAAGTTATCAAAAAAAAAAAAAAAATCTGCATGAATTTGATTATGCTAGCACCACTTGAATGTTGATGAACGTTTTTATT
This sequence comes from Dicycla oo, assembly GCA_948252095.1. Lineage (NCBI taxonomy): Eukaryota > Metazoa > Arthropoda > Insecta > Lepidoptera > Noctuidae > Dicycla > Dicycla oo. The sequence goes on from OX411718.1 coordinate 27,028,341, forward strand.
GCAGAAATAAAAGGAAGCAACAAGCACTGCCATACGAAATCGAACTTGAAGAAAATGTGAGTTCTCTTATTTTATTTACTATGCACTGTGAACTTTATACTATAGAGCTTGGCATAAATATCATTTTTCCATGTTGACTTATACTTATTCTTTCAGGAGTCCAAAACTGCCGACATCAGTGGCCACAGAGTTGTTGATGTAAATTACTTTTTTAATGAATTAGTTAAAATATTGAGTCACGAATCAATGTTCCAATGTGGCCTTACCACCATCAAATTAGAATCCGAAAAAGTTTCTGGCTTTACATCTGAGTTTACATTTTCTTGTAAATTATGTAAAATAAAGTTTAAAATACAGAACTCAACACGCAGATTAAAAAAAAATGGCGGTGGCCGGGATAATGTCAGCTGGTTGTGTTAACGCTCAACTGAAACAGTTTTCGGCAGCTGTCGATTTACCACCCTTGTCGGAATATAGGTACAAAATCGTACAAGATGAAGTATGTGACGAATGGGAAGTGACGGCATGAGAAGAGACGAGGAAAGCGGGGGAGCGGGAGAAAGAAGCGGCAGTCAAAGAAGGAAAGCTTACTAAAGATGGCATACCAATAATAGATGTAATCTTAGATGGTTGTTGGGCTAAACGTTCATACAGAACTAATTATGCTGCACTATCTGGCACTGCGACAATTATAGGTAGACGATTTCGTCAAGTTCTTTTCATGGCAGTCAAAAACAAATATTGTTGTATTTGTGCTAGAGCGGAAAAATGAAATGAGATAGTAAAACAGCATGAGTGTTTTAAAAAATATCTTCCACAGATCTTCCACAGCTATGGAATCCACTATTATCGCCGAAGGATTTAAACAGTCCATAGAAATGCATGGCATTATCTATGGAAGATACATAGCTGATGGAGACAGTAGCATTTAGGCAAAAATACTTGACACTCGATCATATCCCTCAATCACGGTCGAAAAGATTGATTGCAAAAATCACATATTAAGAAATTTTTGTAACAAATTGATAAATTTAAAAACGGATACAAAATATGCTGTAACAGAAAAGAACATAATAATTACAAATAAGATTTTAAAAATACTAAAGTACATATGTAACGCCATAAAATATCATGGCTTACAAAATCTACAGTAATCAGACAAAATAAAAAATTTGCACCAAGATATTACGAATGCCATTTATCATGCATTTGAGCACCATGATTCTTGTGATAAAAATATTTGTAGTGAAAATACAAATGAAGAATCAAAAAATATTTGTAACACACGTCTCTGGCATCAGATGAAATATATTTTTATCTACAATGTTGCATCACACTCAAGGATCTAATTGAAAATGTAGACAGCAACATTGTAGAGAATTTTAATGGAGTAGTTGCCAAATTAGTTGGCGACAAAAGAGATGCGCAGGGGTAGTAGTATCATTAAAAAAAATATATATAATACTTATTTTGCAGTTTCATTATAACTGAAAATTTGATTATTTAATTTAAAGAATATAAAAAATAAAAATATGTGTAATGTTATAGAAAATTGCCCTGATTAAATACGGTGAACACTAAAAAAATTAAAATAATATAAATTTGTAAAATTATTTAACCGATTTTTTAAAAAAGGTGTTACTAAGAAGACGTATAAAATAACAAAAATTGTCTACCTATTGTGATTCTGAAGTAATAGAAATTTATAAACTGTTATGACTTTCAGTTAATACTTTTTTGTTCAAAGCTTCCTTTGAAGACGGTTCAAGTTCGGCTATTTTATTTTAAATGTTTTAGTATTCGCCTTTTTTAGTCAAGGCAATTTTCCATAAAATTACTTACTCATATTTTTATTTTTTATTTAATTTGTTGTGTGGAGCTCTGTCATATTTATGTCTATAACTTTGTTAATAAGATTGGCATCTTAATATTTTGTAGGTACACTAAAACCATACTTGGAGTACCTAGATTATACCAGTGAAAGAGTTATCAAAATCGGTTCAGTAGTTTACTAGAAAATTGCGAACATATATGTATACAGGATAATTTTTTAAGTAGTGCGCAAACTTTCACAGGTTATTCTACCCATGAATATGAACAACTTTCACTATGGGACCAACCCTGAAATAGCGAAAAAACAATCAGCTGTTCAGTACATTTATGTTGGCATAATTCGTCAAAATGTACTAAACAGCTGATTTTTTTTTTCGCAATTTCAGGTTTGGTCCCATAGTGAAAGTTGTTCATATTCATGGGTAGAATAACCTGTGAAAGTTTGCGCACTACTTAAAAAATTATCCAGTATACTTAAACACGAGTTTTTTAAAGTAGGCTAATTTTTGTAAAATTAAAATAATTCATTAATCCTACTAATATTATAAATGTCAAAGTTTGTATGTTTGGATGTTTAGATGTTTGTTACTCAATCACGCAAAAACGGCTGAACGTATTTGGATGAAATTTGGTATACAGATAGTTTATAACCTAGATTAGGAGATATGGTACTTTTCATCCCGGTAGAAGGTTCTCGTGGGATAATTTCCGACATTCACGCCGGCAACAGCTAGTTATTTAAATAAAAAATATTTTTAGTACATGTACCACGTTTTTATTATAAGAACATAATTAGACTAAAAGAAATAAGCATTTGTTATATATTGTCATTACCAAATTATTTTTTATTATATGGTTTACTAAATAAAATAAAAATGGTTGAAAATTAAGTATTTGTATTATTTGTCTACTCCATAATCTCCTATGTGCTAATATTTCAAAAAATCCAAGAAGTACTCGCTTTTCCCGATGCGACCGCGTACTTTGCATTCGCCGCTCCCCGCGCGTGGGGGGGGGGCTAAGTCACGCCCACCGAGCTACGATTTATTTTCGAGATAGCCCCTTAATTTAGAATTTGACAATCAACATTACGAAACACACGCAGCTTTATTAGTGTGTTAGTAACTAAAATTTTATCTTAATTTATCAAAAAATGACCGGTTTTTAAATCACCATGAATTAATTCTAATTGACACTTTTTTTAGATAATATCATTCAATCATGATTCGAAAGACACGTGGCGCCATCTATTATCATAATAACGTTATTGTTGTTTTCCTCGGGAACAGTACTTTTTTCGGGATGAAAGGTACCCTATGTCCATTTTTGTACACGTGACAACGTATATGCCAAATTTCAGGATGATTGGTTCAGTGGTTTAGGCGTGAAAAGGTAACAAACAAACAAACTTACTTTCTCATTTATAATATTAGTTAGGATTTTGAGTTAATTTCTATTTGATATAAAATATATTTTTTTTTTATATAAGCTTTTATTTAAATTTTCTGCGACTTACACACTCGTAACTTGACGCTTTTCACAAAACAGTAACTTATAATGACCAAAAATAATATTCTTAAGCAAATACATGCCTGTATCTTACACGAAAGAAGGCTTGATGAATATCACAATGTCATGCTTGTATGAACTTAAACTAGTTAAAGATGTCTATTATATGCCGATGAATGAATGGCGTTGTACCTAGAAATAAACTCCGAGCGTGACTGTTTAGCACTGCAGCAAGACTTAGATACAAAACTGTCAGAACTCCAAGTTACCCAAAATAAACTCATAAAAATACTATTCGGCTATCCATAATCTAACATCAACCAGTAAAATTTATCAAGACACAAAAATAATGAATATAAAACAACTATATATTTACAACACATGTATTTTCATCAGAAATATTCTCAACAAAAGCGTTCACTCAAACTTATCACTCACCCAATATAAACTAGTTAGTCAACGCAGCACACGGCGAGCAAGTTTGCTAGTTTTACCTAAGGCAAGAACTAACTATGGCAAAAAATGCTAACTTTTGAAGGAGCACAACTCTATAATAAATTACCGTCCTGTATAAGAAATCTACACTCTTTCAATGCATTCAAAACTCAACTTAGCCAGCACATAATTGCGGATCGATCACTTCTGGAGAAATGAATGCATTGGATGGGTAACTATTAACTAACCTGTAATACTGGTGACGAACTTTTTGTAATCTGTGTATGTTTTAGTATTGTTCTCAAGTAAGTGACATATGTCTTTATTGGGAATAAAGTTTCTTTAAACCGAAATATACAAGTGGAGCTTAGACAACAAGATGGAATTTAATCCCTCCAAATGCTTCGCCATGACATTCGGTCGAATGCGGCTCCCAGTAAATTAAGAATACAATTTAAATAACAATACTATCATAAAAATAACAGTCATGAAGTCTTTCATGACTGTTTGTCTTTTTTTTTTTTGTGGATGGGAAATCATCAAATAACTTCTCCCGCTCTGGGTGGAGCGGGAGGGCGTGTCAGACTTTTACTGGCTAAAACCCACCCGTGTTCCTTTAGTTGCCTGTGCCAAGGCTACGGTAACTCTTTCGAACAACCCGCAACCCTGGCGGGTATCGGCCTTAGCGGACCCCTTCAGCTAGTGCTGACATCCCTTTGAGGCGCGCGTGGAACACAACGTGCCGTCGACCCGGGCCTGGTCTTTACCGGACGACGAGCTACCCGTTGCTCGCCATCCGCAAGCCCGCGCCTACGGTGGCCGGCTATCGATTCCCGGCGCCCAGGGCGTCTCCTGCGGCGACTAGGGGCGTGAGGGTGCAAAGATTGCCTCTCCCTCACGCGTTCAGCCTCCTCCTTCGCGAGCATTACAGCTTCGCAGAAGGAGGTGACGGCTTCCCATGCACTCTCGCTCCGTACCATGGCCTGTACCAGGGCCGGACGCGAGAGATCACCGCCGCCGATCGCCTCCGCGAGGACGCGGCGGTGCTCTGCCCAAGCCGGGCAGACCTCCACCGTATGCTCCACCGTGTCCTCCGGGCGATCCACACAGTGGTAACACCCGGGCGTTTCCTCCCGCCTTATCCGGAACAGGAACCTCCCGAAGCAACCGTGTCCGGTGAGGACCTGCGTCAGGCAGAAAGTGAGGGTCATGAAAGACCTGGGAGTCACATTCGACCGAAAGCTCACCTTCCACGACCACATTGCTACGGTAGCTAAGGAATCCTACCAGAGGTTGGGTTTTGTTCTGCGTAATTGCCGCGATTTTCCGCACATGCCATCAAAATAATATTTAATGCTCTCGTGCGTAGCAAATTGGAATCCAGCTCCTGCGTCTGGAATCCACACGAAAGTGCCTACGCGCTTTTATTGGAAAATGTACAAAAAGCGTTCCTTCGGTTTCTCTATAAGCGTAAACATGGCTTACCTCTGTCCGACTAAATTTCTACTGGGATGCCTCGGATATAACTCGTTAGAAGTAAGGCGAGCAAAAGACCAGCTCAGCGTCTCAGCTGTAAGACGCTCCGTGACACTATGACGCGCCTGATCTGCATACTGTGCTGGCTCGCTTCTTTGTCCCAGACAATTACTGCCGCGGCATAAAGCACAGGCTGTTTGCTGTGCTTCCATGTCGAACCGTTGCGCGTGATAAGTCCCCAGTACCACGTGCTCTGGCTGCACTTAATGACCTCTTGGACTCTATTCCAACAAACGAACTGCTTGCGGACGAATGGGCGACGATTTTATTGCCATGTCAGAAGTATTGTGAGAGGAATTTATGAAAGTGTTGTTAGATGATTTTATATTTTCTCTTTTATGTGATGTGTATATACAAACTGTGTGTTTAATTTTTGTAATTGGTTTTAACCGTCTTAATTAAATAAATAAATAAAAGCATACTGTTACGTGGGTACTTAAGAATTAAAAGTCATCATTCTGTTGCCCTTATCCCAATTGATTTGGGGTCGACGTAACATGTATTTTTCTTCCATACTTCTCTATTTGTCATAATCTCGGTAGTTACCTACCCCCTTTCTAGCCATATCATCTTTTACACAGCCCATCCACCGTTTCTTTGGTTTTCGCCTTCCACATTTATACTCAAAACTTTCCTTACCATGACAACCGATTTCCGAGATTTTAGTTAAAACATCTATTTAAGTTAGGGCCGGTTGTTTGATCCGTAGTTAACTCAACCAATGGTTAAACACAGTAACTAATGGTTGATTTTGGCTAAATGTGAAATGCTAAACATGAATGAGTTATGCCATTAGTTACTGTTTTTTTAATATGAATGAGCTAACATGAATACATACAAGCCAACATTTTGCCAAAATTCAACCATTAGTTACATGTTTAACCATTGGTTGAGTTAACTACGGATCAAAAAACCGGCCCTAAGGCGTTTAATTAAATATTCATAAAATACCCGGGGATCTGTTAGGCTTTACAAACACGCCCGGAATGATGAGATGATTGAGAGATAATTCGTTTTAAATGAGAACGAGGAACACGTTAATCCGTCAAAGAAGCCTCCTCATAAGTACCATTGAAAGTTTTGTCCTTATTTGAAACATAAGGCTCGGTGGCACTGGGACATCGAGCTATGGATTTTGGATAAGTTTATCTAGAAAACTTAAGAGGATTGTGAAGTGCCGATACGCGGCGCGATTTTTGGAGGCAATTACCTACATTTCATACAATTATTTACATAAATATTGTTTCGAGCGATAACGTTTTTACTCCCCTAAACATTTACGAAATGAGACAATTTTGGTCTCGTTACATTCAGTACACTTTAATCTAGGTCTGGCGTTTTTCGTTTTTAGTAATTCAATTTAATTTAATTTTAAAAAATAAAAATGCTCGAGGATGTTTTTATGTCAAAAATATAGATATTTAGATGCTAATAACTCATATAGTATGCAATATTTCTTTATAATAAAAACGTACGGACCTAGTTTTTCATTATACCTACAACATTTTCAAAAATTATGAAAATTATACTATGTTTACGGGGAGAAAAACGTTATCTCTTTTTGTATGAACATTTATAGCTTCACAATCCTCTTAAAGTAGTAGCCACGAAAAAAACTGTCTGGCTAGCTCAAGAGTTTCTTCACTAGTCAATAAAAAATCGGATTGAGGATAAACCTTGTATCTCACAAGCATCACCCAGCATAAGCGTATTCTAGTGGAGGGCCATAAATGTTGCCAGGAAGTCAGTACTAGCTGCATTTAATTATTTGCCAGGGTTAAAATCGTATCGTATCGTATTTTGTTAACTTTGGAAGTCTTTTTACTTCTCGGCCAGTGAATTCGCGTGCCCAGTGTGGTAGCGATCCACTCAGGCAAAGCGAGTTGACAGTGCAGTGAATTATATCGAGATACCTAGAACCAACTCCGCTCAACAAGCTCTACCTGTTGGCCGGTATCGCTCCAGCTGTCGTACGAAGGGAAGTCGCATGCTTGAGAAACATAAGCAAGAAGCCGATTCCCGACATCCCCTCTACGAACATAATAGGTTGGGGAAAAAGTTTCTTCGCATTTTTTAAGAAAATTCAAAACTTTTTTTAATATAGTTTATTTACATTTAACTAAAGTATGTAGGTACCATTTTGTTCGATAACTTTTTGCCATCTTGTAGGTAGGGACATGATCCCATTGCTATAGAAATTTTGGGACTTCTGGTCAAAATACCGCGACAAATGGTTTTGGCAGTCCTCTCGTGATGTTAACCTGACACTGCCTAAAGAATTCTGAAGAGACCGAAACAGGTGGAAATCTGAAGGTGCAAGGTCAGGACTATACGGCGGATGCATTAACACCTCCCAGCCAAACTCTCTTAATTTTTGCTGAGTGGCTAAAGATGTGTGAGGTCTAGCGTTATCATGATGAAAAACCACACCCCTTCTGTTGATTAATTCCGGCCGCTTTCTCTCAACTTCTTGCTTTAATCTCATCAGTTGTTCGCAGTAGAGTTCAGAATCGATGGTCCTGCCTGGTGGTAACAGCTCATAATGAATAATGCCCTTCCAATCCCACCACACACACAGCATCACCTTGTTGCGAGTTAACCCGGGTTTCGCCACAGTCTGTGAAGCCTGACCGGCCTTTGACCACGACCTTTTTCGCACGTTCTTGTCATACGTGATTCACATTTCATCACCAGTTATCAGCTTCTTCAAAAATGGTTCGGTTTTATTACGTCGTAATAAAGAATCACAAATGAGTACACGGTTCATTAGGTTTCTTTCAGTGAGCTCGTGAGGTACCCAAATGTCGAGCTTTTTTGTGTACCCAGTTTTTTTCAAATGCGCCAAAACTGTTTTGTGGTCTATTTCCAGTTCTTCAGCTACGTCGTAACTACTGATATGCCGATCTTGCTCCACTTTTTCAAAAATGGCATCCATTTTATCCGTAATAGGGCGACCAGAGCGACGTGCGTCTTTGACATCAAAATTTCCGGATTGAAAACGCTTAAACCAAATTTGTGCTACTCTCACAGACACTACACTAGGTCCATAAACATCGCAAATTTTTTTCGCGGCTTGCGTTGCATTTTTACCTTGTTTGTAGTAAAATTTTAAAATGTATTGAATTTCTTCATTAGATTTATTCTTTATTCTTCATTAGATTATATATCTTGACGGTACGAAAAACAAATGAAAATCACACGTTTTCCTAATTTGAATTTGGAATTATGTTCTTTAAAATTTAAACTTTCAATGATACCAAAACCAGCCAGATAAAAATAGCATAGCCAAAGAGATTTTATTACAAGTTCATACATACTATAATGCGAAAAGACTTTTTCCCCAACCTAATACAACACCCGGTAGACTAAAGAGCGGGAAGAGCTTTCTTCATTGTTCTTAAGTAATCCAAGACCAATCGCCAAAGGTAGGATACAGTTGTGGGACAAACATCACCCACCACCACGAAACTTCGTAACGTCCAGTCCCAGGAGCACCTGCCACCCGGATGTGACCTCTAGTGACCTATATGGAAAGCAATCAATCGTTTGCGGACCCAAGCAGGCCGCTGCAAAAACAATCTAGCATAATGGCAGTGCGAATGCGGTGCTCCTTACCGAACCATGTCCCATATGTTGGAGTGTCCAAAGTGCGCATACGCCTGCAATTTTGAGGACCTAAAACGCAGTGTGTAAAAAAGTAGTGTGTGTAGTATATATAGTTGCCATAGTACAAGCTCTGCTTATTTTAGGATCAGATGACCGTGTGTAAAATAATGTCCCAGGATAATATTAATATCTACAATATTTCTACCTTTGCTATCGACTCGAAAAGAAGGAAGAAGAAGGCGTAAGAAGTCACCTAATTACCTGTTTTTTCCACCACCTACTTTTTTCTAACCTATCTATTTTATTCTCTTTTCCATAATATTACTTTTATTTTGCGTAAAAAGTTCCTTCCGTAAACTTTTTTCGCAAAACCGAAGTAATGTTATTGGAATCCTAACTATAATATTATAAATGCGAAAGTAAGTATGTTTGTTTGTTTGTTACCTTTTCACGCCTAAACCATCAGTGGTTCCGATCATCCTGAAATGCTTTAATATTGTCACGTGTACAGAAACGGACATAGGGTACCTTGTATCCCGAAATAAAGTACTGTTCCCGAGAAAAACAACAATAACTTTCTTATGATCATAGATGGCGCCACGTGTCTTTCGAATCATGATTGAATTATATTGTTATAGAAACCGCTGAACGGATTTGGATGAAATTTGGCACATGGGTAGACTATGACCTGGATTAGGACATAGTAGACTTTGGTCCCGGTAGTGCGTTCCCGTAGGATAATTTGCGACAAACACGTGCGCGAAGCCGCGGGCAAAGCTAGTATAGATTAAATCAGTGAGTTCATTGTTCTTTGCTGTCTTTATTTAGGTATAATATTAATTAGGTGACTTCTTATTTAACCCAAAGTTATTAAAATACGGCAGTGCGTTTTGCACGTTTTTAGTGATATTTTTTTTTTAAATAATCGTCTACAAGGTTCATCTTCAATCCGATTTTTTCACTCACTGGTAGAACTGTTGAGCTAGCCAGACGTTTTATTTTTTCGTGGCTATTACTTTAAGTTTCCAAAACCAACACGATTTCCTAGTGCCGACCCTTAAGATAATTTTGACCATTATTAAAGAATATTGTTGGTAGGTACCTAAAACGGGAGGTACAATAAATTATACTTATATGTTTTAGAATATAAAACAGTAGGTTATGTAAAAAAAATAATACCGTGGTGAAATTGAACAAAAAATTAAGAAGACGCTGCGATATCTTTGAAGTAATACATAAAACATATTTCATTTGATGATGAGGTTTTATGACTGCCTGAGGTCGTTTTCACTTCTGAAAAGCCAAGAAATGATATCCTCACACCTGTGTTAAATATACATAAAGCTTACGCCGATGATATTGTCCACATGTTTCTTTAGATATTTGAAAACCGGCCAAGTGCGTGTCGGACCACGCACAATGAAGGGTTCCGTAGTTGGGATGAATTTATCTCAAAAACAAACTTAACATTGTAGTTGAATATTTAATTTTCAATGGAATTTTTACAAAATTTTTACTTTTCCTAGCACATTTTATAAGTTGGTCCACTTTTACTCGTACACTTGTACGGCTTTATTACAAAACAAGGTTTATCTTTAGACTAAGGTTCAAAGCATCAGCTATTTTATAATTTCGAACACAATTCCGACAAAGTTAATGTTCTAATTACAAAAACTGAAGTCAAACCCGAGTCTAAGCTGTCAGTTTTGTAATAAGAACTTTACCGTGTCCTGAATAAAGTTCATAATACAATAACGAGTTCAACGGTTTGGGCTTGGACTAAAGTTAGAACTCGTTTTGTAATAAGATGGGTAAAGTCTACTTAGCTGTGATAGTTTTCCTTTTTATTTCATAAAATTACAATACTACTACCGTGAATTTTTTACATATCAAAATGTAAGCTTGGGGGTGAACACTTGACTCTTAAAAAAATTAGCAATGTAAAGCTTACCTTTACGTAAACGGATCCCTGAACCGAAGAATGGTTTTAACAGACCCGTAATATTTTTGAATGGCCTATCCAACGATACCCCACACCATGGGATAGACGAAAAAAAAACCATCCCCACTTTACGTGTACATGAGGTACCTAAAAAAACTTTTTTTACATGAGTTATTTTACCACTTTGTCGGCGTGATTAATATGTATATCCATGCCAAATTATAGCTTTCTAGTACTAAGAGTTTCTGAGCTAAGCTGCGGACGGAAGGACAGATGGATATGGTGAAACTATAAGGGTTCCTTGTTGACTACGAAATAATAAAAACTTTATGTCATATAATATTTATAACACTCGTTTGGATGATATTACGATTACTATGACACTGGTTGTTTTAATGTCGACAATAAGCTAACTGTTTCAGAAACTTTTATAGAGGGTTTATAGCATGGGTGTAGATACATGACGCCTGTAATCCCCGAAGGGCTAGGCCAAAGGTGTATCTAGTACATCCATATTTGGCAAGTTATGTTTAAGTCCCATGGAATAGGGGGCAATAATTTTACTATGAAATGAATTATCAGGTTGGCGGATAAGTCTTGCACCAAGATATAAGACTTAATGAATTTATTGATAACTTTGTTATTTACAATAATTAATCAGTAATGTAATCCCCAAATAACTCTATTACTCTGGCCCATCTAGTTGGTAGATTGTTGATGACCTGCGCCCAGAATTCCGAAGCCTGTGCAGAAAAGAAATTGTCCACTGCCATTTTGAGGTCATCGTAGTTTTGAAAATTTTTCTCACGAAAATAAAGCTTTAGTGGTCGGAACAAGTGATAGTCGGATGGCGCGAGATCCGGTGAATACGGTGGGTGGCTCTACGATTTTTTGTCGAGTCTCCGAAGAGACATGAGGTCGCGCATTATCATGGAGTAAGTGAACATTTACACGTCTCGGTCGTTTTTCTATGATTGCGTCAGCCAGTTTCTGAAGCTGTTCAGTATAAATGGAAGTCGTAATCGTCCTTCTCGCAGGGAGAAGCTCGTAATAGAGTGGGCCCTTCGCATCCAACCAAACAGAGAGAAGACGCTTGCGTAAGTGACGGTTCGGCTTTGGCTGCGTTGGTGGCTCTGCGTCGTAAGGAAGCCAGACGGCGTGCCGTGTGCTGTTATCATAGAAAATCCAGCTCTCATCGCCGGTTACCAGATCTTCAAGAAACTCTTTCCGATGTGGCTAAAAAAGTAGCGATTCACAATACTAACTCTGACTTGACGATGACTGTCAGTTAGTTGATGTGGAATCCATTGTGCCATTACTTTACGATAGCCGAGTTTGTGTAAATGAGCCTCGACGGTCGAGTGACGACAGCCAAGAGTCTCTGCCAAATCTAATAATACTTAATTTCGCCACCTCACGGCTACACCTGGCAACAGTACATGCACTGCGCACAGGTGCCCCATAATGCGGCCTTCAGTCTTACTAGCAACAACGCTCAGGAGACTGCTGTCGCCACCCCGCATCCGACGCAGCAGCGAAGCGGATCTTTTACGAATAATCGCAAAGAAGTCGTCTGTACGCGCTGCTGCGGACATCCCTGATGCGCTACAGAAACGAGGTAGCGCCAGCAATATCCTAAAAGCGTTGTTGTATTGCACACGCAGGGCATTAAACGTTTTCTGCGTGTATCTGGTCCACAAACTGCATGTATAAAAGGTCTGGCAATAAGCCCTGAACAGAGTTATCTTGACATTGTCATCGCACTTTGCAAATCTGCGGGCCAGCATGTTGCATCTTACGGCCAATGCCCTACGCTCCCTCTCAATGTCACAGTTATCAGTGCCATCCTCTGTAACCCAGTGACCAAGGTACTTAAACTGTTTGACTCTGTTTAGAGTGGCACCACACAGCGAAACTGGTAGTACCACTTCATAGGTCTTGTTTTGTGCCATAAAAACTTACAGCTCGCTCTTCTTGGCATTATACCTTAGTCCATGGGCTTCAGCATAGCGCTCACATATATTTAACAGTTTCCTAAGAGCACTGATCGACGGACTCAGCAGCACCATATCGTCAGCATAACTGATGTTGTTGAAGGACACACCATCGATCGTGCATCCGATGCCGATGTTTTGCACAAACGCGAGCACTTCGCTGATCACAATATTACAGCTCTGACATTTTAATACTTTAGAGGCCATTGCGTAGCCTCAAGGTCAATGACCCCACACGGCACCACCGTATAGACGACGCGTAATACTCGACCGTTTACGATGACGGTTGCGCGTCAATTGACAATTGACAATTGTCAATTGTTTTGTAAAGAAGTTTTAGTTTAGCAAGTTAGAGCAGTTTATATACAGTTTATGAATACAAATTCGGTCAATATAACCGCTGGCCGCGCCATCTCTAGAAGATGGCACGACAGCTACGGCGTTTTTGACCCAAGTCTTTAGATCACCTGACTAGGCGTAGTGATTTTTTTTAAATGTTATATACACCTATAATTTGTGCATACATTAGCAGTAATACATTTCGTAAATACTTTTGTAAACCAATGTTGAATGTATATGCTGTTCGTGTTATTTAATAAATAAATACACCGTCCAAAATGACTATATGCCAAGCCGATCTTATTTTTTGTAGTAATAGAAATACTTAAACCATTATGTGACAGAGAATCATTGTGTGGCTTCCTTGAAAACAAACAGGGAACGGGTAAAATGTTCTCGTAAATAAATAAAAATAAAATTATTAAAGATCGGGAAAATGAACTCTAAAACACGTGCGGCATAAAGAAAACTGACTGGAGGCCTATTTCCTGCAATCGATTGAACGTCTTTCGATTGAAATTAAATCTGAACTGCCCTAAGGACCTATCCGAAAACATGCCACCAGAATAAGGGCTGCAACTTGTAACACAAGTTCTCAACTTGGCAAAGGTTTATTATACAGGGCCTTTTGTGTTCCTGATATATGGCCACTAAATATCCTCGGAACAATAAGTATTGGCAGCTCGGTATAATCTGTGCTTCGCAATACTTAGTGACCTGCTAATTTTCTTGGGTATTAATTTTGCTTGACTTTGGAAACCTTTGAGAATGATTCAGCTGTTTTGGGACGGTGTCTTGAAGATAAAGTTAAGAAGAGTTAAGATAAGAAGTTGCTGTTGTTTGCGTCCAGATTTTGTGGTAATATTGTGACACTGTTGGCTTTAAAATGTTATAATTAGCTAAAAGCAATAATAACCTTATCTGTAATTATATTTTCAAGCCGTTTGGAGTTGAAATCCTCGGGCCGTGGGGTCCGAGTGCTCATGGCTTGTTCAACGAAATCTCCAAACGGCTGGTAGACACTTCCCATGACCAAAGGGTAGGCTTTGACGTTGGCCAGAAGCTAAGCATTGTCATACAACGTGGCAATGCCGCCAGTCTCTTAGGTACATTACCAGTCGACAGCGTTGCGAATGAATTTTTTGACGCCATATTTTAGTTTTCAGTTGATTAGGATATTATTTTTATAACTTAATTATTAATACTAATCAATAATAATAATAATTTGCGGGAACGCTTTTCGGTATATTTTAAAACTTTAGATTATTGGAGACATCAAAAGTTTTTCTTACCTTAAAAATACCCAGTAACTGCTATACCAACAAAACCTTTTTACGTATAAATAAACGAAAGCACGGGCACACACCGAATATCTGCAACGTCATATTAAAAAGAAACTATCAGTGGTGCCAAACAAAAAATAAAATCGTTTTGGTTGCGTTCACACACCGAATAAAATTAAGTTTTTCATAAATCGAATGTTGTTATCAAAGTAAACCCGTAGTATCAAAGTAACCCCATTTTACAGTACTTTCTTGATGTTGTATCTTCTTGTTGGTTATCCTTTATTCTTTTAACCCACTATCATACTCGAAACTTTTCTTAACGTCATGTACAGACGCCAGCACATCAAGCTACTACAATCTGTCAGATTTCTTTAATAGATTTTCGACTTTATTGCTAAGGCAGGTTGATTGAGAAAATCTGACAGTTTCGGGTAGGTTGACCTGCTGGCGTCTGTACAAAACTCTAAAACTATATTTTATAAAAATAATCAATAATCATTCTATACTAGGTACACGATAAAACCACTGATGCACTACAGTTTCAGCTTATCTAAAACCACAAGAACCAGCGTATACTAAAAACATAAAACAAACTATGATCGCCAATCCAATAGGGACGTTCTGAAATCAATTTCCCGAAACATTTGACCTTTATGGGTTGGCTATATTTTGTCTCGACTCTGTTAGGGATTTCTTAAATTCTACATTTATCGAGAGTTCACGGGCTATTTGTATTAAGCGACATCCTGGCCGATATTGAGTTATAATCATACTGAGTTGGTTGGTATGGTTATAATCTATCTATAAACTGAGATAGACACTATTGATTCTTAAGCTTCGATAGGCCACTTTTTACAATATTGATACATTTTTTACAATGTTCTTTTTCCGAATAATGAAACTTTGAAATGCTCTCCTGTAAAGTTCCAAAAATGTCGTTTAATACAAAAATAGCCCGTGAACCCTCAATATTATTTACAGTGAAATGTAAAGGATTCATAAATATGGGACAAGTAATTTAATTCTTATAAAACTCTCCAAGGATGTTATTTAGTTGTTATGAGGTTTTTACAGACTGGCTGTGCTAAGTTGCTTGGAGTCGGTTTTGGATGGACAATGATCATCATTCTCTTGTCCTTCATTTTATTTATTTAACATAAAACGGCCAAAGCCAATTACATTAGTTAAAGACAAATACAGTAACAAAAAGTATACAACTATGTCATTACTTTTTGAGTCCAATCAATAGATTTAAAAAAAAAAAATATAATTGCTTCATATTTTGTTATAAATTAGCGTTGTGTCATCGCTCTTCTCTTTCTTTTTTATGCAGTCCGACAGTGACCGCGATTTTACGGGAGGACAAGCCTTAATAACACATATTTGAGTGCTAATGGTATTATAGTCTGTAGAAAGAAACGCTACAATGAAATTAGTATTGTTATTTAATTGAATCTCAAACTCACAGCTGAATTTATTAATAAAATACAGATTAATATCCTATTTTACTAAACATAAATATATTTTCAAAAGTTATTTTTTTATCTATCCTCCAAGGCAATAATATATTTCAAACTCCTCTTCCGGAATAGACTCTTTAATTTGTCAAGGTTATGGAGTATTTTCCATGGGTACCTTTCAGATAAGGGTTGCGTGGGTCGGTTGACATATGAGCCCCATAAGTGACTGACATGAAAGCGACGTTAGAAACAACCTCGGCCGACGGGTGGGATGAATTGACTTGTAGGCCAGGGTTACGGTGTTTTGAATATTCGGAAAGTTTTGGGAAAGTAGGAGAATATTATTCTTTAAAAAATATGAATATATTCATATTTTTTAAAGAATAATATTCTCCATATGAGTGTAGCTTTGTGTAGTAGTGAGATGAATGGAATAGGTAGAAACGGTAGAAGGAGCGTTGGCAGCCCAATAGCCAGGTTCGTGGGTGGACAACCTACAGAAGATCGCAGGGAAAATCTGCACGCGTAGCATGACCACCACGGAAAGGGGGTTTTTTCGACGGAAGAATAGACAAAAATGACGTTACCGTGTAAAGAGACAACTACACTTTTTACGAAGTTCACTTTTTTACATAATTCGACTCATAATTCTTTGATTTATCATAGAATTTTTTTTCTGTTTATTTCTAATTTTTTTACTAATTTTAATTATACATGTACAAAAAAGTAAAGACAGTAAAGTATTTTGAAAAAAAAAAAACAGTAATTGGCCTTAACAGTTTTCTTGGTAATGCCCTTTTTTACGTGGAGAAAAGCTCATGCATACTACACTATCACGGGGAGATATTGCAGTTATGTGGGACTCCAACCCACTAAAACTCGACGGTGTCCTCCTCTGCCGTTTGTGGCGGGAACACGGGCATGCGTTAGCACTCACCGCGAACCTGCCGCGGCTGTCTGTCACCGGACCCTCCTCTGGGAAGTACCCCCCATCACCGGCGTACCAGAACACATTGCACGCCGTGACCACCCTGGGACCAAACCAGCACATGGGCGCTAGACGGCCCCGTGTCTAGGCACCCTTGGTCCCCCTGCAACCGGTCAGGTCAGTGGCCCGGCCGCCTACCACTTTTCGACCGCAGAGAATAGGGAGATCGGCCAACGAAATACCGATACTCCTCCTCCGCTGTGGCCTCACCACATCCGCCATCAGACGGTGGCGACCCCGTCAAAGCCACGGAAGGTAGGGAGAGCAGCGCACCGCAATACTGGCACTCCTCTCCCGCCGCGGCCTCCAACCCTCAGCCGCGATGCCTCCCGTATGACATCGCGACCCGCCTCAGTTGCGATGTCGCCCAAGCGGCACCGCAACCTACTTGTTGGCCGCTACGTCGTCGGCTTACCTCCGAAAGCCCTGACGAGCGGCCCCTCCTCGGGTTCCTCTTCGGTCCAGCATGGGTAACCAAGCCACAGCTACTGAGCTCCCCCGCCTCGACAATGCGGGAACCCAGCGGGGGCGTTAGTAATGCCCTAATAACTAAATGATGTAAAATAGAAGAAGATAGCTTTGTTCTTCCATTAATTATAACAGTTTTGCTTTAAAAACGCTCTCCTCTAAAATCATGATTTTGTAGATAACCGTATAAACTTTGCGGCCGTAGAGTAGAAAGTTTTGTACTGTCTTTAGCATGTCGATTACAAAATCAAATTGTCTTCACTACCCTAGACAATTGTCAGCTCTCAGTGTGATTTTGAGAGTTTGAATAGAAAACTTTCGTCCAAAATAGTCTACATAAAAAAGACCTAGACAAAGACCTTTAGAAACGAAAGACAAAATAACAGATTGTAGAAGGATTTCTACGGTGCGATGTCAAAAATGGAGAAACGAAATGTCACTTTGAAAGAGATGTGTTTATTCTTCGTAGATATAGAGTGGTCATGCTACTCGTGCTGGATGAGACTTGCATAGACCAGGTTAGCATAGCAGATAAGGGAGGAGGCCTATACCTACTCAGCAGTGGGTGGAACAAGGCTGTATGTAAATGATGGCGATGTTGATGATGATGAAGTGTTTTGGGCATTACTATTGAAATTAAGAGTATATACAGTTGTTTTGCAAAGGATTACTTTGTTATTAATAATACCCAATTAAAGGCCCACAAAGAAGCAAAATAAAGCATAAGCGAAATAAAATAAAAAAAAACATAATGCGTATATTTTTTCCGGGATTTAACTGAAAATGTATTTTTTAATAAATTATTTTTAATTAATTAATTCTACATAAAATATGATAAATCCGTATGGCATTTTAGAAATTCGAAGCTTTTATGTCACTGTCAAAGCTAAGAAAAGTTCAATCAAAATGATATTTAATATTCATAGAACAAATGACCACTTAAAACACTATCCCCATTAATGGAGATGACGAAAACTCAATCCAATCAAAACTTTGCAGCTAGTATGCAACTCATAATTTATCACTCTAACTACATTTTTAAAGTCCAATATCGAAACTGTGTCTAGACGATGCTATAAAGAGAAAAGGCGCCGAAATAAAAACATAAAGTTTATATTTAGTATGTGATATGAGTTTATATACACATCTGAAAGCAGTTACAAGTACACGCTATAACATGCCTCGTTTCATGTACTATAGAATAACATATTTATTCTAGTGCCGACTTAAAAAAAAAAAAGAACGTGTGCGATCGGGGGACTCCCGTCAGGAATGAAATTCCTTCTCACGTGTGGCTTAACACAAAAACAAAATTTACGCAACTGCCATCTTGAAAACCATGAAAACGATACCCATAATAAAAAAAAAAGAAAATTTTCGCAGCCGCCACTTTGGATTTTCATTTTGCTCAAATTCACATTTTCTCTTTATCTCGGTCTCTGTCTAATATTATTATCTATCTTTGTATATAACGTTAAAAAATATATCTTTAAAAATATATCTTTAAAATATCTTTAAAAAATCAACTTTACAAACTTTAAGAGGTGCTCTAGAGTCTAGACCATCGAACTGAATATTTTTTACTATGGGGCAAAAAAAAAAAACAGCTGTCACATACAATTTAGAACAGTACGTATAAGGTAACTTTAGTATGGAACAACTGACTTTTTTCGCGATTTCAAAGTTAGGCCCATAATAAAAGTTATTCAGTTCAATGGTCTAAAGCATTCCTTAAAGTTTGTAAAGTTAAACCACCTTATATACTGGATGTTTTTTTTTATCGTATTGAAAAAAATAGGGTACAATAGATGAACAGAGTAGAAGCCTATGGCATTCTCGCACAAACGCACACAAGCACGCACGCACGTACACACTCACACTCACTCAAAAACACGCACACACACACACGCACACTCTCCAACAGACTTATGAAAAACTAGAATTATTAGACTGTTAATTATTCATTTACACTTTTGTTTTGTTAACTTATTACACTCGTATGATATAAAAGAGCGGCGCCTCCTGGTACAGGCATCTATTTGCTTAAAAGGGGACGCCACCAATTGTATAACATTGTATAACGTGTAACAACGAAATAAACATTTTTGATTTTGATTTGATACCAAGTTTTTTTTTTCAGTAGCTTAGACAGAAATTCAATTAAATTAATTTAGTTAAATTTAATTAGACACATTTGAGGTAAACTAGAACAATAAAAACAGAAATTTTGAAAAAACCCTATAGATCTTTAAAAAATATCGACCCTATTTTAATATACCCTATTTTTTTCAAGACGGTAAAAAAGTCATCCGGTATATTAGATGGAGAGAGAGAGAGTATAAGTCGCATGGAGAAGGCATAACCATAAGGCATAATCTGTGGAGAACGTAGTGGGTAGCATAATTTAAAAAAAATAATAATTAAGATATTATGAGTATTTCTTATTGTGCTACTGTTTGTTTTCCTTAAATAAATAAATAACGCTTTTTCAGTTAACTCCTACCGCAAACAACGTTAAAGAACTTATTTCCAATAAAGGCCAAACTAGTGTTTGAAATGGTCTTTTCAAAGCAAGTATTACAAAAAATAGAAACTAGATTAGTATCAGTAAATGGTCCTCTCATATTCTGACCAAGATTATGTTTCGGTTTCCATAGTTTTAGTGTTTCTTTTTAGTGTCGTCGCATAGGAAATGTAGACCTCATGTAGTTTTTCAAATACTAATTAATGATGTGAAGTATTTGTATAAACCTACTTACAGAAATAAATATCATTTATCATTACGAAAATTTCCCTTTTTGCACGAGCTTTGTAAAAGTGAATTATATTCTACATTAATTTATGGATTAATAGATAAATTTGTGATAGGGTTAGGCTTACAACGTACATAGGTACTATTGTGACTGAAATACACTGCTCCTATCATGGTACAGTATCTATGCAATCTCCTGTTACCCTCAGTATTATATAGCTGGAGGCCCGAGTCCGTTACTGAATGGGTTTCGGCGAACAAATAGCGTGCAGTGTTTATTCGACCCCTAACTCAATTCAATACAGCCGATAACTTAATATATTTATCGAAAATATATAATAATAATATTACATTTATACTCATTAAATCGTAGGCAGAAAATACACAATGTTTCGTCGGTTATGCCACTAAGGGAAAAAACTATAAGATGCCGATTTTTAACGCTTTAGCAGGCGCTTGATGTCCATAGATGTCACGCTCACGACGTCACACAACAATAAAACTTCTATTGTGTCTCCGTTTACCGTCCGCGAACCTATTAAAAACATTCTACCAGAGAAACATATATTTTCTTTTAATTTATTTCGTCTTCCACTCTTTCACAAGGTAGCTACTAACATACCACCGTATGTAAGAGAGATTTCTTTAGAAATAAGCATCACTTTTGTACCTACGTATTTTTCAGTTCTTTTCTTCTTGTTGACGTGAAAACGTCTTTTCGCTCCGTGTGCTGGTGGTAAGCATATTAACAATCAACTCAAGTTACAGAACCTATAAAAACTTGATAAAGTCGATACAAATACGTAGTATCGTTTTCCATACAAGATGCATTTAAGGGTTAAATATTTCTGACCGACAAAAACACGTAAGATTTCAAACGATAATAGCTAAAAGATTTTTAATGCTAGAGTAATGATTGAGCATTCAAAAGATAGGTCATATTTAAACAATTTTAAAGCTGGCTATAATTTGCGTGTGACGTCACATTGCGAGATCACGTGCATGCGCCCGACCCTCTACTTTTGACTTTGTGTCGAAATATCAATTTATTTAGCGCAAAAACGCGTTTAGCAAGCAATAGAAATATTAAAAAAAATAGGTTTAAAAATTAATATGAAGTTCACAATAGTAAAATAATGTCAGATGTGGTCTCATATCGGCCGTAAATCTGCCTTGAAATGAAAAAAAACCGCAATCAAAGAAAGCTTGTATCAAAAGGAGTGCAATGAGCCTAAAAAGTCTATTGCAAGGGCCACCGTGCTAAATGGAGATTTACTGGAGCGTCGTGGGAACCCATTGGATTTTGAAGATGAGGTGGTAGAAATAAAAAAAGGTTATAATATATGATGTATATCTACCATTCACTGGCGGGGGGGAGCAGCTATTAGTTTTCAAAAATGCAAAAAAAAAAACTGTTACATGGATTTACTCGAGCGCGTCAGATATTGATAGTGTATATGCCCCACGTGTTTCGTATAACGGAGGAATATTAATCTGCCGGTTTGCATGGTGGGGGTGGCCGTACGAAGGGGTTGAAAATGGGAAAAAAAAAGAAATGTAGTCGAGCACGTAAGATATTCAGAAGGGATGTTAAGTAAACCCTGAAGGAGCTCCTATTCAAGAGACTGACGATTTAGACGCGACCAGAACTCATGGCCGATTTATTAAATGCAAAAAAGAAATCGTGACTTTGAAATACTCATGCGCATCGGATTAATATACAGACGGTTCAGCTTGCTATCCTTGTCGTGCTGACCCATAATCTGACAATTATGTGGAGGAATTTCCTTAATTGGTTTGAAATTTTTTTTTATCATCCATCTAATCTTCAAAATCTAATAGGTCCCCAAGACGCTCGAGTAAATCTCTATTAGCACGATGGCCTCCCTTACTACTAGAGTGTTGAGTAAATGCAATAGCTACGGCAGTGTCAGAAACCGTAAGAAATTCTGTTGCCGTTAGTTGTCGGCCGTAAATCTGTTCAGAACTAAAAATATCATAAACAGTGAAAGCTTGCTTTTTAAGAAATACAATGTGTCGAGCAAATACAATTGCTACGGCAGTACTCGTATTGAAAACAGTAGTAAATTTTCAATCTGTCTTCACGAAAAGAAGTGGCTCGGACTCGAACTGCGCCTAATACAATTATTTTGTTTTAATAATACAGTGTTATTTGTAAAACACCAGCAACCTCTTAAGGGGTCATTGTACTCATCATTATGAACAACTTTTACTATGGGACCAAACATGAAATCGCAAAAAAAAAATCAGCTGTTCAGTACATTTTGACGAATTATGCGAACATAAATGTACTGAACAGCTGATTTTGTTTCGCGATTTCAGGTTTGGTCCCATAGTAAAAGTTGTTCAGAATGATAAGTACAATTACTCCTTAAGAGGTTGCTGGTGTTTTACAAATAACCCTGAAAATGTGTGTGTATAAACTGTTGAATATATAAAATTAAAAATAAACAAGAAAGAAATCGTTTGAAATGATCACACTTTTAACACATCAGTTTGTTCACGTTATCACTCAGACTAAATAAAAAACCAAGTGCAGGCTAAAAAAATAGTTTCTATGATATTTACTAAAATTCTGAAATGATAGCGGCACCTTTTGTCGACAATGTCGTACAGGACAAGCATTATACGGTTATGTCCGTATAAGCTGTGGTGGAAATATTAAAATAGATGAAATGATAAAATTCACATTCAGGAATTCAGAATACCATACCAAAACGCCGTAGCCCATTTAAATTCAATTTCACACAAGTAACCCTAAAATGCGGAAGTGATCCTCAAAAACTCTTCAACCTCTGAATCAACAAGGTATACCCGAAATAAGCACCATCGAACATTGCCGTTACGATGCGAGGGGCACTTAACCCATCTCTGCTGAGAAAACAACATCCCGCTAATTTAATTTCTCATGGACTTGTTAACTTTTTCCTTTTGCTTGCACCATTGAGTGGTCGCGTCCGTGGGGTTAATAAAGTGCTGTGTTTTTTTTGGAAACAAATAGGATAGGATTACTGAGGTGTTTTTATTTTTACTGAAAGAATTACATTACCTCCTCCTTTTTTGTGTCAGTTGCTGTATGTCTTTTATGAATACTTGATTACTTTTAAGTTTTCAACATATAATTTTAAAAAATCGTATTTTCGAAATACTTGACGAAATTCCTTCATTCAGTCATAGAATACAAAATTCAGTTGCATTGTTAACAGGAGATGATCCTCAAGTGGACGCGTGTATATTTTTTTAATGCATAACTTATTACAAATTATTCTAATTTGACCGATACTTGTTTTATTTGAGAACCTTTGAAGTCGGTTTCATGTAAAATTTATTAAGTTTGCTTGGGTAGTTTTTGAGTTAGCTTCAATAATACGTATTTTTAACCGACTTCCAAAAGGAGGAGGTTCTCAATTCGTCTGTATTTTTTTTTTTGTATGTTTGTTACGCGATTACTCAAAGACGGATGGACCGATTTGGAAAATTCTTTTTTTGTTTGAAAGGGTATACCTCCGAGGTGGTCCCATATAAATTTTATTAACTTTGCTTGGGGAGTTTTTGAGTTAGCTTCAATAATGCGTATATTTCCCACTTATTTTATATGGATGCTGTGATGATGTTTTAATAACTTCCTATCACTGTTATTTTCATGGCTATATCTACAATTATTGTGCTCAATTATGTATTCGAATTTGTGTGGGGTAGGTTCCACAACTAAAAAGTGAAAAATAAAAACTTTTTAGCAAAAAATAAAACCGACTTCTAAAACAAAACACTACAAAGTGAAAAATAACTTTAATTTCGGAAGTCGGTGGCAAAAAACGAAAATACAAAACGAAAGACACCGACTTCCGAAATTAAAGTTATTTTTCACTTTGTAGTGTTTTGTTTTAGAAGTCGGTTTTATTTTTTGCTAAAAATTTTTTATTCGCACTTAGTATTGTGGTATTTCGCTTTTTAAACCACATGTTTTTAGTTTGTTTACATTGAACGAGCTAGGGGTTCATCCTAAATCTACGCTCAGCTCCATACGAGCTGGCCTATACGTATAACTTTCAATATACTTACATTTTACATACTCCCACATTTCAGAAACACTATTTCCAATGGAAACCACACCATTTCATTGATATTTTAAAAGGCATTACATTCATTTTCTATTTTAATATTGTCAAATGTCATTTGTCAGATTTTATTCTGAACGTATACAACCCTAATCTCTTCAAAGTGAGAGTGAACAGGCTTCTTCTGGGTAAGCTCACTCCATCGTCGACTTTGTCTCTGTCACCTCTGACCTAGACTAGAGACAAGAGCAAACCCATCACAAATAAAAAAAAAAAATTCTTTTATAAGGCTGTCTCCATTGTAAGCATGCTATGTGTTTAAGGTCGAGTTTTCATGTTAGATGTCACTGACCGTGTTTGTTAGTCATCTCGTCTGACGTATCTTTAAAATATAATATATAATATTAATATATTATTATAATAAAAACTGTAAAAAGGCCGGACCGACAGTCTGACAGAAACAAAATTTGACGTACTCACAGGTCGGCCCTAGAGTGACCCAGAACTGTGTGCAAAAGAAAAAAACATAAAAAAAGCATTATCTCTGAGTAAAATGGTGAAATGCCGAATATTTACGCACGTCAACATCGTTGCCTAATTCATTATAATTTCACTCCTTAATATTATTTCTATACAAACTTAAACAAACCTCAACTAACAATACCATCAATTCCCAGAAGACAATACAAATAACACAATAATAAACTGTTGCCTAATCGATCAATTTACTACTCCCACCGAACTCCATTGTTCTTCCTAACTTTGTTTTTGTATCTTAATAAATAATTAATAACTCACAACGTGATACACTATTTACTCTAGGTACCTACAAGTTTCTGTGAACACATATAGGCCGCGTCATAATAGAAAGTGTTCGTTCATAATGGGGAACAAAACTGTCAAATTAGTTCTGCGTAATGGCGCTAAGTGTTTGTTACACACTGTCAAACTCCAAAGAAATTAAACAATTTTTTTTTTGTGTCTTATATCAATTTAGCGGGTCGTTGTGTAGTTTTTGGATGCAAACAAATAGGCATTGACAAACTCCCAACTAATTTTCACATGAAAAGAAAGTGGGAAAAGGCATTGAAATTAATAAACTTCAAATCAAGTGATTTTTCGAGGCTATATGGGAAACTTTTCAAAGAAAATACCACTTCTAAGACGACAGGTTGGTACGATACCTATTATTAATTATAACGTTTTATTAATAATAGTAAAAAAAGTTTACAACCTGTGAAAAAAAATGGTTTCCTTTCAAATAACCATACATTTTTTAACAAGTAACTTTACTTCTTGTTTGTCATTACTATCATTTAAAAGAAAAAAAAACATGAGTTAAGTTTATTTTATAACTTATAAAACCATAATATTGTCTAGAATACGGCTAAAAGTCGATAAAATGTTAAATAGTATGATGTACCTTACAACAAGCTTTGCTTATCTTCCTTATTACGGTACTCCTATTCGGATATTTCAACTTCTTCTTCAACTGGGCAGTACGCGGTAGAATACATTGTGAAACAACACAAATAGATGAAAAAAATAACTCAAATACTTAAAAATCATCCACACAATGCACACGTTTTTATCAAAGACTTTTGACATGTATCAAACTCACAGCGCCCTCTTGCGGCGAAGCTTTCAGGAAACAATCCCATTATGTCACATTTTGTTTGGTGAACCGGAACGCGTGGTCGCGCCGACAGAGGGCGCCTTTGGGTTTTTCGAAGAAATGAGTCACATAATGGATGCGACGATCGCGTATTTGTGATGATCGCTTTCTATTAGGACGCGGGTTAACTAAAGCGCTCGTTGCGCCAACACGCGACAGGCGTGGTGCCCGTGTTGGTTAGCTAATTTTAACTTTTTTTAAGTACTTTTATTTGATTTTTTGGTGTTAATTATTTTTTCAATATATTTAACAAATAAAAAAATATATGCATATTTCCTATAAGTAACACCCATAGATATGAGTAAAGTCTTGAAACTAAGTCAATATTATAAGCGAAACGAGTGTTGTCAATTTTCGTTATGTTTACTCCGCATGTTCGTACCAGGCCCACAGAGCGTCTGTCAGTACAAGTATTTTACAGGGAGCAACTGCTTATCTGACCTCTACAACTCAGTAACTGGGTAATACGATACCTCTTGCTAAGACTGGTTGTCACACTTTCGGGCTTCTGACGACCCGTAACGACTGTCATAGATCCACGATTGACAGCCGGGAGAAATAGCTTAACGTGCTTTCCGAGGCACGGAGGAGTCTCGGTATGTAAAGATGGTCACCCATCCACGGACAATCCCCAGCAAGCGTAGCTTAACCTGATGGATCAACCCATGCGACTGTTATTACTTAACCATGATCTCCTCTTTATAATATTAATATATTTGTTTGTCATAAAATTACGCCGAAATGTGGGCGTACATTTCAGTTCTGCTCACCCCTTCAGAGGAAACTACTGTGTTGATATGTTTATAAAAGTAATTCAACGTCTAGGTGTTAGGAAATATTGTTTGTTTTCACAAACAATATTTCCTAATATTTCCTTTTCTAGCAATAAAATTAGAAGTATTTATAAAATCTATCTGAATTGGTTTAACTAGAAACTAGCTTTTGCCACCGAATAATGGAATAGCACAGAAGGTCGGCTCCGTTCAATGAGTAAACACAGGCACGCGCACAGATAGACAAAACGTCAGTTTGTAGCAGTTTTAACCTCTTGAATATCGCATGATACCGCATAGGTTCATGTTAATTGGTCTCATAGGTTTGCGACTACTGTCAGCCTGCTGTCGTTATTGGACGATGGTATTTGACGTTATTTGCACTTGCAACACGATATCTGTTGACTTGTCCAAATTGTAGGTTTTTTTTACCCAATCGAGACGGATTGGAATGCGAATGTCTTTAATAATACGGGAATTGTCCCTCAGTTTATCTCATTATCTCAATTAACTCATGAGTGCGCTTGCACTCGCTGTAAGCGAGGCGTGTGTGTGCATGCGTTTTCGCTCGTTGTTCGAAACTGGGGTCTACTCTAAGTTACATGCATTTCCTACTCCGTATCACCTACAGACATAAAATTAGTTCGGGGCCCGAACTAAGAATGAATGACAACACGGTTTGAGAAATGTCGCTACTCCCGATATGTCCCGTCCGAAAAATTGAATTTGACACTTGTTTTGACGGATCAACTACTTTCGGACGGGCCCGTATCTTAGTGAGAGAGTAGGGCCTTTGATCTTCTTTCTGTACTATTCTCTGACTTGTCCTGTGATGGGTCAACGACAAACGGATATTGTAATTGTGTCTTAATTAAATGCCATACTTTGATGACCACAATATTAATAGTTAATTTTGGAAAAGGAAATGTTATGCTTTCGTTAGAAAGTTTGTAGCGTACAGTTCTAATAACCTTTTTTATGCGTGGTGAAATGCTCATGCATACTGCACTACCACGGGAAGATGTACAGTTATGTGGGACTCCAACCTACTAAAACTTCACGGTGTCCTCCTCTGCCGGTCGTGGTGGGAACACGTGCACGCTCTAGCACTCACCGCGAACCCGCCGCGGCTGTCCGTCACCGGACCCTCCTCTGGGGAGAACCCCCCATCACCGGCACACCAAAACACGTTGCACCCCTCACCACCCCAGGGACCAAACCAGCACATGGGCGCTAGACGATCCCGTGCCTAGGCCACCCTTGGTCCACCTGCGACCGATCAGGTCAGTGGCCTACCACTTTTTGGCCGCAGAGGACAGGGAGAGCGGCCAACGAAATACCGACACCCTGCGGCCCCACCGCGTTCGCCATCAGACAGTGGCGACCCCGTCAAGGCCGCGGTAGGTAGGAAGAGCAGCGCAAAGTTATACCGGCACTCTCCCGCCGCGGCTTCTAACACTCAGCTGCGATGCTTTCGATAAGACATCGCGGCTCGCCTCAGTTGCGACGTCGCCCAAGCGGCACCGCAACCTACTTGTTGGCCGCTACGTCGTCGGCTTACAGGGAAAAGCCCTGACGAGCGGCCCCTCCTTGGGCTCTTCACCATGTCACTTGGTCACCATGGGTGACCAAGCCACGGCTACTAACCCCCCCGCCTCGACAATGCGGGAAACCACCGGGGGGAGTTCTAATAACCTAGAATTACGTTTTTCGACGATAGATGAAAATTAAATGAAAACGAAATCGATGAAAGGAATGAATTACGGGTGTACTATAGGTACACCTTTGCCCAACCTTTCGGGGAAATAAGGCGTGATGGTATGTTATATTATTAAATATGCGAGACGTTTTTTTCCACGAAAAATAGAAATTGAATAGGTTAATTACATTTTATAAAAGTTAATAAAAAATAAATAATGTTTTTTGCAAATAGAGTGATTTGCTAAAAAGTAAAAAGGCTGTTTATTTATTTCTTGGTTTATAAATGGCCTCTATTAAACATCAGAACAAGTTCAGGGAAATTAATGTGGCGAGGATTTAATCATACTTTTTTCCGCAAAGCCCAAAGTTCTGTTTTTATTTTAAGTGAGCCTTTTATATGAGTTTATTGTAGTGAGTGGAACTCGAGATAAGCACGAATCTATTTTTTTATTCCAGCTTTAAATTCCTGCAAATAAAAAAAAGTATTTTTTATAAACCTATACCAACATAAAAAAAATACTTTTTTTATTTTGTATCGTTAGAAATACAACAAGTAGTATTATTATAACAGCGAGCAGCGACTATGAAAATCATTTCGTCCATGACGATGTGACCAATTATATGTTTATTCACGCTACGAGTACAAACAAAGAAACCATATTAACAAAGTACTTACTGTCGTAATAACCTCATATTACGTAACTTTAATTATTTTTACCCGAAGAAAATTCTTCTTAACGTACAAAGTTTCATACGAAGAAACTAAATAAGATGTAACTTGTTCTTTCATAAAGTGTAAAATATTAGATGTAATTATTCGAGTTATTACAGTTTCGCTAAGTATCAGTCATAGGCGTAGCGGCGTAGCAAATACCATGCGTAGCACTCAGTCGACTTCTGGTGGCGTAGCGCGCTACACGTAGCTTCGTAGCGGCGTAGTCGCGTAGCCGGGTCGTGGGAAAGTTGTGCGCGGGAAAGATTCAGTGTTGTTTAGTGTTTTGTGAACGAATTGTTTGTGTTATATTTAGAGGTAAGTGAATAGTTGTAATTTCTTTTAAGTTAAAAGATAATAAGACGGTGTATTTTTATAGGTTGTATTGTAATACTTGGTAGTCAATAAATTACTTAAACTTTTATTTCAGTGAACTTTAAAATTACATTTTCCAAATATTTTTTACGACTTTAATACTTCTTCCATTCTGGAATAAAATGTTAATTAATATCTAATATTTTAGGTTAACTCTCCTATCTTTAAAAATAATTTAATTAAATCATCATCGGTCTAGCCATTTCCCAACTATGTTGGGGTCGGCTTCCAGTCTAACCGGAGGCAGCAGAATACCAGCATTTTACATGGAGCGACTGCCTATCTGACCTCCACAACCCATTTACTGGTAAGACTGGTTGTCAAACTTTCGGGCTTCTGACGACCAGTAACGACTGTCAAAGATTCACGAATGACAGCCGGACACAACGGCTTAACGTACTTTCCGAGGCAAGAAGGAGTCTCGGTATGTAAAGATGGTCACCAATCCACGGACTAACCGCGGCAAGCGTAGCTTAACCTGATCGATCGACCCGTGCGGCTGTTATTACTTAGTCACAAAAATAATTTAATTAAATAAACAATATAATTGGCTCCGCTAACATTCATATGACAATTACAAGGTAATTAGTTTAGTCACAGTTGAACAAACACACCTAAAACCCGCACGCGATTGTCCTATATACATTATTAGTAATAATTAAGTAATTAAAAACAATTACTTAACGCACAAGTTAAAAATAAAGAATTATAATATAATTCAGGTCATCAATTGCTTGATAAGTAACAAACTATAGCTTTGCCATTAGTTGTTTTGTTAAATGAATTTAATGTTAAATGATTTATGCATATTTTTACTGATTACCGTGTATAGTACACGGTAATACTACAAATTCTGTTGGTAATTCTTGGATTTATGGACAGGTCGACTCAAACCAGTTGTGGTTATTTCCTCAAAATACACTTCTGACTCAATTTAGATCGACCCGACATAAATACGAACATACAAACATACATCATTTTGTATATTTGTTTTGAAGCCCTAATAGATTATCATATGTGAATATATTGCATTTCCAATAATATTACATACAAACGTGTCGAATTGATAACCTCCGCTTTTTTTTTTAAGTCGGTTAACAAAGGTACTACACGTCACGCGCCACGCGATACCTTTGCGATTTGGGTCGAGTGTCGCGCCTTTTTTAGGAGCCTTAATTGTATCAAATGGAATAACATTTGCGACTTGCTACACATTTTTCATTAATGACCTTTACTCTCTATTATTTGTTACCTTATTTATATTAAGTGCCCAATTCATATGCTTCAAACTGATCACTTAGGTTCAAAATGGTGGCCAGAAAAGTAATCGACATGGTAATAAAAGCTGAAAATGTAGTAGGTGTTCATACAAACTAAATCGATCTATCTAAAAGTCGTAAATCAAATCAAATACGTAATAGTTATTGAATTTGTGGTATTTTCAGCTATTTCGATAAAAAAAAACGTGTATGATATTATCGCAAACAAAACAAAAAAATGGGATTTTTTTAGTTGTTTAAATTTTTCACTTAGTAAACCACCTTAGTGGTCTAGTTATCATGATAAGTGGTATCCTAAGCTCACGTTCTTACAAACTGTTGATAGACAACTTCATGTCCGTGGACCATTACTTCCGAACGAACCGACTTAAGTTCAAGAAAAAGTTCTAGAAAATTAAAAACCTAACGTTTTGTGATCACGACTGCAGTGACTTGTATAAGTTTTTTACTTACAGTAGTAGGAACGATTCTAAAAGAATACTTTAAAAAGACCGAAGTTAAACGTAAGAGGAATTTTGTTACAACTGCCAGATTTGTTTGTCGAAAATCGCTTTATTTTAGATCATACCATATTGTTAATTTACATAAGGTTTGTTGCAATCTTTGAATAATAGTATATTTGATATTCAAGTAAAGTACAATGATATCAAAAAGATGCTATGCTCAGATAGCAGGGAGTGGAATAATCTTACGGTTGAACAAGTAGAACAGTGGGCTACACAGTTTAAATGCTTATTGAGTTGCATCAGAAATCTACCAGTTGGTTTTAAAGGCACAAACCCGCCGCGGCGCACGGAGAGGCCACACACGTGTGTTAAGCTTCGCTTTGCAAGAAAATGTAAGTGATTGTTTCCATTGCAACCCACGAATACGCTACGTATCAATTGACGTCATTAGTATATGCGTGGTTTGCTCGAATATTGCGCTCATACAGCTCAACGCTGCCAACGCCATGCACGCTGTTCATGTGGTACACACTATACACGAATATTAACCACGAAGAAGCTACGCACCATCAATCAATCATATTCTTGGTAAAAACACGTGCGTATCACCGCCGTGTGCCATGGTGGGCCACGCACGCGTGTGTACTGCAGTGGAAACGTAGACCCACGTTGTCAAACAAATGAATCCACGCAACTAAAAGCCGCCGCGTGCCCGTGCACAGCATGCGCTGAGGTGGGTTTGCGCCTTAATGCTCTGGTAAAATCTTTAGCATATACGTATGACAAAATGTCTGGGTTTCTGTGATTTATCAAAATTGTCACTAGAGACAAAGAAGACATTGACTGATCTGTGTTTTATTTTCAGAGGTTTTATTCATTGGGTTTGGCCTTAATGCATTATATCACTTCGGCATCTGGGATCTTCAATATATATTAATAATTGATCCGAGTGTAAATATTGACTCCTGGTACCCCTTACTTAATTTTTTTTTCATTACTTTGCTACATTACTGTTTTTTTCACCGGTTGAATTTAAATGATAATACGTATATTGTAATATTCTGTACTTTGTTCATATTTCTTTATGCGTGCTGGTCAAAATCTTCTTTATGAAAGTGCAAGAACGTAAAGAAAACTATCAAAATGATATAATACGTTGTCGATAAGTAAGTGCTTATTTATTATTATCTAAAACTAGTCACACATCTCATCGTCAGTTATACACTGCTGAATATACGCCTCTCCAATCGCACGCCATTCAATTTTCGGCATCTCTCATCCAGCTTGCTTCCAGTAGCTTGCCAGCGACGCTAGTAGCTATGGTCCAAGTTACGCTCAAGGTTAACTACTCGTGTTACCACGTTCTGTACCTTGCCCTTGATGCAACTATTTTAAGAAGACCTATTCAGCAGGATTGGTCTGTAAAACCTCACTATGAAAACTTAGGTAAAGTTAGCTTGAAGTATTGAAGTGAGCTGTCAGTAGTGTCAATCCCTATCATCAGGTGGAATAACAGCTCACTTTACCTGATTTTTAACGCTGAGATTTTCTCAGAATAGCTTGGCAAGTGCTTGTCGAAATTCGTACTTCCACTAGAACTACATGTTATGAAGAGTTGATTTGAATGTGTTTCTGGGTCCGTGGGATCACCACATGCTGCCCTGCGGGTTCATGTATCTCTCTTGGTCTGGCTCCTCACCCTAGACCTGTTTCGGCAAAGTAAACTCTACTGGCACAGACCCAGAGTTCAGGAGCGTGCAAGCCCCACCATCACGTCAACGTAGAGAAAGATACGTCGGTGGGGTTATTATTATTATTTCTTACATACCTCGAGACCCTGGGGTTCCGGACCTTTGGAAGGAATACGAGGGGCCGAAGACAACTCGCAGAGGCCCCTTAGATAATTTTTAATGATGAGGAGGCTGACGTTTATCCCTATATGCACTATGCAAGTGCACTCAAGGACAACCCCCGGTTGGTGCAGGACTATTGTTGTACGTGGAAACAAAGCATATCGGGCTATGGGTTTAGGTGGCTAAAGTGGATTGGGTAACTTGAACTATGGAAGAACTATGCCCCCTGCCTGACCAACGTTATATATTAAACACGGATAAAATGGCAGGGGGTGCCTTGCACACTCAATAATAGGCCACCGGAAACGGTCGCTAGCACATAGTGACATAGCGATAAGTGTTTCCCCTTCCTGAGGTGCTTGAGGAGTGGAGAGGTATTCCACGGCTATCAGGACAATCCTGGAAGTACGGTCAAGATCCATACCAGCACCTTACTGGAATACTCCCTTCCTCCAAGCACGTTTTCTCTTGCGAATTTCATCTCAAGCCGGCCAATAAAGGCAAGAAAGAGGTGGGAGCTCTGTTCCTCGTCAGTATTCACTCCAGCCGGCCAATAAAGGCAAGTCAGAGATGAGGACAAGATTTCTTCCGGGAGATAGGGTCCATGGGGTCGCTACTGCCTAACAGCTCGCCACATGCTGCCCTGCGGGTTTCTTTATCTCTCTTGGTCTGGCTCCTCATCCTAGACCCGTTCCGGCAAAGTAAACTCTACCGGCACATACATAAAGTTCGGAGCGCACAAGCCCCACCACGACGTCAACGTAGAGTTACAACGGTGGGGTTATTATTATTATTAAAGGCCTTTGAGATGTCAAGCGATACAGCAAATGGCTTCGCCACAGGAGTGCGTGACATACATGACAAGAATATCACCAGTTGACCGTCCCCGGTAAAATGGCGGAAAATAATAATAATAATTAATTATAAATTACGTAATTGCTAAACTTGCCTCGATGCGAGAGCCCTGACTCACTTCATACTGAAACATACTTAGGTTTCGTTTCATTTGACCATTTGTTCCTATTTGAAATACTGTATGATTTGAACTAGTAAAATTGCTAAGAAAAGTGACAAAACCTGTCATTTTTTGTTTACTGACAGCGATACAAATAAAACATTACTCCTTGCTTCAGGTGAACAAGGTGGAATTATCCGATACAAGACTATTTCTGCTGATTTGTATCGATATGTTCTATGTCTGTTTGAAAATGCATTGAACAAAAAAGTACATCCCATCACTAAAAAAAACATATTACGTAAATGCCGTTCAGGGACTGAATATAATATAAATAATCTGTTCCACCGTACCGCACTTTACAAAATTTTGTTTCAGTGAGGTTAGTCTAAGTGCTCAGGTGCGGTTTGGTCAAGTGCTGTTGATATCAGTGCTCTGAGTGGAATACCTCATCTTATGTATGCTAAAACGAGGAATGGACCCAAATATGAACTTTGAGGAACGCCCATTTACGTATTAGTCCTAACTTTAATTAATTAATTAATCCTACTAATATTATAAATGTGAAAGTTTGTATGTTTGGATGTTTGTTACTCAATCACGCAAAAACGGCTGAACGGATTTGGATGAAACTTGGTATACAGGTAGTTTATAACCTGGATTAAGACATAAAATACTTTTCATCCCGGTAGAATGGTCCCGTGGGATAATTTCCGACATACACGTGGGCGAAGCCGCTGGAAAAAGCTAGTAATATTATAAATGCGAAAGTAAGTTTGTTTGTTTGTTACCTTTTCACGCCTAAATCACAGAACCGATCCTCCTGAAATTTTGAATAAACGTTGTCACGTTTTCAGAAACAGACACCTTTCATCCCGTAAAAAGTATTCTTCCCGAGAGGGAAACAACAAAAACCTTGTTATGATAATAGATGGCACCACGTGTCTTTCGAATCTTGATTGAATTATATTATTATAGAAAGTTTAGTGGTGTGTTAAGAGTTTTTTTTTTTATTTATGAACCTAATACAATTTGTAAGTCTAAAATGTCGATAGACCGGTTTTTCATAATACTATAAATGCGAAAGTGAGTTTGTTTGTTTGTTACGCTTACATGCTAAAACCGCTGAACGGATTTGGATGAAATTTGGCACATGGGTAGACTATAACCTGGAGTAGGACATAGGATACTTTTGATCACGGTAGTGCGTTCCTATGAGATGATTTCCGACAAACACGGAGAAGCCGCGGGCAAAAGCTGGTATCGTTATAATAATGAGTTTACGCCATTTATCAGAACGTAAGCCTGTCTTATTTTCGTTCAGATATAATCTTGATTGATTGACTGTATTCTGCTGATTATGATCTAATAACTTAACAGTTCCATTTAATGAATAATCATATTATTTAGGTGTCCAATTCATTTCTATACTTAAACGTTTTATAAGCTACAAGATGGTGGCAGGAAGTTTAATAAAAACGTTAATAAAAGCTGAAAATTTAAGAGGCGTTTACAGAAATTATGTATTTCTATCGAAATATCACAAAATTTTAAGTAAAACACGTGTTATTTTTGAAGTTGTGATATTTGCGATAATTTTATTTAATAATATAAATCTGGTTTCTAAAATAACAAATGTACGAATTTCCAAAATGATACAAATATTTCAAATTGTAAAATATTTTACTTGCCCAGTCATCACTATAAGTGGTATTCTACATTCACGTTCTTATAGACTGTTCGTAGACAACTTCATGTCTGTGCACCGTTACTTCCAGAACGAACCGAGTTACATCAAATGTTCCAAAAAGTTGAAAATAATTTTTGTGATTACCACAATAGTGTCTCCTGTTACGATTGTATTGCTATTTGTAATAAAATTGCTTTCAAAAGTTTTCATAAGAAATGAGGAGCTAAACATAAATGTCTTATTATTAATAATGGCACATTTAATACTAGAAGAACGCTTTATTTTTGATCATGCAGTAATGTACATTTACATAACAATGATTAAGAACTTGATGAATTGTCTGAACAAAACTATATTCGATATTCAAGTAAAGTACAATGATATCGAAAAGAGGTTATGCTCAGATAGCAGGGAGCGGAATGATCTTCTTACGGTTGAAGAAGTGGAACAATGGGCTACACAGTTTAAATGCTTATTGAGTTGCAGCAGAAATATATCAGTTTGCTTTAATGCTCAGGTAAATTATTCTTTAAGGTCATTTATTTATATTTTATAAAAAACAAAATGCAATCGACGAAGAATTAATCCTACTATCCTACTAATATTATAAATGTGAAAGTTTTGTGAAGATGTTTGGATGTATGGATGTTTGTAACTCAATCACGCCAGTACGGCTTAATGGATCTGGATGAAATTTAGCACAGAGATAGACCATAGTATAGAATAGCACATAGGATACTTTTATCCCGGAAAATTTTACAGTTCCCGTGGGATAATTTCCAACATCTACGCGGACGAAGCTGCCAGCGAAAGCTAGAAAATAATAATTCTAACACCTTCCCCGTTATTTCTAAAAAAGATTTTGACTGACTTTGTGCATTTTCTTGCAGATGTTATATTCGTTGGTGCTGTCTTCAATTATTTATATAACATCGTCCTATGGGCTATTCGTTGCATTTATAAACAATGTAAATATTCAATTTATCTTTTTTTTTTCGTAACTTACCTGCATTACCCGCAACTCGACTTTTTTTCTATTCACAGGATCCTCGAGAAGCCGTTGGAATTATGCTCATTTTACATTTTATGGTATATTCAATTATTTATACATATTTTGTACTGGTTGCGGGTCAAAATCTTCTCAATGAAAGTTCGACAGCAAATAGAAAACTATCACAATTATACAACACTCTGTCGATAAGTAAGTGAACTGCATCTTTTAATTTATCGCCTATTCTTAACAATGGCAATTTTAAAACAATATCTGTTACATTTTGTATAACAGGTCATATTGTGTAGTTAATTAAAGCAAAGGAGGAGTTTCTCAAGACGACGCGTATATTTTTGTACGAAATATCAACTACGACACGACTGTCTTCTACTCGACTGTGACCGTTCATTTTTTCGTGTAATTTTTATTTTAATTTTAATATTGTTTTAGATTCACAATCGCCCGTGACGAAGACTATAAAAGATCTAAATCTTTTCGTAAAAAATAATCCAATTCAAATAGATTATACTTCTAAAATAAAGCTGGGAATGTACTTAATACCTACAATTCTATCGCTCACTATCACCTACATAATAACGGCCTTACAATTTAATCACTTCATATAAAACAGTAAAAGATGTTATTTTAGAAATTAAGTTATTAGTTGGTGAGTTAGTCGTTTAAAATCATTCTGTTTTAAAATTACAAAGCAATTATATTTTAAAGAACAATGTCCACAATATTCAGGTTTATGTAAATACTTCATCTAACTGGGATTTGTATCAGAATAATATGTTAAATTAACCCGTCAACTGTTCGTTATATACATACAAAAACCACATAGGTCATGTCAATGTGTGCTCGCATGTCAATCGAACTTAAGAGGTTCACAACTACTGTAAGCACAAGGTCGCCATTGAATGATAATTGTTTTTACGTATATACACAGGTTTATTGGTAAAACACCAGCAACCTCTTAAGAGGTCATTGTACTTATCGTTATGAACAACTTTTACTATGGGACCAAACCTGAAATCGCGAAAAAAATCAGCTGTTCAGTACATATATGTTCGCATAATTCGTCAAAATGTACTGAACAGCTGATTTTTTTTCGCGATTTCAGGCTTGGTCCCATAGTAAAAGTTGTTCATAATGATGAGTTTGTTGGTGGTAGTGAGGTTGTTGGTGTTTTACCAATAACCTTCTATGCGTAAAACAGTTGAGGGGTTGATTTGTTGTTTAAATTTGATCAAAGATCAAGATCTCTCACATTTGGAAACTTTTTCAAAAGTGATGTTTTTTCCCTTTATATATAGGAAAAGAGCACGTTTTTAATTTTGTCAACATTTTCAAGTCTTGGTAGACTTTTCAAATTAGGGTTGTTTATTAATATATATATAGGTCGACGAGCCTTAGAGCCCATTTAAAGCTCTTGATTAAAACAGCATGCTCACGACATAATCTACATACGTGGTGTATTTCGCACAAACTTTTTCTCTATTATTTTAAAACAATCTTAAATGTAAGTTGTATCATTGCAAGTTTTGATGTTTTTCAATAAATTATTTAAAAAAGAGGTCTATTTTTCAAAGTCGTACAAAAATTGCTGAACTAGGGTCTAGCTGGATAGATCTCATTCAATT
The DNA here is from genome assembly GCA_948252095.1 of Dicycla oo. Taxonomy (NCBI): domain Eukaryota; kingdom Metazoa; phylum Arthropoda; class Insecta; order Lepidoptera; family Noctuidae; genus Dicycla; species Dicycla oo. Next base: position 27,066,662 of record OX411718.1, read on the forward strand.
ACAAACAACATATATAAGATTTGTGTCGATATAGCGAGGCATTCCGTGAGATTCACCCATGCGACAGTAGAAAAAGTAATCGAATCATCTTGTCATGAAAAGATGATTTGCACATTCTTAGGCTTTGATTTTTGTTTCCCTTGATTTCTGATACTCAAACAGAATGTCATACTTTTCAAATAAGAAATCAACAAGATCGCCCAACTCAATTAGCTTTTACTCCATTTTGTATACTTACAACATACATTTTTCTGTCAATGTCAGTTAAGGTTATTGCAATATTCGGTTCCTCAAGACAAGACGAGCTAGGCAGCCGGGTTGGGAGATGCAATTCTAACGTTTTTCATTTCTGAAGGTAGCTTTCGCGACGTACTTTTATTAAATACTGCTTCACAATCCTTTACATTTAATGATCTCATCTTTTGCGATAGACACGACCTTATTGCATTTCTTACACTTTACCATTATTTATGCGTATATCCTCTTATACCTATGTTATACCTACGCATAAATAATGGTGAAGTAAAAATAACTGTCTTTACAGTACTTTGTTGCAATTACGTATTTGACTTAGATGTACGAAACAGGCATACGCTAAGCGCGCGTGCACGAGAATGCCTATAGATATCTACTTGGCCGGTTTTCATCAGTAAACAAATAAAAAGCGGCCAAGTGAGTGTAGGACCACGCAGAGAGAAAGCTCCGTAGTTGGGATGAAAAAACAAACTTAATTTTATTTATTTATTTATTTATTTATTTATTTATTTTATTAATTAACACATACATTTGTTGTAACAGGTAATACCCAAGCTAACAAAAGTAGTCATGATTGCTCAGATTAGAAGCACAAGTTACACAGCGGACAACATACTAAGTGTCACCCTCTGGAATTCCGCCAAAGAGCAAGAAAATATGTCCAAACGCCGAGAGACACCATTAAGGATTTTTATTGCACGAATCACCGATGCAAACTTTAATACGTTTGTACGGGTTGCCGGAACCCTAAAAAGTGCCTCCCTCGGTCCCAACCGTAACCTCCTGTCTGGAACGAGCAATCCCAACGATTCCAAAATTTGTGGATTATTCAGTATCCCACGAAAAACCATGAACACATATTTTGCTAGAGCGAGGTTGCGCCTTACTTCCAACTTATAGTACCCAACCATGCCTATAACAAAGAGAGTTGGGTACATAAGTGGGTAGAAAGGGTAGACACCAAACTGTTTTAAGTAAAGGTATCGGGTAAATTTATTCTGCATCTTTTCCAGCATCTGAGAATACTTCACTTCATAAGGATTCCAGATGATAGCACTAGTTTCCAAGTTGCTTCGCACCAATCCATTATAAAGTGCTTTCACTGCTGCCATATTAGTGAAGTCACGTGTTTCACGCATGACAAAACCAAGATTTTTAAATGCTTTCTTGCACACCTGCACCACATGAGCACGAAACGAAAGATCCGTAGAGAAGGTAACCCCAAGATCTCGCACTACCCCCACCCGCGGTATGACGTGACCACCCATGCAATAATCATGGCGTCGGGGTACCACTGCCCGCGTGAAGGACATTACGCTACACTTCGTCACATTGAAGAATAGTTTATTCTCTTCACTCCACGCTACCACTCGATCGATGTCTCGCTGGAGCTTTCCACAGTGTGACTCGTCTGTGATCCGCAAGAATAGCTTGAGATCGTCAGCGAATAAGAGACAACTAGCGTCTATAATGACTTCTGGAAGATCATTAATCATAATTATAAATTCTAAAGGTCCTAAATTGGTCCCCTGACTTACCCCCGTAAGGGTGAAATACTGGTCCGAGATGTAACCTGCATATTCTACCATTTGTTTGCGTTTGCCCAAGTAGCTAGCAAAGAACTTTAGGAGGGCTGGGGTAAAACCAACCCTCGCAAATTTATTTAAAAGTAAATCATTATCCACACTGTCAAATGCCTTCCTGAAGTCAAAGTACGCGACGTCTAGTTGGGCACCAGTCTCCGAGTCCAGCACTGTGGTGGCATGATTCAAAAAACACATTAAATTAGAATTCGTGCTACGGCCTACACGGAAACCATGTTGTGCGTCGTTGAGCTGTGAGGCTACTTGCGAGTGGATAGTTGAACACAACGCGGACTCGAAGACTTTAGCAAATGTTGACAGAACAGCTACTGGTCTATATCCGCTAACATCCGAGCTTGGAGCCCCTTTCGGTACCGGAGTAACCCGAGTTAATTTCCAGCCGTCCGGATACGAGCCTTCTCTTAAAAAACTATTAAATAAATGCATGAGCGGCCGGGCCAGTACTGCCCTACAATCCCTAACGATGAAGGGTGGCACCCCGTCTGGCCCAACCGAACGCTTGGGCTTAAGACGCGCAAGCGCGGCACCCACCTCATCGAGGGACAGCTGCCCCACGTGAACGCGGGCACCCCGCTCGGGCGCCACCCGCCCAGCGGCAGCCGCATCCAACCTCGGTGCCACCGCCCCATAAACCGAATGAAAATAGTCAGCGAACGCCTGAGCACACTCATGCTCTGGCAACAGCTCACCATTCCTAGTTATCTTCGGTCTACTCCGTTTCGAGCGCTTGCCCCCAATGAAACCCCAAAAAGACTTCGGATCCTTCACAAATTGCTGCTCCGTACGCCTTTGACAATCGCGGTATGCGGTACCGATTTTGTCTTTGACGATAGAACGGCAGTGAGAAAATTTAACATAGTCGCTGACTGAACCAGTCTTCTTAAAAGATGTGTGCCAGAAAGCCTTCTTCTTAATATGACCTATTATGTCAGCAGTGAACCATTCAGGGTAGTGATAACGAAAGCCAACATCCTTGGAGCTCTTTCTTGGAGTGCTATCATCCAAAATCCTGTAAAATATTTCATAAAATATCCTATATGCTTCATCGGCACTACTCGTTTCATACAGGGCGCTCCAGTCTACCCCTGCAAGTCCCAAGTACAAAGAATGAAAGTCCGCCTTGCTATAATTCCATCGTGGTAGGGAGGTGGAAGTCTGCGGCACAGGGTAACCAGGCCTAGAAGTCGCCCGCTCACGACTTATACTTACTCGCAGCGGCGGATGCTGTGGGTCTATGCATGACAAACACTCCTCACGTTCCTCATTTACGACAATATCACCTATGGGCAAAGTAGTTAAGACTACATCAAGCGTGCGATTGTTGCAATTAAGAATATTGTTACTTTGGCGAAACCCACAGAAGGTGACAAAGTATTCATAATAACATTGTATATCTTGGTTTGTTGAATACATATTTAAATCAGCTACTAAAACAACTTTGTCATAGCTAACACATAACTGCTCCAACAAATGGAACATAAACATATATTCCCTTTCAATAGTCTTAGGTGGAATATACGCAACACAACACATAAACAAAAAAATATTTTGACGGTATACCGTCGCACATACGATTTCGAACGGGTGGTGGTTCAAGCTAGCGTTGTTGGGTAACGGTACTCTGCGTAAGTCGAGATCGCCGCGCGGTGTGGCGATCAGCATGACCCCCCCGTGTTTGCGACCATCCGTGCGGTCACATCTAATTATCGTGTATCCGCTTGGAGCCAGTTCACCATCATGTATCGAGTCATTAATTCCAGTCTCAGTTATAGCTACCAAATCAAACATAGACCCTAAAATATTATTGTAAAACGATTTTAACTTCGTACGTAAGCCTCTAACATTTTGGTATAATAGATCTAACGAGCACTTGGGTTTCTTGCCACTAGCTTGGACCACTTTCACACCATTCGAGCACACCTTTCCCAACGTTTGCGATTGGGAACTATTTAAACAACTAGTATTAGCATACCGACACTTTAAATCATTCCTATTTCGTCGTTCACTACGGCGTTCACTGAGAGAAACACCCAACGACTGCGCGTGCACCGTCGCCGGTGTGAATCGCGGAGCTCGTATCCCCCCGCTGCTCGCGGGGACGCCTCGGAAACCAGTCAGACAACTTCACTCCTGCGGGCCACGCCGCCGGCGTGTTTATGCGCTCATTTAAGCTCTCAGGAAAAGCAATTACGAAGGCAGCGTGTCTAGTAGACCTAATTAAACGTTTCTCCACAATATATTGGTCACAAACTTGAAGCTTGTTCAAATAAGTGAGCACGTTTTGCTCCGTCGTCTCCGGCTTAAAAGACCATGCCTGCAAATATTTAAGTTTTTCTACCGTTTTAAGTACGTCATCCTCTTGTCCGCAGCCAGTGACCACTCGCCGTTTAGAATTACGTGCTTTGCGCGCCGGTTGCCACCCTTCATCGGAGGTAAAGTTTTCGTGGCGATTATCACTTATGTCCACCGTGCGCGTTTCCGCTGAATTCGTGGCCCGACACTCCAATGATGATAAAGCTGCTTTGGTGGGTAGTTTGGGATTTGTACTCGTAGCAGTCACCGTGGATGTCTTCGGCAAGTTATTTGTGTCACGTACGTCACCGTCGGTCCTTCGTTCCGCAGCAGCTGACTTTTTTGCAGCGGCTGCATATCCACTTTTGGCTTTAACGCTAGAATTAACTCGCGCTTGACGCATAGGACGCTGGGTAGTCGCTGGCATCGCTGGCTGCTCTTGACCGTCGTCGGCGTCCAGTTTCGGAGGGACTGTTTTCGGTGTACCCTCAATAGCTACCGTTAACAATACCGTTAATATTGTAGTTGAATAAGTAGTTTTCAATGGAACTTGTAATTTTTACTTTTACAAGTACATTTTATAAGTTAATAATAATAATAAAGTTATGTTTATTTATCTTCACAAATTACAATATTAGACATATTAAGTTGACAGATATTTAGACCAAATTTTGCAATTTGTGGGAGATCTGGAGTCTAAACTTGTGAAGTCTACTTAGCTTTGATAGTTTTCCTTCTAATTTCGTTATATCTACTGCTGCCATAACTTTTTTCACATATCCAAAAGCAACCATTTAGCTGGGAAGAGGGGGGGGGGGACACACTTGACTCTAACAAAAATTAGCAATTTAAAGCTTAATTTTACGCAAACGGATCCCTGAATCGAAAAATGGTTTTCACAGATATAATATTTTGGATTGGCCTATCCAACGATACCCATACCATGGTATAGTATAGATGAAAAAAACATCACCACTTTACGTGTACAGGAGGTACACAATTTTTTTTTATGATTTTATTTTACTGTGGTATAATAAATGTGGTTGCCAATTATAGCTTTCTAGTACTAAGAGTTTCTGAGCTAAGCTGCAGATGGACGAACAGGTGGACATGGCGAAACTAAAAGGGTTCCTTGTTGACTACGGAACCCTAAAAACGTGATCCGTTAACGGAGAGTACTCCGCTAACGAGTAGTTGCTCGAATAGTGTTTTTACTTTAAAAAATACTATTACTTACTTTAGGTTCACAGATAGGTTAGGTTAGGGAGTAGGTAATACACGTTTGACAGTTTATCGTTGATTTTTGATAGCATTACTAATCTGTTGATTGTAAAATAGTTCCTTTTAAGATATTATGAAACCAATTCATTTCCTCACTAGAACGTTTAATAAGCACACACATTGAGCTTAAAAATAGTGGTAAGTAAAGTTCTAAACAAGTTAATAAGAGCTAAAAATTTAAGACGTGCTTACAGAAATCTGTATCTACGAGTATCCAAATTTCGTAAAATTCTATGTAAAATACGTATTGCTTCGGAAATTGGTGATATTTTTCACATTGAGGAAGAGCTTTTGATGAAACCAAATTAATTAAACACACGAAATTGATATTTTTGGGTGTATTTTGCACAAAATATTCTAAATATTTATAGTCCCTACGTGTACTTCATAGAATTTTATGGTCAACAATAATTTTGCGCTACTCACGTACATAGTGTAACATGTTGACCAAAAAAAATCTTAGATGTTAATTGACGCTTGCTTTACCAAATTAATGTTCTAATGTTCATAAATAAATGACTTAAAAAGTTTTTTTTTTTTTGTGTTTGTTCAATCTTCAATAGAGGTGTTTTATACCTAATCATACTGATGCAAATGCTATGCTAACCTTAAGGCATAAAAGTGCGATATGCATGAGCTATAATAAAACGAACAAAATAATTGAGGAGCTGGCGACCAAATCCGGACTTTTCCACACACTCCATTTTTTATTTTTTTGCGCTCAGTTACTAACGAAATATTTTCAATCAAAACTGGCTCTGAATGCCTAAAAAAAAAGATAAAAACGGTGTTTTCAATGAGAAACGGACTCGTCCTTGTCTAGTTGGATGAGTAGAACTGGTCCAAAAAAAAAAAAATAAAAAAGGGTGGATAGGGTTTCTATTGAACTAAAGCCAGATCCGGGCTTACATTTTGGTACACTATTCATTTACTGAAGCTTAAAATTCTACCCAATTAACTTCAGCTTATTTTGGTTTTTGACCTCTACTCTAAAAAATCAATTACAGGACAAATACGCACTGCCAGTTACCATCCCTACCTAGTTGGTATTCCACCAATTTGCACTAAGCGTTACCAAAAGTCTTTTATAATGCGCACAGCAAAAGAGTGGAACTCACTACCTGCGTCTGTGCTTCCGAGCGCATACAACCCTAATCTCTTCAAAGTGAGAGTGAACAGGCTTCTTCTGGGTAATCTCACTCCATCGTCGACTCTGTCTTTGTCGCCTCCGACCTAGATTAGAGTCAAGACCAAATCCGTGTTAAATTTAAAAAAAAAAAGTCCGGATTTGTTCGCCAGCTTTTAAATTATCTGTTCACACTATTATAAAATCAATAAATGGTGTTTAATACATACGTATTAAAAATGTTTTTTCTTTGCTCGTTATAATATGTGAACAGATAATAAGGAACAGAATAGGTGGATAGACGGGTGATGCGGAGTACCAGCTAAATAGTAGGTATCTATACATATAGCTGGTACTCCGCATATCCACAAAACGCACTCTTATACAAGGTGTCTGAGAAAGGGAGTCACGAAATTAAGGGTGTGGTAAAGATCATCAAACTGAACAACTTTTTCCCGGGGACCAACATCGTAATCGAGAAAAAAAAAATCAGTCGTCCCATAAATTTGGTCAAAGTTTTCTATGGGACGATAGATTTTTTTTTACTATTTTGATGTTGGTAACGGGACAAAGGTTGTTCAGTTTGATGGTCGGTACACCCTTAAGTTGGTGACACCCTTTCTCAGACACCCTGTATACTGATGTTACAACTTGACTAATAATAATAAACACAGAATTTATTTCTTAACTAGGTAATAACAGCCACAAATAATTGGTAAGGAGAATACTTCAGAATATGACATCTATCAAAACATCTTATAAACATACGACGAAACTTAACATTGTAGTTGAAAAACATGTTCTTCATAGATGGATATAAGTCACGGTCAATTCCCCAAGTGCAAATTAATGTTTGTAAGCAAAAAATTTGCTTGATTTTTTTAGAGCTACAAGCGACTATAGACCTACGTATTTGATATTAACTTCAACTTGATACCTCTACGCCTTCCTGAGAAAAAGGTTCTTGACAGACTGATAGACAGACAGACAAACAAAAGTGTTCCGTTTTTTTTTCCTTTTGCGGTACGGAACTCTAAAACAAAAACACCAAAAAAAAAAAATAAAAAAAAACTTGCGCATCATTTAAACAACTTATCTTTACATTCCAAAATTATTTTTTTTATAGAATGCTGATTTGCAAACTATGGCGAATTTGAGCTTTGCATTTTTAATCCAGACTGGCGACTGCTCTGTTACGTGGTCATTCTGCCTACTTTTTCTTTTCCTATAAATTCGTTTTTTTTTTTTGGTGTTTTATAAATGGAATAGCCAAGCGAGGTTGAGTTATATTTAAGGGTTTGAAAAAGGAAGACAGTCACTTTATTCGTTTGAATTGTGGAAATGTGGAGTGAAAATGAAGTTCGCTGGCTGTTCTAAAAATTGTTAGTGAAATGAAAAATAGTTACAATGACAAAAGTTTATTCAAAGCTTTTTAAACCCCAATGCACTTATGCATTCTGGACCAGCTTTCGAAAAATAACCGCCGAAATTCTACGGCGGCCTCGTTTGCAGTGTTAAATTTTCGCCCACGAAGCATTTTTTTTAACGCGGGAAATAAAAAAAAATCGCATGGAGCTAAATCTGAGCTGTACGGAGGATGAGGTAACATTTGTACCCCCGAAGTATTCAAATAGTCCATGGTTCTAGCAGCTGTGTGAGCGGGCGCGCTATCTTGGTGAAAATGAATGCCACGGACACAGATCCTTGGTCGCTCGCTATTCCATTATACCATTCACTAATTACTGTTCTACGGTAGTCTAGCAAAATTACTGCTACTGGTCCACTGCGTCGAAAAAAACCATTATCATTTTTTTATTAACATTCCGACCGCGAACTACCTTTGTGGGCAACTCGTCTTCTTCAAACACTCATTGCGTGGATTGTTGCTTCTTAAGAGGGTCGTAGCTTTAGATCCAAGATTCGTCATTTGTAGTAAAAAGACAAAGAAGTAGGATACGTTTTGCGAAGGTTCTCCTTCGAACTTTTCTAGCATTTTGCACCAATCAACACGACGGGATTTTTGATCTTTGGTGAGAGAATGAGGTATCCATCGCGAAGCAAGCTTCCTAACTTTAAGCTGTTCATGCAGGATGGTGGAAACTGCTTGTGTTCCAATCTTCAGTTCAGCCTGAATCTCTCGATGTGTAATGTGTCTATTCTCCCGCAATAGCCACTCTACCCTGATGATATTTTCATGAGATCCTGCAGTTGTAGGTCGGCCGGGTCTTGGGTCATCGTTTAGGTTCTCTCGGCCACGTTTAAATTCACGAAACCAATAATTAACTGTTGCTAATGCAGGAGCAGACTCCCTAAATGCAGTTTGTAAATTTTCGTGAGATTCCTTGAAGGTTAGGGTTGAGGGTTCCTTGAAGGTTAGGTCTTGATGGTCATAAAAAAATCATAGCACATTCATATCATAGTTCGTTGTTGCAAACAAAAGAAAACTGATATCTGTCACTTTTCTTTAAAAATATTTAAAAAAAGAACTACACATTGGTGGTTAACAACTGTTTCCATGTAGGTAATAGATTACTTTCAGCTTACTTTTATCAACTTTCACTTTATTTTGAAGTTTTTCAAACGGTCTATTGTCTAAAAAAGTTTTATTCCAAATATCCAACACTGCGCTAGGACCTATGTACTTTTTTCGATGCCTGCGCAAAAAAACCGAAACTAAAAAATAGTGCCAAAAAGCCTACGGTGACGCAATCGAGTTCAATTTGCGGTAGGCAGTACTCGTAGTTCCCAATTGGAGACATTGTTTATTTTTAGGAAGGACTTTAAAAATCCTGCCTTTATTCCTTCTTTATCTTTGTTTTTTTTTTTTTCATTAAAATAATGGTCACTTTAATTGTTGGACACAAGACTTTTTTGTGGTTTATCCAAACAGGTTCGGGTATGTCCCATAGTGACTAAATAGTCAAATTCCTATTCATATGATTTTCAATGGACTGGATTAATACTGGGTAAAAACCTTGATTTTTTATTTATTATCATTTGATATTGAACACACACTTTTTTTCTGAAAGTTGATGGAGCGACAGCCTATCTGACCTCCACAACCCAGATACTGGGTAATACGATACCCTTTGGTAAGAGTGGTTGTCAGACTGTCGGCCTTCTGATGACCCGTTACGACTGTCAAATATCCACAAACGGCAGCCGAGACCAACGGCTTACCTGGCTTTCCAAGGCAAGGAGTGGTTTTGGTATGAAAAGCTGGTCACCCATCCACGGACCAATCGCGGCAAGCGTAGCTTAACCAGATCGATCGATTAAGCTACGCTTGCCGCGATTGTGAGCTACGTGCGCCTTTTATTACTTAGCCACAAGCTCCTCTTTATAATATTGTTAAATTATAAATTGTTAAATTATATTTATTGTAGCAGACTATACCAAACTTTTTTTTAAATAAATAAATCCGGTAAGTAAAAACTGGGCAAGTGCAAGTCGGACTCGCGTACCGAGGGTTCCGTACAAATTTGTAGGTACATATTATAAAAACCTCGATGATTGATTACGTACTTTAAACAAAGACTATATTTTTTATGATTTAATTACAAATGTATAGTTTTCATATTTTTTCCTGTACTTGTAGTATATGACGATATTACTTACCAAATTTCATAGTTCTAGGTCAACGGAAAGTACCCTATAAATCTTGATTCCCTTGAAGAGTGTCGAAATTTTTCGCTGTTTATTGCCGTATCTTTTTTAACGTTAACTAAGAAGTTTGATTTTTTTCACAACTTCTAGGGACTGTAGAGCTGAGTATATGGTTTTAATTTCAACTCGATACCTCCACGTGTTCCCGAGATAAAGGGTCTTGAGTTCTTGACAAACAGACAGACAGACAAACGGACAAAAAAAAATATCCTATAAGGGTTCCGTTTTTTTTTCCTTTAATGTACGGAACCCTAAAAATGGCCAAAATCACCAAAAACTGCTGACCGAATTTTTGTATTACGACGCTGATGCTCTTTTTGATGTTTACGTATTGAAAATGCTGCCATTGTTTATAGTAAGATTTCTATAGTATATTTTTTTACTTTGTAATACATAAACCGTGAAAAAAATCTTATTTTTAACTTATTCGCCGAAGTGCTAATAGTTGGTGGAGTAGTAGCAATTGTGTCTGTTACCCTATATTAGGTTAGGTACTCAGTTTGACAGCCAGTATTGTTTTTAAATGGACTTTCAAGTTTTTTATTGAAAAAAAAATAAAGTTCCGAAAAAACCTTTATTGGTTTTTCTCCTCAGTTATTACAAAAACGATTCTTTGTACTGTTTTGTTTCAATATTTTTTGTTTAGATGTCGTCAAGAGAACTTTTAATATGATTTTAAACGTTTGTTCTCTTAGGCTTTCAATTTTACTTTTAAAGCGTGGGACCATTGAAAGGAAAATACTACAATAACGCAAAAATAAGTATAACATTAATTAGAATGCTGAAAAAAAGAATAACATATCCCAAAACGAAATTATCAAGATCTGTTATTATGCTTCTGTTATTCACATCACGTGTTACAAGAAAAGTATCAAAATTATATTATTTCTCGAAAGAATATTCTTCGTATTCATAAAAATAACTAAGTAATAACGTCGTTTCCGCAACAATGAACCGAATTGATCCATATTTCATAAATAAATCATTAGGCGTTATTATGTTAGGAATATACAAAATAATAATTGTATTCAATAGATAATCGCTTTATAGGGTTCAGTAGATGTAACCTCGGTTCTCGTATATATCGACATAAAAAAATGTAGTAGGCTGTTTGAATGTCGTACATAGTGTGTTATTTTGTCGTCGTAATCAATTATGTCATTGAATTTATTAGATTTAATTCTTATCACTGTCCGATGGAAAATGTACGAGTATTTGGAGATGAAAACTATACTACATAGTTAGCGGATGGCTTACAAAACTATTTTAAACGAGCTGACCCGTCAGATGTTGTCCTGTCGAAATTTCCTTCTTTTAGGTTTTTCCTAATTTTCAGAAGGAAAAAACGGAACCCTTTTTATGATCACTTCGTTGTTTATCTGTCTGTCTATCAGTCTGTAAAGACCCTTTTTCTCAGGAACGTGTGGAGGTATGAAGTTGAAATGAATATAAAATACGTAGGTCGCTTGGAGCTGTAAAATAATCAAGCTTCTAAGTCAACGCAATAAAAAAATACGGCCATTTATGCGACATATTTTGATACGCGCAAGTAAATCAAAAGGGTACCGGTCTACTTCCCGTTGACCTAGAATCATTAAATTTGGCAAGAGCAAGGTCTCACAGCACAAGTAAAGGGAAAAGTCTGAAACTCGTTCATTTGTAACTTTATCACAAAAAAAAAAAAATTGGAAATACAAACGTAAATTTGCAGTTGGAGAATTGACCGTGACGTAATATCAATGTAGGTATGGGAGAACATGTTTTACAACTACAATGTTAAGTTTGTTTTTGGGATAAATTCCTTTCAACTACGGAACCCTTCATTGGGCGTGGTCCGACACGCACTTGGCCGATTTTTTCTAAAACCACGCCAGTAATGAGGCGAACAAAACGAAAAAAAAAAATCAAATCGGTCGAGCCATTTTCGAGTATACGTGTATGATAGATAGAGAGATGTTATACGAGTATGTAAAACAAACGATAAACACTCTTTCACATCATTTTATAAATTTGAATCTCAGTAAAGTTGTTGTACTTATATCTAAGATTTAACAACAGATTTAACAGCAGAAGCATTGCCATACAATGTGGCAATACCGCCAGTCTTTAGGGTACATTACCATACGACAGCAATGCGGAGGAATTTTTCGACGCCATATTTTAGTTTGTTAATAGTTTTCATTAATTTAGCGGTATTATATTTTTATTGTATTAGGTATATGTTGTTATTTATGTACATTCCATTTTAATTCTGAATAATACAACAGAATATATAGAGCACAATACAACAAATTTAAAAAATGCCTTCTTGAAACCTGGCATACCAGGAGGCCTGAAAAGTTTTGAGCCTAAATAACGTCAAGTGTCTTTATTGTCTCGTGCTGCATATTACTAATTTGCGAATACCCTCTTTAGTATAAATACAGAGTTTCAAGTCATTAGCATGATTTCTCTCACACCCCAATGACCCCATAACTTCCACGATAGAAGGCAGCCACAGGATTGACTGGTTAAGTAGTCACGGTCTCGCTAGGCCAACTACGAGGTGCCTTAAGCGAACTCAAAGCCTCCAGCCAGGGCATAAAGCTTATAAAACTAAGCGACTACACACTAAGGGCGCCCCTGTGGGTACGAACCTCGGCTTAGGGCGTCGCTGGGGGGAGGACAGCAAGATGGGATAGGCAGGAACAAATCAGCGTAATTATTATTGTCAGGGGAATTTAAAGCTACTGGCTCAGCTACGCCACCAGCTGGCAGCTCATAACCGAGCAAGGGATGGGGGAATAATCCTAATGATATGAAACTCTGTATATATACTAAAGCGGGTTACAGAACCAAAACTAAGCTATGTTAGTTTAGCTTAGTTCACATAGCTGGCGTAGTTTCTCATACTTGCAACAACAACTAAGGCATAGTTTGCGGTCTGCACACAAGTTTGAAAAACTACGCCAACTATGTGAGCTAAGCTAAACTAACTTAGCTTAGTTTGTGGTCCGCAACCCGCATAAAGAAGGTATTTGCAAATTAGTAATATGAAGCACGAGGTTTGCCAGAGAGCTATGGAACGAAGTATTTTGGGTATCAAACTTGTGGTCCGGGTTAAGAATACAACAATCCGTTCCATCACTAAAATAACTGATTTCACACGGAAAGCTGCCACGCTTAAATGGAATTGAGCTGAACACATCTGCCGGATGTCAGACGATCAATGGGCCAAACTTACGACCCAGTGGGTCCCGCTTATAAATGGCAAACGACATCGCGGCAGGCCCAGACGGAGGCGGCGGTATGAACTGGACTCCTTTAATAAAGACTGGTCCTTGGCAGCTCTGGACAGAGAGAGGTGAAAAGAAAGTAGGCAGGCCTCTGCCCAACAGTGGGGCAATAAAGGCTAATAATAATAATAAGAGGAACAGAGCTTCCATCTCTTTCTTGCATTTATTGGCCGGCTTGAGTGGAAATTCGCAAGAGCAAATGTGCTTGGAGGAAGGAAGTATTTCAGTAAGGTGCTGGTAGGGATCTTGACCGTACTTTCGGGATTGTCCTGATAGCCGTGGAATACCTCTCCACTCCTCAAGCACCTCAGGAAGTGTTGCCCCCTTGTCGCTACGTCACTAGCTAGCGGCCGTTTCCGGGGGCCCATTATTAAGTGTTCAAGTCACCCCCTGCTATTTTATCCGTGTATAATATATAACATTGGTCAGGCCGGGGACATAGTTCTTCCATAGTTCAAGTAACCCAGTCCACTGTAGCCACCCAGACCCATAGCCCAATTTGTTTTGTTTCCACGCACAACAATAGTCCTGTACCAACCGGGGGTTGTCCTTGGGTGCACTTCCATAATGCATACAGGGATAATCGTCGGTTGGTGCCTCCTTATCATTTAAAATTATTTAAGGGGCCTCTGCGAGTTGGCTTCGGCTCCTCGTACGCCTTCCAAAGGTCCGGGTCCCGAGAAATGTAAAAATAATAATAAATTAAAAAAATAGTAATAATATGCAGCGCGAGACAATAATGGCACTAGAAGGTACTTAGGCTCAAAACTTTGGTAGGAATAAAACAGAAAATAATAGAATAGGCTCAGAGATAAACTCGCGATTATTTGTTATCTTGTTATAAACTTATTCTGCGGATTACTAAGTACCTAGATACAATGGCGAAGTTTTATCGTTAGTCTTAATGTTTGCAGCAGTTATTTAACTGTTCATAACAAGTTGTGGGAATTTTATTTATTTTGTTGGAACATAGTTTTGAATTGCATTGTTGAAATTAGTTTTGATCAAATCGCAATTGTTTTAAACAAGGTTTTATTAGCTTCACTTATAAATAACAAAATATTGGAAGTCAATTTTAACCTACTTCTAATAGTCGTATCGAAATGAAACTTTGTATGTATATGTAGTTTGGTTGAGAATACTATAATTTGGTATCTTGGAACTGATCTGATGATGGAGCCAGGAGGTGGATAGTAGAACTTTTCAGTGGCTCGTCTTATTTTTACTATTCGTCTTATTTTTATTTTTCCTGGATACCTACCACGAGCTCTTAACGCGATCCATTTTAGGACCTAAACTGAACTGTTCTTCTAATTCGTATCATGACGTCAGTTTAACGATTCAATTTAGGCCATGCCATCTGACAGCGATTGTCCCAAACTGAGTCGCAAGTTTTGGTTTCATTCATTTAATTTTGACCTTGTTTGGTACCATGACATCCATAGAGCAGCTCAACTGAAACGCTCAACTGTCAAAATAAGCGATTCAATATAAGTCACTATTTCTCTAACATAAACTGAAACGTTTGGTAAATTTTGCCTCTCACTATACCCAAAAACGTAAGAGGCTCCAGTTACGCGGCCAGTTGGACCCCTTCAATAATTTTGAGGATGCCGAATTCATTTCTTTGTCCTTATGTATACAACAAAGTTAATAAAATATTACATATGTACTCAATGGCTAAACATAAATGCAAAACTACTATAAGGAACTGGCTGCTGGATATGGACTATGAAAGTACAGAAAGCATCATCCAAACCATTCAATAATTTTGAACGTACTTCCCACTCATACTTGCTAATAAGCACAAACTCTCATAGGATTTACATGCACATACAAACAACACCCTCACACAGTGACACACTTTTTATATAGATTTACCTCTCTATCTAAACTGTTTGCTAATAGTGTTATGTATAGAGTGAATCAAGACGCCGATAAATATAAATATGATTAATAATTAAAGGGGCGTGAGCCTGGAGATCTGTCATACAGGTCACGAACCTAGTTCAGACTCCAGCTCTCACAAAGGTTCTAGCATAAGGCAAAAATGTATATACACACTACTGTAACAATGTACCTTTATGAGAGAAATAAACAGTATTATTATTATTATTATTAGGCGCTACAGGCTATCCAAAATTTAATTTTCTAAAACAAATGTCTCTCAAGATTTCTTTTTATACGACCAATATTTTTTATATTTTTTTGAAATTACGGTAAATTTCGCTAAAAATATAACGGCTCTAAAAAGACCCTACCGCATTTGTTTACCCCCTAAATTTGGGGAAAACCTCCTAACTTAGTAACACTGCTTATCTAGTCAAACTGATACTGACAGTGACAATACACAATTTTTTTACCCTGGTACGTTCGAAACAGAAACATAGTAAACGTGCGGTTTCATTACGTCGAAATAAAAATATTTTTTTCGTATAATAAATAGCAAAAGGTAAATAAATAACAACTTGACTAAGAACTATTTTAATAATAGTAACCTTATTGACGTGGATTCTTAGAAACAACTGTTGAGCGTCTTTTTTACTTTAAAGTAATGATATTGAGTTGAGAACAAATAAAATTTTACTTGCTTCTGAACGTGTCTGACACTAAAATGTGCGCGAGTCAAACTTATTTGATAATAATAGCGTTGTCTCTTTTTCGCCAAAAACGTTTCAAACACGGTTCAGCCATAAATTGCGATCTTTCATTCACTTTTAACGATCCAAATGCCGCTGAACGTATTAGACGTCATGGTACGAATTTGATGCGATGCAGTTTGGGAACTTAAGTTGAAATGTCTTGCTTTTGAATCGTTTTTGATTAGGTTGTGGTAGGCCTTCTGTAATCTTTACATAAACTTCTATAACACAGAATAATTTCAGAATTTTGTCTATGCCAACTTCGGAGAAATGGGAAGAACGGTATTTTTATTTACATTTACCGTCAAAAGTCGAAAACTGTGCGGCCTAAAAAAAAAGAAAAATATGGTGCAAACAGCGTTCTGTCATATGATACCCCACATGCCCTAGTACCTAGTAGTGTCACTTCGAATTTTTAAGACCCCTTTCAGTCCCTGTTCCAAAAAAAAAATTTTTTTATTTCTTTCTTATTTGCAAAATAGTTGGGCCAACGTCATCTAAAACTATTCCAAAATTCAATTTGATATCATTAGTAGTTCTTGAGAAATCTAGCTGCGACAGACAGACAGGCAAACTGAGTCGCACCA
The DNA here is from genome assembly GCA_948252095.1 of Dicycla oo. NCBI lineage: Eukaryota > Metazoa > Arthropoda > Insecta > Lepidoptera > Noctuidae > Dicycla > Dicycla oo. The sequence goes on from OX411718.1 coordinate 27,083,390, forward strand.
TAAGGGTTCCTCTTCACCAGTTTGGTACGGAACCCTAATTACAATCAACACAGTAGGAGAAAATCACTTTTAAATGTTGTATAATGTATACATATGTATCAGTGCTCATGACCGTACACTCATACTATAAGCACACCTCTGCTAACCCTTGGGAAAGACAGGCGTGATGGTATGCAATAACTGTGTTATCTGAAAGAATTGGACGTAGTTAAACGAAAAGGATCCAACCCACAATATGGCCGAAAATGAGTTGTGTATACCAAAACACTTTCTATAATTAATTATCACGAAAACAACTCAAGTAAAATTCAAACGCGAAACATGTTGCGTTTGAATTTTACTTGAATTGTTTTCGTTATATCTTTTAGTTTTAACTACAAAGAGTATTTTCTGTATACACAATTCATTTTCGACCATATTGTGGGTTGAATCCTTTTCTTTTAACTACTTCCAATTATAATAAACTAACGCGTGTTGTCGGAAATTATCCCACGGAAACGTACTACCCGGATCAAAAGTATCCTATGTCCTAATCCAGGTCATAGTCTAGCCATGTGCCAAATTTCATCCAAATCCGTTCAGCGGTTTTAGCGTGAAAGCGTAACAAACAAACAAACTCACTTTCGCATTTATAGTATTATTAAGTATTATTAAAAACTGGTCTATAGACACTCTAGACACACAAAACATATTAGGTACTTAAATTAAAAAAAAATTGTACATACTAGTTAAGTTTCCACAATAACACAGTATTTTTAGAGAATTTTTAGAGTATTTTTACAGTTTTTTTTTTCGGGATGAAAGATACCCTATGTCCGTTTCTGTACACGTGACAACGTATATGCAAAATTTCAGGAGGATCGGTTCAGTGGTTTAGGCGTGAAAAGGTAACAAACAAACAAACAAACTTACTTTCGCATTTATAATATTAAAGTTAGGATAATGTATCTGTAATTAATAACAGTCCATCAGGTTAAGCTACGCTTGCCGGGGTTGGTCCGTGGATGAGTGACCAACTTTACATACTGAGTCCGCCGTGCCTCGGAAATCACGTGAAGCCGTTGGTCCCGGCTGTCATTCATGGATCTTTGAAAGTCGTAACGGGTCGGTAAAACCCGAAAGTGACAACCAATCTTACCAAGGAGTATCGTCTGGTTTTGGAAATCAGATAGGCAGTAGCTCCATAGCAGATATCAAGCCGACACAAAGGGACAATAACACTTTTCTAAACACACTGACATACAATAATTCTAATTCAATCTTTTTAAAACCGACAGATCCACATGATGTCAACCAGATAATCAAAATGCTTAATAATACTAACAGTACAGGTTATGACAGCATAAATACAAAGATAATTAAAAGAGTGTCTCATCTTATTGCTCCCATACTTAGCCATATTATAAATCTTTGCCTTGAATAGGCAGTGTTCCCTTCAAAGTTAAAAATCACAATTATAAATCCCTTATTTAAACAAGAAGATAAAGAGGAGATGAGATATTACAGACCAATTGCTTTAATACCAGTTATTGCTAAAATCTTTGAAAGGGTGATTTATAATAACTTTTATAACTACTTCGAAGTAAACAACATATTTGCCAACGAACAATTTGGATTCAGAAAAGGTAGATCTACATGTGACGCACTATTTAATTTCTTAAAGACAATAATGACAGGGCTGGATAGTAAACAACATTTAACCGCGATTTTTATGGACATGTCCAAAGCCTTTGACCACGTGGATCATCAGATACTAATGACTAAGCTAGAAAAATATGGAGTAAGAGGAAATGCACTAAATCTGATAAAATCATACCTAACAAATAGATTGCAAATAACACAAATAACACGAATAAATGATACAAAGTTTGAACAGATTTATATGTCAGATCCAAAAACAGTCCTGTATGGAGTGCCCCAAGGAAGCATCCTTGGACCTCTTTTGTTCATAATTTATATAAATGATCTCCCAAAAGTCATAAACCATTCAATTATACTATTTGCGGATGATAGCACAGCCATTTTTTCTGACCATGACGAAGTTGAATATGAGACAAATATCAATAAATCACTGGAAGCGATTATTAATTGGCTAACTCGTAATAATCTTAAAATAAATCTTGACAAAACAAATTATTTACAAACATTTACAAATAAAAACACAAAACCAAAAAAGCTACAAATAAGCTATAAAGGTGCAATAATAAGAGAAGTCGATAACACAAAATTCTTAGGTATATATTGACCGTGAACTGAATTGGAAGAAACATGTTGATCAGGTTTGTAAAAAATTAAGCCAACAGTCCTATGCCCTTTACATGCTAAGGAAGGTAGTAAACGAGAGTGCATTATTAAACGCTTACCATGCATATGTGGGCTCCACGCTACAATACGGCATTCTGTTTTGGGGATATTCTCCTGATAGAGAAAATGCTCTTAAAGCCCAAGAAAGATGTGTAAGAAGTATAACTGGACTTAAACAGACTGACTCATGCAAAGAAATGTTTAGGAGGTTAAAAATTTTAACTCTGCCATCATTATATATTTATGAAGCGGCAAGAATGATAAAAAGCGAGATAGGAAAATATGAAACACTTAGAAGTGCATGACATAAAAATGTGCTATCCGGAATTAGATGTAGAACAGTTAAATTTAAATCTAGTATATTTGGAATGGGAGTAAAAATTTATAATAAACTACCAAACTATATTAAAAGTATTTCAGCCTTCAATATCTTTAAACTTAAGCTCAAAGAATTCTTGATAGGTAAAGCGTACTACTCCATAAATGACTTTTTTAATGACAAAGACTTGGGTTAATGTATTTTGTTTAATTAATAATGTATGACTATTGAATGTATAAGTTTTATTTTAAGGTATAATTTGACTAATGTATAATTTGAATAAAGCTTATTATTTTTTATCATATTTTTTAAGGTATAATTTAATTAACGCAAAGAGTGACTAAGCCAAATGTAAGAATGTTTATAATAATAATAACAATGACTGAAATAGAATATTGTACACCTTATAGGTATGTTACAGTGCTACTATTATTGCAACTTTAACATCTTTTTATACCTGTAACAAACAATAAGCATATTTGAATTTGAATCCATGTAAAATACTAGTATTCAGCTGCATCCGGTTAGACTGGAAGCCGACCCCAATATAGATAGTTGGGAAAAGGCTTGGCAGATTGATTGATCTATCTCCCGGAACTAACTGAACTGAGTTCTTGAACCTCTTCATGGTCGGAACCATAAGAAAAGACTTCCCTTTATTTAAAACCCGTTAAATGAAAAACGTGTGGTTCGCTGCCCAACCAAAACTTATTTTCCGTGAATGATCTAAAAATAACAGAATGTTTGAATTGTTATTTTGTGTTTTCATTGATCCTTTGTTTGGGGGATTATGAATTTGTAACAAAAACCCTCGCTTTCTATTAAAAGAGCTCGAACAATTTTCAGGTGTTCATGTGTTGGTTTTTGTTCAGCTATGTACTTAATAATATATTAAATTAGTTGTTGCCCCCGACTTCGTCTGCGGTCCGGAATAAAAAGTAGCCCATGTCCTTCTCCAGGTCATGGTCTACCCATGTGCCCAATTTGATCCAAATCCGTTTAGCCATTTTAGCGTGAAAGCGTAACAAATATATTAATACTAGCAGCTCCCCGCGGTGTCACCCGCGTAGGTCTCGAACCCGTAATAATATAGGAACTAAAAGTACCTATGTGTTAATCCAGGTTATAAAATATCGAAATCCGTTTAGTAGTTTTTACGTGAAACAGTAAGACACACACTCACAAACTTTCGCCTTTATAATATTAGTGTGATGATTTATTTTTATAAGATTATTTATTTTTACTATAGGAACTTATTATGTACATACATACCTACATCAACAACCCGTTGGACCTTACAGGTACAGATTTTCGTAACTTTTAGTTTAGTATCTACGAAAGATATCCCTCGGTGTGTACCTAGGACACTTTAAAACTAGGCCACATCTGGGGACGGACGGACGGCTTGTCTATTCTTCGGCTTAGAATTTTACCGACGGTTTTTAGGCACTCAATTATTTCCGATTGTTTGTTGATGTACCTACCATATTTTTTAGTACTTTTTTTTTGGTGGGAAAATATCAAATAACTTCCCCCGCTCTAGGCGGAGCGAAAGGACATGTTAGACTTCTACTGATTAAAACCCACCCGTGTTCCTTCAGTTGTCTGTGCCAGGGCCACGGTAACTCTGTCAAACAACCCGCAACCCTGGCAGGCATCGGCCCTAGCGGGCCCCATCAGTTAGTGCTGACATCTCTTTGAAGCGCGCGTGGAACACAATGCGTCGTCAACCCGGGACTGGTCCTTTCCGGATGGCGAGCTACCCATTGCTCGCCCTCCGCAAGGCCGCGCTTACGGTGGCCGGGAATCGGCTCTCGATTCCCGACGCCCAGGGCGTGTCACAAGGAGGTGACGGCTTCCCATGCACTATTGAAAAATCAAAAAAAAAAAAAAGGTATGCCATAGGCTTCCACTCCATTCTCGGTAAAATCATCCAGTATATATATATATAGGACATATATACTGGTTTTTTGATTTTTCAATAGCTTATACCCAAATTGCTCTATCAGTACTCGTATACACTACATTTGAAGTAAACTAGAACAATAAAACCAGAAATTTTGAAAAAACTTTATAGATCGTTATAAAATATCGAAATTCAAATCATACGCACTACGCAGGGTGCGTACATTACAAATAAAAAAATAAAAAGGATTTTTTTTTAACTTTAACAGTCTTTCGCTTTATAACTTAACTATTGTGTTCTATAAAAACAATTATTATTACGTTATTTCGGTATTATGGCTACTTAATGTTCAACTAACAATTTACTTAAGTTAATAAATTAGAAATACTAAGTAAGATGTTGTTGTTATTTTATTATTTTCTACTATTTCAAGTTTTGGTCACAGAAAATTGCTTCAGATTAAAAATCTAGGTAAAAAGAAAATTCGATCCACTTAGAAAAATCATTCTGTTACCATAAAAAATACTGTTACATGTTCAAAATTTGTCGTCTGTTACATACATCATTTATTAGTCACCGTGTAAAGCGCTGCCAATGACGCAAGTCACGTCACACAATAAAAACCGTCACGCTGTTGTATAAAATATGAATAATCGTCTTTAAATTGAATTTTATACAAAGATTTCCTATACACTTTTGTCCCTATAATGGTATCAATCAGAATTTGTGCAAGAGCTTGTTGTGCACCATTATGTATGTATTAATCTCACATAAAATTTACACATTGAAAATATTGTTCAATTTTAGTTTTAAGTTCTAATTGTTGATTTTTATTCTTTTCTTTTTAGTTTTTAGTCTTTTTGTTTAGCTTTTGTCTCGACGTTTTGGAGGTGGGCGTTAATGACTGCGACACAGTATTATACTAATGCAGTTGTTATCGAACACAGAGTTTTTGTAAACTGAGTTTTTCGTTTCAATAAATTTATTATTATTTATTATGTAGGTACACTTTTCAGCCTGTCTTCCGGTGTGTATACCTTAGGACAGGTAACAATGCAATAAAAGTCACTAACTAACCCCACTTGTACTAAAAAGTCTTGAAACTAAAATGCAAACAAAAAAAAAAAACATACCACGTGTACGCGTCCTGGATGCCTTTTACCACGATACTTATGTTTTGATCGTGTTAGCGCATTTTATCTTATCGTTTTGAAATATTGGAATATATTGGTATAAGGCGTCAACGACTTTAAATGCACACTTTTCTGGCAGAAGGTATAGAGTTTGTTATAGAGCTGAGTATCACCTGTGGGACACTGCTTTAGCAGGCGGCGGTGATCTCGTGCTGTCAGGTGGACCAACGGATTTTTCGCCATCCAAAAACTTTAAATAACTAGGTTAAAGTCTATTCTATCATTATTATGACTTCAAAATTCTCCAAGCGTTTCATTCGCCTCGTAAACTAAACATTCAACTGAAGTCGTAAATTCTACATCAACTAACACAAAGACGTACAAATATTTACAGAACATTGCAGCGTGTAACCGCATGTCATTTATTAGTCACGGCGTGGCGCGGAGCGTTGCGGACGCGCACGTCACGTCACACAAATAACGTTGTCACGCTGTTGCACTCGGTGATGTCTGTAACTATTTATTTAACAGAGAGATCCGTTCTTATTGTATTGTTTCCGTTTACTTGATGTTGTTAAGTAATTTATCTACACCCATGCTATAAATCCTCTATAAAAGTTTCTGAATCAGTTAGCTTATTGCCAACATTAAAACAACCAGTGTCATAGTAACCGTAATATCATCCAAACGAGTGTTTTAATGTTGTACTAAATTTCATTATGCAACTCCCACATAGTACTCTTTTATACAAGGTGTAACTTAAATAACGCACAACCTCTTTAAAAAAATCCGCTGTTCAGTATATTTTGACGAATTATGGGAACTTAAATGTACTGAACATTTGATTTTTTATTATAATTCCGTGCTAGTTGATGGCTTGATGTTGTACTTCATTTTTTGTTTATTCCTATCTTTTCATAATTATAACCATGCTTGATTGATAAACACCGCAAAGCCTCAACTGGAATAAATAGTGTAAAGGGATACTTTTTATAATGAGGAAGATAAAATCATTACAAGATTGATATCGCGCTATATTGCACTCGGCCACGTCCACTCACCGTGTTTGCGTGTTTACATGGACAAAACGAGACGAAACTACGATTCTCTTAAACCCGTTTCATAATTTAAATAATTATATTCACACCAAAGTTATTCTATTCGAAAATTAGAACTTCTTCCTTATTATTAATTACAACATTACTTAATACAAATTGAGGGCCCTCAAGAATAATATTTAACTTAATTGTCTTTATAATTGAATCGTTAATATTAATGAATTTTAATTGTACTATGCGTCGTCCCGTTTTTCATTATTGACGGGCTATTTTTCTTCTTAATTAACAAGAAATAATGTGATATAATATTAATGATTCTCCTATGAAAATAAAGACTGAGACCAATATCTATAAACGTTACTTAGCGCGTACTTTGGCTTAGTGTTATTCCTGTCGCTGTCGCACAATAATTAATGCTACAAGTGCAAGAAAGAGACGGGAACCTGTCCAAGTCAAAACACGAGTTAAGTAACGTTTGTAGATCTCGGCCTAAAACATTGAAACTGAGGCATAAGTATAACCATCCTATAAAGTCCCGACTGTTGGGATACCGGTACCTGGTTCCTTCACAATGGTTTCCTTCACCGTTTTGAGAGCAGAGGTCATGAACTAATTATAGTTATAGTTTAATAAGGTTTTTTTTTAAATATGTATTAGTTTTTTTTTTTTTGCTTATATTATTTTGTGTATTTTTTCTATGGGCTTCAGTTGCCTGATAATAAATAATTATTATTATTAATTTACACAAACCTACGACCTCGTAAGTCGCGCGGCTGTTACCACTGGGCCACCACGACTCGACACTGAAGAAGGGAAGTGTTTTATCGAAACATCACATGAAATGTCAGAATTTACTGAGACTAATAAAATCTTGACTTAAGGATCTTTATGTGCCGGACGGGCGTGATCGATGGGCACGATGGGGTGAAAGGAGGGTGTGTGCCTAGCCAGGTGTATCTCTATATCCGGTTAGGCCTCCTAGCCTAAACGGCGCTGACGTCCTGCACCTATAGGCTCAGACTATCTGCAGAATGATGGCCGGCGGCTAAGAATTGAAGTCTTGACGGGGAAGGTTTCTTGTTGATGAAAATAATAACAGCAGCTTGATAGATCTTCAGAGGATTTCAGGAGATGACTTGCGTAAATCTTCAGGAATAATTTATTCCCTTCTTCAGTGTCGAGTCGTGGTGGCCCAGTGGTAACAGCCGCGCGACTTACGAGTTGTAGGTCGTAGGTTTGTGTAAATTAATAATAATAATCATTTTATGCCATGTCGATGGCTACGAAACTATATTTTCCCCTGCGCGCTTAGATACCTCGAAACTTTACCTCAACGAGAGCCGCAAATTGTCTCCCGATTTAAACTTTATTTTGACCAGATTTTTATTATTTAAGTTTTACAAAATTGCTTATAAATAGCTTAAATATAAAAATAATTATGGCATGCTATATATTGCCAGAATTGTCATCAAATTACCCAGCTATTGAGATACGTGTAGTTCCTGTAACATTGTTTACTGAAAAGATTTAACAGTGTAAACACAAAAAAAGTTAATTATTTTAATTAAACATTATTTTTCAAGTTGATTTATTTGAAAACTCATGAAGCTATTTCAATAAACTAATCAGGTATCTCAAGCTGGTCTAATGACCTAATATAATATGATAGTTACAATATCACAACTTTGTTTTTCAGGGCGGGACACGCCCTGAAAACCTAGATCGATAAAACAAGTTAACAAAAAACAACAAAGTAACATTTCCAACCCTTATAAACCCAATTAAGTAGGCTTTTCAGGAAGACTAGACCACAAATAGTATGTCCAGGGCTAGGTATTTATCTAGGGTAACTGAACGCTACAACAAACTATAACTCGTGGCTATGTAGCCCAATTAATTGAAGTTTATAAGGGTTGTACTTACGATTTCTTTAAGAAACACTATTTATCACTTTTGCAACTATAAAACACTATTTAATTTAATTTTTTTTTTAATTTATTTATTTTTTTTTTTTTTTTAATAATAATATCCTGGGACATTTTCACACGCGGTCATCTGATCCCAAACTAAGCAGAGCTTGTACTATGGAAACCAGATAACTGATATACTACATATACTACTTTTTTTTTTTGTAAATACATACTTATATAGATAATTACACCCAGACTCAGGACAAACAGACATGTTCATGCACACAAATGTTTGTCCTGGATGGGAATCGAACCCACGACCTGCGGCATGATAGGTGGTATCTTAACCAACCAGACACAGTGATCCATATTTATGTTAGTAGGTATACTTAATAAATTATGTTAGTAACCAAAGATTAAAATATTTAAAGTCAAATTAATACTAATAAAACAAAAATTAATAATTAATTGAAGTGCATACAATCAAATTGTAAAATAAATTAAAAGTTAAATCACAATCATCTTTAAATTCATTAATTAATGTCGATTAAAATTAAGAAATTCATTAAAATTATAAACCAAACAAATAAAATATAAAATAAAATAAATACATAATAAATTAGATGCTTTAAATAAAACAATAATCACTTAATAAAGGGTGACGAACTGGCATGCAGATGCATCCACCTCGCCAGCACCGCCGAGTCCCACCGCTCGGACAATACGCTCAGGATACTGTTAGTGCTGCGTCGGAAGCGACTTAGTAGCGAGCCGCTCCGCTTCTTAAATAGCGTAAAAGTCATCGGTTTGCGCCTGCGCGAACATTTTAGAAGCACTGCAAAACCGCGGCAAGCCTAGCAGCACCCTAAACGCATTGTTGTATTGGACGCGCATGGCGCTGTATGCGCGCGGCGTATAGTTGACCCATAGGCTGCACGTATAAAAAGACTGACAATAGGCTTTAAATAATGTCACCTTTACTTGTTCAGTGCAGCGTGCAAACCTACGTGCCAACATGTTACAGCGAACCGACAGCGCCCTACGTTCCCGCTCGATGTCCTCATTGTCAGACAAGTTCTCTGTGACCCAGTGGCCTAGGTACTTAAAATGGTTGACCCTATTCAGACTAGCACCGCAAAGAGTGATCGGAGGTATAAAAGAGTAACATTTGGTACTGGTTTTGAAAATCATGTACTTACTCTTCTTAGGGTTGTACCTGAGCCCACGAGTCTTAGCATATGTCTCACAAATGCGCAGAAGTTTCCGCAACCTTCCAACGGACGGGCTATTGTTATTGAAGTTAGATTAATAAAGAAAACAAAAAAAAAGAAACTATAAACACTGTTTGGTGACACTTCGTCGCGAACACTTTATAAGCTTGGTTTAAGGATTATTTAATTATTACCACAATACGTGATCGTAAAGGAACTCTTTTAAATCTTTCCAGAAGTGGTTTGTATTTAAATCTTTTAAGATTCCTTAATAACGAAAATCTTAAATGAATGAATGCATCTTAAATGATTTAATAAAAAACCAGTTCATTTCGACCGTGATTATTGCGTTAAATGGTTAGCCATTTAACGCAGTAATCGTACATTACATACCGAGACTCCTCCGTGCCTCGGAAAGCACGTTAAGCCGTTGGTCCTGGCTGTCATTCGTGGATCTCTGACAGTCGTTACGGGTCGTCAGAAGCCCGAAAGTCTGACAATCAGTCTTACCAAGGGGTATCGTATTACCCAATAACTGGGTTGTGGAGGTCAGATATGCAGTTACTCCATGTAAAATACTGGTATTCAGCTGCATCCGGTTAGACTGGAAGCCGACCCCAACATAGTTGGGAAAAGGCTAGGCAGATTGATTTTGGTTAGGTCAAAAACATGGAAAGGTGTATTTATTCTATAAAGAAAACATATACCTACAGGGTGTAAGTGTAATCAGTGTCAACCTTTTAAGGGTTCATTGTACTCATCATAATTAACAACTTTTCATATTGAACCAAACCTGAAATCGCGAAAAAAAGATCAGCTATTCCCTACACTTTGACGCATTATGCCAACATAAATGTACTGAAGAGCTGATTTTTTTTTCGCAATTTTACGTTTGCTCCCATAGTAAAAGTTGTTCATATTGATGAGTACAATGATCCCTTAAGAGGTTGTTGGTGTTTTATCAATGACCCTGTATATTTTGAAAGGACACTGCTTTGAAGACGAGATAGGACCATTTCTAATTTCTATAGAAAACTTAATTTTCTCATATTATTTCATGTTTAAATCAGTGTCCTTTCAAAATATATATTTGGGAACACGAAACATAGATATTCTGTAATCCAATCTGAATAAATACACACGACCTTAAGAATATGTTTGATTTACAAATTATTTTGGTATTTCATTTGTATGAACTACGTATGCTCCGGGAGCTTCTTAAGTCTGTGCGACATTTCTTTACAAAGGAATATATTTATTTATTTAAGGACAACCAACAAAGCGTACACTAAAAATACATGTTAAAATACCCAATTTATTTTTACATTTTATAGTGTAGCCTTAGGAGTCATGAATTCTTCTGCATTCCTATTGATACGGTTTACATTGAAAACACTTTGAAAGGCAACATGAATACCCTAGAGACTGATATAATTTAAATTTAATTGCGAACTAAGGTTTGACTTTACTGAGTAAACAGTCCTATCTGTGTTGAATCTCTCTGCAAAGTCGGCAGTAACTTCAAATGTACGTATTTACTGTTTATCACTAACACTTCATGGATGTCATCCGTTGATAATATGGTAGCGTATTTTGATTTTGCTCTTGCTTTTATTTATAGCTGACAGACCGACAAAAGATAAAAGAGATAGGGAGGAGTAAGGTGTACAGTGTATTTTGTATTAGTATGGATACGCAAATAATTGTTAAGAGAATTAAGGCTTGCGCACATTGGGGTGGGACGCACTGCATTGCAAAGTATTGCAATAATCCTCCTGCATCACTTTAGCACGTTTTGTATGAACCACTGCACACTACAGGCGGGCCGCAGCGCAACGGTAATGTACGGAAGTGATTGAGGAGGATTTTTGCAGTGCATTGCGTTGCGAGGCGACCTGCTCAATTAATGTGCGTAAGCCTCATTGCACTGGTGTGGAAAAAGTTCGAATTCAAATTCGAAATTTGAATCTGTCTAAAACAATTACAGGTGGCAAAGGCCCGCCGCAGCTCCTAATGTCTTATAGCGCATTTTTGGAATGCGGCGTACTGTGGCTCGCTGCGGATATAATGAGTGACTGTTCTGCCTCTTGTCGTTCCCAATAATATTATATTCTGTTTTTAATATTATCTGATTGAATGTGTTCATTTTTCATTTCATTACACTTCTTGTGAAAAAGACTTTCCATTGTTATGAGTAAATTAAAACTTTTTTTTTTTTGTAAGATGGTTTTGCTCTTGACTCTAGTCTAGGTCAGACGCGACAGGACAGAGTCGACGATGGAGTGAGCTTACCCAGGAGAAGCCTGGTCACTCTCACTTTGAAGAGATTAGGGTTGTATGTGCTCGGAAACACAGTAGACGCAGGTAGTGAGTTCCACTCTTTTTTTATTATTTTTTTGTGAATGGCATCTCGTAGTTGACCTAGAGAGGTCGAGACTACTTAACTGGACTATCCTGTGGCTGCCTTAAGAAAACTCAAAGCCTCCAGCCAGGGGCAAAAAACTTACAGACTAAGCGACTACACGCTAAGGGCTCCCCCTGTGGGGAACGGGCCTCGGCTTAGGGCGTCGCTGGGGGGAGGACAGCAAGATGGGACAGGCTGGATCAGATTTGAATTATTATTATCAGGGGAGTTTAAAGCTATAGGCTCAGCTACGCCACCAGCTGGCACATCATACCCGAGCAAGGGACGGGGGGGAGGCCGATTATTACGGGGTCGTCGCGAGGGACCTCGGCGGCGAGGTCGGAATGTCGATTTGTTTTTGTTCCTACGGTCCCTACTGCTCTCCTGGAGAAGAGTTATGGGGTCGTCGGGATCTGAGAGGACAAGCCTGGGGCGGCGGACCTTACTAATACGAGAGGGGACATAGCTAGCCGCCTCGACAACCAGAGGGTTGCGATGGTTGGTGGCTGAGTCGAAGAAACGCTTGGAATTGCGTTTCAAGAACTGGGAGATGGTGGGAATGTCGAGATCGACATGGAGGATTTCGTTCCGAACGAACCAAGGGGCTCCCGTTGCCTTTCGGAGGAAACGGTTTTGGAGGGCCTGCATCCTATGAATGAGGTTTTGCGTGCGCAAACACTGAACCCGCATAGGTCATGATGGGTGAGTTCCACTCCTTTGCTGTGCGCATTATAAAAGACATTTGGAAGCGCTTAGTGCGAATCGGTGGACTAGGTAGGGATGGTAAGTGACAGTGCATCTAGATGTCCGATGGTAGAAGGGAGCCGGTGGAATGAGGTCGTGGAGTTCTTGAAAAGAAGAAAGTTTAAAAAGAAGAAAGTTAAAATAATTTTTTAGAATTTTCATTAACTTTTATGAACTCAATTAATTCAAATTCAAATTCCAATTCTTTATTGCGAACTAAGTGTACAGAGTTTTGAAATGTTAACAATAGGTATGTTCTTAGAACTTAGTTGCCTGTTAAGGCATTGCAATTTGATACATACTCAGTATTACAGTTATACAGTTTATATTATATTAATTATCTTTAATCATACATTTTATTTTATATCATACTATTCTTATAATTTATATCATAGGATATTGCAACATTATGTATCACATCATTTTAATATTACATAATTATTTTTCTTCAAGAAAATTAACGTGTACCTAATTAAAAAAGAAGTTTTAATTTCTCATTTTGGAATGCAAGAACGTTTAAACATAACACAGACTTAAGTTACCCGTCTTACACTTAAACAATGTCACGATATAAGTTTACACATTTTACACTGTAAACAAGAAGATACTTAAGTATGTTTATCTAGACTAGTGTTTACATTATGGAATATGTTTACATTACATTACATTATAACTAGCAACGTCTTGGTAAAGTCACAGTATCCTTTATATTATAGTAAAGGGTTGTCACTATATTATTAGAACTTAAAACGGGATATTATTTTACCATGTATATTAATTGTTTCGAGTTTCCGATATTTCGGCACTGTTGCAAGTGCCATGATCACGGATAAACTGAAGTTATTGCGGATGGATGTTTACGAGCAGACAAAACGGTCTACCCTCTTTCTTGTTCGTTTAGTGCGACTGACACCGCTACCACTGTCACTTGTTACACTTACAACTCGATTCTCGATACAGAGCAATTCTGTGTATCGTTGTTCTACATCTTTTAGAATCCGGATCGAACCACTGGATTGAGTTACATAACCCTCAGGTCATCTCGACAGAATGTCACTACATACCTAGACTGGTGAGAGAAGCGATTGAGATTACCAAATATAAGAACTTCAACCGTAAGGATGGGTTTCAACTGTCGAGAGCCTGGAATCCAGTGGTCCAATTGTGTAAAGACCGCAAGAGTACCGAAAAAAGTTCGCGAGCGGACACAGTGAGTTTTGTGTGTCGAGAACAGAATCGAGTTGTGAGTGTAACAAGTGACAATGGTAGCGGTGTCAATCGCACTAAACGAACAAGAAAGAGGGTAGACCGTTTTGTATGCTCGTAGAAAAGCTTGGTTATGTTTTGAGCCTAATTTGCATCTTTAAAATGGTTTTTCACGATGGTGAAAATGTTGTTTGTTGCCTTTGAAAACCCGTTTAAAGTTTTGGTGTCTATTCACCTGTGAGTACTTACCTTCCTACGTCCATAATACGAGATTCGTAAATAATTAGGTACCTATAGCGCGCGGATCGTCGCGTGACCGTGAGCGACGTTGCCGTGTCCTTGTTGCGTCGTCCTTCCGATGCCATTTGAATTTATCCATTTCAAGCCGTCGGAGACGGTATTCAGCGGTTGCAATCGAAAAGCACCGTTTAACCGCGAAGTTGAAAACGTGAACAATCAACCGGCTTTGTATCTGTAGGTAATATCTATTTAACGTGATACCGAACAAGTAGGTAGGTATGTCCCCTAGGCTATTTAGCACATATATAGATGCCCTAATTGTGGACCTCAGCAATATGCGGGTCGGTTGTAGTGTCCATGGTGTGAAAATAAATAGCATCAGCTACGCTGATGACATGGCGTTGTTAGCGCCGACGGCAGGTGCTGTGAATGAAATGTTGAGGGTCTGTCAGGCGTATGCTGCCTCACACGGGCTTATTTATAATATTAAGTAGTGCGAATACATTGTCTTTAAGGTAAATGCCCAGATACTTTACCTAACATCACCCTTAACGGCTTCAACGTCAAAAGAGTGACTAAATTCAAATATCTAGGGCATTTCCTCACTGACGACCTTAAGGACAATGTTGATATTGAAAGGGAGCGTAGGGCATTGGCGGTCCGAGGTAACATGTTGGCCCGAAGATTCGCTTGGTGTAGCAATCTAGTGAAAGTAACACTTTTTAAGGCATATTGGCAGTGCTTTTACACGGGGAACCTTTGTGTCAACTATACTAAAAGAGGATGACCTACGCGTACAATATAATAATATTTTTAGGATGCTGTTGGGACTGCCACGATGGTGCGGCGCTTCTTCTATGTTTGCGAAAAGCAGAACTGTCGGCTTCCAAGCCGTCATTCGTAAGAAAACCGCGTCGCTGTTGTCAAGGTTGCGGGCGAGTGGCAACAGCATTCTTAAAACTATGGCGGAGAGTATCGACTCTCCAAAGTTTTGTAAGAAGGACAATCAGCAACCGTTAATTGGTGATGTCCTTTTCACAACACTATTTATTTATTCTGTCTTTTGTATTGTATTTGAGCTACTAACATTAGTAATAAGTTATAATATTGTTTACTAACACGCTGGATCATTGTTGTCTGAAGAATAAAGAATATTATTTTTTTTTTGATTTTTTGATATTTCTTGGGACCCTGGGGTCCCGGACCTTTGGAAGGCGTACGAGGAGCCGAAGCCAACTCGCAGAGGCCCCTTAGATAATTTTAAATAATGAAGAGGCACCAACCGACGATTATCCCTGTATGCACTATGCAAGTGCACCCAAGGACAACCCCCGGTTGGTACAGGACTATTGTTGTACGTGGAAACAAAACATATTGGGCTATGGGTTTGGGTGGCTGAAGTGGATGTTATTATCCTAGTGAAATTGATTAAAATTAATGACCTGTCAAATACCTTTCAAACGATAGATTAATTCATGGCTTTTTCTTGAATGGCTTCAAAAGGAAGAATATAATATTAATAAGTACCCCGACAGTCGGGCACAATGCTATTGAGACACTTTGAAAGGCAACATGAACACCCTAGAGACTGATAAAATTTAAATTTAATTGCCAACTAATGTTTGACTTTACTGAGTAAACAGTCCTATCTGTGTTGAATCTCTCTGCAAAGTCGGCAGTAACTTTAAATGTACGTATTTACTGTTTATCACTAGCACTTCATGCATGTCATCCGTTGATAATATGGTAGCGTATTTTGATTTTGCTCTTGCTTTTATTTATAGCAGACAGACCGACAAAAGATAAAAGAATATATAAGAATATAAGGAATTTCTCAGAAGCAACCCGGAGTCTGGATATGTGCCTGGTAGATATCAATAGATGAGGAGCTCGTGGCTAAGTAATAACAGCCGCACGGGTCGATCAATCAGGTTAAGCTACGCTTGCCGAGGTTGGTCTGTGGATGGGTGACCATCTTTTCATACCGAGACTCCTCCGTGCCTCGGAAAGCACGTTAAGCCGTTGGACCCGGCTGTCATTCGAGGATCTTTGACAGTCGTTACGGGTCGTAAAGAAGCCCGAAAGTCTGACAACCAGTCTTACCAAGGGGTATCGCATTACCCAGTAACTGGGTTGTGGAGGTCAGATAGGCAGTCGCTCCATGTAAAATACTGGTATTCAGCTGCATCCAGTTAGACTGGAAACCGACCCCAACATAGTTGGGAAAAGGCTAGGCAGATTGAGATGTCAATAGATTCGCCCCCTACTTACTTAAATATAACTGGCGAAATCTCAGTGTACTATTAATATACAGGGTTACTGATAACTCGACGTATTCCTTGCAGGACGTCATAGTATGGTTAAACGAATTAAGCTATCGAATGTTCTACCGAAATTCAGTAGTTTTTAGTTTTTCCTCATGAAGTATGACAGGAATTAAAAAATTAAAAAAAAAAAAAATATTTAATTAAAAATAAAATATTTAATTAAAGATTTTTGCAAACGTTTTAGGTATTTTAAAACTTTTAATTAATAACAAAGATCTGCTACGGCATTAGCTATGATAATAACTTAACTTTCAGTATAGTCGCGCCGTAAATAATTTCGAAATTGGATTTTTCAAAAAAAAAACACTAAAATTATAATAATAATATCCTGGGACATTGTTCACACACGGTCATCTGATCCCAATCTAAGTAGAGCTTGTACTATGGAAACCAGATAACTGATATACTACATACACTACTTTTTTTTTGTAAATACATACTTATATAGATAATTACACCCAGACTCAGGACTAACAGACATGTTCATGCTGTTTGTCCTGGATGGGAAACGAACCCACGACCTGCGGCGTGATAGGTGGTATCTTAACCAACCACGCCAACTGGCCTGTCAATTAAAAAATATATGTAACTCAAAAACTACTGAATTTGGGTAGAACATTTGATGGCTTAATTTGTTGCAGTTTAACACTACTACGACGTCTTGTAAGGAATACGTCTAGTTACCCAGTACCCCTATATATAGGTATAATCCTGTAAACAATCTCATATTACTTGGTATAACTGTACCATTTCCGTTTTTTTTTTGTAAAGTGAAAACTTCTAAAGGTGTGTTGAGCGATTTAAGGTCGGGGAAAATCTTATAGATTCATGTCACGTCACACGACATACTTATGTGACGTGTTGCGCTGTCAAGTTTTCACTTCTGTCGGCAGTCGCCATGAATGACTATGGTTTTTTAGGGTTCCGTACCCAAAGGGTAAAACGGGACTCTATTACTAAGACTCCGCTGTCCGTCTGTCACCAGGATGTATCTCATGAACCGTGATACTTAGACAGTTGAAATTTTCATAGATTATGTATTTCTGTTGTCGCTATAACAACAAATACAAAAAAAAATAATATTTAAGGGGCCTTCATGCGCGAGTCCGACTCGCACTTGTTTGCTCGTAAGACGATTTGCTAAGAGGACATTTTTTGCTAAAGTATCGTTTTGATTATAGGTCGTTTGCTATTAGAAACATTTGCTTTTAGGACTTATTTATACGGAGGGGATAATAAAAACTTTTCAGAAAAAAATAAAACCGATTTCCAACCCAAAACACTACAAAGTGAAAAATAACTATTTTAGTTACCATAAGTATTCTCGATAGATAGGCTTTACAATTTTAACAACAATAACAATAATGGCTTGATGGCCGAAAGCCTCGACCACCATCTCTCGAGGCTCTCGTTAGGCGGTTGGATCAAGGGCCAGTTTCAGAAGGCAGTACTCCTTGATACGTCTCGCATCGTGAGGAGATTCCTATCTCTGCAGCCGGTAGCTTGGACCCTGCTTCCAACACCGGCGGACTACTATTTTATATATTTTAAATGTTTTATTTTTAATATATTATTTAAGAAATATTTAAAAATGTATTTTATAAGAAAAGCAAATATGAATAAACGAAATAATTATAATAATAATAAATGATCATTGTTAACTGACTTAAGGCGGGAATCCACATGCCTATAGCTTGTACAAAACTATGTAAGTAACTTGCACGGCATTGTGACACTCACCAATCAAATCAAATCAAAAGTCATTTATTCAAACTAGGCTGAGAATCAGCACTTTTTGAACTTCAAAATTACATAAGACAGTCCCCCAAAACGCCCGCCCTTCACCACTTCCTAGTGCTTTAGCTGGGGAGAAGAAGTGGCGCAAAAAACTCCAATCAGAAGCTATTATGATATACATTGGCATGCAAGCTACTTACATAGTTTCATACATATATACGGCATAACAGATTTATACATATTGTACTCACACCACTTCTGGAGTTAATGGGGCCCCGATTACGGTAATGTATACTTACAGCTCGGTGTGAGAGTGCCCGTAGGGGATGCTACAAACTCTTTAGTTACCTATGTTAACAGTTGACGTAATTTAAGTTACAAGTTGTTTAAGACCTTGTTGGTACACTCTGGCTCCATTATGGTAATTAGCGTACGTGTGTAAAGGGATGTGATGGCTGTCATGGAAGGGATGTGATGTAAGGAGGTTTTTATGTGGGCTCTAGTAAGCGCTCTTTGCCTCGGAACAAAGAAAAACCAAGACATAGCGCTGTCAACAGTTACATGAGGCCTGTTTCGCAAACAAGTGTGCACTTAGTGAGGTGTAGTTTAGTTGTAGTTTAGTGTAAATGTGTGATGTTTAGTTTTGAGCATGCTTTACTGTATTGTTCACACTGACCTCATTTAGTTAAAAAAAAAGAAAACATGATTGGCTTGTAAAAGTGTTTGTACAAACCTACTTACAGAAATAAAAATCATTTATCATTTATTTATCACAGCGCTGTCTTTTTTTATTTTTTATTTGATCTGAGTCTTTCACAAGAAATAAAGGAATAATAATCAACTATTATTAATAGAATAGCACAATAGTGTTTACTTTTAAGTGAGGTGGTGATAAAGCGCAAACTGTAAAGTTTTTTTTATGAGTGACCTCTTTCCTCTCGCTTTCCTGCAATTCGTGAAAAGGGACGGAAGTGTGTAATAGGAAGCCGGGGAAGCGCGCGCTATTTGATTTGACCAATGAGCGCGCGCGGTGTTAGCTTTGGCGGTCAGATGGTACCAACCCAAACAGATGTCAGATGTTACACATCATATGCGACTACTGTACGGCTCACTCGTTTTTATTTTTATTCTGGTCACATTTCTATCTACTTTTAGATTGTAAATAGCGACAAGCCCTTGCGTCACAGGGTTTTTACGACTTGAAATCTCAAACGAGATTTCTCTATCGAAATTATGTAAGTTATAACATAAACCTTTCAAAATTCTGGTAAAAAAACACTTCCGCATCACATAATAATATAGTTCCTTGCCTGTTTTGATGTTTATTGTAGTATAAGTATACAAGCTGCTTTTTTATTGGCCTGGGAGCTGCCACGATAGTGTTGTACTCATCATTATGAACAACTTACTATGAGACCAAACCATAAATCGCAAAAAAAAAATTTTGCTCTTCCCTACATTTATGTTCGCATAATTCATAAAAATGTAGGGCACATCTGATTTATTTTTCGCGATTTCAGGTTTGGTCCCATAGCAATAGTTGTTCATTATGATGAGTACAACTCTATCGTGGCTGCTTCCTAGCCAAAAAAAAGACTCACATGCATAACGGCAAAACCGACAAAACCGGCGGTTTTGCCTTTATGAATGTGAGTCTTACTAACCATGAAATAAGGACTAATTTGCATTTGGCTATGTTATAAACCAGTAATTTCAAAATTTTGGTTTGTGCCGGTATTCATGCAAAGCAGCGATGTATATAATTATTGTGTATGTAAATGGCACACCACTGACTACCTACACTATTGTCTCTCCTTCTCCTTTGATAATCAATCTAAAGGTTGTCTGTAAAAGATCGCTCTTAGTGATAAGACCGCCCATTGTATCACCCTATATAAAATTTCTACTTTTATATCTGTAATTTTATGGTGTGCATAATAAAGAATATTCTATCTATCTATTTATATATCTATCTAACTAATTCTCTAATTGATGGTGCAAATCACATCAAAATCTTTTTCGTAGTTTTTAGTTTAGAAGAACAACGCAGTCATACAGAGGGATACGAAAAGTGGCGACATCATGGGATATGTATAAGGTTGCCACCCGACCGGATTTCCCCGGATTTGTGCTAGTTTAGAGGGCGTCCGGGGAGCGTCCGGGCGGGGTTTCATTTGTAGTCCGGATTTTAGGCTGATGACACATCTACCGAAAATGCACGGCCGAAATTAAACTAAGCTAACTGTTGGTGAAAATTTAAGAAGATTCTGTTTATTTTCTTTAGAAGACTAAATTTAGTTTAAAATTATATAAAATTTATAATTATATTAAATTTTGTTTTTATTGTTGTTTGAAAATAAATAAAAAGTTGATTTAATTAAAGCTATTTTTTGTTTTACTTAGTAACTATAAAAAACACTGTTGGTATTTAAAACTTCAAAATTCGGGGTTTTCTCACTTCTTGTCTTGGTTGGCAGATTTTAGAGATGGCAACTCTAGATAATATATGTATGATGTCATGTCACGCAACCAAAAAATACTTCTTAGTATACGAGCACAGGAATACAATCAATCTGCCTAGCCTTTTCCCAACTATGTTGGGGTCGGCTTCCAGTCTAACCGGATGCAGCTGAATACCAGTATTTTACATGGAGTGACTGCCTATCTGACCTCCACAACCCAGTTATTGGGTAATACGATACCCTTTGGTGAGACTGGTTGTTTGACTTTCGGGCTTCTGACGACCCGTAACGACTGTCAAAGATCCACGAAAGACAGCCGGGACCAACGGCTTAACGTGCTTTCCGAGGCACTGAGGAAACTCGGTATGAAAAGATGGTCACCCATCCACAGTCCAACACCGGCAAGTGTAGCTTAACCTGATGGATCGACCCTTGCGGCTGTTATTACTTAGCCACGAGCTCCTCAGGAATACAACTGTATTAAATTACACGCTTGGTTCCAAGTACAGATACGAGTAAATGCTGGGTGTAAGTGTAAACAGTGGCAAACTTTTAAGGGGTTATTGTACTCATCATTATGTACTACTTTTACTATGGAACAAAACCTAAAATCGCGACAAAAAAATCTGCTGTTCAGTACATTTATGTTCGCATAATGCGTCAAAATTTAGGGAACAGCTGATAATTTTCGCGATTTCAGGTTTGGTTCAATATGAAAAGTTGTTAATTATGATGAGTACAATAAATCCATAAAAGGTTGACACTGTTTACACTTAAAGTATAAAGTAAACATATACCTACAGGTATATGTTTACTTTATAGAATAAATACACCTTTCCATGTTTTTGACCTAACCAGAATCAATCTGCCTAGCCTTTTCCCACGTTCATCAATGTTGGCGTCGGATTCCAGTCTAACCGGATGCAGCTGAATACCAGTATTTTACATGGAGCGACTACCTATGTGACCTCCAAAACCCAGTTATTAAGTAATACGATACCCCTTGGTAAGACTGATTGTCAGACTTTCGGGCTTCTGACGACCCGTAACGACTGTCAAAGATCCACGAATGACAGCCGGGACCAACGGCTTAACGTGCTTTCCGAGGCACGGAGGAGTTTCGGTATGTAAAGATGGTCATCCATCTACGGACCAAACCCCGCAATCGTAGCCGTGCGGCTGTTATTACATAGCCACAAGCTCCTCTTTTTGACCTAACCGTCCTTCACAACATACCTACCTATAATATTATAGTGTACATATTTCTTTCCCAAACTATGGCGTTACTACACCTACGACCTAGAATATAATCAGATACGAGTACACTCGACCAAGTACACTCCCACATATAATGATTACGGTATAGCATGTCTAATGGGGCTATTTAAGTCCATGAAATATAGACCCATACGTCATAGGTGTAGTTATCAAATTTGAATAATAACTGTGTTTTGCTACATTTAATACATTTGTTATTGTATAAGTTTTCATACATTAGGTTCAGGTATGTATGGGTAAGTGGAATAGAATAGCTATCAAATTATTGACAAATGCTCGGTTCGTATATCTGGAAATGGATCGTTTTGTTGACCTATCGTTATTTTCAGTAATGCACAGGAAAAGATTTTGGAAGCAACTTTGGCTATTAACGCAAACGCAATAAAGAATGAATTACCTTGCTGTTAAGGCGAAAGCTCCAGGTAGCCCGCGAAATTATTTTTTTTTTAAGTTTTCTACAATTTGCAGGTCAGTATCAAGTTGTATGTTGATCTGAATATGATTCGCAACCGTAACAAATTTGTATTTTTAGAATTATGATCATTGAAATCATCAATACCACTCATACTTAGTTCATACAATCCTAATGAATAACTATTTTATGAAATATTTACATTTAGGATTATACTGACATAAGGAGTTGTGTTATTATTATTCTAATAATTATAATTTTGTAAATACATATTTGTTACGGTCGCGAATCTTTCTTTAATCAACATACAACCTAATACTGACTTGCAAAATTGCAAAAAAACGTAAGAAAATTTGAATTTCGTGGGCTACCTGGAGCTTCCCCTTAAGACGCCCGCGGATCATACGTAGTTCATACAAACGAAATACCAAAATAATTTGTAAATCAAACATATTCTTAAGGTAGTGTGTATTTATTCCGATTGGATTACAGAATAATAATAATAATAATATTCCACAACTATCACACAACGCCGTCTAGCCTCAAGCTAAGCAGAGCTTGTGTTATGAGTACTAGACAACTGATAAACATACTTATATATTTCTAAATACATACATATATAGATAAATTACACCCAGACACAGAACAAATGATCATGCTCATCACACAAACATTTGTCCTGGGTGGGAATCGAACCCACGACCTCCGGCATAGCAGTCAGGGCCACTAACCACTAGACCAACAGGCCAGCCATATTTAGGTCCTTTAGCTTTCACCTACAGAATTAATCTTAGAACTAACATGAAATTATTTTTCTTAAACATACATACGTCTAAATGCAATCATCATCATTACTTTTATTGGTTAACTGTCTTTACTTATATATAAATTTAGGCACCTACAATAAGAAAAAATAACTTATTAAAACCTTCTCTTTAACATGTTTTGTACAAATGTGACACTGTTCACGCCGGTGTTCGGAGCAAAACGGCTCCGTGAAAAAGACAACTTAGTGCCATCTAGCGGTAACCATGCGCAACATAATAACGATTTTTTTTTCAGCCGGACAAATGAAATACGCGCTATTTAGTGCTGTGATTATGTCATTTTGTACCTAATATGTGTTGTGACACTTCTTGCCGGGAAGAGATATTATCTACTTACTTGACAAAGAAAACCATATTTAATAAAAAACCGGCCAAGTGCGTGTCGGACAATGCACGATGAAGGGTTCCGTAGTCGGGATGAATTTATCCCAAGAACAAACTTATCATTATAGTTGAAAAACATGTTTTCCCATACATTCCAACTGCAAATGTAACTTGTACGCAAAATATTGAGAGATTTACCATGTTATTTTAGGACCATAGACTTCTTATCAGTTTTCCTGTAATCTATAGGTATAGAACTATTTTCTGTATTTTCTTCAAAATTGTAAGCTCAATAGTTTTGGAGATAAGGGGGGGGGGGGGGCATGGTCAATTTTTGTCTATTTTCTTAATAACTTTAAAATTATTAACCCTAGATTACTATTCTACGTCGCAGAGGCGTCCGCGTTTTTGATATATTGCTCTCTTTTTTTATCCTTCGCGCGTATGGCATTCACGT
Organism: Dicycla oo; assembly: GCA_948252095.1. Classification (NCBI taxonomy): domain Eukaryota; kingdom Metazoa; phylum Arthropoda; class Insecta; order Lepidoptera; family Noctuidae; genus Dicycla; species Dicycla oo. The sequence goes on from OX411718.1 coordinate 27,107,649, forward strand.
TCAAGGTCATCTCAATCATTGCCAGCACGTGTCGCAGGACGGTGGTTACGTTACGGTAACTGTGCTAGTTTTTATGATATTACTACCTTTGGCGCTCCAAAGACGTATGAGTAGCTTGTATGTAAGTTTTGCGCTATTAATAAAATTCTTCTAAAATATTTTTTTTCGTTACTTTGTTAGTTTTTTTTAGTTAATTACTTTAATTAACTATTTTTTAAGAGTAGTGTATACTTTAAGTTGTTTTTTTTTTTTATTATTTTTAGTGAGAAGAATGTTTAATTGCCTAAGTTCCTAAAATTTGTTCCTAAGATTTATTTGATTAAAGATTTTATAATAAAAATATATAAATATTATTAAAAATTATGTTTTGCTCTTTTTAGAAATATACACAATTATATAAAAACGTCAAAACATATCAATCATACTTATAGGTTTTGAATAAAATCATTAGTAAATATGATGCGCCTCGCAGGCGTATGAGTAGTTTCTTTGTGCGTCGCAACATGAGTAGTAATGTCGGGTTAAAAAAATAATAATTGAGACCCTCGCAGTAAGCTCTTTCATTTGATATTTCACACGGTACAGTTTGCAAAACTTTTTTAAACTTTATTATTTGCCCCTAAAATTGACCCCCATATCCAAAATTTATTTATTTAAGTTACACGTTCGTGTTTGGGTCACAAAAATTCATACGTGTACATAATTTCAACTTCATTGGTCCATTAGATTCAGCGCGTCCGGCTGTGACAGACGGACAGACAGACAGACACACGAGTGATCCTATAAGGGTTCCGTTTTTTCATTTCAGGTATGGAATCCTAAACAAAAGAAAAATGAACAAAGAAGTATGAATTAAACCCTTATGAATAATCCTAACAGTTTTAACAACAAGTACTTACGAGTAGCAATAATGTCCACTTTATGTTATTGAAGAAACTTGTCGAATAATGACCAAAGTTAGAAACTAGCACAATTGCTACTTTGAAACTGAAAGAGATATCTTTTGAGTAAATAAAATAGTTTCTTGTTGGAAATGTTACCATCAAAGGATGAATTATATTGTGACTCAGTTCGTTAGTAGCGTTCCGAAATTATAAGAAATCAAGATCGGGATGCCAAGAACTTCCCATTCATGACTAACGGACCAAATTTCAGGTTTTTGGAAATTCACTTGTTGTAATATAGGTAAGTTAATTCTTTATGTTATAAGTAGTCATTTCAGAAGGTGAATGTCGAAGGAAACTTCTGAGTAGGATTTGAAACGATCCCATTGGTGATGTTCTACAAAAAAGTCGGATGTGAAGTATTGGGTCGAGATGTACGCAACGATATTTAGCAATCAATTCTCATTTTCCATGAGATTACTGGACAGAAAAAGGTGTGCCTCGGTATATACAAGGTGTAACTTAAATAAGGGGTCAATGTACTCATCATTATGAACAACTTTTACTAAGGGACCAAACCTGAAATCGCGAAAAAATAATCAGCTTCAATGTTCAGTACATTTTGACGAATTATGCGTGCATAAATGTACTGAACAGCTATTTTTTTTTCGTGATTATATTACTTTAAAAGGTTGTGCGTTATTTAAGTTACACCTTGTATAATTATAACAGTATTATAGGTTATGTAACCAAGTATTTGAACGCCACCGTTCTAATACTTGGTTAAGTCACCTCTTACGACACCACTGTCGTAAGAGGTGACTTATCAAAATCAAAAGTCATTTATTCAAACTAGGCTGAGAATCAGTACTTTTTAAACGTCAAAATTACATAAGACAGTCCCCCAAAACGCCCGCATTTCACCACTTCCTAGTGATTTAGCTGGGGAGAAGAAGTGGCGCAACAAACTCCCCAGCAGCACAGCTGTCTGTTCAGTTAAAAAATTTGAATCTATACAACACTGCGCATATTAATTTAGGTACATAACGCAACACAAAACATTAAATTAAATTATTTGCTATAAGTAAGCTAGCACACGCCAATATACAAAAAAAAAATCGAAAACTATACTCAAGCAGAAATAAAAATACAAAACTAAAAACGTAAGCAGAACTTTATACCTAAATAAAGGCCTCCGGTAATAAAGGATGTGCCCACTTAAATATTATGAAGGTTTTATATGAAGCCGAAACTCGAAGTCACTAATGATAAACTAGGACCATCGAAATAAAATAAACAAAGTTTATCACTACTCGTAATAACAAAACAAAACCAAGGACAGCAAGACGACCAGTCACCACAAGCAGCACCCGTTCACGGGCATAACACAGAGTTCAGCAAATTATGCCATATATAAAGAAACTCATTAAGGGCGGATTTCACCAATGAAACTGAACGCGATCAGCACATCTGAACTTAGTTCAAGAGCTGTACACATAAACATTTAAGGGACACAGGCCTCCTCTCTGTGAGAGAGAGTGGGCCGTAATCCACCACGCGGGCCCAATGCGTGTTGGTAGATGTCACATGTCTTCGAATTTTTGGTTCTAGGACATGCCGGTTTCCTCACGATGTTTTCCTTCACTGTTTTGAGAGCAGTGGTGATAAAATAATTTACTTACACAAAGTAAAGTGTGCCTGCTTGGATTCGAACTCACGGCCTACCGAGTCGTAAGTTACGCCCACCAATTCTTAAAAAAAAAAAAAATACTTCCCTATAATTTTCCATCACACGCAAACCACAATCATACAAGGAACTAGAGACATCAAATTCTAGCTACTTCAATAAACTAAAAACATCCCTAACCACTAATTACTAGTGTACTCTACGAATTTAGTGCGATTAGTGGAACGAGTTGAAACTACACGCCACGTTCACAGTTGTTCATAGTTGTTGTTACTAAGAATTAGTATAGTGGATCGATATTAAATTGTAACGTGCGTGGATTGTTAATACTAGTACCTATTCTGCCGTCATAAGGAAAAAAGACGTATCTGACATTTTTTTCGAAATAGTTATTTACATACTAGCTGTTACCCGTGACTTCGTCTGTGGTCCAGGATGAACAGTAGCCTATGTCCTTCTTCAGGTCATGGTCTACCCATGTGCCAAATTTCATCCAAATCTGTTTAGCCGTTTTAGCGTGAAAGCGTAATCAACAAACAAACCAACACACTTTCGCATTTATAAATTAGTTGGGAGGATTAATAACCGGTCTATCGACACTCTAAGGCTTACAAAATGTATTAAGTACTTAAAAAAAAACTCTTAATTAACACACTACCAAATTTTCTATACTAATATAATTCAATCATGATTCGAAAAATACGTGGCGCCATCTATAAGAACGTTATTGTTGTTTTTCTCGGGAACAGTACTTGTTTTGGGTTGAAAGGTACCCTATGTCAGTTTTGTATACCTGACAACGTATATGTAAAATTTCAGGATGATCGCAAATAAAAGCCGCAAAAAAAGACATCTACCAGTATTTTTATATTGGCGTGAACTTAACGAATACCTAATAATTCTTAATATTAAAAGACGCATCTGCCTTTGTATTTTATAGTTTAAACAGGACAAAATATATTTTTTTTCTCCACTTCAATATTTCTGAGATACGTCGTTTTTCCTTACGGCGGCAGTATTATACCGGCTGCGTTACAGTGGTATTATTCTATAGTAGGTACCTAGTGTTTTTTTTTTTTTTTTTTAATACGGACCTATCGCAGTTTGCTCCGGGAGCATTGACTGCTTAACCGAGCGTTGGCGGGGCCAGAAGGGCCTCTCGCCGGGTTAGAAATTAAACTCTAAGTAGCGCAGCTAAGGGCATCCCATAGTGGGACTCGAACCTAGGCTTAGGGCGCTACTGTCTACTGAGCAAGTGGAGACTTGTTCCATCGGTATGTAATTATTATTAGGGGCGTTTAAAGCTACTTGCTCCGCACGGGCGGGCGGGTGTCGGGGTACCTAGTGGAAGAGACGTAGCGGGCATGCAGTGATGTTGCTTTATGGGATTGTTTTGTATTTGCTGGGATATCACCATTGATTTGTAAAAAATGGGAATATTAGGTACACGCTCCTCGACCTGGACCACAGACATTAGGCCCATGGGCCTAATTGACCTAAGTCACAATCGAACTGGCCTTTGTGTAGCACGTTAAGTAAAATCAACGTAATCGACTAAGCAAGCAGCAATAAAATATGCACAAGTAGTTTAAAAACCAAAAACAAGTTCCACGGGATTGCTTTTCACTCGTAAGTACATTAAAACTTAATTTTCTTTTAAATTCTCTCGATTAATTAATATTGCTGCAGATCGCCATTTTGCATTGTGAAGAGTCAAGCGGCAGCGCAAGTGGCGTATTATTAGAGTTGTTATGGGTACGTAACAGTGACAATTATTGCTATCTCGTTCCTGCTACAGCCCGCGTAATATACTAGTATATCTCTATTTCGGTTGTTGATGGGCATGACGTGTTTCCATGTAATTGTTTCTAGTCTAATCATGTTTACGTGACATAGCATACCTCACCTTCTCTTTTTAGGGTTCCGTACCCAAAGGGTAAAACGGGACCCTATTACTAAGACTCCGCTGTCCGTCTGTCTATCCATCTGTCACCAGGCTGTATCTCATGAACCGTGATAGTTAGACAGTTGAAATTTTCACAAATGGTGTATTTATTTCTGTTGCCGCTATAACAACAAATACAAAAAAAACAGAATAAAATAACTATTTATGGGGGCTCCCATACAACAGACATGATATTTTTGCCGTTTTTATAGACGGTTACGGAACCCTTCGAGTCCGACTCGCACTTTGTTGGTTTTTTATATATCAATGGGTATCACAGATAACATGAATGAAAGCCTACATGCAGCTGAGATCAAAATGCTAAGAGAGATGTGTGGTGTTACGTAAATTATTCTATCCGAATAAGAGGAACTCTGGAAGTGGCACCGGTGACTGAGGAATGAGGAAAATGTCGTGAGGAGAGTTTTGTGTATGAACGTGGATGACTCCTAAAAGTAGGTAAAAACTAATGAAACAATGGATGGGCTGTGTGAAAGATATGATAGCCATAATATTATGTTAGCTAGAAAGGGAGTAACTCTCGAGATGACGACTAATAGAGAAGTATGGACGAAGAAACAACCAATATTATTTTCCCCGAAAACTTCTTGGAGCGATTTCAAATATCTCTTCAACCACAGCTTCTGAAATTCCAATGAACACAACAAAGTTCTGTTAACAAGGCGGCGAACAAAACCAAGCTTACATATCACTCATAAGTTTGTGAAGCCACTCGACAAAGGTTTATAACCGCAGGACCTACCCTTATGAAGGCACGGTTTCGTGAAAAGATGAATTGGAATTTATCAATTTAACTTGGATTGTTTTGATTGTTTCATACTAACTTGTAAATATTGAACGAGTTAGTAATGTAATCAATCAACTGTACAAGAATGTGCTGGGTGATGTGATCGCTAAGCGACAAAGCCGTCAGACGTCAGTTATATACAATAAAAAACCGCTTATGTCATGCCAATGTGTGCTCGAATGTCAACCGAATCCCATAGGTTCCTAACTACTGTAAGCCCGCGGTCGCCATTGGATGATGGTTTTTTACGAGAATTGCTGTCCCAAAGTATACGCATTATTAAATTAGCCTCAATTTGCCTAGCCTTTTCCCATCTATGGTCGGCTTCCAGTCTAACCGGATGCAGCTGAATACCGGTATTTTACATGGAGCGACTGCCTATCTGACCTCCACAACCCAGTTACTCGGTAATATGATAACCCATGGTAAGACTGGTTGTCAGAATTTCGGGCTTCTGACGACCCGTAAAGACTGTCAAAGATCATCGAATGACAGCCGGGACCAACGGCTTAACGTGATTTCCGAGGCACGGTGGAGTCTCGGTATGAAAAGAAAGTCACCCATCCACAGACCAAATCCGGCAAGCGTAGCTTAACCTGATGGATCGACCCGTGCGGCTGTTATTACTTAGCCACGAGCTCCTAATTATTAAATTAGCCTATACTATTAAAAGAGCAATATTTGTAAATATTTGCAATCAATTTCTCGAAAACGGCTCTAACCATTTCGATAAAAGTTGCAATATAGGGGTTTATGGGGGCGATAAATCGATCGAAGTCTCATATCTGGGAAAATTAGTTTTCTCTATTTTCACCCGAGCAGAGCTCGGTCGACCAGGTACTACATAAAACAAAAGGTATTATATTAAAACACGTACACTAAAAGATAAATAATTAAAATATTTTAAAAAGGGTGAAGGTTTCATAAAAATACGCTTGATAGTTTTTTTGCGTGATTCTCAGTTTTTGTCCGCATTAGATATGAATTTACAAATTAATTACACTATGTAATATAAACATAATCTAAAATATACACACTTCAGGTGGTGTCCATTTTAATGTAAGCCTTTCGCTGTGTATTAGGTCTTTACCGAAATTGCCGATGTGAAGATCAATATTTTTAATTCTTTTTAGAATTCCAAATTCAAATTAATTTTATAACATAGCATGACATTAAAAACAAAATCAGTTGTTCGTTTGTTTTCCCGCCGTTCGAATTTTCTTTGATATCGATGTTTCTGTAACCATGGAAAATCCGAAATTGCGCGCTATTTTCGAATACGAGTTCCGTCGTGGCACCAACGCAACTCAGACAGCACGCAATATTAACGACGTGTATGTACAAGGTAAGCAAGTGAACGCACGGTGCGATTTTGGTTTGGTCGCTTCCGTTCTGGAAATTTTGATCTCAACAATGAGCCCCGGGGAAAAAATTCAAATCCAAGGAGGTGGTGAAAAACACCTTTAAAGAATTTATCGATTCCCGTTCCCAGGATATCTATAACAGAGGCATCAACGAACTTTCATTAAAATAGCAAAAGTGCATCAACAATATTTCTTAAAAAAAAAATCTTTGATTTTTTTATTTAAATCGGCAATTATTTTATTTAAACCTATGATTATGTATTAATACAGAGCCATCTAGTATGGTCTCAAGTTCCAAGTGAGAAAAGCTTTTGAATTTGTTTGTTAATTCTCTTCTGAAGCAAAAACTTTGGACACTTGAAAATGACTTTTTCGGCATAACGCTTGTCTGTTACGTGACGATTTCTACCAGTTTACTTTTACCGCAAGCCGCGTTAATTTAGTACCATATTTTTTTTTTGTTTGACGTGGTTTGACGGGTGGCTTTTGACTCTAGTCTAGGTCAGAGGTGACAGAGACAAAGTCGACGATGGAGTGAGCGTACCCAGAAGAAGCCTGTTCACTCTCACTTTGAAGAGAGTTAAGGTTGTACCCAATGATCATAGTTTTGTACATTCAACAATAAAGATAACTTGAAGTATGCAGGCAGACAAGGCAGCTACTATTCCAACCCATTTTGTCAATGTGCTTATAATTTTAGCGGAACTTCCTAAATAGGTATGTATATTTACATCAAGCATATTTCTTAGATCTACTTTATAGCAACGCTTTTGAAGGTGCAGCAGGGACGCGGCACCTTCCAACTCTATCTATTGATTGCTCCAAGCCCTGCTAAATACTCCTGCATACTATACTCTTTTGTTCTATGTTCTATGTTATTGGGTTTGGTTTCCGCACTTAATCCTTCAAGTGGACCATTGTGCGTGAGCCATGGCGGCCGTCGGGGTTTATTCCAACCAGCCCACCTCCCTCCAGAAGTTGGTCACGGCTTCTGGTCTGTTCAGAACATCTGTTAAAGATTTGGGTGTCCCGAGGGTTTCTGTTCTAATCTGGGCAACGCCTCTGCACTCGAAGAGCACATGCGGAACGGTTTCCTCAGCCTCCATGCAAGCCTTGCACAGAGGGCTGTCCGTTATGCCCATTGTGTAAAAGTGTTTGTTCAGCGAGCGGTGTCCTGTGATGGTCCCCGTCATCAGGCGCAGGCCATTCCTATCCAGGCGTAAGAGTCGCCTGGTTAGTCTGCCATCCAGGCTTGGCATAGCCTCCCTGGACTGCCTGCACCCTGGTGCCGAGGACCACCACTCCTCTGCTTTTGTTTGGGTGATCTCTTGCAGCTCTACTCTTTTGTTTATTCTTCGTTGCAGGCACACCGCAATTTGAATTGATGTAAAAAGTAATTAAGTTCTACAACAACTCTCTAAAGGTTACGAGGAATATAGGTACAGTCACGAACCGTGATTGTTGAACCACTTGGTTGTGTTACAATTCGTGTAACACAACCAAGTTAGGATGATAAGCTAGTGGCTCAACAATCCCGGTTCGTGACTGTACCTATATTCCTCGTAACCTTTAGAGAGTTGTTAGTACTTTTTTACTAATCGTTTGAGTGTGGAGTGGTGGCCCATTTCGGCTCCCGTTCAAAGTGATGCGGTAACCTCAAAATATTTGGCGTTTTAGTACCCAGAACATTGTTCTAAACATTGTTTTTGAGTATAACGAGATATTATAGGCGTTTGTGTAAATATTTGGACGTATTAAAGGTGTTACACGATGTAAATATTGTATGAGTGGGTGTTTGTTTCAAATATATAATAATTATTGCAGGATGTGTTTGTGTTTTTAATGGGTACGAAAAGAAAAGCTATTCCACTTAAGGCACCGAAACTAAATTTTGTGCTGTTTGGTGGAACTGTTTAATTTTATTCCACCAGACGGTTCTCGTTGTTTCTATATATTTTTATTTTTGTAAACCCCTACACTTAACTCTTTTGTTTAGAAACATTTTATACAGGATTTATATACAATGATTTTGCTTGTGATTTTAATTTTCAAATTTAATTGCATTTTTTTTACTATTTATTAAGTTATTATTGACATTGTAATATTGACTAATTATTAACTTATTATGGACATTGTTTACCACTGAATGAACTTACAAATTGAATGATTTATATTTTTACTGACTATTTTTAATAATTTGATACTAGTTAAATATTTGATTTTTTAAGATTATCTCATAATTAATTCTACTATAAAAAAAAATTGCATGCCTCACGTTAGAATGTACTGGATCCTTCTCTTACTTAACACCTTATTTTTGTACCTACATTCATAGCAAATAAAATTAATTCATTTCATTTCATTTCAGGGTCAAATTAAATTAGCTAGCGAAACTCTGCAGACGTGATGGGTATTGATATCTAAACACGAGAAAATATTAATAAAAAAGAATTGTTTTTTTTTTGGGTCAGTGACCACTGGTAGTGTTGTTACTTGAAGTGTGAGTTGATAACATCTGTTTTATCGTTTTGAGATATCGTCCGTGAAGTTTGCACAAACAACAAAACTGATTTTTAAACTGACTAAAACATCATCAAATTAATTTCTTTTTGTTTTATCATGTTTAGAAATTGATACCCGTCTGCGAAGTTTCGCTAGCTATTTTAATTTTACCCTGTATACTAATTACTATTCCATTAACTGAAATACAATAAAGTCTTCCGTAGTATACTCGGAAACCATGAATAAATAATAACAACGGAATAATTATATTGAACAATAAACGAGTTAAAGTGCTTTTGTTACCCCTTTTAGTTTAACATTGACTGTATGTGGATCCAAATACAAATACAAATATTCTTTATTTGTTGAACATAGGTAGGTTAAGTACAGATGTTGCCTAATTATTAAAGAACGCTATGTCTAGCCGTCATCGGCGTACAAATATCATTAAGGAACACATATGCTGATTACAATAAATTATTACACAATTGTCACACATTAAATTTCAAATTGTCAACACAATAAAAAATTAAAAAAACATTCCAATAAAATATAATCAATAGTCCTGTACCAACCGGGGGTTGTCCTTGGGTGCACTTGCATAGTGCATACAGGGATAATCGTCGGTTGGTGCCTCCTCATCATTTAAAATTATCTAAGGGGCCTCTGCGAGTTGGCTTCGGCTCCTCGTACGCCTTCCAAAGGTCCGGGACCCCAGGGTCCCGAGAAATATCAAAAAAATTGTCAAATCAATAATTAAAAAAAAAAAACATGATAATAAAGATAAAACAAGCCAAAAAATATAAAAAAAGGAATTATAATGTGTCAGTTAAGTATTCATTCACCGTACGAGTATAATATGTTTTTTCATATAATATTTTCAGTAAAGCCTTTTTAAAATCGTGTATGTTATTTATTTCTTTAATTCGCCTAGGGATCTTATTATAGATCTTAGGTGCCATTCCTAAAAAACTTTTTGTATAAAGAGCAGTGGTATGTGGCTCAGCGCAAATCTCTCTGTTGCGTCTTTTAGATCTCAATGTTTCAAGCAGATGGAAGTTAGATTTGACAAATACTGCCGTCTCGAAAATATACATACAGGGCAATGTCAAGAGTTTAAAATTTTTGAAATATGGAAAACAGCTTTCAATAGGTTTCAGTTTAAACACAGCACGCACACATTTCTTTTGGGCCTTAAACGCAATCTCTCTGTCAGTGCAGGAATTGCCCCAATATATTATTCCAAAACGTAATTCCCATAACCCACCCTGTGGAATCAGATTTTAGTCATTTGTTTTTTGACGGACCCGTGCTTTATTTTATGTATGGTTGCTGGACGGGGAAATATATCTCTTCTGTTCTTCCAGCGACTGTCTCTATCACGACTTTTCGTCCATTTCATTGTGAGTTATCGATCGCAGAAAATCGCTGTCTGAAAATATTAGCAAAGATTCCTCTTCAAATTCGATCAACAATTTATTATTATTATTTTACAATAGAAAAGTCCATCAGAATCAGAAAAAACTGCCAATATTTTCTTTAACATTTAAAGTAGTCTGCTAAAGACCAAAATGGACTTCAACAAGGAATATTTTAAAATCTCTTTGAAAGCCCGTTGCCGGGCGCTAATGATCCTTCGACAGAATTACAAAATAGGTACCTAGCTACCTACTTACCTAAATAAATGAAACAAAAAAGTAATTTTCATTTATATAGAAAGCCTCTCCAAACAAAAACATTTAGAAGGAGCAATGAGCTTGTCTGTATTTGTTAATAAGGGTAGAATTAATGATTGTTAATGAACCAAAGCCCAGTAATATGATTCGATGTATTTTTTCAGCTGTACTCTTAATTTTACCTTCAAAAAACATTTCGTGTTTGATATTTTATAATAATTAACATAATCAAGTCTGTTTTCTATGTCGGTAGGTAGAAATTACTTCACACGTATTCCATATCAGAGGCCTGTAATCTCAGCTTTTTCCACAGCTGGAACACAGGCCTCCTCTCTGTGAGAGGGAGTGGCCCGTAATTGATTTATTTAGTGGCCGTAAGCCCAGTGCGTGTTGGTAGATGTCACATGTCTGTGAATTTTTGGTTCTAGAACATGCCGATTTCCTCATGATGTTTTCCTTCACCGTTTTGAGAGTAGTCGTGATGAAATAATTTACACAAAGTAAAGCGCCTGTCTTGGTTCGAACCTACGACCTACAACCTCGTAAGTCGCGGTCGTTACCACTGGGTCACCACTGCTCTTATCAGAGGCAAAACATATACAGAGTGTAAGTGTAAACAGTGTCAACTTTTTAAGGGGTCATTGTACTCATCATTATGAACAACTTTTACTATGGGACCAAACCTGAAATCGCGAAAAAAATCAGCCGTTCCCTACATTTTTAAGAATTATGCGAACATAAAAAGCTTTCTACAAAAAAAAAAAAAAAAGACTGACTTCCAAATAAAACTACAAAGTGAAAAATAACTTTAATTTCAGAAGGCGGTGTCTTTGGATCTGCATTTTAGTATTTTGCAGTTACAATAGCCTAATGTAAACTGCTCATCACCTTTTGCAAAATATTGCTTTTCCCGACGTAGGGGCGTTAATTGTTGAGGAGTTCTCCTAGTAAGAACCAGGAGATCTCCTCACCATATGCAGTGTCACGAGGATAAATTGCTTAGCAACCATAATAAAGTAGATACTTAATCGAATCGCAACCCGTGAAATACTTATTATTGAGTAGTTGTACTACTGTGGTCTTCATCATCAGTTCCACTTCACCAAATGGTACTTTCCAAGAGTTAATGCATGAATTATTATAAAAAATATCCAAATTGTTATAGGTGTGCCTATAAAGTTTGAGGGTTTCCCTCGATTTCCATGCGATCCCCATATCAGATTCTGACTTGGTGCCGATAGGACCACCTCGAGAGCATACCCTTTCAAACAAAAAAGATTTTTCGAAATCGGTCCACAATTGACGGAGAAATCGGTGTATATACATAAAAAAATATATATATACGCGACGAATTGATAACCTTCTCATTATTTTGAAAGTCGGTTAAAAATGTACTGAACAGCTGATTTTCTTTTTCGCGATTTCATGTTTGGTCCCATAGTAAAAGTTGTCCATAATGATAAGCACAATGACCCCTTAAAATGTTGCCACTGTTTACACTTACATCCTGTATAATTAGGTTTTGCCTATTTGAAAGAAAGAAAGAAAGAAAAATATTTTATTTGTGACACGCACAGGAAATACAAACAGTAAAAAAGAGCATAGGAAACTAACTAAATTAACATTAAAAAAATAAAACAAAATAAATACGAAATATAACAATTAAAAATACCTGTGCGAGGCCAAGAAGGCTCCTATCTTATATTTTGAACTTTATCAAAAGTCCTCATTTAAGTAGGTAGAAAATTCGAGTTCTATCTTCACTTAATCATATCACAGACCCGTCCGGTCTTCTGATTCCGTTTCTATATAACCCAGGCCGGGTGTAAACATCCAGAATCCGGAATTAAGAATCTGAAAAACGTATACCTACTCGCCACACACCTTTCTCAAAGTAAGAATATGTTTGTAAAGTTCTCTGATTCTGAACAAATTTAGAACGTCATTTTGTGAGATCGAACTGAAGAAATTAGAACCGGAAAGAAAGTAGCATGATCCTAACTAATATTAAAACTACACATGTGAGTTTGTTTGTTAAGCTTTCACGGCTAAACAGCTGGACAGATTTTAATGAAATTTGGTATGACGATACTTTGAACCCTGGGGAAGGACAAAGGTTACTTTTATCGACATACCACGCGGGCGAAGCCGCTGGCGGAAGCTAACTTATAAAAATAGTGTGCAATTCCGAACGTTCTGGTTTCAGATTCTGAATTCTCAAAGGCATTTCGGATGTTTACGGCCAGGCTTATAAAAAAAACTTATGGCCGCTTTCACACCAAGCGTATAGACGGCTGCCGACTGTGAAAATATTTGGAAAACAAAGGACAGTCAGTCGGCGGCTGGAGTTGATTTTTCATACATTTTGTGCCTACTGGACGCTCACAGTCGGCGGCCGACTATAGCACGCTTTAGCGTGAACGCGGCCACGAAGAGTTGCGGCACCGCAACGCAAAGAATTCGCCGCATTTGCGGTCACAACGAGCATTGCGGAGCCGTAACGTTGTCACGCCGCAGCGACGCCGCACCGCAAATATTTATTTCCCTTTCTTCTGCCGCACAAGCAACTGAGCGGTGTTGCTCCGGCGTCGCAACGCGTACAACCCGCCCCGTCTCGTCTGTGGATTACAAGTTCGGTGTGGCCTACCATGGATATATGTATGTAGGACGCCGCAGGAACACCGATCCATAGTGTGCATAGGCCCTGAAGGTCGAACTTAGAACCTCTTCCATCGAGGTTTTCAAAGTCAGTAATAATTTTATTGAGCTACATAGAATTTCTATCAGTTACACTGAAACTTCAATAGATACCTACAACTACTATCGAACTAGGTACCTATACTTATATACCTACTAGAGAAAAGGTTTTCCGCTCCACTTTTCTGCAACGGAACAGGCTTTTACCTTCCCTGGCCCTTAGGCTAGTTGCACCCTTTCCGCTCGACTAAGCGCATTAATTCTTTTTCTGTCCTTTTTATCCTAACCATCTGTGACCAGCCTTACCAGTTTTTTCGTCGACGAAATAACGAATTTATAATGACGCAGTGAAAAGACGTCTCATGGAAAAACGACATTTCTTTTTCTTTTTTTTTTTAATAACATTCCACTTTTTTTTTGGTAACTCAATACCGTTTTTTTGGCTTCCGGGTTCGTCTACAAAGAGAAAATGATTTCTTTTAATGGTTTAATTAGTCGTCAATTTTGTACTGTTCTACGTCGTTCGCTTGTCTATAATGGGAATCAGTATGGTGCCATTTTCTTTTCTGTTGTCGTCGAGGTTACTTTAAATTAAATAATCGCTCGATTTGACTAGCCAAAAGGAGCGAATATTTAATAGTAATCAGCTGACTAACGTTCTTGTAACGACTTCTATTGGAACGCAAATGCAACTGAATATTATTATTTTACATACAGTGACTTGCCTTTTCATCCACAACCCAATTTCTGGACTATTTTCCAATGATGTTATCGGTGTACCTTTATACGTTCACATCGTTCAGAAGACCTTTGGCTCCTTTTTTTTTTGTTCTGAGGTGGAACATCTTCATGGGTGTCCTCCGCCTCGGGGCGGGCGGAGGGGCCTGTCAGATACGAGAGTGGTCTCAATCTCCTTCTACCTTTCCGCACCCTCCTTCTGCGAAATGATGGTTTCACAGAAAGAGATCACCGCATCCCGTAACTCGGCGCTCCCGACCATCGAACGAGCGACGGCCGGCAGGGACAGGTCGGCTCCGACTTCTAGGCCTTTGGTTCCTGCCACAACCTTTGTAGTTCAGTTAGGGTTTGGACAGTCAATACCGACATCTGAATGCCATGGAAATATTATATAAACTAGAAGCTAACATTTTTGCACTAGGATAAAGCTATACTTACCTAGTTTTTAAGCATCGATTTTATTTTAGACTAGGTTACTTTAAGCCTAGAACAAATACTTTGACACTCAGACAGACCGACAGACGTGCAACAAAACACTCCCTTTTTTCCGTTTTCCGAGGTTAGAAACACGGACCCCAGACGCGACAACCCTAAAAAAAATCTCATAACTCCAGAAGTTTCACGGCAGCCTACAAACCGTTTATATTTTATTATCGAGGTATCGTCCGCTGGGGTTCGACTGCTCAAGTTAAAAAAACTGTTTTCTTTTTTTTAACTTTGTAGTGTTTTGTTTTGGCAGTCGGTTTTATTTTTTGCTAAAAAGTTTTTATTTTTCACTTTTTAGTTGTAGTACCTACCCCACACAAATTCGAATACCACTACCTGCTATGTAAATAACAGTGATAGGAGGTTATTAAAACATCATCCGCATAGATTAAAACATCGTCCACATAAATTAAGTGAGAAAAATACGCATTGTTGAAACTTAAAAACTTCCTAAGCACAGTTAATAAAATTTCTATTGAACCATCTAGGAATTAATATACACTTACAAACAAAAAAAGAATCCGTCTTTGAGTAATCGCGTAACAAATATACAAAAAAAAAAAAACGTAAAGTCGAAAGGAGAACCTCCTCCTTTTTAAAGTCGGTTAAAAAGGTCTGAATAGCGATATCTAACTTATAGACAAGTTCGACAGCCGTGAACTAGTTAGACCACTGGTTATGCTGCTCTGCGGTTATCTCCGTTGTTTCCAAATGTTCCTTTTTGTGGCGAATATATATTATATATATACATATTATATGTCAGGACGTGCCAATATTTGCGAATGTGTGCGTTTAGATTTTTATGTGTGTTTACTTACACGTGTCTGAATTTTAAGGTTCGATTGGGGTTAAAAAAGTTTTTGGTTTGTATTGTAAGGAGGGTAATTTCATTGATGTATTTTACCTTTTAGGTCCGATTATAGTTAAATTGGATAGGGATGTCCAATTTAACTATAAGTGAGGGACGTTTGAGAGTTAATATTAAATTTACGTATAGGCGTCAAACTGAACGGCTGAAATAAATTAACATTTATTTATTATTTATTTATTTATTTGACAGGCCAGTTGGCGTGGTTGGTTAAGATACCGCCTATCATGCCGCAGGTCGTGAGTTCGATTCCCATCCAGGACAAACATTTGTGTGCATGAACATGTCTGTTTGTTCTGAGTCTGGGTGTAATTATCTATATAAGTATGTATATTTACAAAAAAAAAAGTAGTGTATGTCATCAGTTATCTGGTTTCCATAGTACAAGCTCTGCTTAGTTTAGGATCTGATGACCGTGTGTGAATAATGTCCCAGGTTATTATTATTATTATTATTTAATTTTTACATTTTTTCGTTTCTAATTAAGTTGTCTCTCTTTAAATGTACCTATATTTTTTCAGCAGTCGAAAGTTAGTGGACAGGGAGAAAGTTGCTTATATAACGAAGAAAACAGTTTTAGGAAAAAAATAAAATAGTAAACTTAAGTTTTTTAAATATTGTTGTTTGAAGTATGTGTTTACATGGCTGAATTTCAGGGAGTCACCTGCACTCCCTGAAATTCAGCCATGTAAACACATACTTCAAATATTCGTGTACTTTAAGGGTGAATGCTGTAAATGTTTGTTTTTACGAGAAAAGTAATGTCGTACACGTGGCGAAAAGGTAAATGAACTTTTTGCGTTGTTTCAAGTGCTTTTCAAAAGGGTCTTGGTGAAAAATCGCTAAGTAGCTGGATATTTTTTTCGAAATAAAGTAAAGATAAATATTATATAATAGGTTGGGCAAAAAGTTTCTTCGCATTTTTTAAGAAAATTCAAAACATTTTTTAATATAGTTTATTTACATTTAACTAAAGTATGTAGGTACCATTTTGTTCGATAACTTTTTTCCATCTTGTAGGTAGGGACATGATCCCATTGCTATAGAAATTTTGGGACTTCTGGTCAAAATACCGCGACAAGTGGTTTTGGCAGTCCTCTCGTGATGTTAACCTGACACTGCCTAAAGAATTCTGAAGAGACCGAAACAGGTGGAAATCTGAAGGTGCAAGGTCAGGACTATACGGCGGATGCATTAACACCTCCCAGCCAAACTCTCTTAATTTTTGTTGAGTGGCTAAAGATGTGTGAGGTCTAGCGTTATCATGATGAAAAACCACACCCCTTCTTCTACCTTTTTTGTAGTAAAATTTTAAAATGTATCGAATTTCTTCATTAGATTCACTCATCTTGACGGTACGAAAAACAAATGAAAATCACACATTTTCCTAATTTGAATTTGGAATTATGTTCTTTAAAATTTAAACTTTCAATGACACCAAAACCAGCCAGATACAAATAGTATAGCCAAAGAGATTTTATTACAAGTTCATACATACTATAATGCGAAAAGACTTTTTCCCCAACCTAATACATACACATACATACACTCAGAGAGGCTGACTCCTTTTGCTTCGATAAAAAGATAAATCATGTCGGTAAATATAAAAAAAACCGGCCAAGTGCGTCCAGACCACGTACAATGAAGGGTTCCGTAGTTGGGATGAATTTATCCCAAGAACAATCTTAACATTGCAGTTGAAAAACATGATCTCCATACATTCCAACTGCAAATGTAAGTATGTACGCACACTATTGAGTGATTTACCACGTTATTTTAAGACCATAGACATCTTATAAATTTTCTTGTGATGTATAGAACTATTTTATGTATGTGGCTCAGTAGTTTCAGAGATGAGCCTGGAGTGATGTAAATGTTTGTCTATTTTCTTAAATAACTTTAAAACCATATTTTTATATTTTAAAAGTATGTAAAAATATATTTGAGAACCTCACAGTAAACCCTTTCATTTGATATGTCACGCGATACAGTTTGCAAAACTTTTTTTAACTTTCTTTTTGCCCCAAAAGTGACATCACTTATTCCAAATTCATTTATTTACGTTACACTTCCATGTTTGGGTCACAGAAATTGACAAGCGTACCAAATTTCCACTTAATCGCTTCATTAGATTAGATTAGACAGACACAAGAGTGAGTGATCCTAAAAGAGTTCCATTTTTCTTTTCGAGGTACGGAACCTTAAAATAGCAACTAATCTAAGTAGGTAATATAACATCAACTTTAAATATAAAATACAAATATCAATAGTTTTGTACACCTATATTTACCTATTACCTATTCTATAAAAACAGATATTTTTTATTCAACATTTTATGTACCTAAATATTATTACGAGTATAACGAATAGGATGAGTATTTAGGACGTGTTCCGATTGTGTTATTTCTTCAGGCCTTTTTTGGGCTTCAGGAGATCTTTACGACTTCTGTATTTACCGGACGGTTTATGTCGAAACATAATGCTATTGTCAGCCTTGTCTGTTACATAGCACGTGTGACCTATATTTTCTTTGGGTTTTGCGTTTGGTTTTTTCAGAATACCTCCGAAAAGCTTATTATTGTGTAGTCGGTTAAAAATAAACTTACGTAACTTATAAAAAAAAATCCCAAAAAAATATTTTTCAAATGGCCGCTTTCACCAACTCTAAGTGTCATTTAAATGAACCCCTAAATAAAAGTGCAGTGTTCGACTTTCAACGCTAGGCTTAACAGCGCCGAGAGTTGAAAATCCAACAGTACAATAATATTTAGGGATTCATTTAAGTGTCAATTAGGGTTGGTGAAAACGTGCATTAAATGTAAGTCCTAAGACCAACTCCTGAATTCTTTAAATTCAGAATCTAATTCTTTGGAAATATGAAATTACAAAAGGCGATGCAATTCTGACCATCGCCTTCAAAATAGTCTTACACAATCGCGATCACTCGAACAAGAGTAACTAGCCTCCCATACAATATTTAAGGTCCCCGTCACTGGCGTCTGAAGCCGTATAAAAAGCGGCTGAACCGGCCACTGAATAATATATGAGCTAGCGTTTATAGCCATCTGTTCCGGTCCTAGCTTGATTAGCATGACGGAAAGGAAATTCTGTTGTAAAAATACGATTTTGTCGCTAGAACTTATTTGACATTAAGTCGTGGCAAAGCAGTGAGCAATTTGGTAGATCGGATAGTCCAGGGGCCGTACTATGAACAAATAATGCTATCATTTTTCCAGTGCCAGTGAGAGACGGAGCTATATAATAACCTATAGCACCATCCCTTTTTCACAACGTAATCATGATCGCGTTAATAGTTCATAGTAAGGAAGCAGGTAAGTTTAAATGCATAATAATAATATGTCAAAATATACCACCGTATTGGTGATGTTTTTCAAGAAGGTCATGTGCTTAGTACTCGCAACCGTGCGTGTATGACCAGTTATGAACGTAAACTGAGCAAAAGGAGTAGATATTTGTAGGGATCATAGCAGGTGGCGATCTGTAGTTTCTGCCTACCCCAATGGGAAGAACGCGTGAGTTTATGTCACATACATAAACTCACGCGTATGTAATAAATAATAATAATAAAAGTTTTTATTGATTCTCATACAATTGTTTTACAGCTCAAAATTGAGGCAGCCCCGGTAAGTTATGAAAATACTTGTGATGGGGTTACCTCGCATCTTCCCATAGCTACAATGTTGAGACGTAGGTACTTAAAAGAAAAAGTATAGGTAACTACCAAGATGTTGTGTATGTATAGTAAACATTTATTATTAGTATAGGGTAAAATAGGTACGTCTGGTTGAAGGCTGTCATATCCAACATAACATTATATCATATAGCAACATCGACTAATTGAAAATCAATCACTTGCCGATCCAATCAGTATCAAACTCAGTACTAGGGTTGACACGCGATGAACCTGTATCACGTTAAATTATGTGAATTTACTTGTGAAAACAAATGGGAATCTCGCGGTTAGGCTAGGAACTCACGGAGCGATTTTCACCCGCGCCCGTAGCGGTTGCAGGCACGCAGCTCATGTAGAATGCAAATATATAGGTAAAAAAACTTTTTGGCAAAAAAATAAAACCGACTTCCAAAACAAAACGCTACAAAGTGAAAAATAACTTTAATTTCGGTAGTCGGTGTCTTTGGTTTTGTATTTTCGTGTTATGCCACCGACTTCCGAAATTAAAGTTATTTTTCACTTTGTAGTGTTTTGTTTTGGAAGTCGGTTTTATTTTTTGCCAAAAAGTTTTTATTTTTCACTTTTTAGTAAGTTGTGGTACCTACCTCACACACATTTGAATACCACTACCTGCTATGTAAATAACAGTGATAGGAAGTTATTAAAAAATCATCCAGATAAACTAAATGGGAAAAATACGCATTATTGAAGATAACTCAAAAACTACCAAAGCAAAGTTAAAAAAAAAAGTATATGGGACCACTTTGGACGCTTTCAAACAAAAAAATTATTTTCTAAATCGGTCCATCGGTCTTTGAGTAATCGCGTAACAAACATACAAAAAAAAAAACATACAGACGGATTGAGAACCTCCTCCTTTTTGATGTCGGTTAAAAAATTAAAGCATATTTCACGACGCGTTTTACGCCCGCGGTGTTCGCGGTTGTATGCGGATCCGGCTGTACCGGCGGGCAACTAGTAGTATCGCGCGGGCCGCGGTCACCCGCAGCCTCGGCGGGTTGTGCCCGCGCGCTCTGCAATCGGTTGGCCGGATCTCGCATATAAGTACGTGTTAAAAGTTCTAAGTAATTAGATACGGGCATTCCGAAATAATTAAATAAATTTACTTCGTCCTTCTTTAATTCATTATTAAGAATAACAAATAATCCATAACGGTCTCTATCCTGAATCAGTGGATGCACCCAGAACCTTTTGGACCTTCTTTTTTTAATTCTTCTGTGAAGTAAGTATAACGTAACAGCTCATTTCTGGTGTATGTCCATGGCGGCCTGGACCTCAACTGATCGTTAACCGCCCGTCTTGCGATCATCGCCCGCCAAGTTTGCCCGCCAATCGGGACGGCTGCGTAATCGCACAAACAACCGGTCTCGTGAGTTTAGAAATAAAGCAGCTGTTCCGCTACCACGACGAGCGTGAGTTCTTAGCCTTAGAATAATCAGCAAAGTACAGTACAACTATTTTTTTTAATATCCCTCGGCAATCATCGCATTTCCGATTACAAACGAATTTTTCCATGTCTATCAATTCAATCATTCAATTTGAATTCAGAACTATGTTCTGTTTTTTTTTTTAATTACGGAGACTAAATTAACAAGTGAAAATGTTAAAGGTCACTTTATGGTAAGCGAATTTGACATTTGCACTTGTCAATTTCGTCTCCAAGATTAAAAAATGCACCATAAGTACTTTATAGTTGATTTGTTTTGATTTGAACAACAATAAAGTACGTACTTATAGTTCTGAATTAAAATTATTATACACGATATATCTACTAATTGATGGATACGGAAATTAACAATCTTCTGTATCCGGAAATGCGATAATTGCCGAGGGACATCAAGAAAATACATAGTTCTACTGTAATGTCATGGTTTGAAAGAAAAAAAAAACTTATCGCAAAACCCAGTTCTTCTTAAGTTGTGATAAAAATACGGTCGATAGGTAAACTCGTTTAAAGTATTCATAGATTTAACCTAACCATCTATCTTCTATCTATATAAATAAAAAGAAAAGTCCTGACTGACGACCATTAAAACCCAGCTCAAACTCTTGAACCTAGAAAACTGATTTTTTCACAGAGGTTTCCTTTATAATTAAAACAAGGAATAAGGAAGGATTTTTCGAAATTCAAACCCAAAGGAGTAAAATAGGGCATGAAAGTTTGTATGGAAAATCATATTTTTTCTAGTTTAAACCATGAAAATTGGTATTTAGCATTCTGGTTAACAATTAAAAACCACGTGTGTCAGCAACAAAAGGCTTAAAACCAATTTTTGCTTACAATTTTTCAATCCCCTGTAAAATAGGGGATTGAAAGTTTGTAAGGAAAAAATTGGTTTTAAGCCTTTTGTTTAAACATTATAATACAAATGACGTGGTTCGGCGTTTTTATAAAATCATCTCCTAGGGAGTTAAAAATCCTTACTAACTCATCATCGCTCAGCCTCACTCTCACCAGCACCAGACACTCTAGTCATTGAGAGAAAAAAAAAAACCTTTACTAAGTTCCGTACCTGTAATTATTTAGGTAACTATTTTCTATTTTTCTAGTTTCGCGTGGGAATATATAAAGAGGATTTATATTTTCACTGTAATGTAGTCTTCGGCATCCAAGTTGGTAATTTTCCGTACCTTTACATATTCCGCTACTATTGTTAGGTTTTAGGGTATTTTATCCTCCAGCAATCACATATCAACCAACGCGCCGCTCCTCGGATACTATATAAGCAGTGCGAGAAGACACTGTTTACCTGGATTAACACACAGGGTACTTTTAATGCCGGTAGTACGTTCTTAGTGGGATACCTTCCGACATCTACGCGGTCCAAGCCGCGGATAAAACTAGCTAATTTATATTGAAGCTGGAATAAATACAACATAATCATAATTATGAATGCAATTATTGTGCGGAGGTAACAAAACGTGAACTGACACTTTCGAATGCGTTTGACATCTAATAGACGTCAAACTTCTGTGTCTCGTTAACGGTCCGCAAAAGCGCTTATATTATTATTAGTTAACTGTAAAAAATAGCATACATACTTATAAATACCAACTTGATAGTCTATTTAAAAATATAGTAATTTGATTTAAAATAATCACGAAAACCTTGTAGAAATGCGACGTTGCCAGCCCATGCGGGATAAAAGCTCTTAAAAACGTAAATCGGGTCGTGAGACTCTTTGAGTAATAGTCAAATATAGAACATCCTATTTTTTGAAGACGGTGAAAAATAAGAAGGTAAAAGAATAATGTATTCAGGTTTTACGTGGTAAGTCCTAGAAAGGATAACCGATCTTAGTACCTTTATTCCGTACCTCGGAAAGCAAGTACAATTGTCGGCCCCGATTGTCATACAAATAAATATTCAACAGTCACGGATAGTCAGAAGCCCGAGAGGATGGTGGATTTATCTTAAGGATATTGGCATTTTCCGATAAGTCTGTTGTTTCTAGAGGTAAAATAGCTACCGCGTCATATAGTTTTCGAATATTCAAGCTGACTCAATGTGGTTCGGTAAAAGGATGATGCCTAACATACATAATTGGAAACAATCCGAGCAAACATACGTTACACTTATGCATAATTCAAAAGCAATTTTCTCGTAAAATAGCTATTAAAACTTTGGAATAAGACCTATTTCATAACAGCATGGTTTCGAAAATACTATATTTGTAACATCATACGATTTCTATGTGTGGTGTTACGCGAATGGATAGAATAAGAAATGAGTATGTAAGAGGAAGTCTGAAAATGACACTGGTGACTGAAAAGTTGTGTGGAAATCGGTTGACATGGTATGGGCATGTGATGCGGAGGAATGAGGAAAATCTCGTCAGGAAACTTTTGAGTATGAATGTGGATGGCTATACGAGTAAGGGAAGACCAAAGAAACGATGGATGGACTGTGTAAAAGATGATATGGCCAAAAAGGGTGTGACTACCGAGATGACGACCAATAGAGAAGTATGGAAGAAAAAGACATGTTGCGCCGACCGCAAATAAATTGGGGCAAGAGCAGGAGAATGATGATACGATTTCTATCAATACTTTTGTACTACTTGTACAGATAAGTAACCACACCAAACCCATAATCACTATAAGGCGCTTCCCACATTCAGTTACAAAACAACCGGCCAGCAACAATATAGAACCTGACGCACACTAGCGAGTCCCTTGTTAATTTAATCTCATACTGTTAAGTCGCAACAAATCACGGCTTTTTACCGCTATTTTATTGCATTTTAGCCACAACGCTACTTTGCACGTATGTAACTAGGTTAACACTTGGCCCGACTTGGCTTCATGTTTATGCAAAACTGACTTCCTCAGGACACTGCGAGGGGAAGATAAGCTTTGTATGAATAATAACGGTGTCCGTTTGAACACATTTTCTAATATATTAAGAGGCGTTAAAATAGTTATAGTTTGTGAGGCGTTTGCGTTATGTTAACCCTAGCAACGGGGTTATTATGGTATGGCGGAGTTCGACTACACATAAGCTAGTCATTGGGTGCCTTAACTATCGTAGAAAAAAAAAAGATTTCTATCAATACTGCGTGCAAATTACTAATGTGTGATTGGCTGTTAAAACTTTCATATAGTGCTACTGAAATTCTTCTTGTAAATAACAAATCAAGTTCTACAGTGAAACCAATCACTGTAGAACTTGATTTGATTAGAAGTCAATCTGCCTAAAAAAACAACAAAAAATACAAGTCTGTGAAATCACGGCTTTGTATCGACTAAAGGTCATCAACATCATTATTTTTTATCTTTTCTTTTTTACCTTTCTGAAGAATAAAAATAATGGGACTCTCTCCCACAGCCACACTGATTTTAATGATTCGAATAATTTGTAGCAATCCAATTTCTCAGAAAAAGCTCTTACGGGACACCGTGCAAGTCAACATACCTATAGGTACACGTGGCAAATCCCAGTGTTGCAATGTTTCAAGAATTGCACGTACTCGCAGAAATTCGGAATTCACCTAAAATCCCCTTTCACCAAATGTGTGAGCGAACCACTAGAGCTTTTGAAAGGGAAATCTGAGTAATGTTAGACAGCTCAAGAAGTCCAAATGATAAATGATAAATTAGGTATTTTATTTTATGTAAGTAGGTTTATTCAAACACTTTTTTTACATGTCACTCATGTTTCTTTTAAAAACTAGATGAGGTCGGCGTTTCCTATCTGTCTTCTCGGAGAAGAAAGGTCGAGGTCACAGTCTATTACAAAGTCCAGACATAATCTTGGTCAGTTCATGTGAAGACCATGCAGATTGGTGTCTGAGACGGTCTTTTGAGGCTTTCCTCAAAAGACCTAAAGATTTAGAGATAAAGTTGAAAATCTCTTAAAGAAAGACAGATTGTAGTAGCTTGATGTGCTGGCATCTGTTCCTCGTTTTGTCTTGGAAAGAGATTTCCATCTCAATCTGTGTGGTTCTTTAACCACACAGATTGAGAGGACCTGTCCAGTCAGTGCACGCATTTGTCAGTAATCGCGCAAGTTATGGAAATCTCTTTCCAAGACAAAACGAGGAACAGATGCCAGCACATCAAGCTACTACAATCTGTCTTTCTTTAAGAGATTTTCAACTTTATCTCTAAATCTTTAGGTTTAAGGTTGATTGGGAAAATTTGATAGTTTCGGGTGGCCTGATGTGCTGGCGTCTGTACATTACACTTTTATGAAATATGCACTTTGAATATTACAAAATTTATGACTCCCAAATTCAAATTCCTCTACTATATTTGTCTAAAGGTCCAAATCGATATCGATTCCTATAAAATATAGTTACGACACGTTATCAGATAAAACTGAGCAATATGAGCATATGAAAACGTTATTAGGGGCACGCTTGTTGAATACGAATCGTTGGTGATACCTACGCATGTTCGTACGTAATTATTACGAACGTTCTACTAGGGACGGGGCTAATCGAATTCTGTTTTGGAATTCGATTAATCGAATGAGAGACTAATTACTCAGGGCCGTATTTAATAAATCAGAATAATTTATGAGAGAGCGTCTAAATGAGATTGGTTTGTTGTAGTTATTTAGGATACAAGGTAAAAGAACAACATTCTTGGTATATTTATCTATTAAGTAAACTTGTTTTTATTGATTAGTGTTAATAATTAAGTTACAAAAATAATATCCTAACCTAACTAAAACTATTAAACAACTAAAATGTGACGTCGAAAAATTCATCCGCCTCGCTTTCGATTGGTAGATAATGTACCCAGAAGACTGGCGGCATTGCCACGTTGTATGGCAATGCTTAGCCTCTGGCCAAGGTAAAAGCCTGCCCTTGGGTCACCGGAAGTGTCAACCAGCCGTTTGGAGATTTCGTTGAACAAACCAAAATTGATTCTATGTATTTATGTTACTTAAAGTTTTTGTGCAAAATCAGATAGATGTCTTTATATATTAAACTAATGATTACGAAAAAAAAATAACCATCGGGATACAAAACTGATGGTGATACGGTTCCTAGATTTGAAAATCATACAGCCCATAAAAAATAAATCAAAATTTCTTTATTCGGACAAAGAAATTTTGATTTATTTTTTGATATGATCATATGGATCATTGTTGTCCGAATAAAGAAATTTTGATTTATTTTTTATGGGCTGTATGATTTTCAAATCTAGGAACCGTATCACCACCAGTTTTGTGAATGTTAGAAATACCGTTGGAAAGTGATATTATTATTATTATTTGAGTTTGGAACATTTTTCAGGTGACCAAGTAAGGTACAGACATCAAGCTACCCGAAACTGTCAAATTTTCCCAATCAACCTTGAACCTAACGCTTTAGCGATAAAGTTGAAAATCTATTAAAGAAATTTGACAGATTGTAGTAGCTTGATGTGCTAGCGTCTGTACAAGTTTCTCACAAGTTTTTTTTTTTATTTTGAAGTAGATTGTGGTTATCTCAACGTATGATACTTTTAATATTAGGTTAAAATTGTTACTTGTTTTTACTGGTCTCAGACAGCAATACACCGCCGGCTCACGCTGAGCGCCGTGGATTCATGCCTTCGTGCACGGGCCGCGGCATTATGCTGAGCGTTTAGCCATTTCGCGGTGTAGTGACGCACATTTCCAACAATTTTATGGTACTACTTATGTTTGTTTTTGTGTTTTTTGTTTTGTATAGTTTGTTATATTTTATTATTTTTTGTTTCGCTTGTCATGTGTATTTTGTGTGCGTCACTTTTACGTGAATAAACTGTTTTTCTATCTTTCTTTTTCACTTGGCCATCATCTCCACAAAATGCCTCAAAACGGGAGAATAGAAATTCTCTGGTTTCCAGAATGCTGTTGCTACTGGCCCGTGTTCTATTTCCAAAGCATGACCTTCAAATAAAAAAAAAAATGTTAGCCTTGTACTTGACAAAAATTCTGCCTCCAAACCCAGAAAGAAGATGTATAGACGTATAAATTGTGACAGATATCATCTGGAACACCAAGTTTATGTGCTGCGAAATTGTTATTTCCATATAACATCGAAGGGATCGAGTCGTTTAGCATAATTTTGTTCCACCACCCCCTCCTCCTCACGTGACACGTTATCGGGACGACTGTCAATAATTTTTTGCCAACCCCTATAACATAGTCATGGAAATGCTAATCGTGTTTCCGGGTGCCTGATTTCGGAGTCAACATGTATTAATTAATGTTCGATTACTTTGGAGTTTGGTTGGGTCGGTTTCTGGCAGAGAATGGTGTGCAAGAGGAGCGTGGAGCTAAGCTACGCCGAGACTACTCCGTGCCTCATACCAAAATAAATTGGGGGCTTTTTCGTAACCATTTATTTTACAGAATGTATGGATTTAATTTTTGAATATATGATTATTGACAGTTTAATTAATACTCTGACTGAAATGGAAAACACAATTGGGTTAAATTTCCACGATAGAATTTGATTCCGAAAATACCTCTTCTTTTTTATATTTTTTCTGTAATTCTAATTTCATTGCAAAATTGCATTCAAAATGTGCGTATTAAGTGAAAACTCTGGCTGAAAACATTTTTGATAGATAGCTTAATTTATTTTTAAACAATTTTTATTTGGTTTAGCGCTTTTATTTTGGTTCCAGTTTCAGCGCATTGTTGCGCTTTTTTTTTCGTATGTGGAAGTAATTGAATCTGTCACTTTCTTATTACCACCCAGTTAACTTTTTAATATGGTCCCGGCTGCCATTCGTGAATCTTTGACAGTCGTTACGGATAGTCAGAAGCCCGAAATTCTGGCAACCAGCCTTACCAAGGAGTATCGTATTACCCACTCACTGGGTTGTGGAGGTCAGATAGGCAGTCGCTCCATGTAAAATACTGGTATTCAACAACATCTGGTCAGACTGGAAGCCGACCCCAACATAGTTGGAAAAAGGCTAGGCACACTGAATAGTGTGCAAATGAAGGTTTCGTAAAATGTTAAGACGACGATTATAGGTATCCTAATAGCTGAAGAAAAATAAGGTGATTGTCATAGCAACAAAGCTTTTTAATATTTCCTCGGAAGACACTTTAAAATCTCAAATTGAAGTAAGCTATAAAATCGATAAAAAGAATCGCTTCTACAATAAAAATCGATTTAAAACTAAAAGTAACTGCTGCTCTCGTAACGCACAACACTAGCAATTATTATTATGTCACAAGCGGCCCCACTGATATCAAAGTGAACGCTACTGAATTTACGTGCTGTGAAATTATTATTATTTTCAATGTAAGGGTGCGATCAGATGTCTATTTATCTCCGACTAAATAATTAGTTAGATACAACTATATTCTTCTTTTTTCTCTCTTGCTTTTTCTTTCTCTTTTATACACTAGGGTGTCCCGTAATTAATGGATAACCTCTTAAGAGGATTGTGAAGTGCCGATACGCGGCGCGATTTTTGGAGGCAATTACCTACATTTCATACAATTATCTACATACATATTGTTTCGGGTGATAACGTTTTCACTCCCCTAAACCTTTACGAAATGAGACAATTTTGGTCTTATTACATTCAATCTAGGTCTGTACGTTTTTCGTTTTTAGTAATTCAATTTAATTTAATTTAAAAAAATAAAAATGCTCGAGGAAGTTTTTATGTCAAAAATATAGATATTTAGATGCTAATAACTTATATCGTATGCAGTATTTCTTTATAATAAAAACGTATGGACCTAGTTTTACATTATACCAACAATATTGCCAAAAAATTTGAAAATTATACTATGTTTACGGGGAGAAAAACGTTATCTCTTTTTGTATGAAAATTTACAGCGTCACAATCCTTTACTATGGGACCAAACCTAAAGTCGTAAAAAAAAACTCAGCCGTTCAGTACATTTATGTTCGCATAATCCGTTAAAATGTACTGAGCAGCTAATTTTTTTTCGCGATTTCTGTTTTGGTCCTATGGGACCAAAACAGAAATCGCGAAAAAAAATTACTATGGTAAAAGTTGTTCATAATGATGAGTACAATGACCCCTTAAGAGGTTATCCATTAATTACGGGACACCTTGTATGTATTTCGTGGGTTAGTTGACCTACTGCATCTTCATGTAGAAGCTTTTCCCAACCATTTTGGAGTCGGCTTTCAGTCTAATCAGTTGCAGCTGTATCGGCAGTAAGTATTTGAGTTTTTACCAACCAACTAAAACAGTAGACATCATTTTTCCAACTTGTGAGAAATCATCATTTGCCTAGCCTTTTTCCAACAATGTTGGGGTCGGCTTCCAGTCTAACCAGATGCAGCTGAATACCAGTATTTTACATGGAACGACTGCCTATCTGACCTCCACAACCTAGTTACTGGGTAATACGATACCACTTGGTAAGACTGGTTGTCAGACTTTCGGGGACTTTCGTAACGACTGTCAAAGATCCACGAATGATAGCCGAGACCAACGGCTTAACGTGCTTTCCCACCCACGGAAAAACCGCAGCAAGCGTAGCTCAACCTGATCTATTGACCCGTGCAGCTGTAATTTCTTAGCCACAGGCCCCTCAACTTACGAGAAATACATATCATAATTTACTTCTTTTAATTATAAAAACTTTTTAGGAAAAAATAAAACCGACTTCCAAAACAAAACACTACAAAGTGAAAAATAACTTTAATTTCGGTAGTCGGTGTCTTTGGTTTTGTATTTTCGTTTTTTGCCACCGACTTCCGAAATTAAAGTTATTTTTCACTTTGTAGTTTTGGAAGTCGGTTTTATTTTTTGCTAAAAAGTTTTTATTTTTCACTTTTTAGTTGTGGAACCTACCCGACTAATTCGAATACATAATTGAGCACAATAATTGTAGATATAGCCATGTAAATAACAGTGATAGGAAGTTATTGAAAGACCATCACATCATCCACATAAAATATGTGGGAAATATACACATTATTGAAGTTAACTCAAAAACTCCCCAAGCAAAGTTAATAAAATTTATATGGGACCACCTCGGAAGTATACTCTATCAAAAAAAAAAAGAATTTTCTAAATCGGTTCATCCGTCTTTGAGTAATCGCGTAACAAACATACAAAAAAAAAAAAAAAAAACATACAGACGAATTGAGAACCTCCTCCTTTTGGAAGTCGGTTAAAAAAGCCTGCCTGTACTTTTCCTACAGCAACAAGACAAAGTCATTTTCACATGTGGATAGTGAACAATGTTATGGGCAGTTTCAGACCATTTATTACGGTTATACAACACTAGCTTCTGACTGCGACTTTGTAGGGTAAACATTCTTGTTTTAACATAAATCACACACTTGACAATACCGTAACTTCCCATTAGTGAAATAATTTTTGGAATCGAATAATTAGTTCCAAAGAGCCCTACATACAAACTCACATGTTTTTGTAGAATGTTATGCATTCATTTATTCAACATCCCTTTCACTTTCCATAACTTATTATTTGTAGTCTGAACGTAGCTTTACAGCAAGATCGACTCGTTTAGCATAATTTCCCCTCCCTACGCGATCGGAATGAGATCGCGCTCGCACCTACGTATTTGATGCTTTATTACAGCCTGTAATAACCTGAATGAACATTTTTATTTATTATTTACTCACAAAACCTTTTAGTACGGAGTGTTAAAATATGTACTTGAAAAAGAAAGAATACGGTGATATATCTACTTCAAAAAAATATACGGTGTGCTTTGCTCATTTATTTGCCTAGATTTAACAGGGACACTACAAATCGTATCTCGGTTATAATCAGTTTGATTTTCTCAATACTGTTCCACCGAACAGCACTAAACAAAATTTTGTTTCGAACTTAGGTATCCTCGCTCAAATGCTTTTGAAATCGGTGCTCTAAGTAGAATATCTCAAATCTATTGTCTAGAGACTAGATTTTCTGTTGTTGTTCCTATCAGGTATTCCAAACTCAAATAATTTACACCTGGATACTTTCAAACAATTAAAGATGTTTTATATCAATCAATTAAATAATTTCAGACACGAAACCTAGGTAAAACAGAGAAACATACAAACGGTATATCGACTATCGATTAGAAAAAGTATTATTTTTAAATTCTCTAAAGATTATCAAAAGCCGTTCTGTATTTATTGCAGCCGAGTGGTTTTATAATGGTTTATGTATTTATTGACCGAGCGAGCGAAGCGTCTCTGCTTCAAGTCTGGCAAAATTGGATTTCGGCTGTCAGTTTGTTGCTATTTACAGGTCGTATCCGATCTGGACGAAACTTGGTATCGAGTTTTTACGACTATAATTTTTTTTTTTTTTTGTCGTCGGGGATTTTGATTGGACCCACTTCCACACCAAAAAGGTACAAAAAGGGGGCTACTGGATATCTCCGCCTTATTAGATCCAATTTCGGTCGTTATTTTTTTATTTGTAAGGAAGTAACTTGAAGTTGGTCGCATGAAAATTTGGTGACGATCTGATGAAAAAAAAAAAAAAAAACATGGTAAATATCAAGTTTTATATAACTTTAATAGTATATTAATTGTTGCAAAAAAGTTTGTACTCGTGAGGTCTACTATTGGCAGAACTACTAGTTTATTTTATCAAGGACATATGACATTACCAAACAAAGTTAACTTAACTCCACGTTTTTACTCGGATCGACATGCCAACAGTTACAGACAAATCACCAAACCTCAACAATCAAAAAGCCTTTTTTTTATTCAAATTAACCACGATGTGGTTTTAAGCGTAAAGCGTAAAAAACGAACATTAATACCTTTCTTTTAAGAAAATATTCAAAGGTGAAGATAAATGATACTGTCTTTTCAATCTTTTACAATCTCAAAGAGATCTTGGCGCCTCTTGAGGATATTAAACGGCATAAGATTTTGTTCTTTTTTTAAACATAAATAGAAAATGGCGGTTTAGTCTGGTGTCAAGAAATTCAAAGTGAACGGCGCTCTTGTAGGAATTAGAGGATTTCACAAAATATATGGATATAGTACAAAATATTACCTATTAGTTGTTTTACGTGCGTTTTTTTTAGTACTGTCTACTTACTACTACTTTTTTATCTGTGTAAGATCCATATTAGGGTAAAAAGGCTTATCTTTTTCTTACCTATATCATTATTTACCCCTTTCCTGGCTATTAAGTGTCAAACTCAGTTTTGTGTCAAATAACTAGGTTATACTAAAGTCGCAAACCGTGCGAAGCAAAAAAAAAACTAGGTTACATCCAACGTGACTAGGCATGTTTTTGATGTAATATACCTAGAAATATAGTAAGCTACAGGGAACCACTGTAGATTAACACCCGTCGATTTTATATAGCATTCTTTTTTTTGTATTTTGATATATTTTTCCTTTTTTATATTTTGTAAAGCCCCAAAGTACACACAATGATTGGCGCCGAGAAAAATAAATGACGCTTTTTTAGTGCATCAATTTTTTTGGGTAGAATAGACACTTTTTAGCTCTGAGGTCAAGGATATTTTCAAGGTCAATGACCCTGAGGTCAAAATTTTCTTAAGGTCACTGGGAAGGACTTTCATATAAGGCTACATATTGTATATATATATATTTGAAGATGGGGGTGGAGGGGGGGAGGCTACATATTGTATATATATACAGTGTGATTCAAAATACCCCTGTTATACCGAAAACAGTGTATTGCTTAATACACTATTAGTTATTCTGGAAGGTCGCCATGGTCATATCTCAACTTTAAATAATTTCGGTTTTCTCTTACAAAATACAAATAATATTTTAATTTTGCCATGTCGTAGCAACCCTAGATAGGCGGAGCCAAATAAATCAATGACCGCAGGCCGTAGGTATGTAGGTATTGTAGCGTCCTTTGACCTGGCCAGCTGTTGCCTCATCGCGCGAGTGAAATGATCAGTAAGGTAATTATTAAGTTTGTACATACCATTTTCCTTTTCAAATCCTGCGCAGCTTTACACACGTAGGTACACGTAAGCACACTCATAGTTTTAGCACATGAACATATTATTCACAATAAGGACAACAAACACAAAAGGTACACAGAACTTAGACAGTTGTCTTGCTGCTGCAAGATTACCGTCAGTCGCACCTACACACATTATCATGTCATAATATTCATTGTTCGCATATTCGGTCATGATTCCTCGCAAAATTCACTGCAATCCAACGCGAAACTAGACGACATGCATCCTACTCGAAAGAATGAAGTGAACTAGCGAAATAAATGCCTAATTACTTAACTAGCCTACAATAATAAAAATGTACACAATTTTAGGGATCAATAAGATATTAAGTGAATTCCGATAATAAATAGGTACTATTTTTAAAATAAAATATTGTACCTAGTGATAGCAGTGCACCTACATTTTGCTTACGGTATTTCTGTCCCATGATGTGATAAGCGGCCAGTTAAAATTGTATTATCGAGGTTGACTAGTATTTGTAGCATTAATTACAAATCTTAGTGGTTTACCTATTTTCTGTATTTTTTAAATGATAAAGAAATAAAATACATTGCCATAATTATGAAACAATTCCAAAATAATCGAATACAGTATCCAAAAACCCCAAAAAGATTGCCCGGTCTTAGAATAGAATCGCGTTATTATTACACATGTACGGAATCTTTTAGTGATTTGGTTTCCGAGGTGTCGGCGAGCTCAAAGGCCTTTGAGCTCGCCGCTCGCCGGCATGGCGGCACGCCAAAAGATTTTTGTAAGCTGAAATGATTTTGAATCTTATTTTTATGATTAAATAACATTCAAAATCATTTCAGTTTAAAAAATCTTTCGGATTTGAAGCATTCTTCAACCGATGCCGATATCCAATAAGAAAGCCGGAAGCAATGGGCGTGCAGTATAGTGTAGGAAATTGCAAGATATTGGTGGCATTTCTACCAATCGGAGGATTAAAACTGCAATTAATTCTTATAAAAATGTATTTCACCAAAGAGTAACGAAAACAGTTAGGTCGTTCGATATCTTACTTTTGAGGATAGATACCTGTTAAACAAATGGAATTAATTTTCATAGGGAGCTAATATTTTTTTTATTAAACTTTTTACTAGGTATTTGTATTTTATAAAAACCTTGTAGTTGGGTTTAAACTGCAGTTTTATGCAGATGTATGTAGCTACGTCCACTTCTACTCTGCGTAGGTATTTCGCATATCATACTGGTATTCAAGACTTAATTCAATCTTGAAAAAAAAAATCAACTTGCCTCTCTGATGCAAGAAAATTATAGGCTTTTTACTATTATGTGTTAAGTGTCTTATCTGACGCATTCATCCCTATATCAAAGAAGAGAGAATAGAGGTCAACCAATTTTAGGGTTGACTCCATCAAAAATATGAAGAAAACTTTGACATGTCGAAAGCATTCAAAAACTTTAATGAACATTGTTGGGGACTTCATCTAATGATTAATAATGCACAACAGAATATGGGGCCGCTGGAACAAAAGAGGTATTCTGAGTCACCCTGTATATTTGAAAAAAACTGCATTTCCATAGGGGAAGTTTAGGAAACGCAGTTTTTTTATGAATTGTTCAAAATTTTATTTTGAGGTTATATTTTTTTAAGTTTTTTCATATCATCTACCTGATTTATTGGAGGAGGGAGAAGCGAAGAGGCCCTCGACGTGGTCGAAGTCGACGGAACCTCAGTCGACGGAGCCCCGCTTCGCGAAGCAGGAGCCTCGCAAAGTGGGGCTCCGTCGACCACTCAGAAGTAGGAACTTCTGAGTGGGACATGCTATAAAATTGTGTACTTTCAGAAGCGCGGGTGTTAATGTTACAGTGGAGCCAGCTACAGCTCAGAAAAAGGGGTTCGCAATAGAAAACTAAACACATTATTTAGACACAAACATTTTTAATTCCTTTTCCATAAAATTTGTTCAAACACTCAGACATCACCAAAATAATGAGTCCTGTACTTACTTGCTAAGATTTAAATTGCACCAATTTGTTACCCTAATAATATATGCGTGTTCACTGCTCGGCGGCGGCGCCTCGAACAAGAAGGCCGGCTGTCAGTTGTCTCCCATAGCGAATGACAGCGAATATCGTGATGAACGAATAATCGATTGAGTGTTATACGAGTATTAATCGATTAAGTAAGTAGGGTTACCAGATACAAGCTAACAATATGTATAAAAGTGTGCCAAACTTGGGAAGAAATAAACCCTATTCATAAGGTTCTAAAAACATTGAAAAAGTTAACAGTAGGTAGATCGTGCTCAGGCACATTTATGTTTAGTCTTTCCAGGAAAATAAAGTGATTTTTTCAACCAGCAAAAAGAAAGAACACTATAGGAGCACTTTAAAAGCTATACAAAATTGGCAGGTGACGTTTATTCGACGTCCGAAAGAAAAGGACCGTTATCGGATGATTTATTTAGCAAAAGCATTCATGTGAGTGGACCGAAGTGACGGTACCCGAAAAACTGAAGCATAAAATTGTATTGAACAATTTCCCTTTATAGTAGGAGCTCCATACATCCCAACGTTCCGGGACGTATCCTGTTATATCACAGAGGCCACTCGGGACTGACGGTAAGAGGAATTTTCAAAGTTATCAAAGAGATTTCAGAGCTTTGTAATTTTTTAACTTTTTTATCTACGCTGATATTGTTGGCTTTGTTAAAGAACAGTGCGGATCACACAATATTGAACATGAGGGAGCGGCGATTGAAAAATCGAGACGCAAATAAATCTACGACAAACAAGGAATGCTTTGCGATATTTTGTTCGATCGAGTGGTGAAGTTTAGAGCAAAATCGGCTAGTATGTGGTAGGAAAATAGGTCCAGTAAGACAGAAAGACACATTGAGAAGACGGAAAAATACGCCATAGCTACACACAGGGTCAAATTAAATTAGCTAGCGAAACTCTGCAGACGTGTTGGGTATCGATATCTAAACATTTTTTTTTTGTTTTTAATATTTACTTTGATTATCTATACCCATCACGTCTCAAGAGTTTTGCTAATTAATTAAATTTGAACCAGTATAAAAAAATATCCAAATTTTAGAGCATATTATGGTACGTAATAATAAATAGAAAAGCCGATAAAATAAATAATTTACCTAGGTAGCGTCATATAAATTACAGAACGGTTGATTCTACGACTTTATTGGCAGGCTTCGAGCGAGATACAAAATGTAATGGATTTAAAAATTTATGTTCACTGCGGAACCACGTAGTTTAGTCGATTGACTTTAAAATACTACGGAATTTAATCTATTCAAAGTTTAGAGTGAACCGTTAAAATAGGTATACGGTTAACTTTTATGGTTTAGAATGGAATTTGTTGTCTGAGTCTGGGTGTAATTATCTATATAAGTATGTATTTACAAAAAAAAAAGTAGTGTATATAGTTTGGGATCAGATGACCGTGTGTGAACAATGTCCTAGGATATTATTGCAATTCTTTACATATAAATTATATTTTTAAATATTAGAATACAAAAATAAAAACATTTTAAAATATAAAAAATAGAAATCCACCGGCATGGGGAACAGGGTCCAAGCTTATTATTATTATTATCCATATAAAATGTATATAATGGGTAGGCAGCCTACTTCAGTATGATTTTCTACAAATTCGTTGTGCATTAGAATTTTTAGAAGTCTGAAAGTCTGACAAGCAGTTTTACCAAGAGGTATCGTGTGGTAACACAATTCCTGGGCTGTGGAGTTCAGATTCGATGGGCAGATGTTCTATGTAAAATATTAGATTGAAAACCGACCCCAACATAGGAAAAGGCTAAGTAGATGATGGTGATCATTATACACTAGAATTATTAAGTAGCCAACGCTTGAGCATCGTTCTAAAGTACCAGATTTACATCATCATATGTCTTTGTCATATTATCATCATATGTTTTCGCAACTATGTTGGAGTCAGCTTCCAGTCTAACCGGATGCAGCTGAATACCAGTATTTTAGATAGAGCGACTGCCAATCTGATTTCCACAATCCAGTAACTGGGTAACATGATGATACCCCTTGGTAACACTGGTTGTCAGACTTTTGGGCTTCTAACTACCCATAACGACTGTTAAAGAACTACGAATGACACTCGGGACCAACAGCTTAACGTGCTAACGTGCAAGAAGGGGTCTCAATATAATGGATGGTCACCCATCCACGAACTGATTGCGGCAAGCATAGACACCTTCGATTGACCGAACCGTGCGGCTGTTATCAATTAGCCACGAGCGCTCATTTAGAACGATGATGCTCAAGCATGAATATCAAAGTCTCTATTCAAAGTTGCCCCATGTTCTATTAATTCCATTCATTCATTCAGCGTTCTAGAATACTGGACGGAGACTAATGCTATTAAAAACTTTATTTTTACAAAAAAATAGACCGACTTCCAAAAATAAAACACTACAAATTGAAAAATAAGTAGCTTCAATTTCGAAAATTGGTGTCGTTGGATCAGGTATTTTAGATTTTTGCCGACTTCCGAAATTAAAAGTTATTTTTCAATTTATGGTGCTTTCCGAGAGCAAATGTCGCTATAGCTGTGCCTATAAAATTTGATGGTTCCTTCTATTTCCATTTGTCCACTTCGAGAGCATACCCTTCAAACAAAAAAAAAAAAAAATTCAAAATCGGTCCACAGTATTAACGGAGAAATCGGTGAACATCGAACATATAACCTCCTTTGGTTTAGAAGTCGGTATAAATAGAGTTTGACAAATTCTCAACTGTAAATTCTCAATTCAGAAACCCGGTGTAAGAGTATCTAAATTGAAGATGGTAGCTACCTCAATCAGAATATTCATCAGTTGTTTCTACAAGACCGCGCCAAAGCTTGTGATTTAATTAAGGTCATTTCCGCCACAGAACATACTAAAGATAATAACCGAAGTGGGTATTCAAATAATGCTTCGTTTTTTTTTTTAATCTTTTTTTTTTATATTTGAGATATTTTTCGTGATAATAATATTATAAGGCTCCGATAATTTATTTTGCCGCTGCTGTTAACTGCAATACTATGATCACAGGGTGACCAACTTTGGGCACGCCACAATTGCGGCGATAAGTCCCCTCTTTGAGGAGTGGTTAGAGAGGCGCCACGGCGTCCTCACCTTCCGCCTGACGCAGGTCCTCACCGGACACGGTTGTTTCGGGAGGTTATCGTTTCGCATAAGGCGGGAGGAAACGCCCGGGTGTCACCATTGTGTGGATCGCCCAGAAGACACGGTGGAGCATACAGTGGAGGTCTGCCCGGCTTGGGCAGAGCACCGCCGTGTTCTCACGGAGGCGATCGGCGGCGGCGATCTCTCGCGTCCGAGCTTGGTCCAGGCCATGGTGCGGAGCGAGAGTGCATGGGAGGCCGTCACCTCCTTCTGCGAAGCGGTAATGCTCGCAAAGGAGGAGGCGGAACACGTGAGGGAGAGGCAACCTCACGCCCTCAGTCGCCGCAGGAGACGCCCTGGGCGGCGGGAATCGATAGCCGATTCCCGGCCACCGTAGGCGCGGGCTTGCGGACGGTGAGTAGTGGGTAGCTCGCCGTTCGGTGAGGACCAGGCCCGGGTCGACGGCGCGTTGTGTTCCACGCGCGCCTCAAAGAGATGTCAGCAAGAGATGGGGTCCAATAGGGCCGATGCCGCTGGGGTCGCGGGTTGTTTGAAAAAGATACCGTGGCCCTGGCATAGGCAACTGAAGGAACACGGGTGGGTTTTAGTCAGTAAAAGTCTGACACGCCCTTCCGCTCCACCTAGAGCGGTAGAAGTTATTTGATGATTTCCCATCCACAAAAAAAAAAAAAAAGGGTGACCAACTTAATTATTTAATTATTAATACGTGGAACTCTTTACAATTCAAATTCAAACAAAAAAATATTCCCATTTTCTTTTCGAGAAAAATGGGACCTTTATTACCTACTCGTAACAAAAATGTGCTATATTATGTACGTTCGTAAATAAACACCAGACCTTTGAGAGCCGATGACCATATTGTGCCGGAACCGTACGTACATAAAGACCACATGTGTGTTTTATGTACTTCATATAGGAAAAAATATATAGGCCTAGTCGCAGACTTTTTCTTCATATGCCTATAATTCATATTTTTGGTTTCATATTTTTGGATCAAACTCGAGTACGTAGAAATTCCTAAATACTAGTTAGGTTTTTCGTAGGAATTCCACTATTGAATTTCATACCTATTATGGATGCTTTGAAAAGAGTGGAATACAAATATATTTTCTTATATTAACGTTGTCGGATTACTAACAAATTTGGATTGAATATTTGACTAAAGCATAATAAAGTAAAATGTACTATGTCCTTTCGGCTTGCTTGCTTTTCATTTATCCAAATAGTGCTACAATACACTTATTGGATAGTTTCACTTATGTTTCACATAACAACGTCTTTCCCTGGGGGTAGGCACATTACTTTAGATTACAATAGAATATTTTATTTGTAAAACATAGTATTAGGTAATTAGTAGGTATATATTAAGTAATAACAGCCGCACGGGTCGATCCATAAGGTTAAGCTACGCTTGCCGGGGTTGGTCCGTGGATGGGTAACCATCTTTTCATACCGAGACTCCTCCGTGCCTCAGAAAGCACGTTTAGCCGTTAGTCCCGGCTGTCATTCGTGGATCTTTTACAGTCGTTACGGGTCTGACAACCAGTCTTACCAAGGGTATCGTATTACCCAGTAACTGGGTTGTGGAGGTCAGATAGGCAGTCGCTCCATGTAAAATACTGGTATTCAGCTGCACCCTAAGGCTACCCACTGACCGCATCTGGTTAGACTGGAAGCCGACCCCAACATAGTTGGGAAAAGGCTAGGCAGATCGCAGATCGAACACATACGTTAAAATTAGGAAGTGCGCTATATCTTGCCAATATTGACATACAAATGATTGAAAACGATTAAATAAATGTTAAATTACAATGATAAAGTTACAATATCATTATATTTAAATATTTTAGTACCTAATTGTATTAACGTATGCATGCAAATTAAATGTTATTACAAATCCTAGTCAATTACATTTTATGTCGAAATTTAAAGTCTTTTCAATTTAATAAAATTGTATTAATGTAAAGTTTTAAAATGTATATTAGTTTTTAGAACGGCCGTAAGGCCGTTCTAAAAATAAAAAAAAATGTCATATTATATACCTAAGATACAATTTTTTTTTTAAAGAAATTTCTAGTCACACTATTTACTGTCTCCTGTCGGCTTAGTCAACGTACAATGTTATAACATCAAATAACCGATGGCATTCATTCAATTGCGGTCGTGGTGAAGAAGAATGTAAAAAAGTTACATTTTCTTTCTAAAAAATCTTATGGGATATAAATATAAATATGACGGATATTCGAGCGGCTGAGACACAACGGGTCGCTACTTCTCCATCATCTGTTGGTTCTCCATCATGAGTACGTGTTTGAAAAATAATACTCTCAAATTAACGCACTAAATTTATTCACAAACATATCAACAAACCTTGATCATAAAAAATAATGATCACGATGATTAACACTGATTAAGTCAAATCACAGTAATTGTTAAACTTGCATTTAGAGCCAATGGATTTGTGCGTGTGCACCGCGTGACGATCCCATCAAAAAGTAATCGCCACCGCCGCCATGACACTCACAACCCCATTCGGTGTTACCCGCTCTAAATTAAAAATACCACTAGAGAATTAAATTCTTAACCATAGAGTAAAAATAATCGATTACAACTTTTAAAAAGTGTTACAATAAATCGACTAGATCATCACGCGCCGTCATATATGTATTTTGTATTTTTTTTTTAAACGGGCATACGGTCTATTATATGCTATTTCAAGGTTATCTATTCTTTACCGAACACCCTGTATAATTACAGAGATTCGGCATTAAGACACTCGTCTAGAATTTAGTAACATCTGTCAAGCAGTAACCCGTTAAGTTTTTTTTTGAACTTCTGCAGTGGCATAATTATATTTTATTTCATCGGGTATTATTTTTATTATAACGGATGATGTTTTTTTATCCTCCTGAAAAAAATTTGGTACAATAGGGGAACTGAGTACATATAATTATGGCATACATAGTTTTTTTTTTGTTTTTTCAATAGCTTTGACAGAAATTGCTCTATAGTAAACTAGAACAATAAAAACAGAAATTATGAGAAAAACTTTATAGATTGTTAAAAATATCGAAATTCAAATCATACGCACCACGAATAAATGTGCGAATTTCGATACTATTGTTTTTTTTTTCGAAGAAATAAACTAAGTATGCCATAGGCTTCTACTCCGTTCACCTATTATACCCTATTTTTTTCAAGACGGTAAAAAAGGCACCCGGTATTCTCATTAGAGAAGTTTTACATTTGATAAAATGATAAATGATAAATGATAAATGATTTTTATTTCTGTAAGTAGGTTTGTACAAACACTTTTACAAGTCAATATTTTTTTTTTAAACTAGATGAGGTCGGCGTTTCCTATCTGACTACTCTGAGAAGAAAGGCCGAAACAAACTCAGAGGTCACAGTCTCTTATAAAGTCCAGACATAATCTTGGTCACTTCATGTGAAGACCATGTAGATTGGTGTCTGAAATGGTCTTTTGAGGAAAGAACCACACAGATTGAGAGGACCTGTCCAGTCAGTGCACGCATTTGTCAGTAATCGCGCAGCTCAACTCAGAACTTAAGGAGCTCAACGATTCGACGAACAATACCAAAGAAAGGACATTGGGGTAGGCCGCATAGATTACTCAAACTGCCAGACCATGATTAAAAATAACTGAGAGAAAAAATAAAACAAACAAAACAAAAAAAAAAAGCAATGACCTACATAGTCTTTACATTCACAATAAAGTAAAATAATATAATACTTACAAAGTAAATATTAATGTCAACATTCAGTATGCAAAAATAAAAAATAATATAAAATAAAATTGGAGCAGTTCAATCCCAAGCCTTTTTGTCCTCAATATAATCTTTAACGGTATAAAAAGCTTTCTGACACAACTTGCGTTTAATGAATGATTTGAATTTATTAAGACTCAGATCTTGAACGTGGCTTGGAAGTTTATTATAAAAGCGTATACATTGACACCTGAATGACCCACCTATTTTCTTGAGCCTTGTTGGAGGTACAACAAATTTGTGTTTGTTCCTGGTATTTATATTGTGGATATCACTGTATTTTTTAAACAATTTAATGTTTTTATGGGCATATAAAAGATTTTCAAAAATGTACTGAGAAGGCAAAGTCAGTATATTAATCTCCTTAAATTTCTCTCTGAGAGATTGTCTCGGACTTAATTTATAAATGCATCGAACAGCTCTTTTCTGCAAAACAAAGATAGTCTGAATGTCGGCTGCATTTCCCCACAACAGAATACCGTACGACATTATACTATGAAAATAGCTAAAGTACACTAAACGGGCTGTCTCTATGTTGGTTAAATTACGAATTTTCCTAACAGCGTATGCTGCGGAGCTTAGCTTTTTTGACAATTTATTTATATGTGGGCCCCACTGAAGCTTAGCATCCAAAGTTAAGCCCAAGAATACTGTGCTATCTTCAGGATTCAACTCTTCGCCCTTTATCAACACGTTAGTTTTCACCTGCCTAACGTGAGGTAGTGTAAACTTAATGCATTTGGTTTTTTTTTCATTAAGGAGTAAATTATTAACACTGAACCAGTGAACTACTTTTGAGATCGCTCTGTTTACATCGTCAGTAACCAGCTGCTGACGTTTAAGTTTAAACAAAAGTGAAGTATCATCCGCAAACAAAACTATATCATGATTATCCTTAATGAGGTAGGGCAAATCGTTAATATAAATAAGAAACAAGAAAGGACCAAGAATTGAGCCCTGTGGGACCCCCATTGTTACTATAGATCCGGGCGATCTTTTTCCATTAACGTCAACGCTCTGAATCCTATTACTCAAGTATGAAGTAAGAAGATCCAGAGCGGTGTTCCGGATCCCGTAATGGCGGAGTTTCCTGATTAACGTTTCATGAAGAACGCAATCGAATGCCTTGGACAAATCACAAAAGATGCCCAAGGCATCGCATTTGTCTTCCCATGCATTATAAATATGTCCTAAAAGTTCAACACCGGCATCAGTAGTTGAACGACCCTTTGTAAAACCGAACTGCTTGTTATGTAATAATTTATGTTTATTAAAAAATCTTTGCAATTGGTCTAAAATTAATTTCTCAAAAATTTTACTAAACGTAGGTAGTACTGAAATAGGTCTATAATTTGTGGGGTCTGATGTACTACCTGATTTAAACAAAGGTATTATTTTACTATATTTCATGAGGTCAGGAAACTCCCCACAGTCGATACAGTTATTAAAGATAAGAGCTAAAGTAGGTGCTACAATGTCAATAATAGACTTAGCAACTTCTACAGAATTACCCCACAGATCTGCTGTCTTTTTTACATTTAAAGTGTGAAAGGTTTTAATTATGTCTCTACAGGTAATTTGTTCAAAATTAAATTCCGAATCGCAAGCATTAACATTTTCCTTAAGCAAAGACTCAGCAACAGAAGTTGATGAGTTTAGGGATTTAGTAGTTGAAACGGGAATATCCGAAAAGAAATTTTCAAAGGCCGCGGCGACTTGTGAGTCTGATTTTATTATATTGTCATTAATAGACAGGCTGTAGTCAGCACTTCGGTTATTAGACCTTCCCGTTTCACTATTAATAATATTCCAAGTCGTTTTAATTACATTACTACTGTTTTTAATCTTCGAACTCAAATAACGCGACTTGGCCATACAACAAACTTTTTTAAATAATTTTGAATAGTTTCTAACATATAAATTAAATTCAGCAGTGTTTACAAAAGACCTTTCATTGTATAGTTCATAAAGCCGTGTTCTACTTTTATGAATACCAATGGTAGCCCAATCACTGAAAGACGCGTTACTATTAACCGATTTAGCACGGCATATATCGATTCTTTATTGTACATAGTTTTTGAATAGATTTGGATTTATTTTTACAAATAATGCAGTCTCTAGGATGTATAAAGCCGGTAGGGGTAATATTTTTAAAGAACTTTTTATACCATACATAGCACGTTAACATCTTTTCTGCATCCTAAAAATAAGTTCCCTATTTGTTGAATGTTCCCAAAATATAACACCAAATCGCAGAACTGAGGCGACGAGTCCATGATAAGCTGTTAATAGTGTGTCAGTATTTACTTTTGTAGAAAGTTGAGATAGAAAATATGCAGATTTACTTAACCGCTTGCAAATTTCCTCCAAATGAGGTTTCCAAGTCAGTTTATCATCTATTGTTATACCTAAAAACTTCGCATTACTAGCTTCTTCTATTTCAGAATTATCAATCAATATTAACTAGTAGTTTCTTTTAAAAAGGGCTATTTAAATATATATATATATATATATATAGGGTTACATTCATCGTATTCCTTGCAGAACGTTATATTAGTGTTAAACTGCAAGAAATTAACCTACCAAATGTGTTACTAAAATTCAGTAGTTTTTGAATCACTACCTGCGTCTGTGTTCCCGAAATCATTCAACCCGAATCTCTTCAAAGTTAGAGTGAACAGGCTTCTTCTGGGTAAGCTCACTCCATCGCAGACTTTGTCTCTGTCACCTCTGACCTAGACTAAAGTCAAGAGCAAATCCATCTCAAATAATATATATATATATTTTTTTTTTTAATGAAAAATCCAATTTATAAGTGATTTCCGGCGCGACTATACTGGAAATTAAGTTATTATCATTTTTATCATTGCTGATGCATAATTACAAGTTCCAAAATGCCTAGAACTTTGGCAAAAGACACTACTAATTACATATTTTATTTTTCATAATTTCTGACTACTTCATAAAAAAAAAAACTTTTAAACTACTTAATTTCGGTAGAACATTTGGTGGCTTA
This sequence comes from Dicycla oo, assembly GCA_948252095.1. NCBI lineage: Eukaryota > Metazoa > Arthropoda > Insecta > Lepidoptera > Noctuidae > Dicycla > Dicycla oo. The sequence goes on from OX411718.1 coordinate 27,152,381, forward strand.
TTTTGTTGCATTTTAACCCTACTATGACGTCCTGTAAGGAATACGTCGAGTTAACAGTAACCCTGTATATTGTAGGTAATTTTATCCCCATGGAAAAAAAAAAAAAACGTACGTGAAAAATAAGTTGGCATACACAATGCGTTCCTTTAGAAAATACAAACCCAATTTCTGTATTGGACAATGGACAGCTTCGACTCATTGTCCTTTTGTCCCCTAGCATAAAAGGTCTAGTGTACACCGTACCAATCGAGTTGACTTCATCAGGGTAGAAGCTTTTCGCGACAGGCCAGTTGGCGTGGTTGGTTAAGATACAAATTCCCATCCAGGACAAACATTTGTGTGCATGAACATGTCTGTTTGTTCTGAGTCTGGGTATAATTATCTATATAAGTATGTATTTACAAAAAAAAAGTAGTATATGTAATATATCACTTATCTGGTTTCCATAGTACAAGCTCTGCTTAGTTTAGGATCAGATGACCGTGTGTGAATAATGTCCCAGGTTATTATTAATATTTGTTGACATATCTCGGGATCCGGGGGTCCCGGACCTTTGGAAGGCGTACGAAGGGCCGAAGTCAACTCGCAGAGGCCTCTTAGATAATTTTAAAGGATGAGGAGGCACCAACCGACGATTATCCCTATATGCACTATGCAAGTGCACTCAAGGACAACCCCGGTTGGTGCAGGACTATTGTTGTGCGTGGAAACAAAACATATTGGGATATGGGTTTGGGTGGCTAAAGTGGATTGGGTAACTTGAACTATGGAAGAACTATGTCCCCTGCCTGACCAATGTTATATATTATACACTGATAAAATGGCAGGGGGTGACTCGCACACTCAATAATGGCCCCCCGGAAATGGCCGTCACATAGTGACGTAGCGCAGACACTTCCTGAGGTACTTGAGGAGTGGAGAGGTATCCCACGGCTATCAGGAAAATCCCGGAAGTACGGTCAAGATCCCTACCAGCACCTTACTGGTTATTAATATTATTATTAGTGATTTCCCAGAGTTTGAACACTCGCGCGTCATGAGTTTTGCAACAACGATTTGACAGCTGTCAATTTAGGAATTGTTCATAACGAGACGGGAATTTTTATCCGGAGGGGATTTCGATCGTTTACTAGAAGTTTAGTACCAAAGATATTTCAGATACTATACTGACGTTGAGTTACACGAAACCAGCAATAATTTGACGGAGAATTTAAATTCATGGCATCCCTTGTATTTTATATCAAAAAGAAAGTGACAGCATCAATTAAAGTCTCCGTTAAACTAATGTTGGTTTCGTGTAACTCACCGAGTACAATTAAAGGGTGAATTTTTCAAGTGGGCGTGGATGGCTAAATTCAATTATGAGGAATAGCGAAAAGGTCTCAAAGGCGTTTTGGGCTTGATTTTGATGAAAACTAAAACAGCATCGTTGGATTTTTTAAGAATCAATATTTCTAGACAGGAATCGAACCCGTTGATTTTGAAAAAAAAAACAAACACTGTATTAAAACATCATTCGATAAAGTCGCTAATAAGGATCGAATTCCGGGAAGTAATGACATACGGCAAACTAAAGGAAAGAGCAAATTTTTACCAAAATACCTTTTATTTTTCTTATGTTACCTCGTACCTATCAAACCTTGATATTGATTTTTCGAAAATCCAATGAAGCAGTTTTAGTTTTCATTAAAATGGAGCCCAAAACTCCTTTGAGTACTTTTCACTATTCCACATAGTTTCGGATTTGGCATCCACGCCCACTAGAAAAATTCACCTGTATATCAGAAGGTTATGGTCATATTTAATGATGAGTAAGATAGAGAGGAGAGGCATCGTAATCGACAAATATCCGCCGACAAAAAGCCGTCCCATACATTACGAGTAGGTATTGAAGTTATGTATGGGACAGTTAATAATCCCATCAAAAACATAACATGTACAAAAATGCACAAGTCTCGCAACGCAGCTTTTCTGCCATAAAAAGTTGTGAAATCGAATGTAAACCAAGTCGGTTAATTCAGTACCTACCTATCTATGGGAGCAGCTATCCAACCACTTTGTCATAAATTGATACCTTGTTAATTAGCTAACAACATTTTATACATAGTAACCATATCAGTATTACATTACTTTATTTCTTACAACAGCAACATAATCTACACAAAACAAAATGTATCTAATATTAGCGCTTTGTGCTTTTATTTGTTTGAAAGTACCTATATGCAGAGCTATTTAAATTACTTAGTAGATTATTTGCTGAGTGCAATTGCCAAGTCACTCTATGGAAATAAAGAAATGTAATATATTGATATTATTACTGTAAAAACCGACAAAAACTTTTCTGCGACGAACGCTCCTTGCTCTAATACTAAATAGCCAAGTAACTACGACCTTGGTCCCAGTTCTAACCTAACCTTACCCATTAGGTCTGGTGCCCTGGCTTAGTTAATGCGACCAATTCGACTACCGCGAAGACCTACCAATCAGGGACGGTTCACAATTTTACGAGTGATAATTTATCGGACAGATTGTGAACCCTGTCAGTAAGGCGCAGGTTCGTTCACAATTCGACGGATGAATTATAATAAACTATCGAAAATTAATACGTTACAGATTGGTTAAGCAGTATGGTACAATTCACAATTTATCGTCAGTTTACAGTCTCGTGAGATAGATTATAAAGGTGTTCACAATCATACGGTGGAAACCCGAACAAATGGGTTAGGTTAGGTTAGGTTAGAACTGTGACCCACCACGCATTAGCCGAATTGATCGCAGTAACTAAGCTAGGGAAACCCGAAAAAGTGGGTTAGGTAAGTTAGAACTGTGACCCACCACGCATTAGCCGAATTGATCGCAGTAACTAAGCTAGGGAAACCCGAAAAAGTGGGTTAAGTTAGGTTAGAACTGTGACTCACCACGCATTAGCCGAATTGATCGCAGTAACTAAGCTAGGGAAACCCGAAAAAGTGGGTTAGATTAGGATAGAACTGTGACCCACCACGCATTAGCCGAATTGATCGCAGTAACTAAGCTAGGGAAACCCGAAAAAGTGGGTTAAGTTAGGTTAGAACTGTGACTCACCACGCATTAGCCGAATTGATCGCAGTAACTAAGCTAGGGAAACCCGAAAAAGTGGGTTAAGTAAGGTTAGAACTGTGACCCACCACGCATTAGCCGAATTGATCGCAGTAACTAAGCTAGGGAAACCCGAAAAAGTGGGTTAGGTTAGGATAGAACTGTGACCCACCACGCATTAGCCGAATTGATCGCAGTAACTAAGCTAGGGAAACCCGAAAAAGTGGGTTAGGTTAGGATAGAACTGTGACCCACCACGCATTAGCCGAATTGATCGCAGTAACTAAGCTAGGGAAACCCGAAAAAGTGGGTTAAGTTAGGTTAGAACTGTGACTCACCACGCATTAGCCGAATTGATCGCAGTAACTAAGCTAGGGAAACCCGAAAAAGTGGGTTAGGTTAGGATAGAACTGTGACCCACCACGCATTAGCCGAATTGATCGCAGTAACTAAGCTAGGGAAACCCGAAAAAGTGGGTTAAGTTAGGTTAGAACTGTGACACACCACGCATTAGCCGAATTGATCGCAGTAACTAAGCTAGGGAAACCCGAAAAAGTGGGTTAAGTTAGGTTAGAACTGTGAGTCACCACGCATTAGCCGAATTGATCGCAGTAACTAAGCTAGGGAAACCCGAAAAAGTGGGTTAAGTAAGGTTAGAACTGTGACTCACCACGCATTAGCCGAATTGATCGCAGTAACTAAGCTAGGGTAACCCGAAAAAGTGGGTTAAGTTAGGTTAGAACTGTGACCCACCACGCATTAGCCGAATTGATCGCAGTAACTAAGCTAGGGAAACCCGAAAAAGTGGGTTAAGTTAGGTTAGAACTGTGAGTCACCACGCATTAGCCGAATTGATCGCAGTAACTAAGCTAGGGAAACCCGAAAAAGTGGGTTAGGTTAGGTTAGAACTGTGACCCACCACGCATTAGCCGAATTGATCGCAGTAACTAAGCTAGGGAAACCCGAAAAAGTGGGTTAGGTTAGGATAGAACTGTGACCCACCACGCATTAGCCGAATTGATCGCAGTAACTAAGCTAGGGAAACCCGAAAAAGTGGGTTAGGTTAGGATAGAACTGTGACCCACCACGCATTAGCCGAATTGATCGCAGTAACTAAGCTAGGGAAACCCGAAAAAGTGGGTTAAGTTAGGTTAGAACTGTGACTCACCACGCATTAGCCGAATTGATCGCAGTAACTAAGCTAGGGAAACCCGAAAAAGTGGGTTAGGTTAGTTTAGAACTGTGACCCACCACGCATTAGTCGAATTGATCGCAGTAACTAAGCTAGGGAAACCCGAAAAAGTGGGTTAGGTTAGTTTAGAACTGTGACCCACCACGCATTAGTCGAATTGATCGCAGTAACTAAGCTAGGGAAACCCGAAAAAGTGGGTTAGGTTAGTTTAGAACTGTGACCCACCACGCATTAGTCGAATTGATCGCAGTAACTAAGCTAGGGAAACCCGAAAAAGTGGGTTAGGTTAGTTTAGAACTGTGACCCACCACGCATTAGTCGAATTGATCGCAGTAACTAAGCTAGGGAAACCCGAAAAAGTGGGTTAGGTTAGTTTAGAACTGTGACCCACCACGCATTAGTCGAATTGATCGCAGTAACTAAGCTAGGGAAACCCGAAAAAGTGGGTTAAGTTAGGTTAGAACTGTGACCCACCACGCATTAGTCGAATTGATCGCAGTAACTAAGCTAGGGAAACCCGAAAAAGTGGGTTAAGTTAGTTTAGAACTGTGACCCACCACGCATTAGTCGAATTGATCGCAGTAACTAAGCTAGGGAAACCCGAAAAAGTGGGTTAGGTTAGTTTAGAACTGTGACCCACCACGCATTAGTCGAATTGATCGCAGTAACTAAGCTAGGGAAACCCGAAAAAGTGGGTTAGGTTAGTTTAGAACTGTGACCCACCACGCATTAGTCGAATTGATCGCAGTAACTAAGCTAGGGAAACCCGAAAAAGTGGGTTAAGTTAGGTTAGAACTGTGACCCACCACGCATTAGTCGAATTGATCGCAGTAACTAAGCTAGGGAAACCCGAAAAAGTGGGTTAAGTTAGTTTAGAACTGTGACCCACCACGCATTAGCCGAATTGATCGCAGTAACTAAGCTAGGGAAACCCGAAAAAGTGGGTTAAGTTAGGTTAGAACTGTGACCCACCACGCATTAGCCGAATTGATCGCAGTAACTAAGCTAGGGAAACCCGAAAAAGTGGGTTAGGTTAGTTTAGAACTGTGACCCACCACGCATTAGTCGAATTGATCGCAGTAACTAAGCTAGGGAAACCCGAAAAAGTGAGTTAAGTTAGGTTAGAACTGTGACCCACCACGCATTAGTCGAATTGATCGCAGTAACTAAGCTAGGGAAACCCGAAAAAGTGGGTTAAGTTAGGTTAGAACTGTGACCCACCACGCATTAGTCGAATTGATCGCAGTAACTAAGCTAGGGAAACCCGAAAAAGTGGGTTAGGTAGGTTAGAACTGTGACCCACCACGCATTAGTCGAATTGATCGCAGTAACTAAGCTAGGGAAACCCGAAAAAGTGGGTTAAGTTAGGTTAGAACTGTGACCCACCACGCATTAGTCGAATTGATCGCAGTAACTAAGCTAGGGAAACCCGAAAAAGTGGGTTAGGTTAGTTTAAAACTGTGACCCACCACGCATTAGCCGAATTGATCGCAGTAACTAAGCTAGGGAAACCCGAAAAAGTGGGTTAGGTTAGGTTAGAACTGTGACCTACCACGCATTAGCCGAATTGATCGCAGTTACCTATTAAGCTAGGGAAACCCGAATAAATGGGTTAATACATTAGGCGCGGCAGACGCCCATGCGCGTTTTCGGACGTTCACCAGGTGCTTGACGGCGCGTATCCATACAATTTACATAACTTTCTTCGAGTGCAGCGCGCCGCACCTGTGCGTTCGTTGTGCATCTCTATTGTTTCGAAAACATCGTAAAATAAGGGTCGGTAAGGGTGTAGCATAAAGAAGCCTTTGCATAAAGAATTAAGCAGATAATGTGTTAAGTTAGGTTAGAACTGTGACCTACCACGCATTAGCCGAATTGATCGCAGTAACTAAGCTAGGGAAACCCGAAAAAGTGGGTTAGGTAGGTTAGAACTGTGACCGACAGATCGAGGCCAAAACAGAAATTATTACAGGTTCACAAAAAAAGGCGCAATCATTATAATAGATGCAAAATGGGAATTATTAGAGGTTCGATTAAATACGTCATGCCATTTTATAATAACTTCTTCAACGATCAATATTAAAACCGCAATAGTACCTGCATAAACTATACTTTTATTAGTCATATATATTTGAAAAACTAAACAATAAAAAGCATAAATGGTAGAAATAATTAAAGAATTCACTTGGCGTCGCGCCAAACGTTGTAACCCAAATGAAGAAAAATGCTCCGTTGCAATTATAAAATTCTTTCGTATGGAACAAAAGTTAATTGCGTACTAGTCTCACAATTTTATTACGAACAATTTTTGACTGGGCCTGAAATATGTCAGTCAGTTATAGCAGTTAGCTGACCCACCTTTGCATGAATGGTTGAGGTTTTTTGAATACGAATCGATAGAATTTTATAATTATTTTATATTTTATTTAAAAACGGTAATTAAATAAAATATAAAATAATTATAAATTTCTATACTACCTACCTACTTTTATTCCTGAAATAATATTTTGATCAAATTATTCGAGAGCAGAATAAAATAATTAACTAACTGAAAAATAAATAACTAACCGTGGAGGCTAGTAAATGGCTTTTCGTGAATAACCTCACTAAAAGCGCCAGGGTAGCCCGCGAAATTAAAATTTTGTTACGTTTTTTTTTGCAATTTTCAAGTCATTATTAGGTTGATTAAAATATGATTCGCGATCGTAACTAGTATGTATTTATAGAATTATAATCATTACAGTCATCAATACAACATTTTAAGACCAGGTAATCCTATTGAATTACTGTTTCATGAAATCTTGTCATTTGAGGATTATAGTAACTTAAGAAGTTGTATACAATTATGTAATATTATACATATTTGTAATGGTCGCGAATCACACTTTAATAAACATACAGCCTAATACTGATTTGCAAATTGCAAAATACGTAAGAAAATTTAAAAATTTCGCGGGCTACCCTGGCGCTTCCCCGTTAATAAGCCACACAAACACAATCAAATAAAAATCACTAGATTTGTCCAGCTAGGAATTAACTTAGCAACACTTTTATTAAATTAATTCGAAACTAAAAATCGTTTGTTTTAATTATTATGCTAACAATCAGTATTTTTTGAATGACAAAATTTGCTAAATATCGTCGCCCTAAATGCGTTCACGCTTCATCACTTCCTAGTATTTTAGCTGGGATGAAAGAGTGGCGCAACAATCTTCCCAGTAACTGCTTGTCTATCATTCGTAAGAGCATGAACTTTAATTTGACCACAGATTAATACAAATAGGACACCCCACAAAATCATTTAAATAAAAAGTGACTCTTGCTACGACACAATAAAGTGCAATTCTTATTACCTACAGTTATATTCACCTACCAGTTGCCTCTCTTTGTAACGCGTAAGTCTTACCTTCTGACCGCGGTAGTCCTACTGAATTGGCCCAGTGAGATAGGCCCGCCGCGTACTTGTAGCTACATACCTAAACTGTCCCATCTGTATTAATCTGTGCTTTGACTGAAACTGCTGTACCTTAGGTATGTGAGCGGCGATTCGGAGGGGCAGGCCAGGCCGCTCATTCGTCAATTCTCAGTGACCCGACCCCGCCTCGCCGCGCATTCCTAAGGCGTGATATAGATAAACCAATCTAAAAATGAACGCCCTCCAGAGCGGTTTCGCTCACATGCAAATAAAGTGTATAGACGCAATACACATCAATTATGTGCCTTTGTCATTGGTTGCTCAGTCACACATACACAGTACATGAAAGTGGGAGCACGCGTCGATTTCAACGTAAAAGTACGGTCAAAAACATGACAACGAAAAAGCATCGTCGCAGTCAACTAAATATTTTTTGTTTCAAATTACAAAAATCTCGGTTTGCTTTTTATGTAACCGATACCTACCCGACTTGCTCAATCGCCGAACATCCGGATTTGTCTGCCAACTAGTGTATAAAAGAAAAGAAATCGCGTCAGAGCGAAGGTGTCGTTCCATACTAAGCGCACGCTCCCCGCCGTACAATGTTAGTACCTGAACTTATCGCATAATCAGTTGACCTCTAAGTGCTGTGACGAGTCCACGTTTACAGTAAAGTCGCCGCACGCACACAAGTAAAGTGTTGCAATAAGTATTTCCTCTCACACATTGAAATAATCACGTTTTGTGGAGGGGCGTTCATTTTTAGAATGGTTTATCTATACAGTGGTTTCGGTCAATCTATATACTAGCATAGCCATGTACTGAAAATAGCCAGTCAGCAAGATTGGTAGTGTAACTACCTAACATGAGCCGAACGTAAAATTACATACCCATCTTTTCAAACTCCTATAAGAACCTGAATGGCTTTACAAAATTACTTTAACCAGCAAACTAGCATAACAAAGTTATGGCTTACATAAATAAGCACTTACATAAACCCTACTTTTCCCCCTTTTTTTCTATCTTCAGCAATAACTTTCAGCTTAACACGAGCTAATCTTGCATAAAATGCTTATTTAATTTTATCATATCGTAAAAGACGACTTACTGCAGAACAGTACCTAACTGAAGACGGCAATGACGTAAGTTGCGAGGCATTTTTATTATAATGAACTTTAGTACTTGGAGTTAAGATTGAATGTCGGATGGGTTATGATGCAATTAGCGATGTAGACTACACAGCATGGCATAAATAAGGGATTGTATGGAGAGAAAGCAGATGGTATGGATGCATCGAGAGCTTGCAGTGCGGATTTGTGTGATCGGGAAATTACATCTGTAACGTGGAGATAGCATATTGCTATTAGATACACTGATCTCATAGGTACTCAAAGTAGATACACTTAATTTTCTCTAGAGGTTCGCTGAATCGATTTACGACTGCATTTTAGTTTTGGCTGGATTTTAGTTTATTAGAACAAAAATCCGTAGCGATATATTTAATGTCTTTTTGGATTATAGTTTCTACTGGGTTTCAGAATGAAAACGAAACCAAATCAACCAAAATATAATAGGTAGGTACCTTGGAGACAGGGTGAGGTTCATCTTTTCACACACTTCACATGACTGCTTGCATGATACTAGCATTGCAGTATTTTCCATGCATATTCCATATTTGAATTTCAGCTTTGCGCTCGCTACGTCCCTAGCCGTATTTCGAGTGGACGTGATGTAGGCGTTTGTTAGCTCCTTCCTGTTTAAATATCCTGTGCAAATATGTCTGTGATAAACTCGAGACTTTGTTTGATTTTTCGTGTAACAGAGAATTTGTTTTGACATTTTCGCTCTATTGACTTTGTTTCGTGGAAGAGAGTGATAAATTTATCGTGAATTAGTAATAGTTATTTGAATTTCGAATACGCTGTTAGGACGATATTTGACGGTAAAAAGTTTTGATTGCAAGTCAACATCCCGCTATTTATACGGCTCAAAACAAACGTAAAAAGTATGAAATTGCCATAACGATCTCCAAATTTTACCAATATTCAGTAGGTATTATTTTCCTTTATCATTCTAGATTTAGGACCTTTAAAAAACTTTTTATTCCCAAAATGAGATCATTATAACCTCCCAAACAACACATTTAAATCAACAACAGTACCGAAGAAAACCGTATTTAAAGACGATACGTATTTATCGTTTTCCAACACAATTTCCAACTTGAATTATCCGACAAAACATCTTGAAAGGGAATGGAAGCGACAATTTACATCTTACAATGAATCTCCATTAACGTCGCAGTTTGAAGTTCAATTCAAAATTACTAATAGATACCTATTCTATTTATTGCTTCGGCAATTCTATTGAATGAGCTCCTTGTGAGGTGCTGAGGAGAATCGGAAATTCAGGCTTAGATTTTAGATGGTAGGGAATGAAATTATACCAAAATTTGATAAAAAATTGATTGAAGAATTTTCTTAAAATGTTGATTTATAAGTAATAACTGAACATCAAGGAAGCTTAACTCTGATTCAGTTTTTCACCAGCGCTAGAATCCATTGACACTTGGATCGATATTTGACCTATAGTAACACTTTTCAAGCTACGAAAATTATAAACATCACTAACTAAAATGGAAATGGATAAGCCATATGATGAGAGCGAAGACCGAAAAATGGACAAACAAAGTCACAGAATGGTAAAATGTAAGACATAGAGGATGAAAGGTGAATAGGTGGAAGGATGATCTGCCAAAAGGTGGTGAAGAACAGCTTAGGAGAGGAATCAGTGGAGGGAATCAGAGGAAGTCTATGTCTCAAGATAGCTTGGCCTGGTAGTTGATAATTGATAAAGAAGAGTTCACAACCATAAGACAAAATGTTATAAGTATTCATATCGTATTGTTTATATACTGTGTTCAGGTGAAATGAAAGCTATTTTTATTTCATTTGAACACTTTTCAGTGCAGTCCTAGTGAGAATCCAGAGCGGTGGGTTTGAATAGAGCAGCCGCTTCTTGGCTTATTACTGATGCAGCAACACTGGGTTGAAACACTAGATCAATGTAAATCAGCCATTATTCTAAATTACGAGTTTTAAATCCTGGCCTAAAGGGCCTGACCAGTCTTACGAAAGCGTATCGTGTTACCCAGTAACTGGGTTGTGAACATCAAATAGGCGACTGCCTCCATGTAAAATACTGATATTAAGCTGCATGCGGTTAGACTGGAAGCCGACCCCAGCATACATAGTACTTCCTATTTGCGGGAACGCTTTTCTTATGCCCGTCCTTTTGATGTGCTTTGCAGGTCGCATCTTAGAAACCTCCTAAAATTTCCTTCACATTCCACTGACTTCTAGTCCTACTCCTTCACTGTGCACGCTGTTCGGTTGTGGGATTCAGTTCCACCTGACATTAGGGACTGCCAAACTGATGCAGTATTTAAAAGTAGAGTGAAAGAACACTATCTTTCCATTTCGTCATAGTTATTTTAGTGATATTTATTCTAGAAGTATGTATGTATTTAAGTATTTATTATGTTTTATTTGTTTAGTGAATTGTTTTTTTAAGATTTTATGTATTTTTATTTTCTCTTTTATTCTTACACACGGTGTCTACATCTCTTTTTATCCTCTGTCCTATCGCAGGTATGCTGGAAGAGATATCTTTAGAAATAAGCATCACCTTTGTACGTAATTTTCTGTTCCTTTATTCTTGTCTGTTTATACGTGTGTACATAAACGGTTAAATAAATAAAATAAATAAATAAAAATAGTTGGGAAAAGGCTAGGCAGATAGATTGAAATCCTGGCCTAAGGAAGTAGTCAGTTTCTAACGGTGAAGTACCCGATACGACAGTCACGAATCAATAAGCGTGAAGTCGAAAATAAAACCTTAGACGAGCGAACTCTGTCAATTTTCCCGAAGCCAATATGGCACGGAAATACTAAAAAAGAAAATACAAAATTGCAAAGGAAATACATGCGGCCATCTGTTATGTTACCTAACACAGTTAGCTATGAGTTATAGTCCTTAGCCAGAGGCCTGAGTCGAAATATAGACGAGAATTTAGACTTGTACAAAATTTTCCAGCCGCTTCAGTGCTCTCGTAAGCAGGAGCTGCTAAGCGATCTTGGGTTATACTTCTAAGTCAGGTAAAATCCATATAAACTTTATTTGTATTTTAAGTTATAGGAAATTAGTAGTATTACAAAGTTAGTATAGCAAAAGAGTGGAACTCACTACCTGCGTCTGTGTTTCCGGGCGCATACAACCCTAATCTCTTAAAAAGTGAGAGTAAACAGGCTTCTTCTGGGAAAGCTCACTCCATCGTCAATTTTGTCTCTGTCACCTCTGACCTAGACTAGAGTAAAGAGCAAACCCATCACAAATAAAAAAAATATCGAGGGTGAACTATGAATGGACGGGAACCTACTTAAATCACGAAACTAGCTCATAAGTTTTAACGCAGTATACGAAGGTAATATTGAGATCCAGAGCAGATTGGAGAAATGGCAACGGAAACTGGAGAATGTCGGCTTGAAAATCAGCAGAACCAAGACCGAGTATATGTTCTGCGATTTCGGCGGTCTCTCCAGTGCTGGAGCCATAGCGCTTGATGGCGCGCTTCTCCCGGTCTGCTCCGACTTCCGGTATCTTGGTTCACTTGTGCAAAGCGATGGCGAAGTAGACCGGACTGTTAAGCACAGAATTAACACTGGATGGATGAAATGGCGGCAGGTCACGGGAACAATCTGCGACTCCCGCATTCCCCTTAAACTCAAGGGGAAAATTTATAAAACAATGGTTAGACCTGCTGTCTTGTATGGATCAGAATGTTGGGCCATAAAAAGAATGTATGAAAGGCAATTGTATGCAGCCGAGATGAGAATGCTAAGAGGGATGTGTGGTATTACGCGAATGGATAGAATAAGAAATGAGTATGTAAGAGGAAGTCTGAAAGTGACACCGGTGACTGAAAAGTTGTGTGGAAATCGGTTGTCATGGTATGGGCATGTAATGCGGAGGAATGAGGAAAATGTCGTCAGGAAAGTGTTGAATATGAACGTGGAGGGCTATTATGAGTAAGGGAAGACCAAAGAAACGATGGGTGGACTGTGTGAAAGATGATATGGCCAGAAAGGGAGTGACTACCGAGATGATGACTAATAGAGAAGTATGGAAGAAAAAGACATGTTGCGCCGACCCCAAATAAATTGGGACAAGGGCAGGAGAATGATGACGAAGGTAATATTATACGTACTGTGATTTTAATACGTAGATGTCTGGTAGAGATGTGATCGTTTTTAGCGATAAGATCACCAGTTACAGTTACAACTTCATAAACATGACTTCCATTTACGTTTATACATTTGGGTTGGTTGTAAAGTTTTGTATGGGTGATCTGATTATTTTTTCGCGAATACGACGTTGGGCCCATGGAGAATACGGAGCGAGAGTGCAAGGTAAGCCGACACCTCCTTCTACGAAGCAGTAATGCTCGCGAAGGAGGAGGCTGAACGCGTGAGGGAGAGGAAATCTTTGCGCCCTGACGCCCCTAGTCGCCGCAGGAGACGACCTGGGCGTCGGGAATTGATAGCGAGTAATGGGTAGCTCGCCGTCCGGTAAGGACCAGGCCCGGGTCGACGGCGCGTTGTATTCCACACGCGCCTCAAAGTGATTTCAGCACTAACTGATGGGGTCCGCTAGGGCCGATGCCTGCCAGGGTTGCGGGTTGTTTGAAAGAGTTACCGTGGCCCTGGCACAGGCAACTGAAGAAACACGGGTGGGTTTTAGTTAGTAGAAGTCTGACACGCCCTTCTGCTCCGCCCAGAGCGGGAGAAGCTATTTGATAATTTCCCACCCCAAAAAAAGGCCCATGGAGAAAGTGTTTCAGTTTAATAGTCTGCACCACACCCTTAAATATGACCACGCATTCCTGATGCACGCTCTGAGTTTGTTTCGGCCTTTCATATCAGAGTATTCGGATAGGAAACGCCAATCTCATCTAGTTTTTGGAGGGTCGCCGAAATCGCTTCAACTGCATTTGATAGCGTCTATGTGTATCAATCACGTAAAAAAAATGACAATTGCAATTGATCGTTTCGGTGACGTTTAAAAATAAGACTGAGGTGTAAGAGTGTTTGTAGAAACCTACTTACAGAAATAATTATTAATATCAAGGTTCTTTACGTCCCACATCTAAAATAAACATGGCGCCTGCGCCTGCTTGCTTTAACTACTAGAAACTACTGACACAGTACTTACATTAGTACTTAAGTACGTGTTTATACACGAGCATCCAACCAATCTAATTACATCAACAGTCTCGTAAGATAATTAAGTGTTGTTAAGTTGTTTGATGAGGCAATAAAATACTAACTTAAAACCAACTTGATCACGACTTGTTTGTCTAACGTAAGAGTAAAGTTTAGGTGTTCAAACAAACAACCGAGTTAGTGAAGACAAACGTCAGGAAATTTTTAATTCGTATGTGAGAAGCTCCGCATGGTTTTAATCCAATAATTTTTGAAAATTATAAGTTGTAAAAAGAAGTTGCGCTGTTCTGTAATCTGTATGAGTTCAAACTTCACTCAATGGTATGTTCTAAATTCGAAAGCTGCAAACTCTTTTGTTTTTATAAAATCATGAATTAGCTTAGGATCTCGACCACCGTTTCAAAATTCAAATTCTTAATTTTTAGTGCTCTTTCCAACTCTGTTGAGGTCAGCTTCCAGTCTAACCGGATGCAGCTGAATACCAGTATTTTACATGGAGCGACTGCCTATCTAACCTCCACAGTCTAACACGATACCCTTTAGTAAGACTGTTGTCAGACTTTTTGTGCATGTGACTACCCGTAACGACTGTCAAAGATCTACGAATGACAGTCGGGACCAACGGCTTAACGTGCTTTCCGAGGCACGGAGAGGTTTCGATATGTAACTGATGGTCACCATGCTCGAGCGGACTTATTATTGTTATAATTATTTCTGCTTTTTCACACCACTTTTTATTAGTAAAGTAAATCGATATTTTATTATAGGAGAACGAAAACGATCAACAGGTATATTTAAGGCGCATTTTTTTCACCTTGTATTTTGAAACATTCTTGCACTATTTCAAAACTATTCTTCACTTAAACTATACCCTACGAACTTAAATATCCAAGTAGACATTCACCATATCATGGATGACAGACTAAATACTGGAACTACTAATGAGAGCTGTTTGAACTTATGTCCCGCTTCGCGACGAGATTAAGCGGAGCTACGTTTGCAAACGACATAATTATCAGGGAGAGCTACATTGTGACAGTCAAGGATTTGCTAGCTTTCATAAGGATTAGTTAAGTACGGTCTTATTAATTAGTTCTTCTTCATCGCCACATGCGAACTACGCATCACACTGACGTCGCACAAAATCCTTCATCGCACAATCAGAGTTTACCGCGCGTCTTGCATATATGGGTCGATTGAAGTTTTAGCTAGGCCTTGCCGCGGTTGGTTCGTGGATGGGTGACCACCCATTACTTATTGTGACACCGTCGTGCCTCGGAAAGCTCGTTAAGCCGTAGGTCTCGGCTGTCAATCGCATATCTTTGACAGTTGTTACGGGTACTCAGGACTGTTGGGTTTTGAGAACCAATGAAAGACACAGTTATAATTTCCACTGGTTAATTTATTATCTATATTTGGCAGGAGAGGTGTGGTCCATGATGCTTTGTTTTCATGTCTGAAAAAAAAAAAAACGCACTGTCGGTAATGACTTCGTTTAGATGTCAGCTAACTGGTTACCTGTGGAAACATAAATAATTTTAATAACATTTTTCTTCACCTGTTCTCTTGAAAAGTGATACTTTATGTCTATGTGTTTTGGTCTTTTGTGACTCGTACGATTACTTGCAATACTTATACACCCATTATTATCATCATAAATAGGGTAATTCATTGGGTAATTCTATGTCAATACTGGTCACCAAGGATTTTAACCACAGGGCCTCTAATAGCTTCAAATAAAGCCATATACTCTGCTTCAGTGAATGAAGCCACCACTGTGAGTTGCCTCTTTGTGTTTCAGTTTATTGTAAAAAGAAAGAAAGAAAAAGTGTTCATTGAGACTCGCACAGGAAGATCACAAATTACGCGTAAAAATAAAATGAAAAAATATACAGGGTTATTGGTAAAATACCAACAACCTCTTAAGGGGTCATTGTAATCATCATTATGAACAACTTTCACTATGGGACCAAATTTGATATCGCGAAAAAAAAATCACCTGTTCAGTACCTACATTTATGTTTGCTTATTTGGTCAAAATGTACTGAACAGCTGATTTTTTTTTTGCGATTTCAGGTTTGGTCCCATAGTAAAAGTTGTTCATAGTGATGATTAAAATGACCCCTTAAGAGGTTGTTGGTGTTTTACCAATAACCCTGTATAATATATAAAACCAGTCTCGTACGAGTTCAAAAGGCTCCTATCTCAGCATTATGCTGCAACATGTTGCAGCGCTGGTATTCTGATAGGGCCCGCTGTGATGTCACGGACAATAACAGAAATAAATAAAATAAAATAAAATAAATAAAAAATACGTATGCGAAATACATATAAATTATAATATTTATTAAATTGTTATGAAACCGCCTGTCGGCCAGCACCTGTACATTGTTCAAATAATTTAAACAAATAACCTGTTCTACTTTTGCGGCCTATTTCATCACTTCCCCGCAAAGCCAGTCAATATATTATTAGTTGTACTGTGACTCCACACGTAAGTTAACCTAAGATCCATTGACCCTTTCAAGTATCGTAAAACCCTTTTTAAATATACATAGGTATAACCAAAGCGTACTGTTGTTTTTGTGTTAACACAAGACATGTTGCTCCGACCCCAAATAAATTGGGACAAGGGCAGGATAATCATGAGTGTTGTTTTTGTTAGCAAATCTAATAAAGACGTTTTCACTAAGGCCTGCATTCCTTCTGCGCTGATGTCGGTCGCGCGTACCATACATTGTGTTCTATACAGGGTTATTGGTAAAACACCAACAACCTCTTAAGGGGCCATTGTACTCATCATTATGAACAACTTTTACTATGAGACCAAACCTGAAATCGCGAAAGAAAAAATCAGCTGTTCAGTACATTTATGTTCGCATAATTCGTCAAAACGTACTGAACAGCCAATTTTTTGTCGCGATTTCAGGTTTGGTCTCATAGTAAAAGTTGTTCATAATGATGAGTACAATGACCCCTTAAGAGGTTGTTTGTGTTTTACCAACAACCCTGTATAGCACCAACCTGCGATGCTAACGTCAGCGGCGCGTACGTTGCTAGTATGCTACGCGCCACGTGCGCGTCGGTCTCGCTCGTCGGTGCCGCGTTCGTCGGTCGACTGGCGAGCATGGAATTGTGCGAGCGGCGAGCGCCCTCAGTCTGTTATCGATGATAAGCTGAATGCCACGCGTGTGTGACAGTCGCTATGAATATCGTACCGTAGAGCAGTCGGTATCGCAAGTACGGTATTTTATTATTTATTTCTCGCTGACGTACGCGACCGACATCAGCGTAGGAGGAATTCAGGCCTAAAGCTCAAATAGGACGAGTACATACCATTATATACATCAAGCACTTGATAAAGTTTCTACAAGCGGCCCTTGTTGTTTCATTTGAATTCAATGCGGTATAAATCTAATTTAGTTTCCAAAGGTGAGCTGACAGTTTTACAATCACTCTTGTTGAACTTTTTTAAAACTGTTTCTGTGTACAATTTCTGTACTAATATAACTTTGTTATTATTTATATCTTTCGACTCTAATTCCCAAGAAACAATGGATCTAGACACGCGGTAGCGTGTCAAGCCAAGTTCAAGAAAAAGGTACTGGCGATACAGCAGCCGTGTGTTATATTACACGAACTGTTTGGAGCCACTTTTGACCCTCTCAAAGTCTATTTAACATAAACACCTCATAAAATTTGGTTTGTTTATTAAAATTCCTTAGTAAATTTCATAAGTACACTTCAAAAACGGTTAATGAGATAAATCGGTTAACGAGATGACGTCTAAAAAACTGTTTAGCAAAAAATAAAACCAACTTCCAAAACAAAACACTACAAAGTGAAAAATAACTTTAATTTCGGTAGTCGGTGTCTTTGTTTTGTATTTTCGTTTTTTTCCACCGACTTCCGAAATTAAAGTTATTTTTCACTTTGTAGTGTTTTGATTTTGAAGTCGGTTTTATTTTTGCTAAAAAGTTTTTATTTTTCACTTTTTAGTTGTGGTACCAACCCCACACAAATTCGAATACCACTACCTGCTATGTAAATAACAGTGATAGGAAGTTATTAAAACATCACCCGCATAGATAAAAACATCATCCACATAAACCAAGTAGGAAAAATACGCATTATTGGAGCTAAGTCAAGAACTACCAACGGAAAGTTAATAAAATTTATATGGGACCACCTAGGAAACCCTTTCAAACAAAAAAAAAAAAATTTTTTTTCAAATCAGTACATCCGTCTTTGAGTAATCGAGGAATAAACATACAAAAAAAAAACATACAAACGAATTGAGAACCTCCTCCTTTTTAAAGTCGTTTAAAAATCGGCATTTTTATCTCTGACTCTGACATAGATTACATCAAAAACCTAACCCACTTCCAGATGACTCAGACAGTTGAAATTTGGCGTCCAGCTGGGTAATTGTGTGTATACAAAGGAACAATTCAGAAAACAGTGATTTTTATGATATGATATATATTCCGGAAAAGTGTTTTTGATAATAGCAATAATAGCAAAAACTTTTTCTTTCGCAGGAGAATAGATTCCATGATGAAAGGTCGTTTTTATCGTTTTGTACCTATATCAGATTATTACATGCTTTTATGCTTGTGAAGGTCAGAGCGGCAATCGAGTCGGTCCATGTAAAATACTGGACTTCAGCATAATTTTTGTTATCATTTGATACAATTTATTTGTACCACTGCCATAGTAAGATTTGATTATTTCCATATTTCTCACTGTTATCTTGTCTCCGAAAAGTGAAAAAAGTTAAGTATTCAATATATTTTTATAACTTGCAATACCATTCTAAATCTGCTAAGATCTTAGATATTAAAGCATAAAGTTGAGTTTTAAAAAGTATAATATAAGGCTTCGTCGCAAGCTTTACCGTCTAAGCCACTGCTTTAAACCTCATTATGCACAGTAGCAAATGGGATTATGTGAGGTGTAATGCGTCTTCCAGTTGAACCGTCTAAGGTGGTACAAAGGTTTATGGAACAGAATTATGTTTTGAATAATTTATTTATGGTAATCGTATTTTTTGTCGTCTCCTTCAGACCGCCGCGTTGTTTTGACGTAATTTCTGAATATACTTTGTTTTTACTGTCGCTTTAACTTTGATGAATTTAAATTTTCTTTGAGTTGGTATTGAATATGATGGAAATGTTTTCATAAAGAACGGTACTGTAAAAGTTCCATGCAATGGACCCTTAACCTTATAATAAACTGGTTGACATTTTATCACTCACACTGTTTTATAGAACTCCCTTTTTAGGGTTCCGTAGTCAACTAGGAACCCTTATAGTTTCGCCATGTCTGTCTGTCCGTCCGCCTGTCCGTCCTCGCTTAATCTCTGTGACCGTTAGCACTAGAAAGCTGAAATTTGGTACCAATATGTATATCAATCACGCCGATAAAGTGGTAAAATAAAAATTGGAAAAAAATGTTTTATTAGGGTAGCCCCCCTATATGTAAAGTGGGAAGTGATTTTTTTTTAATTTCAACCCTAACGTGTGATATGTTGTTGGAAAGGTATTTAAAAATGAATAGGGGGTTACTAAAATAATTTTTTGATAATGTCCATAATTTCGGAAATAATCGCTCCAAAAGTAAAAAAAAATGTGTCCCCCTCCTCTAACTTTTGAACCATAAGTTTAGAAAATATGAAAAAAATCTGAAAAGTAGAACTTTATAAGGACTTTCTAGGAAAATCATTTTGAACTTGATGGAAACAACAGTTTTTGTACAAAAAAGACAAAAAGTTGTACAAAATAATTTCTGGACTAAGTTTGTAGTATAATCGTATATGCAAGCATTTTTTTTAACTTCGTTTACATATTTTATTATCCTGGATAATAACATAATGGATACCCACCTTTAAACTCATAAGTGGGAACACTTATTGTGACGGACGGGAAACTACGGAACCCTACACTGAGCGTGGCCCGACACGCTCTTGGCCGGTTTTTTTTAAATAAATAAAAAGGTAGTTCGTATATTTGTTTCAGCCCGCAGTTCTGCTTAAGCTAGGGCGGTGTAGTATTAAGTGCGCGATTTTATCCTAATATTGTATTGATTTCGTTTAGATTATAGTCAAACTGTTATTCTGCCTTAAAGTTCTATTATTTTGTAGAATAGCTACTTCTCAGTGGAATAAGAACTTCCACATATTCGCTGCTTTGCATGAATACCCGCACAAAACAAAATTTTGAAATTAGTGGTTTATAACACAGCCAAATGCAAAATAGTCCTTATTTCATGGTCAGTAAGTCAAAATTTTGGGTTGTGCGGGTATTCATGCAAAGCAGCGATATCTGAATTGCCACAGTAGTCCTACCTAAGCTAAATATTCGTTCGAAAGTTCAGCTAGGTATTACAATTTCTTTTCGTGATTGGATTCATAATAACTACTCACCAAACTGTTCGTTTCACGCTGTATTTTTACGTCGTGGTTTCGAAAATTAATGTTCAATGCGTAAGAGAAGCCGCAAAGTGCGAGTCGGACTTGCACACGAAGCATTCCGTACCATCGTACAATATATTATTTGTTCGGTGCCTCGGAACACTGAGTGACTGATGTGTTGTTGTGTCTGAGGACAGCGGCATACGCCGGCTTACGCTGAAAACCAGCGCCGGCGCCGTGGATTCGTGCCTCCGTGCACGGCAATATGCTGAGCTTTAGCCGTTTCGCGCGGTAGTGACGCATATATCCGTCTACTTAGTATATTATTAAAAAAAATATATATACCTGTTTGTTTATGTTCTTAAGCTGCTGCTAAACAACAATCTTATGTATGCATGTGCGTCACTTTCACGTGAATAAACAGTTTTTCTTTCTAATATTTAACTACATATTTTCGTTTCTTGTATGGGACACCCTTTCATTTTTAACTATAGGTTTTTTTTTTTTAAATTAATTGTGGGGCCTGTGGCTAAGTAATAACAGCCGCACGGGTCGATCGATCAAATTAAGCTACGCTTGCCGCGGTTGGACCGTGGATGGGTCCCTCTGTGCCTCGGAAAGCACGTTAAGCCGTTGGTCCCGGCTGTCATTCGTGGATCTTTGACAGTCGTTACGGGTCGTCAGATACCCTAAAGTCTGACTACCAGTCTTACCAAAGGGTAACGTATTACACGGTTGCTGGGTTGTGGAGGTCAGATAGGCAGTCGCTCCATGTAAAATACGGGTATGCAGCTGCATCCGGTTAGACTGGAAGCCGACCCCAACACAGTTGGGAAAAGGCTAGGCAGATTGATTGTACAGATTTCACTGTAGAACTTGATTTGTTATTTACAAATCATAATCATCTGCCTAGCCTTTTCCCAACTATGTTGGGGTCGGCTTCCAGTCTAACCGGATGCAGCTGAATACCAGTATTTTACATGGAGCGACTGCCTATCTGACCTCCACAACCCAGTGATTAGGTAATACGATACCACTTGGTAAGACTGGTTGTCAGACTTTCGGCCTTCTGACGATCCGTTTTACTTGCCAATGGTAGTATTTTTATTGCCAATCTGGGCATATATATATAGATTCGTAATTTAAGCAAATTTTACCTGTGATAGCTACTTCTATAATGGGTCTACTATGCAAAGCTATGAAATCTTTGCTTCATTATTGGTAGAGATTCATGAGTCTTAATTTTAACCAATAACGGGAATCGGTGATAAGTCTACGCATCAGACGAAAAGGATGAATTTATCTCAAGAACAAACTTAACATTGTAGTTGAAAAACATGTTCTCCCATACATTCCAACTGCAAATGTCAATAGTTAAACGAAAAAGATCCAACCCACATTACACCTAATGTGGGTTGGATCCTTTTTGTTTAACTATGGACAAATGTAAGTTTGTACGCACAATATTGAGAGATTTACCATGTTGTTTTAAGACCATCGACTTCTTATAGGTTTTCCTGTAATATATAGGTATTGCACTATTTACTGTATTTCTTTTCAAAATATTAGGCTCAGTTTTCGGAGATAATTTCGGAGTCAATTTTCATCTATTTTCTTATATAACTTTAAAATGGTTTATTTTAAAATTATTAAAAAATAAATTTGAAACTCTCACAGTAAGACCTTTCATTTGATATGCCACACGGTACAGTTTCCAAAACTTTATTTTTAAATTTTCTTTTTGCCCGTCCAAAGTGGACCCCATTTTTCAAAACTTATTTAACTTAATCATTAACCAAATTTCAGCTTAATCGGTCTATTAGATTCGGAGCAATTTGGGTGTACAGACGGACAGACAGACAGACACACGAGTGATCCAATAAGGGTTCCGTTTTTCCTTTTGAGGTACGGATCCCTATGGGAAGATTTTTATATTGTAAATTTTACACTGATATCGGTGGTTAAAAGATGTTACATTTCTAGGTTGCCAACAGTAAGAATAATGCAACGTAGGTAAATTATAGGTAGTAATAAATAAATAGTAAGTAATAAATAAGTTTCGTAATAAATAGTTAGTAATAAATAAGTTTCGTAACTTAATTTAGTTTTAGTCTAGTTTTGTTTTATTTCATTTCTCTCTTAAGTGTAAGGGAGAGTGAGGTAACTAACCTCACTCTCCCTTACACATAACCCTACCGGAACAAATTCTCTGATGAAAACCGCATCGAAATCCATTGTGTAGTTTCAAAAAACTAAGCGGTCACACAAACAGACACAAAAAGCGTCTGTATTATAAACAATACTATTTATGGATTTATAATTTCTTATAATAATTTCACTGCTGTGGAAAGTAAAAACATCGATATTGTCAATATTGGTGATAAAGATCAAACGGTTTTACGAACTTATAGTCTTGTTGTGTTAGAATGATTACCCTTCTATGACTTGGCCGCGGAAAATGTAGCTTAACCTCACAGACGGATCGATCCAAGCGATTTTCGTTTATTCACAAGTTCCTCAAGGTTTGTACTGCAATATCTACACTTTCTATGCAGACTCGACTGACAATCCTGCTCAGATCACCTAGAAGTTTTTATCTTGGAATTGAATCCGGTCCCTGAGGTACGTACACAATCGAACACAGCTACAGCGCATAGACAAATATTTGTTTTATCAATAATGTTTTTTACCTTTCTTTTTAGATCTGATAAATACACAAAAAAATACAAACACAGGCCAGTGAAGGTAAGAAGATAAGTTAAATTGAATGTCAGCCGTTGGTAATAATAATATCAAAATAAATATTATTTCGAGCTTGTAGATAGAAGTCTCGAGGCTCAGTAGTGTTATTCTCTATGACTGGTAACTAACTACATTAAAATATACTATACTTTGAAATTCAAATGGAGTCGAGATGCTAATTCGAGACAATTTACTTTTAAAAACAAATGAGTTAGATTTAGTGAGTGCTGTCACTTGAGTGAGGTTTGAAATTCGAATTGCCGTTTAAGTAAATGATTTTCCTTGTACCTACCCTAATGGCAAGTAATATGAAAAGCTCAAAGCAGAGGGCGCTGGCTGTTTTAGAGGTCATACGAACAGTCAAACATTGGTTATTTCTTTGGAGCGACGAAGTTTTCACCAAAGTTAGTTATTTTTCTTCAAATAAAAATGCCTCAGTGTTGTGTTGTACCCTCGTGCTCCTCAAGAAAGTCAGGATACAGGTTTTCAAGCGATGAACAGATAAGAAAAAGTGGATTATAGCCATTATAAGAGACAAATACAAACCGACAAAAAATCTGAACATCTTTTTCAGGAACGTGGATGCGATTATAAATAATTTGATACAATGCTGGATTTGATATACAGGATGAAATTAAATTCATGCGTATCCTTGTACAACTATTACTTTGGGACCAAAACTGAAATCGCAAAAAAAAACAGCTGTTCCCTACATTTTGACGAGTTTTGTATATAATGTAGGGAACAACTATTTTTTTGTCAGTGCACGTCTTTCTTATGCTCAGTCTACCTTGCTCCATAAACATAATTTACTTTGCTTACTTGCCTCTCTTCCTTCCTGCCTTCAAATAACTTTAGAATTTCTATTGCGAAGTTCATTCTTCAATTCTTTTATATACACTCCAACAACAGTAGCTATTAGTACATCAGTAAACCTCGAAATTCCCCCAAATGAAATCAACACACGAAAAAAAAATCAAATTTCCTTTGAGAAATTGAGCTATCATGACCGCCAACCTCACTACTAGCGCCACCCCGCGGGAGCAATGGCGGACATCCCTGCCATTGTGTAACACGCTTTCAATCACAATCTGAGGATTTTGAACAATGATATTATACCCAAGATAATATGTTACGTTCATAGTACCGACGTGTATAATCTGGTCGTGCATTGTTATATTGTGCACACATCGCACGCTTAATAAGAGACTGACTTTAAAAAAAAAAGTCGTAATCATGACTTGTCTTACAAAATGGCTTATAACTCAGTCAAAAAGCATAATAATAGTGAAATAATGTATTGTAGGAATAACTGATGAACTGATTATTGATACAGAAATTATATTTTGAAGAAATTTAGTTAAAACGAATTTTTTCGTACGCTAACTCATTTCGGACCTGTAATCAGTCAGTTTATTATTAAACGTGCAACATGTCACATATTGACAAGTTGCACTAATGATATATACAAAAGATACTTAGGATGTAAGTAAAAAATACAGCTATCTTTTGAACGATTGCGCTTCAATTGGTTTGTCGACGCAAAGATTTTGATTTTCTTGAACAGAGCGGATATTTCGTAGGTAGGTAAGATATGAAATATCATAAAGAAAGAAAAACATAATTATTTATGTTTTATAATAATCATTAAACACCTTCGATAAGATTTTATTTATTTATTTTCTGGTTTTTGAGTTTTTATTTTTTTATTTCGGGATTATTTTTATGAGTAGAATGAAAACAAACTGTGGTATATTTATCAAATATAGTTGCAATTAAAGGAGATGTTTCAAAATGGGCCAGGTCGGTGTACACTATCTCAAAAAAAAAAAGAGAAAAATCCGTATAATTCGGGAAAAATACAGATAATTCATTTAATAAGTATAAATTAATAGTAAGTTTTTTAAGCGAGTACAATTGTAAAAAAATAAATAAAAATAATAGTGTATGTTGGAGAATAATAAAAAAAAAATGTATACTGTTGTGGTAGGGAATTGATATTTATCAATTATTTTAATCAACTTTCAACAGGCATCTCACCGATTTAGTTACTCTGTGCATAAAAACAATGACACTAAACCTTAGATCAGCCAGTGATTATAGAAAGAGGACTGTCAGCTGTCACAACAGTGTCACTTCAGTCCTCTTCTTGAGTATTAAACATGTCAAACGTCATTAATCAATCAAAATGACAGCTTACCCTCACGACGGGTTTTTGTTGTATGTTGCAATTTCAAGTGTAATTAATTGTGGTTTACCAGCAAATAAAGCCATTTTAAAGTAACTGAACAGTTGAGAACTGTTTTAATTATATTTGCCTATTTGTATGTATAGTGTACACGTACCTGGCCTAAGGTCCATACATTTTGGAACATGTCCTTTACTTCAAGCAGAGAGCTTGAATGTTCAAAGAGCGAGTCAAGTATCTTGGAATTTGCGCCCTGCGGACTCTCCGTCCGCTTACCGACCCATCGTGCTGCTCGACGAGGTGGGCAAGCTCTTCGAAAGAGTTATTGCAGACCGCCTCGTCGGGTGGCTGGTGCAGGAGGGGCTGGATTTGGCAGAGAGCCAGTTTGAATTCCGCAGGGGGCGCTCTACGGTGGACGCCATCATGCGCGTGCGAGCCCTCACGACGGGGGATGCTGTGGCCCGGGGTGGGGTCGTCTTGGCGGTGTCTCTAGACATCGCCAACGCCTTCAATACCCTGCCCTGGAGTTGCATCAAGGAGGCACTCTGGTATCACCGGATGCCGACCTACCTCTATCGAGTGGTTGAGGCCTATTTGACGGATAGGGCCGTCATCTACCCCGGTCATCAGGGAGAGTGGAACCGGCGAGAGATGTCGTGCGGTGTCCCACAGGGATCGGTCCTGGGGCCGCATTTGTGGGACATCGGGTACGACTGGGTGCTGCGCGCCGACCTCCCTAGCGGCGTCAGCGTGGTATGTTACGCTGACGACACGCTGGTCCTGGCGCAGGGGAGGTCGCACCAGGCGGCGGCTGAATTAGCGACACGCGGGGTTGCGATAGTCGTTGAGAGGATCCGGCAGTTGGGACTCGAGGTGGCCCTACACAAGTCCGAGGCCATGTGTTTTCATGGTCCTCGGAATGCGCCACTGTCGGGTTCCCAAATAACGGTAGGAGGGGTTCGCATCGGAGTCGAGTCGACGATGAAGTACCTGGGACTCGTCCTCGACAGCCGGTGGAACTTCGTGGAGTATTTCCGACGTTTAACTTCCAGACTGGAGCGGGCTGGGGCTGCCTTGAAGCGGCTCCTGCCCAATCTAGGTGATCCAAACGCCTCCTGCCGGAGGCTTTACGCGGGGGTCGTGCGGTCCATGGCCCTTTACGGGGCACCGGTGTGGGCGCGTTCCCTGAAGCTGCGGCCAGTCCGCCGGTTGAACGCGTCCCAGAGGGTCATGGCCATTCGGCTAGTCCGGGGTTACCGCACGGTCTCCGGTGAGGCGGCGAGACTCCTTGCCGGATTGCCGCCGTGGGATCTGGAGGCGAAAGTCCTCGCGCACGTGTGGGAGTGGCGCGAGGAGGCAAAACGCCGGGGCGTAACTCCGCTGCCGCGAGAAATCACGGTACAATGGACAGAGCTCCGGCGGGATCTCATGGCGACAAGGAGAGTGCGACTATCGCAGCCCAGCGCTGGGCACGCCACAAGTGCGGCGATGAGTCCCCTCTTTGAGGAGTGGTTAGAGAGGCGCCACGGCGTCCTCACCTTCCGCCTGACGCAGGTACTCACCGGACACGGTTGTTTCGGGAGGTTCCTGTTTCGCATAAGGCGGGAGGAAACGCCCGGGTGTCACTATTGTGTGGATCGCCCAGAGGACACGGTGGAGCATACAGTGGAGGTCTGCCCGGCGTTCTCACGGAGGCGATCGGCGGCGGCGATCTCTCGCGTCCGAGCCTGGTCCAGGCCATGGTGCGGAGCGAGAGTGCATGGGAGGCCGTCACCTCTTTCTGCGAAGCGGTAATGCTCGCGAAGGAGGAGGCGGAACGCGTGACGGAGAGGCAGCCTCACGCCCTCAGTCGCCGCAGGAGACGCCCTGGGCGGCGGGAATCGATAGCCGATTCCCGGCCACCGTCGGCGCGGGCTTGCGGACGGTGAGTAGTGGGTAGCTCGCCGTCCGGTGAGGACCAGGCCCGGATCGACGGTGCGTTGTGTTCCACGCGCGCCTCAAAGAGATGTCAGCAAAAGATGGGGTCCAATAGGGCCGATGCCGCTGGGGTCGCGGGTTGTTTGAAAAAGATACCGTGGCCCTGGCATAGGCAACTGAAGGAACACGGGTGGGTTTTAGTCAGTAAAAATCTGACACGCCCTTCCGCTCCACCCAGAGCGGGAGAAGTTATTTGATGATTCCCATCCACAAAAAAAAAAAAAAAGTATCTTGGAATTCAAAAAGTTTTTAAAATTCAATGTTTCAATATCTTGATTATTAACAAAATGAACTCCTTTTTTATTTAAATGAGATTTATAACAGTTTTATATTTTAAGCATACTGAAAACCAATTTTCTAATTCATAGCATAAACCTCTTGAAAACCATAGGTTAATTATGTCTTTAATGTCTACGATGATTGCATCTATACCTATATAGTATATGTCCGCCGTGTGCGTGTTAGTAATTCAATTTGATATTATTATAATATTAGAATACTGTTTGTTGTAGGAGTTTGTCGTACTGTTGTAGAAGTATTGTACATAATTTGACTAAATAATGTGTTAAAAAAATACAAATCTTATGTTGTAAAAAATCATATACATGTTATTTTTTTTGTTTTTCTAATTCAGTAAACGTGACTTGACAGTGCTTAGCTCATCGCCCTGCTTGCCGCGGATTAAAGACAAAACGTCCCAATTTGGACGTTTTCGAGTCGCGCGCTAGAAACATATCTGCCTCTCTTTTATCATCATTGATTTTTTAGGATATTCCTAATCCACTGCTTCTTTGGTTTGAATAATTCGTCTGCTCGGCAACATCAATAACGCAATGAACGTGTCTGAACTGTCAAAATGAAAACTCAGTGGAAATTACCCCGGATTTTGTCAATCGATAAAATCATGTTTTTAAGCCGTCACGATTAATATTGAATACATTGGAAATATAAATCCGAATAGGTGTCATATTCAAGCCACTTTCAGAATTAGAAGTAATTACAGGAGGCTTTACAATCACGTTATACGAACAAAGGCCTAAATTATATTTGAGACTACCTGCTTCGTAATTAATTACCGTTCAGACTAGAGCTCTATTGTAACTAAATCATGTACCTACACAATTTAATTAAACATCTATGTCTTCTGACGAAACCGGCTCATATTGTATTCAGATTCTCAACTGTCAGTGGAGAACTTTAGAGAAGTTTTGGGAGGACGAACTTGTAAGGCCAATTTGGCCAAGGGTGGTCCAGTGTCGGCCAAGCTTAGCTAAAGCACTGGTGGCATTCAATTAACACTTAATGCCATTTAGCGAGACGGAACTTTGTTGGTACTTGTCCGGTGTATTATTTTCGACGAGTTAATTATTTGTTGCGGTTGGAGTGATGTTTTAATTAATATCGTGAGGAGAGAGAATATTTGAATATTATAATGTTTAAGTTATGACCAGTGATCGGAGTAGGTAAATTGATTTTTGGTATTTGTATCACAAATGCCCACAGAAAGAATAACATGGATACGCCATTTTCCTGGAAAGTAATTCCGGTATTTCCCGATCCAATTAAATATTGTTAATGTTGGTAGTGATACTATTACTACTCAAGTCAAAATTTAAAGGATGGTACCAAAACTAAATTAATTTATTATTTATCTGTTGAATAATAAAAATAAACAATCGAATTCCGATCGAAGCATTAATACATTTTTAATATTTTATTTTTAGCCTTTAATTATGGCCACAGTTTTTATAAATTGTTGCTCTTAAATTTCAATATTTTCATAGTGGTCATGGTCATTGACATTAAGGGTAGATAAATTAATAACAATAAGGATAAAAATCAACAGTGTTTATTACATTAAATTTACATTAAATATTTACATATTTACATTAAATTTAATATTTACATTTACATTTAAATTAAATATTTACATTAAATTTTTATCAAAAGTTAAATCCATATTTTTAATCTTCATTGATTACAATGTTAGCATCCTGATAATCTACCTTTACATCGCCAAGCGACTTGGTTGACTTGGTCGACTCTTCACGGGACCAGCGGGCTGGCCTATTTTTAGCCCAAAGAATAAGCATTGCCATCCAACGTGGCAATGCAGCCAGCCTTTTGCTCACTTTTTCCATTGACAGCGATGCGGACGAATTTTTTGATGCCCTATGAGCTCTTCCCCTTTTTTAAATATACACTTGTACATATAGTTGATAAATGAATTGTTTCTTAATTAACATTTATTTAAGAATAAATAAACGATGGTAATCTAATAATAATTTATCAACCAATTCCGAAATTGCGGAGGAATGTCCATATTAATATATAAGTTTCGGATCAATGACCCCAATTCAATCTACCTACTCCGATCTCTGGCTATGACACTTTGACGTTTAAAGTTATTAATAATTTTATCGGTCGGAGTAGTTGCTACAATTTATGATAATGTTTGTGTCAGCAGAATTGTGACGAATCAATTGATCTATATTATATTTTTGTGACGGCAGATGGCTCTTAGCACTTGGAAAAACGCAAAGCAATATTGCACCAAGAGCAAATATTATTCCCACTTGACACACCTGAATCGAATGGACTTGGACAGTTCGATTTGATGCCCGTGGTCTATTTTGTGTTATAAATTACCTTGAAAACATACGTCAAGTGAGTTTGTAGTGAGCTGTCAATAATGTTAATCCCTAGTATCAAGTGGAATGACAGCTCACTTCTAAGTTTTCACGGTGAGATTTTTACAGATAGGCCGAATTTTCGAATGACTGAAGTTTATCGTTCAAAAGTCTCGCGAAAATGTTTTTAGTGTTACCATTTGAACTCATGCTGGCTTCTTTATAATAGGGATATTTTTTAAATATGAAATTGCTGTTTTAACGTACTGGCCACTTTGAATTAAAATTAAACCGGCGTAGTGTGAGATTCCAGAGTAAAACTTTTTTCATACGATAACTATAGCTTTCTAAATTTAAAAAATGTACAGCATGCGATTGTTTGACTTTCAATTGTTTTTTCATTCAACTTTTAAAGTAAAGATGCATACATTGAAAATTAGAGTAATTTTTTAATACGAGTTTCGATGTGGACTAACGCAGCAGAAACAGCTCGCAATATCAATGCAGTGTTTGGAGAGGATACGGCTAATGAATGCACCGTGCGTTTTTGGTTTAATCGCTTTTGTAGTGGAAACTTCGACTTGAAGAATGAACACCAACGAAGACCAGTCATTGAATGCGATGGTGGAAGCCAACCCGTAACAAACTACCAAGGAATTAGTGGCATAGTTTGAGGTTTGCTTACCCACAATATTGAACATATGTATCAAATCGGTAAGATAAAAACCGGCCAAGAGCGAGTCGGACTCGCGCACCGAGGGTTCCGTACCATAAAAAAAGTGTGCTATTTAGAGAAATCGTTTTATCATATTTTTCCTGTAAAGTTTACATAAACTTCTATCATAGAGAATTTCGGATTTTTCTCTATATAAACTTCGGAGATAAGGTGGGGGGAGAACGGTATTTTTTACATTTTTCATCAAAAGTCGAAAACTAAAACTTCTTTTTTTGAATTTTCTTTCATATGAAAAATTCAAAATAATTGGGCAAACGTCATCTAAAACTACTCCAAAATTCAAGTTGATAACATTGGTAGTTCTGGATATATCCAGCTGTGACAGACAGACGGACTGAGTCGCACCATAAGGGTTCCTTTTTACCATTTTTGTACGAACCCTAAAAAGATTAAAAAATGAGTGCCCGTTGATTTGAATGATCTGTAGATAAAAGCGCGCGTTGAAGCTTGCCTTACCTTGTTGAACCGGAGGGATTTTAGGGCAAATTATGACGTTTGATGAAAAGTAGATTCTTTACGATAATCGCAAGCGAACAACGCAATGGCTGACTCCAGTTCAAACGCCGCAACAATGCGTTAATGCGTAGCTTACCCATAGAAAAGTGATGGCAGTTACCATTTGGTGATCACTTCATGGTATAGTTGACTACAGCAGTGCTATTCTGTATAAATCTCACCGTGAAAACTTACGTAAAGTGAGCGTGGAGTGAATGGAGTGAGTGAATGTCAATATTGTCAATCCCTAACATTAGGTGGTATATCATCTCATTTTAAGCTCACTTCACCTAAGTTTTCACGGTGAGATTTTTACAGAATAGACAGACAGATCCGGTCATACAATAACTGCATTATGTCTACTGTACAGAACTTCGAACAAGATGGCGAAACTCGGCGAGACAGCCCGAACTCGTCAACCGATCTTCACCACTATTCCTCTATGATAACAAGAGATAATCGGATGCATATTTATCTAAAGTTGAGGTGTTGGCTATTATGGAATGCATTTTTGTATCGAAAAAATCCCGGGATTCCGGGGTCGACAAATTTAGAGTTCTGATTATAGAATTGAATATATATTTATATATGTGTACTTACGTTCAGGCGTTGGCTAATATGGAATTCACTTTTGTATCGATCGTAAAAATCGCGCGATTCCGGTATTGATAAATTTATTCTTTTTGAATATAGAATCGAATGCTAGGTAATGTTTTAAAGTAGGTTGCCAAACTGACATAGCAAACGTCAGGATAAGTAATGTTAAAAATGGATTTAAAGTTAACAAGCATACGAGTAGATAGTTATGTGACATCCATGTGTTGTTTCCATACCATCTATCCAAATAGTTGTGTATTCCCGGATTTTCTGAAATCCCGGGATTTATATGCACACACGTATAATACTGCTTGACAAACTGTTTTAACACTACACGACCTACAGTCGACTTTCCATCAACAACTTTCCATCATCCTCCGTACTCGCCGGACCTGGCCCCAATCGAATACCATTTTTTCCGCGATTTGGACAATTTCCAATTAGGTACATGGTAAATTTTTTTCTTCCCAGGAAGCAATGCAAAATGCATTCACACAGTTTATTGAGTCCAGGTCCCAAGAGTTCAACCGCAAAGGCATAGCGGCAATTTCATATTAAAACCCCTAATCTGTATACATGGTCAAATTAAATTAGCTAGCGAAACTCGCAGAAGTTGTGGGTGTTACCTAAACATGATAAAACAAAAATTGATGATTTTATTTTTTTGGGGTCACCCTCCACTTAAAATATCTTAAAATCAGTTTTTTTTTGTGTAACTTCACACTACTTCACAGACGTGATGGGTATCGGTATCTTAAAACGATAAATAGATTTTATCAAATCACACTTCAAGTAACAACTCTACCAGCGGTCATTGACCAAAAAAAAAATCATCAAACCTTTTTTATTTTTTATTTCTCGTGTTTAAATTTCGATACCCATCACGTCTGCGGAGTTTCACTAGCTAATTTTATTTGAACCTGTATAATTTCAAACACAAAATCATAAGTAGTACCTATGTGTACTTTATTTAAATAGGTACGTGTTTTACATTTACTTCTCCAAAATATTTTTGCCCCAGATGGACAAAAATCATGTAAATAATGTTTACGTTTTGTTTTTCGCGACAAAAAGACCATTGTACTTTTACGGTACCAATACACTTTTGAATTAAACGGGTGTGAGAAGATTTGTCCCAAAACCATAAAACAATAAGATAGGAAAATTGCGAAGGGTAAAAGTTTTCGTAATAAGGGAAAACATTTCAAAGATATTATTATGCACAAAAATTATAGGCTATAATAATTATTCTTGGTATGTACGTTTTGATAGAAAAATCTAAAGGTAACATTTAGGCAAGAGTTCCTTAACCAGGGTTAAACTTATCTACACCTTTTGGTGTTAGAGCTTATAAATTCATGCAGCGTTGTGGTTCTGTCTCGCATATGGTCACAGCATTATGCTGAGCGATGGCTGTCCTGCATGGAGTGACGCATATTTTCCCCAACTTGTTCTTTTTTGTCTTGTTTTACCGCAAATATTTTTTTTTTCTTTATTTCCATTCTTTCTAAAATACAAACAAGCCGACTTGTAATTTAATCTTTGATTTCTCAAGGGACCGTCATTAAAAAAAAAGGTTAGTACAAGATGGTTTAGCCTCTTTTTGCAACACTAACCAATAGAGAAAAAATCGGCTAAGTGCGAGTCGGACCACGCACATTGAAGGGTTCCTTCCGTAGTTGAAAAGAATTTGCCCCAAAAACAAACTTAAAATTGTATTTTTTTTTTAATAATAATAATAATATCCTGGGACATTGTTCACACACGGTCATCTGATCCTAAACTAAGCATAGCTTGTACTATGAAAACCAGACAAATGAAAAAAATATCATCATAAATGAATACTGAAAAAAGAAAAATGTCAGGACTTTTTTGCAAGTGTCTGGCTTTTTGTCTGGACCTTTCAAATTTTGAAATAGTAACACTAATCAGGCGGGAAAGGTTGGCCCGATTTTTCTTTTTTAGGGTACCGTACCGTAAAGGAAAAACGGAACCTTTATAGGATCACTCCGTTGTCCGTCCGTTGTTCGCCTGTCTATCAAGGCCCTTTTTCTCAGAGACGCGTAGACGTACCAAGTTAAAATTAATACGTAGGTCTACGGCCTCTACGGAGTGGACTGAGGAAGCTTCTCACGATCTGCGAGACGTATGCGGAGGTGCACGGCCTTAAATATAATTCAACAAAAAGTGAGGTGTTAGTGTTTACGGCACCAAAAAAACAACCCCGTCGTGTACCTCCAGTATATCTCAACGGCGTTGAACTGAATGTGGTAACTCAATTTAAATACTTGGGTCATGTGGTCACCAGTGACCTACGTGATGATGGGGACATAGAACGCGAGCGCAGGGCGTTGGCGGTGAGGAGCAATATGCTCGCCCGTAGGTTTGCTCGCTGCACGGCAGACGTCAAAGTCAGTTTATTTAAAGCGTTCTGTCAGTCCTTCTACACGAGCGGCCTATGGGTGTCATATACGGGCCGAGCCTACAACGTCCTGCGCGTGCAATACAACAATGCCTTCAGGATGCTGTTGCGGTTGCCGCGACGTTGCAGTGCGTCGGGAATGTTTGCTGAAGCACGTACGGATGGCTTTCACGCCATCATGCGTAAGAAAGCGGCTTCCCTACTGCAACGTTTGCGTAGCACTCGGAACGGCATCCTGAAAATGATTGTTAGCAGAGTGGACTGCCCCATCCAAAGGCACTGGGTAGAATTAGGTATAGGTTTATGTTAAATAGAATTAAGTACTAACAACAATAACATAGCATGTAAGCACAGTTTGTTACTAACCACTACGTATGGACTGCTTAGGTCTGAAATAAAGATATTTTATTTTATTTTTATTTATTTATAAAAATATTTCGCTTAGATGACCTAAGTTGGTTTGCGTTGTGTGGCTGAAACCAAAATTATGTATTAAGCTAAGTATTTTGGAAATAAATAAAAAAAAAAAAAAAGTGATATATTTTTATACTCGCGAATAAATCAAAACCTATAGGGTACTTTACGTTCACTTATAGTCATGAAATTTGGCAAGAAATAAGGTCTCACAGCAAATTAACGATTTTTGGACATTTTTCGTTTACACAAGTAAATGAAAAGAGTCCGAAAATCTTTAATTTAGTTGTAGTTTTATCGTACATTTTTTTTGCGATTACAAACTTAATTTTGCAGTTGAAGAATTGACCGTGACGTATATCGATGTATGGGAGAACATGTTTATCAACTACAATGTTAAGTTTGTTCTTATGGTAAATTCATCGCAACTACGGAACCCTTCATTGTGCGTGTTCCGACACGCACTCCGTTTTTTTAAGAGTGGGTTTAGTTTAATTCCTCTAATTTAGTTTTCTATATCTTCCTGTGCGAGTCTCAATAAAGACTTTCTTTCTTACTTACCTAAGCGCTGATTTTTCAGACGTCAGCTAACTTTATCTTAAGAATAAATATGACAGTTTGACATATTTTCTATACAAAAGCTGTCAAATCGCCATATTTATTCCATAAATAAAAGATAACTGACGATTAAAAAATTATCCTTTAGTGTGACAAAAATACCTAAACTTCGTATTTTTATAAAACCACAGCGATTAACATCAACGTTCCGTGGAACCGAAAAAAATGTACACCCAATAAATCCTTAGGGATCTTCCCAAATCCCGCTTGCTTGCGAAAAGTTAAAATGTATTGAATCTCGTACCTACGCCTAATAAATTATTCAGAGAGTGTTTTTTTGGGAAACAGAAACTTACCTAAGCGCTGATTTTTCAGTCGTCAGATAACTTTATCTCAAGAATAAATATGACAGTTTGACATATTTTCTATACAAAAGCTATCAAACCACCATATTTATTCCATAAATAAAAGATAACTGACGATTAAAAAAATTGCCCTAAGAGTGACAAAAATACCTAAACTCCGTATTTTTATAAAACCACAGCGATCAACATCAACGTTCCGTGTAACCGGAAAAATGTACACCCAGTAAATCCTTTGGGATCTCCCCAAATCCCGCTTGCTTGCGAAAAGTTAAAATGTATTGAATCTCGTACCTACGGCTAATAAATTATTCAGAGAGTGTTTTTTTGGGAAACAGAAACTTAAAAGAAGTCGAAAGTACTTGTGAATAATAATTAGGTATAAAAGAAAACTTTCTGAAAATGTTACTTTTATGTTTGACACTTATCTAGGGGACGGAAGCTTCGGAAGAAATTATTTTTAACATAAACTGAGTTTCTAAACTATATCTGATAATTTCACGCCTCAGCGACGATAATATTGGTAAATCACTTATCTTACATCTGTGCGTTTTTATTTTAAAATAATAATATTTTTTTTACAAAACGCAACGTTAAGGCCTGTATTCCCCCTACGCTGATGTCAGTCGCGTACGGCCGGTCGCGTATGGTTGGTCGCGTACGTCAGCGAGATATAAATAATACCGTACTTGCGATACCGACCGCTCTACGGTATGATGTTCATAGCGACTGTCACGCACGCGTGGCATTCAGCTTATCATCGAAAACAGACTGAGGGAACTCGCACGATTCCATGCTCGTCAGTCGACGAGCGAGAACCTTGCGCGCGATACGCGACGCGTGGCAAACTAGCATCGCACGCGCCGCTGACGTTAGCATCGCAGTGTGGTGCTATATAGAACACAATGTATGGTACGCGCGACCGACATCAGCGCAGGAGGAATGCAGGCCTAACAGCGGAAATACGACGACTGTATGGGACTGCGGGTCGATGACTAAACTCACAATAATATTTTGTTACAGAGTCAATGATGATGTAGCAGCGATGTGCGCGCCGGCCACAGCGGCGCTGGTGCTCGCCGCCCTTGCTGCACTGCCCTGTCGAGGTAAGAACTCATTTTAAGACACATATGCAACAGAGCTCGTGGCTAAGTAATAACACCCGCACGGGTCGATCCATCAGGTGGCCGTGGATGGGTGACCATGTTTTCATACCGAGACTCATCCGTGCCTCGGAAAGCACGTTAAGCCGTTGGTCCTGGTGGTCACTCGTGGATCTTTGACAGTCATTACGGGTCGTCAAAAGCCCGAAACAACCAGTCTTACCAAGGGGTACCGTATTACGCAGATACTGGGTTGTGGAGGTCAGATAGGCAGTCGCTCCATGTAAAATACTGGTATTCAGCTGTATCCGGTTGGACTGGAAGCCGACCCCAACATATTTGGGAAAAGGCTAGACAGATTGATGCCAACGGCCTTGCCCTGTTAAGCTCACGCAACGCGCCGTACGTCCAGCCAGTAATAGGACTCGCCTATCATGGAGCGCTGTCCCAAATTAGACACATTATTAATTTATTACACATAAAATAAAAGGTATTTTAATAAAACACGTATACTCAAAGATAAATCATTAAATTATCCTGAAAATGGTGAGGGGTTCATAATAATTAATTAATTTAATTTTAATTTATTTTCAAGAATTCGTTACGTTTTTCAGTGTTAGTTATTAATTAATTGATAATTACCTCATTACTAACATAGTGGTAAGATAATGTTATACTAACAAAATATGGACATTTAAATAGTCTGAAATAAACGGATTTTATTTTTTATTTTATTTTATTATTTTTATAATAAAAAGAAAAGTGTGTGTCAGCTCCGACGCACGACTGGAGTTTACTCATTATGTACGATTGTCTTTGAAGATACTTATAATAGATAGATATACCGCTACAATGAAGACTGGTCGAAAATATTAAAAACACAAAATGTGACAACGCTTCGCTTGTATTTCACTCCTCTTATTTTTTCCATAAAATATGAGGAGAAAATTGATTCTTAAGGAGTAAGCTCCAAAAATACACTTCATAGTTTTTGCGTGATTCTCAGTTTATTATTCGCGTTACGAGGGCTGCACTAAAAGTATCGGGAATGGAATATTTCCATTGTTCCTGTCATATTAAAATCTTTTTAATTGAAAACTCCTTGGTTTTAAAAATCGAATACCATTTATTTATTTTAAAAAAGATTCTCGGTCTTGTCACAAGGTTTTGTCAAACTTGTTTAGTCGTTGAGAAAATGGAATTGACTCGAGAAAATTCAAGAGCGATGATTTATTATCACTTTCGAAGTGGTTTAACACAAAAAAAGTGTGTTGACCGGATGATTTCTGCATTTGGTGATGAAGCCCCATCCAAAACCACAATTTACCGCTGGTTTGCTGAATTTCAACGTGGACGTGTCAAGCTCAGTGATGATCCCCGTCAAGGTCGTCCAAAAACTGCAGTCACTCAAGAAAACGTTGATGCTGTGCGTAAGCTGATAGAGGAAGATCGACATGTGACATACCGCGAAATTCAGGCAACATTAGACATTGACATGAGTCAAATACAAATAATCTTGCATGAACAATTAGGTGTAAAAAAGTTATTT
Organism: Dicycla oo; assembly: GCA_948252095.1. Lineage (NCBI taxonomy): Eukaryota > Metazoa > Arthropoda > Insecta > Lepidoptera > Noctuidae > Dicycla > Dicycla oo. The sequence goes on from OX411718.1 coordinate 27,190,529, forward strand.
TCCCGATGGATACCGCATTCGCTCTGTGAAGAGCAAAAAGCGGCCCGCGTTACTTGGTGCGTCAGAACTCTCGAAAGATTCCACGCAGGATCCTCAAATGCTGTATACAACATCGTATCAGGTGACGAATCCTGGATATACGCGTACGAACCCGAAACAAAAACCAGTCATGAGTTTGGGTGTTCGAAAATGAGTTAAAGCCAACAAAAATTGTTCTTTCACGGAGTGTTGCAAAAAAAAAATGGTGGCCACGTTTGTCTCCAAAACCGGCCATGTTACGACTATTCCTCTTGAGGGACAAAGAACGGTTAATGCAGAATGGTATGCTAGCATTTGTTTGCCACAGGTCGTTTCTGAACTCCGTAAAGAGAACTGCAACCGCCGCATCATCCTCCATCACGACAATGCGAGTTCTCACACCGCGCACAGAACAAAAGAGTTTTTAGAGCAAGAAAACATAGAATTATTAGACCATCCGCCGTACAGCCCCGACCTAAGCCCTAATGATTTGTATACTTTCCCTAAAATAAAGAATAAATTGCGTGGTCAGAGATTTTCATCACCTGAAGAAGCTGTGGACGCCTACAAAACGGCCATTTTGGAGACCCCAACTTCCGAATGGAATGGTTGCTTCAATGATTGGTTCCATCGTATGGAAAAATGTGTCAAATTTCGCGGAGAATACTTCGAAAAGCAATAAATACATTTTTAAATAGTAATGCTGTGTCACTTCCTTGATTCCCGAAATTTTCAGTGCCGTAGATGTAACTTTACAAATTAATTTACTATGTATGATATTATAAACTTGTGGAGGAGCTTGTGGCTAAGTAATAACAGCCGCACGGGTCGATCCATCAGGTTAAGCTACGCTTGCCGGGGTTTGTCTGTGGATGGGTGACCATCTTTTCATCCGAGACTCCTCCGTGCCTCGGAAAGCACGTTAAGCCGTTGGTCCCGGCTGTCATTCGGTGATCTTTGATAGTCGTTACGGGTCGTCAGAAGCCCGAAAGTCTGACAATCAGTCTTACCAAGGGGTCTTACTGGGTTGTGGAGGTCAAATAGGCAGTCGCTCCATTTAAAATTCTGGTATTCAGCTGCATCCGGTTAGACTGGAAGCCGACCCCAATATATTTGGGAAAAGGCTAGGCAGATTGATTTGTATGATATTATAAACATAATTTAAAATGTTCAAATGTTAAGTTATTAAGAAAATGCTCTAATTTAACATATGTTTTTAAAATCATAATCACTAGTTTAGTCGTGATCTTCAGTTTAAAATCATTAATACAGTGGATTTCGGGTATAACGACAATGAAGGGACCACTCTATTTTCGTCGTTATATCCGGAAGTCGTTACAGTGAATGTGCGTCTAGCAGCCATACTTATTCAAAAGTTTACTAAACCCAGTTGCTACTCAGAACATCACTTTGTAACTGACCCATAAAAGCTCCGAAACGTACACGCTTCCCTACCTACTTAGTTGATATCTAAAAACAAAAGGTAAAGGTCTCCACACTTGCTGACCATCTGTGTGCAATGGATGTAAACAAAAGATAAGAAATGTTTGAGAAAGAAAAAAATCTTTGTGTCTTTGGCGGCCGACTCCGGTCGCAATAACTGCATGGGATTTCTAGGAATTTGTTACAAATGATTCATTAAAAACAGTCGCTACACCCGAGCTCGGCGTTACATCCAAAGTCGCTATAACCACATGAATTTTGTACTAAAGTATGCTTTAAATTCAAGGGACTTAGATTTAACGTCGCTATAGGTAAATGGTCGCTACAACCAAGGTCGTAATAAATTAAATCCACTGTAATTAATTTCACCAACCCTAAGTGAAACTTAAATGAATACTTAGTATTATTGTTTGCCTAGCGTTGAAAATGCAATAGTGTACTTTTATTTAGGGATTCATTTATGTGTCACTTAGGGTTGGCGAAAACGGGCATTAAAGTCGTTTATCGTCGTCTTGATTTACTTTTGATAGCGTAAACATAATTAATCGGTTTATAATTTTCCGACTGCCATGATGTAGGAGTTCTCTCTGTGAGAGGGGATGGGCTGAAATCTACAATGTTTATCGTTGATATTGTAATCGATCTTTTGGTTCTAGGACTTGGTACACGTAACATTTAGTAACCGGAAACAACAAAAGTAATCAACAGGATAATTTTATGTTGAGTTACCTAATACCTACGTAGTCTAGTGGGTTTGATATTAAGAGGATTGTGAAGTGCCGATACGCGGCGCGAGTCTTGGAGGCAATTACCTACATTTCATACAATTATTTACATAAATATTGTTTCGGACGATAACGTTTTCACCCCCCTAAACCTTTACGAAATGAGACAATTTTAGTCTCATTACATTAAGAACATCTTAATCTAGGTCTGTACGTTTTTATTTTTTAATAATTCAATTTAATTTAATTTAAAAAGATAAAAACGCTCGAGGAAGTTTTTATGTCAAAAAAAAAAAATATATTTAGATGCTTTTAACTTATATAGTATGCAATATTTCTTTATAATAAAAACGTACGGACCTAGTTTTTCATTATACCTACAACATTTCAAAAAATTATGAAAATTAGACTATGTTTACGGGGAGAAAAACGTTATCGCTTTTTGTATGAAAATTTACAGCTTCACAATCCTCTTAATAATAATGAATCATTCATTTGCAACCCAAAAAGAAAGAAACATAAATTATAATTCGAGATGGATAAATAAATATTCATAGAATAATAGGTTCTGGAGGGTAACAACGACTTCATATATGTTTATTACCATGTCAATAAAGCCTAAAATACATTTTTGTTTCTCTTGTTTTAAACTGGAGCATAATTTGATTCAATTCAATTCAATTTATTTGTGAACATAGGTGTTACAGTCATATTATGGTCTCTATGTCCTACCACTTGATGGTGTACAAATAATAATAATAGTATCAATAATTAATCAGATTACAATTAAAATAGTAGGAAATGTCGGATAAAAGCATTGCATAATAATATCAATAATTAATCAGATTACAATTAAAATAGCAGGAAATGACAAATAAAAGGATAAAAGGACATTACGTTGCATAATAAGAATATTAGTCAACATATATTGATCTGTCAAAACCTGCTCCAGATTCTCAATTCCGGTGAACTTTATCGTGATCTGCCATTTTCTGACTTAGTCGTACATATAATATTTCTCCAAATTGAATCATTTCGTTGCCTCCTTTGTTTTCAAGTATTTCATCTTCCTCAATGGTCCTTCACAGACATAAAGTCAAGACTCCGAATGACCCTCAAGAGTTCATTCATTACAAATTCATTGCCGTCCAAAACTGTTTATTTTGAAGGAAGTATTTTCAAAGAGTCCCGTTTCCTAAACCGTCGACCATTTAAAAATTATTTTCTTTACGCGTCGTCTAACAAATTAAATTGCAAATTCTCGAGAGCTTTCAGCTTGTATTCCTAAGTGTCCTTATTATATTTTAATTCTAGAGCGATTTTAAATAAACTGTGTGGAAGTCTCTTTGCGGGGAAAATTCCCTGAACTCCTAAAAGCAAACCCTGAACTCCAAAAACCGTCCGATCGCCATTACCTCCATTCTGTGCAAAGTTTTGGAAAGGGTACTGAACAATAAGTTGCTGAACTACCTTGAAGACAATGATCTCCTCAGTGACCGTCAATATGGCTTTCGCCGGGGACGGTCAACTGGCGATCTTCTTGTGTATGTCACGCACTGCTTTGGCGAAGCCATCGAGAAACACGGCGAAGCACTGGCTGTATCGCTTGACATCTCGAAGGCCTTTGACAGGGTCTGGCACGCTGCTCTGCTCAGCAAGCTTCCTGCTTATGGCATCCCAGCTGATTTTTGTAGCTGGATATCAGATTTCCTTAGTGAACGGTCGATTAGAGTAGTTGTTGATGGCTGCTCTTCTGACCTTATGGCTATTGATGCCGGAGTTCCTCAGGGGTCTGTTCTCTCTGCAACTCTTTTCCTGCTGCACATCAATGACCTGCTTCGGCCTGGTATTGTTGGGTACGCAGATGACAGTACAGTTTCAGAGAGATACTTGTCCAGCGCAAAAACCAGCGGGGCTGAAGTTCGTTCCTTGAGAGAGGCCATGGTAGAGCGGACAGATTTGACCTTAAGCTTTGTCTCCCAGTGGGGTGATGATAATTTGGTCTCTTTTAACGCCACCAAAACGCAGGCGTGTCTTTTTACCGCTAAAAAGAGTCGTTTCGCCCTAACTCCTACTTTTCGAGGTACATCTGTTCCTGTAACTGATCGACTTGAGCTCCTAGGCATGGAGTTGACATCTGGTCTCAACTTCGGCGCCACCATCGAGTACAAGGCCCAAACTGCGGCCAAGAAACTGGGCATCCTAAATAGGGTGAAGCGATACTTTACGCCTGGACAGCTTTTAACCCTTTACAAAGCGCAAGTCCGATCCTGCATGGAGTATTGCAGTCACCTTTGGGATGGATCAGCTAAGTACCAACTAGCCGCGCTTGACTCGGTGGAACGCAGAGCTAAGAGGCTCATTGGCGACGTAAAACTGGTGGATGCCAAGCTTCATTGCTTGGCTCATCGCCGCAAGGTTGCCTGCTTGTCGGTCTTCTACAGATTGTACTTCGGAGAGTGTGCCCGAGAACTCCACGACCTCATTCCACCGGCCCCCTTCTACCACCGGACATCTAGACGCACTGCCAGTTACCATCCCTACCTGGTTGCTATTCCACCAATTCGCACTAAGCGCTTCCAAATGTCTTTTATAATGCGCACAGCAAAAGAGTGGAACTCACTACCTACGTCTGTGTTTCCGAACGTATACAACCCTAATCTCTTCAAAGTGAGAGTGAACAGGCTTCTTCTGGGTAAGCTCACTCCATCGTCGACTTTGTCTCTGTCACCTCTGACCTAGACTAGAGTCAAGAGCAAACCCATCACAAATAAAAAAAATAAAAAAAAAAAACTGTCAGGTGATTTCATAATAAGAGATTGAATAAGATGATTGAATTTAAATTAGTCAATGTAGGTACATGAACGTCAATCTATCTGCCTAGCCTTTTCCCAACTATGTTGGGGTCGGCTTCCAGTCTAACCGGTTGCAACTGAATACCAGTATTTACATGGAGCGACTGCCTATCTGACCTCCACAACCCAGTAACTGGATAATACAATACCTCTTGGCAAGACTGGTTGTCAGGCTTTCGGGTGTCGGATGACCCGTAACGACTGTCAAAGATCCACGAATGACAGCTAGGACCCACGGCTTTACGTGCTTTCCGAGGCACGGAGGAATCTCGTTATGTAAAGATGGTCATCCATCCACGGAACAACCACGGGAAGCTTAGCTTAACCTGATGGATCGACCAGTGCGGCTTTTATTACTTAGCCACGAGCTCCTCAGTGTAGTACATTTATTTATTTATTTAATTTGGCTCTTCAACAATGAGTATACCTACTATTAAATATATAGGAATACATTCCAAACTTAAGTTTAAGTGCTTAAAGAAAAGCACTGCTTGCACTGTACGTATATTTAGCGCGTAAACCGCAAAAGAAACAAAGAGAAAAAAATAATTAAGTACAAGCAAGAATTACACATAAGAATATAGGTACAGTAACAGACTTAATTACGATTATTTTTCAAATCAGTATTTAAAGGGTTGCGATTCGATTAGGTACCTACTTTATTAATAATGGTTGCTAAGTAATTTATGCTCGTCACAATGCTTATGGTGATGTGGAGTTTTCCTAGTACTTACCAGGAGAACTCCTCAACAATTAACGTCCCTGCATCGGGAAGAGAATTATTTTGTAAAAGGTGATGAGCAGTTGACATTAGGGTATTGTAACTTGGATAAATTACAAAGTGACCCAATAAAAAGTAAAAATTAAACACTTTTCCAAAAATATCAACCGACTTCCAAAAAACCCCACAAAGTGAAAAATGACTGTAATTTCGGATGTCGGTGGCAAAAAATAAAATACAGATCCAAAGACACCGACTTCCCAAATTAAAGTTATTTTTCACTTTGTAGGTTTTTTGAAAGTCGGTTGACATTTTTGGAAAAAAAGTTTTTTAAGTTACAATGTTTTGAGAGGCAACCAACACAGGCTAAAGTGGTTACAACCCAATACGAAACTCAGTTTATTTACCAATGAATATGTTAAAGTTTACCTAGACAGACCGAAATATGTAGTTGATTTTTTATCGAGTTTAAAATTTACATTTCCATTTTCAGGAACCAACACAGACGTCGCCTCAAGGATATTGAACGAAACCAACAATCTTCAGGAGATCGGCTCCCTCCCAACTATAAACAAACTCTATCAAATGTTACATGCGAACTCTGACCTACATAATCAAAGCAAACTTGGCGAGAAGTTTAATCACTCTAGTGTTAATCTAACACATAGTTTTAACTTATATAACAATCTCAAGTATCCGATGAGTATAGATAAGAACCATGTTGAGTGCTGCCCCAATATTGATCAAGTTGGTGAGAGCAATGTTACTTTATCTAATGAGGGTGCTAAAGTAATCATAGACAATGTACAGAAAGAATCACCAGCTGATAATAAAAAGAATAGAAAGAGAAGGGTTGTGAATCTAGTAAGAACATTCATAGAAGTAACAACAAGTGACACTAGACGGTACATTGAAGCAACGGCAATATCATTGCTGTCAAGTCATCCACCGTCGATTATGGAGAGGAGAAGAAAACCAGGGGAGACTGGATCAAGTGCCCCGCTACTGAATTACATATTCGATACTTACTCTAACACACATCAGCATAGGAATGAGAAGTAAGCACTAACATAATAATAATAATCAGCATATTAAGTTTTTTCCGCGAATGACAAGGTAACCAAAGTTCTCCTTTTTACTAGGTTCTTTGGCAGTCCAGGAAAGTTCTGTCTAGTTTATTCTAGATAAGAACATTGATATGTCTGAATTAATTTTAGATACTTAATTATTATTGTCTTAGCTTAAAATATTGACAGACCCGAACAAACACATCAAAATAGTTAACCTCAATAACACAAACTGTCCTTAAGAACTGTTAGAAACATTTATTTACTAACGGTAAACAATTTAACATGGTTGGTATCTCTAAAGTCTAAACAAAACGTTGTATAAGTACTTTATCAACAATGCAATATGTTTAAAGTAGAATTGATGAACCAAAATTAATGTTTGGCCGTCTATAACAATACCGTACTTTGCCACGCCTGAACGTTTGGCAGAATGGCAGCGCCAAAATTAATTCAATTCTATTGACTCAAAGAAGAGCAAAACTATAATGATGTGTACCGGGTAAACTAGGGTTACTTTGATACTAAGGAGTTACTTTGATGACAACTTTCGTCTTATGAAAAACTTAATTTTATAATATAACCCCGTAGTATCAAAGTAACCCCAGTTTATATACATTTTAAAACATCCAAATCCAACTTTACGAATATAAAATTTGGTAAGCACGGAATTCTCAAAAATGTTTTCTTTGAATAAGAAAACATCCTTGAACATAATTTCCTTCTATTAGTCTTTCATGTTGTAGAGAAGATTTTTTTGCAGCATTTCAAATTATTTAATCATTTCGTAAATTAATTTTAAAGTAAACAGTGCAAAGTTAAGAAGTTTAGTTAGAAATAATAGGTCTTTACCTATGAAATTGCTTATTTTTGATACCGGCTAGTGTGAAGATCTTTCATTCTATTTAGAATTCCAAATTCAAATTAATTTTATAATATAGCATCACCAGAGCATAACATTAAAAAAAATCAGTTGTTCATTTGTTATCCTGCTGTTCGCTTTTTCCTTGATATCGATGTTTCTGTAACCATGGATAAATCGAAATTGCCCGCTATTTTCGAATACGAGTTCCGTCGCAGCACCAATGCAACACAGACATCACGCATTATTAACGACGTGTATGAACAAGGTACCGCAAGTGAACGCACGGTGCGTTTTTGGTTTGATCACTTCCATTCTTGGAAATTTTGATCTCAACAATGAGTCCCGGGGAAAAATTTCAAATCCGATGAGGCGTTGAAAAACATCATTAAAGAATTTATCGATTCCCGTTCCCAGAATATCTATAGCAGAAACATCAACGAACTTTCATTAAAATGGCAAAAGTGCAACGACAATATATCTTTAAAAAAAATGTGTAATTTCATAGGTAAAGACCTAATATTTCTGAGAGTAACATTTGGGATTCTTCGAGTGAATATTTGGGTTTAAGATGCTATTAATAACAAACAATTTCTATCTAATCAGGGTCGGAAATGGGAACAGCATTTATGCGGCGGCCGCGCCTGAGATTGAAGCTCTAGTGGGCTCCACTGCTCACTTAGACTGCAAAGTGGACGCTCTTCATGATAAACTGGTAATAAGTATGTTTCTTGTTACGTTTCATTCGCTTCCATTATTCTTTTTATTTCTTTTCGTTCTTTTCTTTTTTTTCCTCATCTGATCTATCATTCTATAATTTGCTGGTTATCTTTAAGGAAGTTTATCTTTTTCTGCACACGATGATTCATGATGATGTTGTCCAGGTATCGTGGGTGCGGCGGAAAAACGATGAAGAACCAATGGAGCTGCTAACGACGGGTACCCAACAGTACACTGCGGATGACAGGTAGAACTTTACCAAGTTAATAAAACAACAACACTTACTTATTGCACTCAATTATCTCGACGGCTTCCTGAAACTTTTTAATATATTGCTCTTGAATAAACTCTGTACAAAGTTGGGGAAACGAAAATATAAATAAGCGTGTCTTCCTACAGCATAAGCAGAGTTTCGTATACTTTTCAAACTGTGTCAAATTATGTATGATGAAGAATTTTAGTGCGCTCCTTGAGAATTCTTTTGGAAGTTTGTTTATTCGCTGTAAGGAAAACTTTGTGAATGATCACAGCTACGTGGTGAAATGTTTAAACAGTGTCGGGTGCTATTCATTTTCTGAGGCTAAACTTGAGAAAGTGTTCATATCTGCGGTGGATTGTAGCTACTTTTTACTAACCTAATAATGTAGATTGATCTAGAAATACAGCCATATATCATTTTAATTTATAATTTTTTTAAACAACACCTACTAAAAATTACAGTAAATCTTTGTGCGTTTCTCAGAAGGTATATCAAATGTTTCTGTTCTCAGGTACTCAGCCCGCTTCATCCCTCCAGACATCTGGAGGCTACAGGTACGGGAGGTGCGTCCTACTGATGCGGCGCACTACGACTGTCAACTATCTGCCCATCCTCCTCGTACAGCAAGAGTTACGCTTCGAGTGCCTGGTTAGTTGATGGAATTATTTAAAGGAGTTTGTTGACCAAGGAGGTTCTTATTATGAATTGTTGAACTTGAATTTCACCATTCATTTACATACCAGCTGTTCTATTCTGTTATATTTCCCTGTGAAATCTAAGGTGAAGTGAGAGTCTGCTATCATTCCACCTGATATTAGGGATCGACACTATTGACAGACCACTCACTTTACACTAAGTTTTCACGATGAGGTTTTTATAGAATAGATTCTATGGTCGCGCCGAAAAACTCGGGCGCTTTCCGGTTGTCCCGAATAGAAAGGGACATACGATCGCGTATTCACGCGACGTTCGCTTTTGATTAGGTCACGGAAAAAAAAACGGCCTAGTGGGTTTCAGACCACGCACAGTGAAGGGTTCCGTAGTTGGGATGAATTATCTCCAATAACAAACTTAACATTGTAGTTGAAAAACATGTTCTCCCATACATTCCAACTGCAAATGTAAGTTTGTAAGCACAATATTGAGAGATTTACAAAGTTATTTTAAGACCACTACACTAGACTTCTTATAAGTTTTCCTGTAATCTATAGGTATTAAAAATACAGAAAATACAAATAATAGGTATACATATACCTATTTAAGTATTTATAGGTATAGAATTATTTTCTGTATTTTTTCCAAAATTTTAGGCTCAGTAGTTTCGGAGACAAGGCGGGAATGGACAATTTTCGTTTATTTTCTTAAATAACTTTAAAATAATTTATTTTAACATTACAAGTCAATTATATTTTTCAGTAAGCCCTTTCATATAATATGTAACAAGGTACGGTTTGCAAAACTTTTATTTTTTTATTTACCTCTTTAATTGACCCCATGTTCAAAATTCATTTATTTACGTTACAGGTCCGTGTTTGTGTCACAGAAATTCATACGTAAACCAAGTTTAAACTTAATCGGTCTATTAGATTCGGAGCAAATCGGCTTTGACAGACGGAGAGACAGACAGACACAGACACACGAGTGATCCTATAAGGGTTGCGTTTTTTCCTTTTGAAGTACGGAACCTTAAAAACTAAAGAAAAGGCATGCCCCTAACGATATTTTCTAGATAAATCTGTTACAAAATTTATGGATCTGTTCAGTATTTAGGTACGTTAATATTCCAAGGTAAACCAATTTAAACCAACAAACTTTTTAAGTAATATTATGAAAATCCACTGAAGCAATTTAAAGGAACTTCAGTTGGATTAACAACAAAGAACTTGAAAAAAGAAAATTGTTCTTTTAATTCATCAAAAGTTTTATTTTTCTTTACTAGCTAATGTTTTCTTGTCCCAAAAAAGGTTCTGAGTTCAGCAATTCGTTCATAGTCATAGTCATAGTCATTTATTCATAAACAAATGATTTGTATCTGAATTTTCACACAAATTTACACAATTACAAAACAATTACGAACACAATATAGTCAACACCTTAAAAATTTAAAATAATAACAATAAATAAAAAATAAAAATAAATCTGCATAAGTAGGTTGATAGAAAATCCTGAAACCTTTATTTTTTACAGAAGTGTCAGTCCGTATCGTTGACGGCGCTGGCGCAGCGGTGTCGGAACAAGTGTGCGAGCTTGGCAGCACCGTAGCCCTGCGGTGTGAGGTCAACGGCCTGAAGATGGAAGGAGGTCCGTCCCTGCTATGGTATCGGAAAGATGACCTCCTGAATGATGACACCACTAGAGGAGGGATTAGGTATGTAGAAATAGACAATTGATACAAATACACAAGTTTTTCTTCTTTGTAATGGTTGCTTATCGCCAAGAACCAAAAAGCGGAAGATCCTGGCCTTTCAGACGAACCAGCTTCTACAATATGTAACAAAAACCCTGTTGTTCCTTATAATACATAATTGTACTAACAAACAACTTTTACTATGGGACCAAACCTGAAATCGCGAAAAAAATCAGCTGCTCCCTTGATGTGAACATGAATGTTTGAGACAGCAGATTTTTTTTCGCGAATTCATGTTTGGTCAACGACAGGGTTTTTGTTACATATTGTATAGGCAAAATAGAAGATATCAAACAGAGTTTTTTTTTTAAATATTGATGATTATTTTACTCATGCGTAATTTTGCAGATTGTCCAACTGGTTTCATTCATTCGGTGATTCTGTTCACGAGCATTCAATAATCATTACGCAAGGTTGCAAAGCCAAGCTCTTACAACATCATAATAGCTTAAGATGCCCCCGGAGCATGCGTAGTTCATACAAACGAAATATCGAAATATTTTTTTAATCAAACATCTTCTTAAGGTTGTGTTTTCCGATTGGATTACATAATATCTAGGTTCCCAAACATATATTTTGAAAGGACACTAATTTGAAGACGAGATATGAGGAATTTAAAATTTCTATAGAAAACCTATTATTCTCATATTTCATGTTTAAATCAGTGTTCATATTTAATATATATTTGGGAACCTAGATATTATATAATCCAATCGGAATAAATACACCCTACCTTTAGAATATGTTCGATTTACAAATTATTATGGTATTCCGTTTGTATGAACTACGCATGCTTCGAGGGCCCCTTAACGTACACTTGTCATCTTCTCCTTGGCATCTTGATTGCATCGTGTTTCGTCATCTCCAGTCTACTTTACTGCTTTCTTCATCAGTTATAATCACACATCTTCTTCATTCTCAGTGTACGAACCGAGTTTGGCTCAAATGGCGCAAACTCGATTTTACGCGTGGCGCGCGTGCGCAGTGACGACGCGGGACGCTACACGTGCGCGATCGCACGCGCACCGCCCCCGTCCCCGCCGCCTGCGCATGTCATACTGCACGTTATAAAGGGTAGGTTTGTTCAGGCTTTGGTGGACCCAGGATCCAGCATCCTGAGGATGCTTTATAAATAAGGCCTCCAGCCTAAACTCAAAGGTTGGCATGCAAGATGCACTTCCTTCAAAAACAGACTTTGTTGGATAAAATATAGTGGAGCCAGGGTATGAAATCTTTGCTCCATATATTGTAAAATGCTAACTTTTCGAAGATTGAGTTTAGGCGAAAGTGTTGTTTCGCTCAATTCGGACACTTCACAGAATCAACAACTGTATTTTTATTGAGAGAAACAGCCGTATGAAACAGGAATATATTTATTATTTATGTAAACAACACTAGTTTTAACTGGTCTGGCACCGTTTCCTAATGATTAAGTTGAAAAGCTTATAACTATCAACGTCATTTGCAAGAGATAGGCGGTTCCTAAAGTTGGAGCAGTACAAAGAAGTTCTGAAATGCCTGATTTGTTGTCGAAGTCTTAATAAAATTTTGGCTTTGCTAAGGTTTTTAGTGCATATTTATATGATTAGAAAGATTAGATGATGTAACAATAAGTCGTAATCTTGCTGCCCTCTTGGACTTGAAGTTATTGAGGACACAGCTCAGTTTATAACAAATCAAGACAGCGCAACAGTGGCGTGAGGCCGGTTTCGTAAACCTGTGTGTACTTAGTGAGGTGTAGTTTAGTTGTAGTTTGATGTACATGTTTGCGTGTGAGCGTATATGCACAGAGCGAGGTGAAGTTTTGCGCATGCTTCACTGTATTGTTCGCACCGCTATGTCTTGGTTTTTTATTTAGTCTGAGGGCTAGGGGGGTTTAGTTTGAGCTGAGTTTTTGCTGTTGACTCATAAAATATCGAATCCAATTTTGTCTGTCTTATCTGTATTCTTTACCCCTTATCATCTTTTCTTACTTCTCCAATTTCTACTTTAGGTGAAAGCCTAGCTGAGCTGCATCAGGGCGGCACTCCAACATTCTCCACCTCACCGCGGGTGCTAACAATGGCGCTGTGCGTCCTTTTACATACCTACTATTAAATATTTGTTTATGAATAAATTGTTCGTATTTATTTTGGCGTTTCATTTTTTTACTTCCTATCTACCTTAATTTTTTCTAAGCTGGCGTATGTCCGTTAATTAAGCTCCGTTCACCGTGTGCAAGTTTCTGGTACGTTCAAAGCAATAATCGAATGCCATAAAGCACGTTAATATTGACACACAAGAATTGCAGGCAAGTGTTTACACGTGTGTAATTCCATGAAATGGCATACCTATAAAATATTTGAATGCAAGTTTTGCCGTTCGACATACGACTTAATTGTACGTGTTGTTTAGACGGTGCCAGTTAATTGCTCTTCAATTGTATGGTACGCTACAGGCAATAAACTTGTACCGTGTAAATATAGCTCTTACAATGAATGGGGATTTTTCATATTTCAATACTTCATACTTCAATATCTTTATTGTGTATCATAGGTAGGTAAAAACATACTCGTATGGTTTTTGAGAATCCATCCACTTTCAATTATAAGTAATATGACTGAAAGCAGACGGATTCTAAATTTTTCGGTATAAGAACTGACCTGTCAGTTTTCGGGTCATAAACTTTCCACACAAAAAATCACATTGACTCATCGCTCCGTTGCTTCATGAAAGAAGGACAAACCAACAAATCAACAAAAAAACATTCGCATTTATAATATTATTATATTAGTAGGATAGGTGAACGACGAGAAATGCATGGCGTGGTAGCTTGAATTGCAAACTAGGGCGGGAAGGTACAACTTACCCACTGGTCAATATGATCAGGTAACACGCAACAGTAACCGAAGAGGTTCATGGAAAGCCAGTATATCTATATGCATAAAAGAGACTTAGGGGAGACTGAGGGGAGTTGAAATAATTTTTACATTTTACTTCTTACACAACATTGTACAAAAAACATATCGTATGCGTTTAGTGCCAATCGATAGTTCATTTCTTACACTACTAAATACCGGACACAAAAACGTGTTAGAATTAATTCTGTGGTGAAAAATGAACTTAAATATAACAAGTCATTTAGTGTCAACTCCGCTCATACCAAGGTTGTAACAGCCGGTCTATTCTGTAAAAATCTCACCGTAAAAACTTGGTGAAGTGAGCTTGAAGAGAGCTGTCATTTCACCTGATGCTAGGGATTGACACTATTGACAGCTCACTCCACGCTCACCTCACCTAATTATTCACGGTGAAATTTGTACAGAATAGCACGGTGAGTTGAAACAGTTGATATGTAAGTAGAATTAAGAGTTGTAAAGTAGAAACGAAGATATAATTTAGAAACAGTTATTAAAATAAAACATTCATAACATATTTAACGATATTTTGTACGTAACTCGAAGCCGCATCACGGACTTTTTTCTAACGCAATATTACTTCTTCTGCGGCGAGCTCATATATTTTGCGACTCACCAAACCTATATAGACTTTCTTTTAAAATCAGTAGGTATACTGAAACAAAATTAGCATAAAAAGAACGCAAACCATTAAATGCAAAACTTGCGAGGTGAAATGAAACAGTCTGTTTCAAATCCCTTCAGTGAAAAAAATCCTACTAGTCTTTACACAAATGAAAAAAAAAACGTAAAACTTAAAGAAATTACTTTTACCAGTGACATAGTTTAAATTGTTAGCTAATGATGAGCTTCCGAAACATATACCCAAGCAAAAATATATACGTATTATCTAAATACAGGCATCCTAAAAAAACGTTTAAAAATTACTTTATCTACTCATATCGTAAAGTTTTGATTATGAATTAAAAATATTACCATACGTATAATGACATTAATGACAGACTTTATGCATGTACAACTCAAACAAAATTGAAAATGTATAATAAGATACAGATTTCCTAACAACATAATGCTATAAAATAACCTTTTTCTATTAAAGTACACTTTGGATCGACGAAGGAGTTTTCATTTCGATTTTTATCATTGTATATGGGAACCGCGCTAGAGCGTATGCGTGATTGCCCGATGATAGCTCCGTAACCATATTAACGTAATCCACGTTACTTTGGTTTCGGAGCCACTAATGTTTTGTTTCCTTTTTGCTTACTTTGGTTGCGCGGCTGATTTGCGACGTTGCCAGCTCGCTAGTGGTTTTTAAGTTCCACGAGATCCGTGCTGTTTCAAATCACCTTTGTTTCAAAACCCCTCGGTCTCCCCTACAAATCACGCGTTGGGCGTAGCGTAGATGAACACATGAGGTATGACATAGACATCAGTTAAGAAGGTATTTTTTGTAATCAGTCCGTGAGATAAAAATTTTACGCAAGCAAAAACTATGGGAAAGCGCCGAAAACAGCTAGTAGTCGTGTTAAACATTCAAATGCAGCCATTTGAACACATTCTTCTCCACAGCTACGAGTACTTCTGGCACAAAACTCACCAAATTTATGCGAATCACCCAAAATTGGATAAACAACCCACTCTCGGTACAATGAGACCGCCATAACACACGACAACATATAGCAGCTATAGTTTGCAGTATGACCTGACCTCGCATAAGTTTTCCACACCACAAGAGGTCAGCTAATACTGGAATGTATAGCTTGTTAAGTCATCCTGTGTACCACCCTGACAAATAAAACGGTCGTTGGACCAGCCGATAACGTTTTTCTCACATTTTCCGTGCCCATTATGCGCAAATGGATTATATAAATAACCAAGATGATCGCCAGAGGAAGATTTGGAGTTTTATGTCTCGTTTCTATGGTAATAACTATAAATTGGGGTGAGTTTAAATGTCGGAATTAAATGGGAACATGCAGTGGACTCTGATGCAGAAAACATTTTGATGGCAATGCTTAAATTTTTGGAAAAGGAACAAAATATTTTAAGGGGGCCCCTTAAAATATTTATTTATTTATTTATTTTACCATTTATGTACACACCGAAAAATACATAACAAAATACATAATTATAATTAGGAGTACAAAGTTACTGCTTATTTCTTAAGAAATTTCTTCCAGCAGACCTGCGAAAGGAGAAATGAAATAGAAATGTAGACAATAGTGTGTGAGAACAAGAAGAGAAAAATATGATTATGCGAAGACTTAAACTAAAATATTAACTATACCTACACGTATAACATAAACTTAAATAAATACATAAAGCTAAAATATCTTTGATCTTCTCTTTTACTCTGTATTTGAAAAGAGACACAGTTTTTAAATCGCGAATGCTTTTTTAAATATTTTGTTCCTTTTCCAAAAATTCGAGGCAAGGGTGAAGAAGATAATGAACGAGTCAATCTGAATACGCGGCAAAAGGCAGTTCGAGAAACTCTATTACGTAAAAGACTGACACCGTCTACCACCAACCATTCGTCTCCGTAAGTCAGACCTAAAAAAGAGAATAGGGAAATACCCATCACCATCACTTGATTCCGCTGAGACTGACAACCTCACTGGAAAACTCGAGTTCACATTTTTACAGCATGAAAGCAAATATAATATATTCAAATTACAATCATGTTTAAGCCAAGTTCTTTGATTTTACAAAGCTACACATGTTAATAAAGGCAAAATTTTCGTTATATTTACCGAGAACCCATTAGTATGCGTTGTAATTGAAGTGTTACCAATTACTAAAACATACCAAAACTTTAAGTACAGCTGAACAATCTCCATAAATATGGAGATGGGTATCCATATTTATGAGGGACCTTGCTAAGCTTGTCTGATATCGGATAAACTGGTTGTATGGTAACTAAGTATCTGGAGCATCTAGAGGAGTAGTTGTACGAGTAACTGGTCCAAAATGGGGCTGTTTCAGCGTGGGGATACATTTTAATTTGCTTGCTGGTTAAGTGATAGTTAGTAAAATTCGGGATAGGAAAATTCTGCTTGATTTAAATGTTTCAAAAGGAAAAATGAATATTTTTTAAATATTTTTATTTATTTTGTACTTGTATCTTTATGTATTTATTTCTATTTAGTGTTTTATGTGTAGTTAAATAAATGAATAAATAATGTTATAGATCTTTAATAAGTAGGTATAACTGACATACTGTAAGGAAATTAGTCGTCAGTAGTTTCTCGTGTATTTCGGACGAATCTTTATTTCACAGGCCAGGTTTGACAGCCCAGCTGGCGTGGTTGGGTAAGATACCACCTATCATGTCGCAGGTCGTGGGTTCGATTCCCATCCAGGACAAACATTTGTGTGCATGAACATGTCTGTTTGTCCTGAGTCTGGGTGTAATTATCTATATACGTATGTATTTACAAAAAAAAAAAAAGTAGTGTATGTAGTATATCAGTTATCTGGTTTCCATAGTACAAGCTCTGTTTAGTTTGGGATCAGATGACCGTGTGTGAAATATCCCAGGATATTATTTAAATACAAATAAAGATTCGTCGTAAAATTAAATCAAAGTCCATGAAATTTAAAGAAAAACTAAGACACAATCATATTAATCTGCCTAGCCTTTTCCCAACTATGTCGGGGTCGGTTTCCAGTCTAACCGGTTGCAGCTGAATACCAGTATTTTACATGGAGCAGACGCTCCATGTGGGTCCATGTCGCTCCATGTATCCAGTGGGTTGTGGAGGTCAGTAGTCGCCAGTTACTGGGTAACACCCCTTGGTAAGACTGGTTGTCAGACTGTCGGGCTTCTGACGGCCCGTAACGACTGCCAAAGATCCACGAATGACAGCCGGGAACAACGGCTTAACGTGCTTACCAAGGCACGGAGGAGGCACGGAGGAGTCTCGGTATGTAAAGATGGTCACCCATCTACGGACCAACCCCGGCAAGCGTAGCTTAACCTGATGGATCGACCCGTGCGGCTGTTATTACTAAGCTGTAAGCAACTACTCCGTATAATAGTTACGCACGGGTTTGAAATAAAGACAATAACCCAATGTGTCCCAATTAGGACGCTTTCGAGTCTTCACAAAACACGCGGTAGTAACATATCACAAATAAATAATAAATATATATATATATATATACACAACAAACAAAAATAGACAATAAATAATAAAAAGTTTATTGATTCATAAAGTAATGTTACAATATAGGTATGACACTGGATCTCGCACTAGGATGCCCTGTGTCGCAGGATCCAGTCTCTTTCGACAGATAATGTGAATAATAGAGATAACAAATGCAACGGTTTCAGCATAATTAATTAACTTAGGACTAAAAGGTAACCAAATGTATGTGTGTATGCCTTTCATCCAGATTTGGATGAAAGGCATATGAATAGGCCAGGACCTATGGTGAAATGGAACCGAGTGTGACTTCATCATCCGTCCCAATTCACCTGGTTCTTACTAGGAGAACTCCTCAACAATTAACGTCCTTGGACCGGGAAAAGCAATATTTTATAAAAGGTGATGAGCAGTTGACATTAGGCTATTGTAAATTAGATAAATTATAAACTGACACACTAAAAAGTAAAAAATAAACTTTTTACAAAAAAAAAAGCAACCAACTTCCAAAACAAGTAACACTATGAATGAATGAATGAAATGCACCGACCCCTGCGTGGTTAGACTAGACTCGATTACTCAAATGAACCAAAAGATTCACACTAGCCCTTGTTGCTACATGTTACATGGTTCAACAGAGACCATTGCATATCAAGGAGTAGACCGGCCGGCCGCTATAATGGTAGGGTAGACGTGCGCTTAGAATATGGAGGGGATAAAGAGCCTACCGAGTATGCACCCTATAGCAAGCAATGGAGTTGTGGAGAGGGGTGACATTTATCAATGGATCTTTTAACGACGTCGCTCACCGCCAGGTTGGCTTAGGTCCAGCTTCATCGGTGGGGGGGGGGGGGGGGTTAACTGCTCTCTCGATTCTTTTCTTCTTCGTTCTGATTTGTTATCAGCAGCAGAATGTCCAGGACGCGGTCGGCCCGCTCCTCGTTATTTATGTCCAACTACGATTTCAAATGATGTAAGATTTGTTTTTATTAAAAAATCAACCTGTAGCTCGCCTGTAGATATTATAGTTCTATTCGGAATGTGCATTCACAAATACATCAGCTTTGAAATCTGATTTTGAAACACAGGAACACCATACACTGCATATAAATCAATCTGCCTAGCCTTTTCCCAACTATGTTGGGGTCGGCTTCCAGTCTAACCGGTTGCAACTGAATACCAGTATTTACATGGAGCGACTGCCTATCTGACCTCCACAACCCAATTTACTGGGTAATACGGTACCCCTTGGTAAGACTGGTTGTCAGACTTTCGGGCTTCTGACGACCCGTATCGACTGTCAAAGATCCTCGAATGACAGGCGGGACCAACGGCTTAACGTGCTTTCTGAGGCACGGAGGAGTCTCGGTATGAAAAGCTGGTCACCCATCCACAGATCAACCCTGGCAAGCGTAGCTTAACCTGATGGATCGACCCGAGCGGCTGTTATTACTTAGCCACGAGCTCCTCTCATAAACTGCACACAATAGTATTATAATTGACACACGCGTTATATCTGATAGTCTACGGAATGTACCCAACATTCCGTAAAATAAATTAATCCTGTAGAGACAATAAACTAGTGACTTGAAATGACGGAACTAAGGCAGGCGCGGTATTGAGAAATCAGGTATTAGAAAAGTTAATACTGATACAGTTACTCATGCAGTGAAATTTAAAAAAGTGCTCGAGCATCTGCGAGTATTTTTCTATTTGGTGGAGTCTGACCCCTAGGCTCCAACCGCTTCATAGCCGTCGCCAGTGAAAAAATGTAAGAACCAATCTCATAATCTTAAATATTAATTCACATCTACACGTAGATACTTAAATTGCAGATAAGTAGTAAAAACCTCCACTTATAAAAGATATTTTATAAACAAAAACAAAAAAGGTTTCCCGCAAATAGTTCTGCAACTAGCAAGTCAAACAAATGGTCAGACAGTACAGCTTAAAAACTTTGCCAGAGTTTGCCCAGTTTTACCCAGTTTGCCCAGATGGATTTAGCTGCTCGTATATTACTTCCGTTTTCTCGTGTTAACGGACGGACTTTAAAGAAGGCTTTACAGTGTTGCTTTTTAGCAAAACATGTGAGATAAATCGTTGTTTCGAATGCCTACATTTTGCAATAAGAATACATTTTGTTCGGTTTTCTTCAGTAAGTATTTGGTATGGCTAGTGAAACATAGCGTAGAATTAACACGCTGAAAAGGATTTTATTGAACTAAGGTCGAACAATACAGAATACTAATCAGGTCTGTGGGTAGAGGTCTGAAAGTCAATTAAATGATACCCAAAAAAGTGAATTTACACAAAATGTAATTCACAATCGTAACAACAACTTTTTGCCAATAAGAGGAAACAAAAAGAAAAGTATACGTAGGTATAGTCGCGACCAAAAGTCGATAAGCAAACTCATAAAGCAATAGCTTGGCGTTTAGTTTGACTTAAGACCTTCTATTTCCAAGAACATAAACATGCATAATTATTGTCGTCAACAACTGACTAGTTCATAATTTCAAAGTTATAACATGTGTAAAGATGATCTAGCGGTTAAGCGCGTGCAGATAGATGCGTGAATCAGTGAGCCGTGAGTTCAAATCTCACGCAGTATTTGACTTTTTGTATGTTTTTACTTGATTGGAAGTAATGGGACAGAAATATAATATTCTTTATCTTGTTCGCTTGGCCACTCATTTCGTAAAGTTAGAAAGGTAGATCATAGAAAACTAAATAGGTATTGACAATTATATATGTGTTATTAGAATATCCTTTCTTTGTTATGTTATTATGAATTGACTAAGTGGGTATACAACAAAAAATCCTATGAACGGCTACAAAAAAACTTCTTTTATCTAGTAGGCACACTCTTAAGTTTGTTAATTTTATAAATAACTAAATAAAACGAATAAACATTTTTGTTACCATTCAGCACGACTTTTTTATTTCAACCTTCCAACACCGAAAAGATAAATTAAAAATCACAAAAATAGTTAAATAATAATACAATAACTAATATTTAACTTCTTATAAAAATAAATAATAAATGAACATAAACATCTAACAAGTTTTTGCTTAAAATAGTACAAATATATTGTTATGGTTCCAAAGAAACAAAAAACAGTCCCACATTGTGATTAAGATTCGAACTCAGACTTCATTGATCGTGAAACCATTGCTTATCCCAAACAGCTACCAGCACATGTTATGTTTATGCGAATTTTAGCAATGCAATGGTAAGAACAGGTCGCCACTATGACGATTATTCTAAATTCAACAGAAATATAATGTTATTTCGCGTAGTACGACGACATGCGACAATTCATTAGTGTGTGCTATCTGCGGAATGTTGGCTCATACACGCACACGTACTGGTTCGTGCTCGCACAGTTCATAGCAATGTAATCCTTAGCATGCTTATGGACTTTTGAGCGTTTACTGTACATAATAACATATAAAAAGGCAGTTATATAAAAACACGTTCAATATTTATTTGAAGATTGGCAGAATATATCTATTTTCATCGTCTTTCGTACCTACGCCCCTGAAACGTAGGAATGATCAAGACACGATGCCATGTAAGTACGGCTGGCAACACTTTAAGAAATAGGCTCTACTTCGACTTCAATACCACTAAAAAGTACACTCAATTTTCATACCTTTACCGTAAAAAGAGCACAAAATTTGTAAATAAACATAAAAATAAAACAAGGTTTTCAGATCAGACACCCTATAGCGCTTCGAGAGGAACCCGCAATTTTTCTTTCCGAAGCAATTGCAAAGAAAACCCATTATTTTCCAGTTAGGTATTCCCCAGTGATTCGGAAACTTTGTCATTAAAAAATGTGCACGCAATATATCCTTGGTAGGTTACTCGAAGTGAGACAGTGTGCAAACTAATCTAACTTTTGTTTGCAAAGTGGCTTCGGGCTTAAACCGCACTGTTTTATAAACCGATTCAATTAAATTGTTTAAAGACATCGAGTAATTAACGTGTTTACGTGAACGAGTACGGTTTTAACGAGGACGAAATTGGAGCTTGTTATTTTCGAGTGTATTAAATTTGTGATATGGAATTGGATTTAATGAAAATACAGTAAATTAATACTTATGGCAGTCTGTAAATAAAACAAGGGTTCTTGTAAAGTCGACTGCATATTAATATTCATTTGAATAAAACAAATAGGTAAGCTAAAACCCTAGCTACGAGTAAAACCGAAGTGCGGCCTGGAAAAAACATACGAAGTACGAATTATCTTTTTTTATTTATTAAAAAAAAGAGTGATATACATCCAGTACAATATAGGATTAAGGTCCATTGCATGGAACCTTTACAGTACCTACTATTTGGTAGGTATATCCTAAATAGCTAATACGTTGTATTTTTGATAATAAATAAATCCCATAATTTATCGAGAAATATGTTGATGATATCTAAAGTTCACAATTTGTTCAATATTACATGACAGTCGTGAAGTAAATTTCGCGGGCGAACTTAGAGCATTCGCCTTAATTGACTCAAGTCCAAATCCATTTTATATAGCAAAACAAAACTTCGTGCTGCAGAAACGCATCAAACTGTCGTTACCTCGATCTTTATATCTAAAGTTGAATCTTTAAAATTCTGTTTGAACGTTTTAGAACACATCGCAAAATGAAACACATTTTACTCGTAGATATTTATATATTTCATAAGGCTGCCTTTCCAGTTTCCATGAGAGATGCAAAGTTGCTAAGCGGTGAAGCCAAGCTTCGAAACTGTGTCTATTTCCACTAGAATCAAGTAGAGGAGCTCGTGGCTAGGTAATAACAGCTGCACGCGTCGATCCATCAGGTTAAGCTACGCTCGCCGGGGTTAGTCTGTGGATGGGTGACCATCTTTTCATACCGAGACTCCTCCGTGCCTCGGAAAGCACGTTAAGCCGTTGGTCCCGGCTGTCATTCGAGGATCTTTGACAGTCGTTACGGGTTGTCAGAAGCCCGAAAGTCTGACAACCAGTCTCACCAAGGGGTATCGTATTACCCAGTTACTGGGTTGTGGAGGTCAGATAGGCAGTCGGTCCATGTAAAATACTGGTATTCAGCTGCATCCGGTTAGACTGGAAGCCAACCCCACCATAGTTGGGAAAAGGTTAGACAGAATGAAATGAATGAATGAATCAAGTGGTGTAGCGGTGCTGATAAGATGTTCTAAGCAAGGCAAAGCAGTCTGGTTCATACCCTCCGAATAAGCTTTATCCACCGGATAAATGTATAAAATTGTACATAAACTAATGGTGAGGATACGTGACGTCACTGACATTCGAGACAAATGTCGACAGCAATTTTTTGTGCCGACATTTAGTGTATACATCTAGTGTCTCGGCTCAAGTGTACTGACCGTCTATACGAACCATGACATGCGACAGGTACTGCAATCAATTCAGCCAGTGTGGTACATTCCATCAACATGAATGGACGTGCCGCTGCCGCGATTGTCGCGATATGTGTTTCGAATAAAATGCGATGTCGTAAAACGAGATCCTTATGTGTCAAAATTGCACAATTTTCTATTTATTTACAATGCAGTAGTGTTAAATTGTTCGGCCAAACTTTCTACTGCTGCTGACTTCTTTACTCGATTTTTTAATGGGGAGGGGTGGAGTAAAATTTGCTCTAATTGTGGCAGCGCTTCATAATATGAAATCAAAGATTTTATTCCCTCCGCAGACCACGTGTGTGTCGTCATAATGGTCTAGCTTTAGCTAAAAGATTCGGCACAGGTCCTGCCTCCACGGCGATAACGCGGACACTGAGCGACACCGCACCGCAACTACATGCAACAAGGTGGACACACGTAGACACTCGATGACTGACTGTCTAGTGTCGTCGTGTGTCCTTACCTTTATGATACCATCATCCTCAATGCCATTCATCGGTTAAAACGAAATAATATAAGTAACTTCGTAAGTTGTAAAACACTTTATCTGAAATGGCGAGCGAACCCAAGATCTCAAACAGAAAATAAAATCGCACTTGTGACCACTACATCAGCGACCAAGTCGAGTAACAAAAAAAACTTTTTAGCAAAAAATAAAACCGACTTCCAAAACAAAACACTACAAAGTGAAAAATAACTTTAATTTCGGAAGTCGGTGGCCAAAAACGAAAATACAAAACCCAAGACACCGACTACCAAAATTAAAGTTATTTTTCACTTTGTAGTGTTTTGTTTTGGAAGTCGGTTTTATTTTTTGCTAAAAAGTTTTTATTTTTCACTTTTTAGTTGTGGAACCTACCCCACACAAATTCGAATACATAATTGAGCACAATAATTGTAGATATGGCCATGTAAATAACAGTGATAGGAAGTTATTAAAACACCATCACATCATCCACATAAAATAAGTGGGAAATATACGCATTATTGAAGCTAACTCAAAAACTCCCCAAGCAAAGTTAATAAAATTTATGTGGGACCACCTCGGAAGTATACCCTATCAAACAAAAAAAGAATTTTCTAAATCGGTCCATCCGTCTTTGAGTAATCGCGTAACAAACATACAAAAAAAAAAAAAAAACATACAGACGAATTGAGAACCTTCTCCTTTTGGAAGTCGGTTAAAAAACCACCAAAATTTACCACTTGACCCAAGCGTAACTATACAGGGTTGTTAAAAACTTCAAATCACGATCTCTTTGAAAACTACATTTGCTTCCTCCGGGCTTATATGTATATAGAGTGTTAATTTAACTTTTCTAGAACAATCGACTGTGTCGACATAACGCAAATTGTGAACTGGAAGTGTTGTTGTTCTTTAATAGGTGAATCTCACTGCTGGGATTGCCGAGGATATATTTTCTAGATGCAATTTGCTCAGTTGCTTTGCGTTTAGTACCTATGTGCATTTTGTTCGGGTCAGCAGACACAAATGTCAAAAATCTCATAGAAAATATTGGAATGATGAATGAATGAAATGCTACCGACCCTAGCGTGGTTTGACCTGACCAGACTCGATTAACCGAATGAACCCAAAGATTCACACTAGCCCCTATTGCCTCATGTTACATGGTGTAACAGAAACCATTGCATATCAAGGAGTAGACCGGGGGGCGCGATAATGGTAGGGAGGACGTGCCCTTAGGATAAGGAGGAGATAAAGAGCCTACCGAGTATGCAACCTAAAGCAAGCATTGGTCATAGAAAATATTAGGAAAATATTGGAATGGTGATACTCACCACACATAGTGTGGGTTGGAGGTTTTATTAGTCCAATTATCTCCAATGTTTTCTTTATAATTCAGATCTAATTTGTTACCTGTGGATGCCAAAATTGAACTCAAATATTATTTGAAACCGTATATCCCCTCAAAAATAATCCCAGAATAAAGTTATGCTAAACACCTTTCTTATGGTTAAACTGATTTGACTCCACGTTAATTAATAAGGGTGTTAATATTTTGTATGTACAGACGCCAGCACATTAAGCTACTACAATCTGTCAAATTTCTTTAATAGATTTTCAGCTTTATCGCTAAAGCATTAGGTTCAAGGTTGATTGGGAACATTTGACAGTTTTGGGCATAGATTATACACTATATTATATGTTTCGGGTAGCTTGATGTCCTGGCGTCTGTACATTACAGAATATTTAAATGAATTCTTTGTATTTTGACATTTTAATAGTATTTTGACATTTGCATTGCATTTTGACATTTTGATTTTATTTTGACTATTATGCTGTTATTAATTGCATTTTGACCGAATTGATTTTAATTGTATTTTGATATTGTAATCTGACCGATATCTTTTTATAATTAATAATAATAATAAGTATATAATGAAAGACGGGACGATCGACATATGTCGGGCATGCCATTGTCCCGGTGAGTCTATCACACATATTACTTCTGGGTGTTCTCGTTTAGCTAACGGCGAGTATTTGCACAGGCATAACCAAGTAGCCAGGATTATCCATCAGCAACTTGCTCTGGAATACGGCCTTGTGGACTCTGAGGTACCGTATTACAGGTATGTGCCCGACCCAGTTCTCGAGAATGACCATGTCACGTTATACTGGGATCGATCTATTATCACTGACAGGACTATTGTAGCCAATAAGCCTGATATAGTGGTAATAGATCGATCAGTGCGCCGCACAATGATAATCGATGTCACTATCCCGCATGACGAGAACCTCGTGAAGGCTGAGAAGAAGAGACAATTGAAGTATTTCGACTTAGCCCACGAGATTGTCGCTATGTGGAATGTGGACTCGGCAATCATTGTGCCGATAGTCGTTACGGTCAATGGCCTTATCGCTAAGAGCCTCGACCAACATTTCAAGAGGCTCTCGTTGGGTGGCTGGGTGAAGGGCCTGATTCAGAAGGCAGTCCTCCTTGATACGGCGCGTATTGTGAGGAGGTTCCTGTCTCTGGAACCCTAACCACCGGTAGCTTGGACCCTGTTCCCCATGCCGGTGGATTTCGATTTCTATTTTTTATATTTTTAAATGTTTTTTTTTTAAATTCTAATATTTAAAAATATAACTTATATGTAAAAAAGTTGAATAAAGATAATAATAATAATATCCTGGGACATTTTCACACACGGTCATCTGATCCCAAACTAAGCATAGCTTGTACTATGGAAACCAGATAACTGATATACTACATAGGTATACTACTTTTTTTTTTTTGTAAATACATACTTATATAGATAATTACATCTTGACTGAATTCATTTTAATCAAATTGAATTTCTAATCTTTATTTGATAATTGTAATTAATGTTCTTATTTTATTGCTTTCATCATCGATTCATTCATTAATTATTTTTTTCATTCATTCATTTAAATGTTGCGTGTCAAATCTTGGGCAGAATATATGGCTCAACTTTAATTCTTCACAACCTTATTTAATTATAATTGGATTTTTGATTTG
This sequence comes from Dicycla oo, assembly GCA_948252095.1. Classification (NCBI taxonomy): domain Eukaryota; kingdom Metazoa; phylum Arthropoda; class Insecta; order Lepidoptera; family Noctuidae; genus Dicycla; species Dicycla oo. The sequence goes on from OX411718.1 coordinate 27,217,573, forward strand.
ATACAAAATATAAACACTCACCTTAATACCACTCTTCCATAATTAAATGAAGCCCAATCTATTTCAACTCAATCATTCCGAAAGCTCTTCTAGACGCTTTAGGTAAGTACTCATACAATTATATATTTTTCAGTCGTCCACTCGACATCACCTTCATCTCATCTGAGAGGTGTCAAAGACAGGCCTACTTCGTTAGCCGGGACAATGATGATCGCTGTTGAATGGTTTGATGTGATGGCAGCTGCTGAAACGCTTTACTTTGGTTTAATTTGCGCTGAACTGTTTAGGAATTTGAGGGGTAGTGAAAGTTTGATTGGTGCTGGTAGTCTTATTGTCTACAAAGCCGACATGAATTTTAATTATTAGGTGCCTACGTACTCAAAGTACTTGATTAAGTATACAGGGGGTCCCAGAAATTGACCGACATACTGTAGGCGGTGATAGCTCTCAAAACGACACAACATATGTTCCGCAAAATCTTTTAGTTTTCGAGTTATAAGAGAGACTTTTAGATTTAGAAAATAAAAAATCAAAATAACCGCCATGCGTCATTCTTTTGTCTCTCATGTGTAAATAAAACCTTTTTACTAATAACTTTTTCCATCAAAATATTATTAAATAGTTACTCTATCCGTAATTAGCTTTGGTTCTCAATATAAATATACAAATTCAACATAAATTCACTATTATTTGATTTTTTTCTCAATTTTTTTTTTTTTTTTTGTTAATATACCTATTATAAACTGTGGTGACGAAAAAAAAAATGTTTAAGATTTTGCGGAACATACGTTTTGTTTGACTACAACTATCACCACCCACAGTATTCATTATTCATTGTCCATTTCTGGGGCACGCCTTGTTTTATATGATTATGATTATAATAGGTTGGGGAAAAAGTCTTTTCGCATTATAGTATGTATGAACTTGTAATAAAATCTCTTTGGCTATACTATTTGTATCTGGCTGGTTTTGGTATCATTGAAAGTTTAAATTTTAAAGAACATAATTCCAAATTCAAATTAGGAAAATGTGTGATTTTCATTTGTTTTTTCGTACCGTCAAGATGAGTGAATCTAATGAAGAAATTCGATACATTTTAAAATTTTACTACAAAAAAGGTAAAAATGCAACGCAAGCCGCGAAAAAAATTTGCGATGTTTATGGACCTAGTGTAGTGTCTGTGAGAGTAGCACAAATTTGGTTTAAGCGTTTTCAATCCGGAAACTTTGATTTCATTGTACTCATCATTATGAACCACTTTTACTATGGGGCCAGACCTGAAAGCGCGAATAAAAAATCAGCTGTTCAGTACATTTTGACGAATTATGCGAACACAAAATGTATTGAACAGCTGATTTTTTTTCGCGATTTAGGTTTGGTCCCTTAATAAAAGTTGCTCATAATGATGAGTACAATGACCCTTTAAGAGGTTGTTGGTGTTTTACCAATAACTCTGTAGACAGGGTTATTGGTAAAACACTAACAACCTCATAAGGGGTTATTTTACACATTATGAAAAAAAAAATTGGCAGTCATGGCGACTGTCGACAGAAGTGAAAACATAATGCATCGCGGTGTCGAGGTGTCGCGAAGACCTGGTGACGCCAACCAGTAAGATTTCCCCCAACCAAAAATCGCTCAACGCGTCTAAAGAAGTTTTCACTTCAAAAATCAGCTCTGTACCCTACATTTTGATGAGTTATGGATTTTTTCTTCGTGATTTCAAGTTTGGTTCTATAGTAAAAGTGGTTTATTATGATGAGTACAATGACCCCTTAAGCGGTTTTTATATAAACGGTTGCGACTACAAAAAATGGCGAAAAACTGAACATTCTCTTTGCTTATGATCTGCAGCTTTACAATCATTTCTTAAGGGAAGATGTGGAAGCCATTTTGTGTGCCGTAAAGAGAGACCTGATTTGATTAGCGAGTGGTTGCGGTTCTTTGGACAGCAAATCAACTCTAGGAAATCCCATGATGATTATCGGCGGCAGGAATATGCGGGATAGGCTCGATGTTGCATCGCTGTCTCCACTGTCTGAATGGAGTTCAGCTTGAATACGCAAATACGGTTAAATTTGCGTATTAAATAAATAAATAATACGTAAATAATTTGTCTTAGTGCATTCACAGCTTTTATTTACCTCACTGCCACCAGCACCGCTCCGCCTGTGTACTTTTAACTTATTCGATAGCTCAATTTTATGTAAATATAATATGTACCTACATAGGATTTAAAATAATAACTCAGTAAAGGAAAATCACATTTTATTGTAATAGTAATGGGTGACTGGTAGGTTTGATACGACGAAAGTATTATATTTGTACGGTGTACGTACATTCCGTCAGGCTGCAAACGCAGCAACCTACTTTTCTCTTTGGTATTTAAAACAATGTTTAATATGATTTTAAGTTAGTTGACGAATTACATACTTACGCGAACACCGCGGATTAGCATCCAACCCACTTTTACTTTGTTGTGATCGGTACTCTAATAAACCTTTAGTGTTACCAAATCTGTGTGTGTTTACATCAACTCGCCTAACTCCAAGTACTGACTTACCACTTCTTACTTAAAGCTACAAGTGTAAGGTACCAACTACTACGGGACCTTACAATATTCCTAACCTTTTATCACACAATAATACAGTAACGTTTTAAAAATACATCTATAAAACGCGAACTTTGTTAAAAATCAAGATAGGAACAAATACAAATTACAGTACAATAGTAATTACAGTAGCTGACGCAGGTCCTCAATGGACACGGTTGCTTCGGGAGGTTCCTGTTCCGGATAAGGCGGGAGGAAACGCCCGGGTGTTACCATTGTGTGGGTCACCCGGACGACACGGTGGAGCATACGGTCTCCCGGCTTGTGCAGAGCACCACCGCGTCCTCGCGGAGGCGATCGGCGGCGGCGATCTCTCGCGTCCGGCCCTGGTACAGGCCATGGTACGGAGCGAGAGTACATGGGAAGCCGTCACCTCCTTCTGCGAAGCAGTAATGCTCGCGAAGGAGGAGCCAGAACGCGTGAGGGAGAGGCAATCTTTGCGCCCTCACGCCCCTAGTCGCCGCAGGAGACGCCCTGGGCGTCGGGCATCGATTGCCGGTTCCCGGCCACCGTAGGCGCGGGCTTGCAGATGGCGAGCAATGGGTAGCGTGCCGTCCGATAAGGACCAGGCCCGGGTCGACGGCGCGTTGTGTTCCACGCGCGCCTCAAAGAGATGTCAGCACTAACTGAAGGGGTCCGCTAGGGCCGATGCCCGCCAGGGTTCCGGGTTGTTCGAAAGAATTACCATGGCCCTGGCACAGGCAACTTAAGGAACACGGGTGGGTTTTAGTCAGTAGAAGTCTGACACGCCCTCCCTTTCCACCCAGAGCGGGAAAAGTTATTTGATGATTTCCCATCCAAAAAAAAAGGAGGGTATAAATTATTAACTGGCAAAATTGCAAAATTATTTATGCCCGTAAAAGTAACTGAAAGTGACTTTTTATTTAAAAGTAGGATGGGAACGCGTTGCGTTCGCTTGGGGGTGACCTGGGACTCCTACTTATTACTTGACTGCCCATGTTGCTCAAGTCAGTCGTAAAGTGCACTACACGTTCCATTCCGTGAAATGCCTCCAGAGCTTCTTGCCCTTAAACACAACATTATCTCTTGCTCAAACTCTCATTCAGCCCATTATTGACTACGCTGATGCCTGTTATTTAGATACCACCGAGGAGCTTTTGAATAAACTTAAGCGTTTGCAAAATATCTGTATTCGTTTTGTTTTTAACCTTACAAAGTAACGTTTCTAACTTTCGCAAGATATTCAAGTGGCTCCCTATTCGACTTCGCAGGAACTCTCGGATATTGTGTCTGCTATTTAACATCCTTCACAACCCTAAAACACCTTCCTATTTGCGGGAGCGCTTTTCCTACGCCCGCCCTTTTGATGTGCCTTGCAGGTCATATCTTAGAAACCTCCTTAAAGGAGAATGACCAAAAGTGGTACCAAAAAGTCTCACGCATCAAGATAAAAATTTTATAGTAATTATTTTCACAATTTTTTATGACATTACCCATTAGGGATTTGGTTTTTTAATAGGGAATTTAATTTAAAGTTAAAAAGTATTGATAATGTTTTACTCCATATAAAAGATTATAATTTTTTTTTATCTATGATTAATTGGCCGTTCACAGCCGGTCATAGAGATGTAGAATGCAAGAGAACCGATTTTTGATGAATCGACTAACCTGTAATTTTCAAGCCCCTCAAAAATAACTGTTGCCTGGAGGCGCCACGTGGTGCCACCCGAAATGAAACTAATCAATGTCGAATATTTTTCCTACACTGGCTGCGTATGGATAATAGAGAGACCTTTTTTCGAAATAGAGTTATTTACACATTCGTAATCAGCACAAAAAGACGCTTCTACCAGTATTTTTAAATAATAATAATAATTACATTATTCACACACGGTCATCTGATCCCAAAGTAACCAGAGCTTGTACTATGGAAACCAGAGAACTGATATACTACATATACTACTTTTTTTTTGTAAATACATACTTATATAGATAATTACACCCAGACTCAGGACAAACAGACATGTTCACGCACACAAATGTTTGTCCTGGATGGGAATCGAACCCACGACCCTGCGGCATGATAGGTGGTATCAACCACGCCAACGGACCTGTCAAATTGGCGTAAACTTAACGAAAACCTAATAATTCTTACTATTAAAAGACGCATCTGCCTTTATATGTTATAGTTTAAACAGGACAAAATATTTTTCCTTACTGCGGCAGAATATTTGTAAACCATTGCCAGTGTAGGATAAATTCTACGCAAAAAAGGCGAGGCGAAGGGGTGGCACCACCTACTGTGCGTTGTCACCAGTGCTTGAGTGGTGTTTCTCGTATAAAATAAATAACTTTTACTATTAACACTCTGCTTTCTTTTTGTTGAATAACAGTAACTATTAAGTAAAATCAGTAAAGTTACTAATTGAAACTAAATCGTTTTTCTTACTAAAAATTTATTATCGATTACGTCCCTAAATCCAAAGAGATAATGTACAGACGCCAGCAGGTCAAGCTACCCAAAGCTGTCAAATTTTCCCAATCAACCTTGAACTTAATGCTTTAGCGATAAAGTTGAAAATCTATTAAAGAAATTTGACAGATTGTAGTAACTTAATGTGCTGGCGTCTGTAATATCTATGGTTTGCACTAGCCAAAGAGTATAGTAATTATGTCCGTCTGCGTTTTTGAGACTTGAGATTATTATTGATTATTGTATTGTGTGTTGAGAAGTAGAACTTGTTTGTATTTTGTGAACTTATTTCTGTGCATTGTGCAATTCAGTCTAGTCGTGGGGTCGACTGATTGACGCCATGAGTCACCTGGCAAAAGTGATGAATCAATTGTTTATATACAAAAATCGTAATTCGTACTAATATTAGCGGATTACGATGTTTTTAGAGCATAATAATGTAATATGTTCGTTAGTGTGTGACGTGTCTATATAAAATGCATCATTGATAGCGTCGAACAAAATATACCCACTTACCTAGTTTTTTAGGTCATTTTCGATTTTATAAAATAACTCCGAAACCCGAATGTTTTAGAAGAAAGAACTTTTGTAGGAGTTAATATGATAAGTGTACTCTATAAAAAACAAAGTTTGATTTTGATGCAGCTTGGTACGGGATTCCATACATCCATGAGCATTGTCCTTTCCTTCCCATTCCACCGACTTCTACTCCTGCTCCTTGACTGTGCACGCGGTTCGGTTGTGGAATTCACTTCCACCTGACATTAGGGACTGCTAAGCTGTTGCTGTATTTAAAAGAAGAGTGGAAGAACACTATCTTTCCATTTTGTTGTAGTAGTTAGTTATATAGTGATATTTATTCTAGAAGTATGTATGTATTTAAGTAACTATTATATGTTTTATTTGCTAAATTCATTTTTTTTTAGATTTTATATATTTTATTTTCTCTTCTACTCTTACACACGGTGTATGTCTTTTTATCCTCTGTCCTATCGCAGGTATGCTGGAAGAGATTTCTCTAGAAATAAGCACCAGATTTGTACGTATTTTTCTCTTCCTTTCTTCTTGTCTGTTTGTTTGTGTGTACATAAGTGGATACATAAATAAACATTAAAATAGTTACTTTAATACTTCAAGACAAAAAATAGAAAGCTTGTTACACACGTCCTTTAAACCTACTCTTATGGCTACACACATAAAACATTGCCATCCTTTTCACGAACAAAAAATGAAACACAGCTAGTCGCAGCAGCCCTTGTCGCTTATAACTGCTATAACAAAAAATGGCTCCAAGGACCAAAAACGGCTCAAAAGGCCAAAACGGATACAAAATAAATCATAGTCACATGTTCGAAACTACAATTTTAGCTGTCAACCGATAATTGGGCTTTTGGTCACCGCTGCGAGAAACCACAAATTAGGACTAGCAATGTCCATAATGATATAACTTAATGATGGATATTAATGCCCTGATTTTACTAACACTAGGCGATACGTAAATAATTGCCTAAATAAAAGCGGGCTATTGGATTTTCAACGCTCGGCTTAGTACCGAATGTTGAAAATCCAACAGCGCGCAAGTATTAAGCTGCCAACAGACGGACTGCACAGCAGCAACCGCACGTAGTCGATATATTCAACTGCATACAGCTGTACGTTTGACTTCGTACAGTCGTGACTTCAACTTCACGTGGTTGATCGCTAACCGCATACAGTTAGTGTGCAGTTCACACGGTCGGCTTCGGTCGTGTGAAGTCGATATTAAGGCGGTGCTATATGTAAATTAGGCTGGAACTGAAGAAGTTTAAAACCTTTTTTCTCCATAACCCGTACCATAATGATCTTTAAAAAAAAATATGTTAAACTACACAATAAAACACATGTCCCCTTCACTTAGAAAAAAATAAAAAATAATTTTAAATATCATTAACATACATGAAAAGTAGCCCCTGTTTTAGAAATATAAAACCTTTTTTCTTCGAAACTATTAATCGCTAGGTTTTTTTATAGTCATCATGATATTACACAATACAATACCTAGGGAATCCTCGGCTTATTTTTTTAAATAACTTTTCTAATTACTTATAGTCATTATTTTTTACATAAATCGACACTCAATCGCGTGAGCAACCCCTCTGTCGCCTATTAATTTAGTGCGGGACGAGACGCAGTGCTGAACGGACCTGTACCACTTTTTCCCGCATTTTTTCGTTGGTGACAATACGATTAGAAAGTATTGTAAACAAATACCTACCTACTTATTTTGTTGATTTTAATAGTTTTTGTGTGTGTAAATATTAGAGTAGTGTTTAGTATATAGTTAGTAATACTACATAGGAAATATTTGTGTTAATATAAGTTTATTTATAAAATCAATATGGGTGACAAAAAAAGACGCACTAAGCGTAATTTGAAAATAAAATACAAGAGGAGAATAAAAAGAATGAAACGGTAAGTAATTTGAGTACCTATCTAACATTTTACTAGTAACCATCAATCAAGCGTTTTGATAAAAAGATATAGGTAGGTACGTATAAGTAATATGCGTACCTAAGCAGGTACCTACCTATCAGCTGCTTATACTTACCTAGGTACCTTTCGTCGCCAGAACGAGAAACTGTTTTCGTTTCGAATTTGCCAACGGAAATTCGTACGTGTTTAATGGCAACAAGGTATAGATTCCAAACGACCGGGCGGCATTACGACACGGCGGCACAGTAACGACATAACGAGCTATAGATTCGCATGCAGTGAATCTATAGCTTGTTACTATTAGACACGTACGAATTTACGTTGGCCGGAGTTTCGCTAGCTAATTTAATTTGACTCTGAATATGTGTCACAGCTAACTAGTTTATCGTGTTTAGATATCTATACCCATCACGTCTGCGGAGTTTCGCTAGCTAATTTAATTTTACCCTGTATATGTGTCGCAGCTAACTAGTTTATCATATTTAGATATCGATACCCATCACGCCTGCGGAGTTTCGCTAGCTAATTTAATTTGAACCTGTATATGTGTCGCAGCTAACTAGTTCATCATGTTTAGATGTCGATACCCATCACGTCTGTGGAGTTTCACTAGCTAATTTAATTTGACCCTGTATTATTACTCATCGCAATCAGATTGCTAATACAGGGTAATAATTAGGCCAGCCACATACAGTCGGAATTCCGTCCCGGAATTCCGTTTCGAAATATCGTTTCGGAATTTCGAAAGCAGCAAACCCATACAAAGTGACGCACAGACTACCATGCGTAATTTTGAATCGGAGAAAATTTCGAACGGAGGACTACTTGTACGTATGTGATAGATCCTTGATCTTGCATGGATTTGCTGCATTCGAAAATTCCGAATCGATGTTTCGAAACGGAATTCCGACAATATGTGGACTTTTTTGTCCATCCTCTTTGGACCCCATGGATGTAACCTGCAGATTGCGACTCTCGGACTACAAGGGGTCGAAAAGTAACGAGGTTGGCGAGTTTCATAGGACCCTAAAGTTATAAGCAAATCAAATGACATATTTTAAAATTGGATTAACGTAACCCTTTTATAAGTAAACGTGGATGAACGTATACAATATAAGCTACAATATTTTTTAAAGCCATCAGTATTTCAACTGAATTTTATATTTTACTTTGTTTTAGGGGAACTGAAGAATTATCGATTGGTAGACGTATTGTAAACATCAGTCATTTTTTTAAATCACTCCAAGAAATATCAAGCCACGGACCATTGGACTTCGGTTTAAAGTCAATAGAAATCGTATCTGAACGTTTGACAGGTTTAATGAATAAATTAAAACTGAAATGTCTTTTGTGGCAAAAGGATAAACTTTGCTCAAAAATATCAATATCAGATGAGATGTAATACTGCGGCTCTATCATTTAACACAAGAAATCCTTTAAGCATCTTGCATAAATGTATTGTAGGTAGAAGTCCAAAAGGACAAATACATAAATTTGAAATGAACAGAATAAAGCGACAGATAAGACCTAAAAAATATACAAAGAAGAAAAGAAGAACATTGGAAAATCAAAACGCCTCTTCTATCAATTATGGACAGGATTGCGCGAAACCCGATATGTCAAAGGAAATGCTAGAGGAATCGAAAAGAATATTTTTGAAAAATTTAGAGAAGAATGAAGATGAAAGAATAAGAATTGAAACAGGTACAATACTTCAAAGTGAGTCAAGTGAATGGCTCGAACTAAGAAGAAATTAACTGACGGCTTCAAATTTCGGTAACGTAATTAAAAAATGCAATGACATCAGTTGTGCTAATATGGTGAAGAATTTAATTTATAAAAACCTAATAGATCACGTCAAATCAGTCAAACATGGGCTAGAAAATGAAAGTATTGCTAAAACTCAATTAGAAAAAGAATGAATAATTGATTAGGCCTGCCACATACAGTCGTAATTCCGTTTCGAAATATCATTTCGGAATTTCGAAAGCAGCAAAGCCATACAAAATAAACGAAGAACTACTGTACGTGTGTGATACATCCTTGATTTTGTATGGATTTACTGCCTTCGAAAATTCCGAATCGATATTTCGGAACGGAATTCCGAAACGGAATTCAGTCTGTGTATGTGGCCGACCTTATTGAACTAATAAGTTCCAGGCCCACGACCGCTTGTGACTTATAATAAATTGAACTGAGGTCACGGGTCGTATGGGGCCCACAAACCATATGGGACGCATTGTGGTTCATGGACCCCATGAACCTAATATGGCATTTGAGCTTCGTGCAAGCATATGGCCGGCAAATTTGTGTATTGCTCAGATTTTCCACTTGATTTATTTTGCGTTTTTTTTTTTTAATATTTGAAGTACTTAAAACAACTACTAGTAGTACTTTTAGGTACAAACTTATTCACTTTTATTTATGAGCGAAGTCGCGGGGAAAGCTAATAATAATAACTGTCTATATTCTGCCGCCCATTTTCTGTTTTAGTAATATTACAATGAGTTCTTAGTCATTAAAAAAATATATTTTCTAAAAATATAAAAATTTACACAAGTGTTGTATTTGTTTTTCTACAACATACAAGGTTTTACCTAAAAATGTTCTGCACCACTGCTCTGAAATATGCAACTCTGTGGCAGTCAGCGGTGCAAAATAGAATATTAGTGATCGCTTCGCGCATAATTATAATGAGGGGGTGCGCGGGGCATTCTCGGCGGTAACGCCTATTTGAGCGAGGTCAACGGCGTAATGCCAAGCCTTAACTTCACACGACTGCAGCCGACCGCATGAAGTTGATATCACGACTGTACGAAGTCGAACATACAACTGCATGCAGTTGAATATATCGACTGCGTGCGGTTGTTGCTGTGCAGTCCGTTTGTTGGTAGCTTAATAGTTGCGCGCTGTTGGATTTTCAACATTCGGTGCTAAGCCGAGCGTTGAAAATCCAATAGCCCGCTTTTATTTAGGCCTGTGAAAACGGGCATAAGCCAACTAATCAATTGTGTTTTATTACTACTGGATTTATAATTTTAATGGCTCATTTAAAGGGATTAAAATCGGGCAATTCAAATTGATTTATTATTTTAATTATTATATCGCTTTAAAAACGTAAGCGATAATAATTTGTTGATGAATATCAAAGGATGTTTGGAGTAGAACGATATTTTCTTTGTAATCAATCTCTTGCTTTTTTTTCTCCCTGATGAGTAGTGATGAGGCAATAATTACCCTGGTATTTTTTCTCAATATTCAAATATTATTTAATACTGCTGATGTCCTGGTTTCAATCCGCGGGTTATGCTATTGGGTTTTGGGTTGTGTTATTAGGCTTTTCTTGGTTATTTATGGCAATAGGCCTATTACAGCCTATTAGAGCCTATTACATGGGACTTCAGCCTAATTAGCGAAACGCTGACGTAAGGTTACTGTTCACCTTAGCCTAAGGTCGTTTGTCAACGGGACGTCAACCAAAACGAGATGACGGCGAAGTAGCGATACATACATTTACTATGTTATATATTATTATAAAATTAATTTAAATTAAATTATTTTTAATTTGGAATTCTAAATATAATGAAAGATATTGATTTTCACACTAACCGGTAACAAAAATCGGCAATTTAATAGGTAAAGACCTATATTAACGTATTATACAAATAAAACTCCCGGAAAAACATTAAAACCAGAACCACATCAAAATCCGTTGCGTAATTTAGAAGAACTACGCGGTCAGATATCGGATATCAGAGAACAAAGACAGACACGAAAAGCTACTGTATTTTATTTATAATAATTATACTAGCTGCCCCGACAAACGTTGTCATGTCCAACAAAAATAGTATAGAAAATGCACTTTCATTTTCCCGAATTTTCCAATTTTCCGGGAATATTTCAAATTTTTCTTTCCGTGTGAATGTTCGTAATAGTCCAAATCAGGTGATTTGGACTATTACGAACATTTAAAATAAAAATTTGCCAATTCGGTCCAGCCGTCAACATGAATGTATGGGACAGCTGATTTTTCTTTTTCGCGAGTTAAGGTTTGATCCCATAGTAAAAGTTGTTGTTTATCATGAGTGCAATCATGTGTTTAAGTATCGGTCGCTATTTACCAGTCAACCTGTAGATAGATGCCAGCTTCATTTTGAACTGATAGAAGCCAAACTGTTTGCTTCTGATTTCTGTGTAACTAACTGGAATTCCCCGAAGTAACACACGACCGGAGTGAATAGGTATTTGCTTACAAGCTGCTAAATTAATCTTAACTGTGGCAATTACCTCGGCAATATATCAGTCAATTTGCGTAACATTGCCAGCGACTGACGTGGGCTATAATTTTCTATTATACCTACTACAATCGCTAGATAATGTGTAATAATGACTATGAAGGGATTTATTAGTCATTACTTAGTCGTAAAGCAGCTCATTGTTAATTATTATCGATCGACCAATCAGGAAGTGCATAAACAAAAACTAATCCTTTTGCGCACCAAAGGTAGCATTTATTATTGCCAAACTGGGCATATATAAGTAAATAGATTCGTAAGCTATTTTTACCTGTGATTGCTACTTCCATATGGGAGAGTCTACTATGCAAAGCCACAGATTAATACAGATGGGACACTCCGCAGTTTAGGTATAAAGCTACGAGTACGCAGCGGGTCTATCTCACTGGGCCAATTCAGACTGCCGCGGTCAGAAGGTATAAGAGTTACGCATTAGAAAGAGAGGCGCCTTGTGGGTGAATACCTATAACCGTAGGTAATAAGCGTTGTGCGACTTGAATTGCACTTTATTGTGTCGTAGCAAGATACGCTTTTTATTTAAATGATTTTGCGAAGTGTCCCATCTGTATTAATCTGTAGCACAGCTATAAAGCCTTTGCTTCATTATTGGTAATGATACAAGAGTCTTAATTTTAACCAATAACGGTCCGAAAATTATAGAAGTCGGCCATTAGGGATGACGACATCAAAATGGCGGCAGTGCCCTCCTCGAAATTTAAAATATTGGGGTAACTACTTCATATCGTTGAAAAAATCAAATCGTAGACGTAACTCAAAAAGCTGCTCAACTTAAATAGGACTGGGCAGGACTCTAGAGTGTTGTGGCGAAGCCTGGGAGAGACCTATATCCACCCGTGGACAGCAATAGGCTAAGTTGAGGACTCGTCTGGCGCATGCCGAACAGACTGTGGGCCCGTAAAACACAGGATTGGTGCCCTGACATGATGACACGGGACCGCGGCAGACCACGAAGAACACGGCGGAACTACCTGGATGTCTTCCTTAAGAATTTGAGAGAAGTAGATCAGAATCGTGACCGATGGAAGGAATGGAGGAAGGCCTTTGCCCTTTTTTATTTGTATTTTGTGTTTCACGATTTATTGCCTTGTACAGTTGTATTGTATATACTTTGCGAACGCAGCAACCTACTTGGATATCGTGCGTCACAAATATTATGCTATAATTATATAACGTAATATAGTTTGACCAAGACCGCTATACCGCGCCGTAGGTATGTGCGCGGCGAGACGGGGGGCAGTGCAGGCCGCTCATTCGTCAACGCTCACGGCGTCCCACCGCTCATTCGCCAGCGCTGCACCTCACCTCGCCGCGCATTCCTAAGGTGCGGTACAGCGGTTTTGGTCAAACTATAAGCAATGCACATCCAGTCAGATAATAACTGTGGAACTAACCACTTGTCAAGAGAAAGAAACGCTACCTCTTGTAACTTAGTAAACTTCTACATTTTAATATAACTTTAAACTCAACTTGTGGTTCTTTTTGTGTGCTCCATAACTAAACCAATATTAACAACAAAGTGATAATGTTCGGTGCCTACAACCATTGGCTCCTACAGCCTAATAAATAGTATTCATTCTTTTTGTATTATTAGGTGTACATATTATAGAAAAGGTTTCATTCATTAACTCAAAAGAGTCCGTATTCAAAAGTTATTTATGAATTAAATACTACTACAATTTCGTAAGTTGATTGAGTGTTACATATTAGTACAGTCCTGATTTTTAAATGTTGGTATATTTTTACATCTGTACATGTACAATTTGTGTTTCTAAACACATACAAATAGCTACAAGACTAATAGTCTAAATAAAGAAAGTAATGGCTTCTACTACCCACCATAATAAAACTCCCCCGAACGTGAGTCTTAGCTTTGTCCCGCGGATTAATCAGTGGCTACTTAGCCTTTTAATACACGAGAATGGTCCTTAAGCGTCCTAGTTTAGTACAAATGAGGCCGCTATTCGCTAGGGGCTATTACGGCCATTTTATCGGCCACAAGAGACCTATTACATAAAACGGTCGATCAGGCACGCGGTGGTCCACAATCTGTGATATTTTATGGTTTTATGAATTGCGATGTTAGATACATGTGTATTATCCTGTAAGTGCTTAGTGGTTTTTTATAGTGGGAGAGTGGTTTTACTGGTGTTCATAAAGTCTCAAATAGTTTTTGGAGTTAAGAGGTATATCATAAAATTTAGTTTTGACAGTTTAGGTGTATTGAAGCACGGCGACGCATCGAATTATGTAGCAATTTGGCAGTTATAATTACGTTTATTTTGAGTTTTTTATATTTTGTTTAAAGTATGAAGTTTTAATTTCTTATCAACTTACGTTTATTCTGATATAAATTTTACGTAATAATATTAATAGAAGGAGAAATTTACAGTTAATTCATGCATGTTTAGTAGTTCTGTGGTTTTAAATGGGATTTTTTAATAGACATTCCATACATATTTCAAAATTCGGAGGTCGCTATGAAGTAAACTACTATTTAAGAGATATTGTTATACCATTTTCGTTTCATTTGAGTACATAGATCAATCCGCGGGTTCAAAAAATGCCATCGCGTATTTATTGAAAAATTTGCTCCGGAATTTTGGCTTCATATAAATAGATAAAAAAAAATTGCGATAAGCGAGGCCGCTATAAACTATACCAATTCTCCACGACTCAATAAATCAAAGTTGAAGAAGTCTTTCAGTTTGTCAGAATAAGAACGCCAAATTTGGCCATTTAACGCAAAAATCAAAATCACGTTCGAAATGTAATAGGCCTCTTAACTGATTTGCTTCGAAGGAAAGTGAATTAAAATTAGGCTGAGAATCAGTCCTTTTTGAAATGTAATAAACAAAAAAGTAAATAAATAGAACGTAAAAATTACATAAGACAGTCCAACAAAACACCCGCCTTTCACTAATTCCTAGTGTTTCAACTGAGAATAAGTGGCGCAACAAACTCCCCAGAAGCACATCTGTCTTATTAGCTAGAAAAACATAGAAAATAGATGTTGAATCAACTTTAGACCTACTTAAATTAAATGGCAGACAGACCTACTTAAATTAAATGGCAAAGGTCTTGGAGTGGCCCTTATTTTATTATGATGAGTAGACACTATAATATTAAAACAAAAACCAACCATACTTCAACGTACTTAAATACTGAAGAGCTTCCAAAAATACGCGTCGCAAGTCTGCATCTGCAAGTCTCGCAATACTATAAATGCGAATATAAGTTTGTTTGTTTTTTACCTTTTCACGCCTAAACCACTAAACCGATCATCCTGAAATTTTGCATATACGTTGTCAGGTGTACAGAAATGGACATAGGGTACCTTTCATCCCGAAAAAATACTGTTCCCGAAGAAACCAACAACCACGTTCTTTAAACAATAGATGGCGCCACGTGTCTTTCGAATCTTGATTGAATTATATAGAAACTTTAGTAGTGTGTTAAGAGATTTTTTATTTTTATTAAAGTAAGTACCGTAAGTAAGCACCGTAGTACATTTTGTGAGTCTAGAGTGTCAATAGACTGGTTTTTCGTCCTCTTAACTGTCCTAACTAATAATATAAATGCTGTTACGCTTTTACACTAAAACGGCTGAACGGATTTGGATGAAATTTGGCACATGGGTAGACCATGATGTGGAGAAGGACATAGGCTACTATTCATCCTGGATCGCTGACGAAGTCGCAGGCAAGAGCTAGTAAAATATTAAATTGAAGAGTTCTTCAAGATGATCCAACTTGAGGTTCAAATGAAAACTATGAAAATATGAGTAAACAAATATTATCATCACGTCTGCATTCCTCAAAGGGATAAGTAAAGGCGTAATCTTACTTTCTACATTTTTTTTTAAATTTAGCAATTAAGGAACAAAACAAATACAGGCTGTAATTATAATCACCATTAACCTCTTAAGGGGTGATCGTACTCATCATTATGAACAACTTTTATTATGGAACCGAACCTGAAATTGCGAAAAAAATCAGCTGTTCCCTACATTTCATGTTCTATACGAACACTCATCAGAATGTAGGAAACAGCTGATTTCGTTTACAGGTATGGTCCTATAGTAAAAGTTGTTCATAATGATCAGTACAATGACCACTTAAGATGTTAACGGTGATTAAAATTACAATCTGTATAAACAGAAACATTACAGAAACCGCAATAGGGTTGTCCCGTTACTAAATATAATTATTTCTGTATAACAGTAATAACAGAAGCAACGGGTCGATCCATCAGGTTAAGCTACGCTTGCCGGGATTGGTCTGTGGATGGGTGACCATCTTTTCATACCAAGACTCCTCCGTGCCTCTGAAAACACGTTAAGCCGTTGGTCCCGGCTGTCATTCGTGGATCTTTGACAGTCGTTACGGGTTATCAGAAGCCCGAAAGTCTGACAACCAGTCTTACCAAGGGGTATCGTATTACCCAGTAACTGGGTTGTGGAGGTCAGATAGGCAGTCGCTCCATGTAAAATACTGGTATTCAGCTGCATCCGGTTAGACTGGAAGCCGACCCGAACATAGTTGGGAAAAGGCTGGGCAGATTGAACTCATCTATACGAATATTATAAAGAGGTAAAATTTGTTTGTTTGTAAGTTTGTATATATGGGATAATCTCTGGAACTACCAGTCGGATATGAAAAAAATATTTTTGCATTTCATAGCCCAATTCATCGTTCATTAGATTACCTACACCGACATTTTCCAATTTCTTTACAGAAAAGATTTACAAACGTATTTCGTTTTGTGGTGTATCGGGTCTATGGCTGTCCCGATGGAAAGTGAGTATCGCAGCATTTGTATGATTGCTGTGGTTACAGCACGACTGCCCCATTTCAAAACCTAGTAAAGACTTAAAAGCGAAATTTTACAGGAGAGCGCAAAAACATAAAGTAGTCACGGGCATTGAATGGAGCTCCTTAAGTTCTGAATTGAGCTGCGCGATTACTGACAAACGCGTGCACTGACTGGACAGGTCCTCTCAATCTGTGTGGTTCTTTCCTCAAAAGACCATTTCAGACACCAATCTACATGGTCTTCACATGAAGTGACCAAGATTATGTCTGGACTTTATAAGAGACTGTGACCTCTGAGTTTGTTTCGGCCTTTCTTCTCAGAGTAGTCAGATAGGAAACGCCGACCTCATCTAGTTTAAAAAAAAAAAACATGATAGACTTGTAAAAGTGTTTGTACAAACCTACTTACAGAAATAAAAATCATTTATCATTTGTCATTTACTAGGTTTCGATGCTAAAATATCTGCAAATTTGTGAGGTTTTAACACTGTGTTTTTGTATTTGGTAGGGACTTACTAAGTTAGCAAGATTGTGCAATAAAATGATTTTTGTAAAAAGTGTCCCTTACTAGGTTTTGAAATGGAGCAGCCGAGCACGCCTCTTGTAATTCGGAAAGTCCCCAATACTCCTTAGGGGCAGGAATGGCGTCACGAAAACATGGTGAAAATTCTTTCTCGAGCAAGCCTTTTCACAAAGCACTTTCTGAATTAATAAATGATTTACATAAATATAACATCACGCCTGTAATCCCCGAAGGGTTAGGCACATGTGTACCTTTTGTACACCCACATTACGCCAGTTAATTTTTAGCCCCATGTAATATTGCTATCAACCGAGCACAAATTCTCTGAACTCGGGGCTGCTACTGAGAAATTCCCGATGGAAAACCCAATAACACTTTTCCCGACTCGGGAATCGAACCCAGGTCCTTATGCTCAGTACTAGCCCTTGTGCTCAGTAGTAGCCCTTGTGCTCAGTAGTAGCCCTTGTGCTCAGTAGTAGCCCTTATGCTCAGTAGTAGCCCTTGTGCTCAGTAGTAGCCCTTGTGTTCAGTAGTAGCCCTTGTGCTCAGTAGTAGCCCTTGTGCTCAGTAGTAGCCCTTGTGCTCAGTAGTAGCCCTTATGCTCAGTAGTAGCCCTTGTGCTCAGTAGTAGCCCTTGTGCTCAGTACTAGCCCTTGTGCTCAGTAGTAGCCCTTGTGCTCAGTAGTAGCCCTTATGCTCAGTAGTAGCCCTTGTGCTCAGTAGTAGCCCTTGTGCTCAGTAGTAGCCCTTATGCTCAGTAGTAGCCCTTGTGCTCAGTAGTAGCCCTTGCGCTCAGTAGTAGCCCTTGTGCTCAGTAGTAGCCCTTATGCTCAGTAGTAGCCCTTGTGCTCAGTAGTAGCCCTTGTGCTCAGTAGTAGCCCTTGCGACCGCTATACCGACTACTAGGCGATCATGAATGTTGTATTTGCCAGAATATAGGTAATATGTATACTCACATACTAATAATATACTCTAAGGGCCTATTTTTCAATCGACAGATAACTTTTATCCGCGGAATATGTTTGACGTTTTGACAGTTTTGTAAAGAAAATATGTCAAACTGCCTTTTCTATACAAAAGCTGTCAATTTGGTAGTCGGTGTCGGTGTGTTTGGTTTTGTATTTTCGTTTTTTTGCCACCGACTTCCGAAATTAAAGTTATTTTTCACTTTGTATCGGTTTTATTTATTGCTGAAAAGTTTTTATTTTTCACTATTTAGTTGTGGTACCTACCCCACGAAAATTCGAATACCACTACCTGCTCTGTAAATAGCAGTGATAGGAAGTTATTAAAACATCTTCCGAATAGACTAAAACATCATCCACATAAACTAAGTCGGACAAAATACGCATTATTGAAGCTAACTCAAAAACTACCCAAGCAAAGTTAATAAAATTTATAAGGGACCACCCTTGGGATATCTCCTTTCTAACAAAAAAAAAAAAGAATCATCAAAATCGGTAAATAAACTAAAAATATATATACATTTAGGTATACGGTCCAACTGAGAAACCTCCTCCTTTTTGAAGTCGGTTAAAAATATGTGAAACTGCCTTAGGGCCGGTTTATTGATCCGTAGTTAGCCATTCACATTTAGCCAAAATTCAACCATTAGTTATACTATGTTTAACCATTGGTTGAGTTAACTATGGATCAAAAAACCGGCCCTTATTCAATCCTCAGATAAAAGATATCTGATGATCAAAATATCGGCCCTAAAAAGACAGAACAAGAAGCTATTTGTTTTATTTTCTCTTTTAACTTTAGAGTCAGAATTCCTGAATTCGCGGTAGGCCAAACTTCGTAAAGGCAAAGCAATGATGAAATTTTAAAACAAGTCACGCACGGTAAGAAATTACGGAATGCTCCCACGGGTGTAAGTAAACGAGCTGAAAACTTCATGTTCCCGGAAAATTTCATACACGAAAGGATAAATAAATTATTAAGTACAGAAAATAGGGCACTTTGCTGATGACGTTATCAGAGAGAGTCGAGTCGCTGACTGGGAGCATTTTGTAAATGTGATGATAATATTGTCGAATTTTAGGGTTCCGTACCCGAAGGGTGGCAAACGAAACTCTATTACTAAGCATCCGTTGTCCGTCGGTCTGTCTGTCAGCTGGCTGTATTTCATGAACCGTAATAGGTATTATAGACAGTGGAAAATTTCACAAATTGTGTATTTCTATTGCCGCTGTAACAACAAGTAATATAAATAAAATAAAGTATAAAATGAAAGGGGACCCCATACAAGAAACGTGTTTTTTTAAAAACTGTATTTAAAAATAATATTATCGTCAGTCTTTTGCCCATAACCCCATATTTATTTGGGATCGGCGCAGCATTTCTTGCAGTCAATGTTCACTTTGAAATTGAGCTCAAGTAATCGAAAAGAGAACTTCTTTGTTTATCAAATAATGTCATCAACTTACCATAGATGACCATAACTGACCATTAAGGCGAAGCGTCCGGGTTTTGTGCAATTTACAAGTCGGTATTAGGTTGTATGTTGGTTTGAATATGATTCGCGACCGTAATTAATCTGTATTTATAGAATTATAACCATTAAAATCATCAATACAGTTCTCTAAGCTCATATAACTCTATTGAATGAGTATTTAATGAAATCTTGGCATTTGAGGTCTTTTCTAACTTATGAAGTTGTATTACTGATTCTAATGATTATTATTCTGTAAATATATGATTGTTACGGTCGCGAATTATCTGTGCTACTTGCAAAAAATGTAAGAATATTTGAATTTCACGGCCTACCTTAGCGCTTCCCTTTAAGATGGTTGTAGCCGTGATATTCAGGTATAAGTGTAGACAGTGTCAACATTTTAAGGGCTTATTTTAACAATCATTATTAACAACTTTTACTAAGGGACCAAACCTGAAATTGCAAAAAAAAAAATCAACGTTTTGACGAATTATGCAAACATAAATGTCCTAAACAGCTGATTTTTTCCGCGATTTCAGGTTTGGTTCCATAGTAAAAGTTGTTCATAATGACGAGTACAATGACCCCTTAAAAAGTTGCCACTGTTTACACTTACACCCTGTATTATATGATAGCGGTTCATAACTATTTAACTAGGAATATAAAGCATGATCTAGTAATATAATAGTATCTCACTGATAGGAAACAGTGTGTACAGATAACTACCTAGAGGACGAGACGTGTGAGTTACAAAACGTGCACTCGAATATACCAACCACAACCTGGTCTATTCCACAAGGCAGTGTAATAGGATGTGTAATTTTGTCCTGTTTAATACAGAGAGTGATATCTGTGTTAAATTCAAAAGTAATCCGTGAAATACAATCTAGACTTTATCACAGACGGTTAAATGTAGAAAAAGAAGAATTTTGATTCTGGAGGTTAATTTCAGCCGATAAATTGTTGGGATGGGGCTGTTACTAAGGGTGAAAATGTACTCGTAGCTATTGTAGCTCGGTATTTCCATGAAGATTTAATGCCAATCACAACTCTTAAACACCCAATATTGGACAATTACGTCACAAATTAAGGTTATAGGTTTTTTACATATTTGGTACAGGAATCAAATTCTGAATAACCTCCCTCAATGAGTCCTCGTTTAACCTAACATACTGTACCTATACTAGAAATAACCACTTTTGTTAAAAATAACCTAAAACTGTTCAATTTGTAGAACAACGAGCGCCGACTACAAACATAACCCACCATACCAAAGCATACAAATTTACAATAAATTACCTGGAAATATCCGGTCCAAGAAAACAAAAGCTAGATTTAGGGCCGGTTTTTTGATCCGTAGCTAACTCAATCAATGGTTAAACATAGTAAGTAATGCTTAAATTTTGCCAAATGTGGAAGTCTAAAATCATGAATGATGTGTGAATACATTCATGTTAACTCATTCATGTTAAAAAATACTAACTAAAAGCATTTTGGCAAACATTTATTTTATATATAAAAAAACTACGACAACGCGCTACTACCAACTACGCGCGAGCCGAGCGAGCGAAGCGCGCGGTGCCGCATCAGCGGCTGGCGAGCGCTGCGTCGAAATTGGTCGCAGTATCAAAATTAGGGCGCATCGCGGCTTCAACCATCTTACTGCGACAGATACACTGCTACATAGGCCTTTTAGCACTCGAATGACGCTGACTTTGTAAATATTTGTGCAAATAATGGCAAAGGAAGTGTATTCAAAAAGCAAGATGGCGGCTAAAGACCACGCGCCAAAACAATTTAAGCGCTTTATACATTATTACACATCTTGTCACTGTTCAAATTTAGAATTTCATAGCACAAGATAGGATTGCCATGCGTTTCCAATTTTAGAGGAAAAGTAAAAACGTTTTATGTGCCTGTACCTTTTTTTATATCTATGTATGTGCGCTACCCGGCCGTTCGTTATACCCAGTGATTGGAAGCACCATGTTCAATGATAGAATTTCCTATAACTGTATAACAAAGGTTACAAACTTCGTTACAAATAGAGCTTTGAGGTAGAAACTGTCTGCCACATTGCAAATACTATTAGTAGTGGTAGAGGTCTACCTAAAGGGTGATTAAATTGAATTGTCGGCCATAGTTCTTCGTCCATCAAAACAAACAGATAAGGTCAATTGCCGACCTTTGACCCGTAAAACAAGCATGAAGGATGATTACATTGGAACTCCTTAACGTGCAAACTAAGTTGATGTGTTAACCAAGCTTTAGTGAGACGTTAATTGGATAACGTACAAACCTAACGTTAAACTGGAGTCTGTTTTCTATTCCCTTGAGTTTGGGCCTTGTTGCTAGTTGATTGTGTTCGTTGAGATGGAGAATAAAGCCGGGAACCAATTGGGTTTGCTGTTTTGGAACAAGACCTCTTTGAATCGAAGTTTTGGGGCGTTTGCTTTGCGGGAGCCAAAATGTGCTGTGAAATTGCTGAGGAAGAAATTTACCACGCAGGCTTTATGATCGAAACATTTAGTTTTGTGACGTAATTTTTTTTCTTTACCGACTTCAAAAAAGAGGAGTTTATCGAATCCATTGCGTTTTTTGCGAAGTGATACCGCATGTCCCTTCTTTCAATGATTTTATTACAACGTTATTAGGATTAACAAAATCTAGGTTCCCAAAAGCGCAACGATACAAAAGTAACCGTGCGCGTATCAGTAATTCTGACCACTTATAAGTACCACAGTCAATAAATGCATTTAGAGTTAAGAGGCCTATCACAAAATTGCGTTTTGACAGATAAGATAAATATTGAAGCACGGCTACGCATCGCATTATGTAGCAATTTGTACAGTTGTAATTACGTTTATTTTGAGTCTTATAATTATTATTATTATTTTTTTGTTTAAAGTACGAAATTTTAATTTTATGAACTGACGTTTATACTGGTATAAATTTTACGTAAAAATAAGTTAATGTAGTGAGGATAAATTTACAGATTTACCATCCCTACCTGGTTGCTATTCTACCAATTCGCACTAAGCGCTTCCAAATGTCTTTTATAATGCGTACAGCAAAGGAGTGAAACTCACTACCTGCGTCTGTGTTTTCGAACGCATACAACCCTAATCTCTTCAAAGTGAGAGTGAACAGGCTTCTTCTGGGTAAGCTCACTCCATCGTCGACTCTGTCACCTCTGACCTAGACTAGAGTCAAGAGCAAACCTATCACAAATAAAATTAAAAAAACAGTTAATTCTGAGCGTTTTTAGTAGTTTTATGGTTTTGTATGGGATTTTTTTATAACTATTCCCTACATCTTTCAAAATTCTGAGGCTGCTATGAACTAAACCCCTATTGAGGAGATATATTATTATTTTTTACATTTCTCGGGACCCTGGGGCCCGGACCTTTGGAAGGCGTACGAGGAGCCGAAGCCAACTCGCAGAGGCCCCTTAAATAATTTTAAATGATAACGAGGCACCAACCGACGATTATCCCTGTATGCACTATGCAAGTGCACCCAAGGACAACCCTCGGTTGGTGCAGGACTATTGTTGTGTGCGGAAACAAAACATATTGGGCTATGGGTCTGGGTGGCTAATGTGGATTGGGTTACTTGAACTATGGAAGAACTATGTCCCCTGCCTGACCAATGTTATATATTATAGACGGATAAAATGGCAGGGGGTGACTTGCACACTCAATAATGGGCCCCCGGAAACGGCCGCTAGCACATAGTGACATAGCGACAAGGGGGCAACACTTTCTGAGATGCTTGAGGAGTGGAGAGGTATTTCACGGCTATCAGGACAATCCCGGAAGTACGGTCAAGATCCCTACCAGCACCTTACTGGAATACTTCCTTCCTCCGAGCACGTTTGCTCTTGCGAATCTCCACTCAAGCCGGCCAATAAAGGCAAGAAAGAGATGGGAGCTCTGGTCCTCGTTAGTGTTCACTCCAGCCGGCCAATAAAGGCAAGCCAGAGACGAGGACAAGATTTCTCTCGGGAGTTAGGGCCCGTGGGGTCGCTACTGCCCAACAGCTCGCCACATGCTGTCCTGCGGGTTTCTGTATCTCTCTTGTTCCGGCAAAGTAAACTCTACCGGCACAGACCTAAAGTTTGGAGCGCGCAAGCCCCACCACGACGTCAACGTAGAGATACAGCGGTGGGGATATTATTATTATTATTATTATATATTTTTTATATAGATAAAAAAAATTGCGAAAAGCAAGGCCGCTATGAACTAGTTGGCCAATTTACGCAAAAATCACGGTCGAAACCTCTAAACCTACATATATGATCCTGACTGATTGACTAATATGCCTCTTAAACCTATTTAGAACCTCATTCCGTATCTATCATGGAACCCTAATTCTTTTTCTAAAATAAAAGTAGCCGCCTAAGTTACTCCTTATAATATCAACTATCTGCCAGTGAAAGTCTCTTCGGCCGTTTCGGAGATTAGCCGGAACAAACAATCAGACAGACAGATAAATTAAGAAAACAGTTTATTTTTAATTATAAGTAGGTACCGTAATCTCTCGCCGTAAATCGCTATTCTCTGGAATACTTTGAAAAATTATTTTTGCATTTGCGTTCTTGAGGAAGGCTACATCAAGCTACGACACTTAGAAGCCGAGCAAAAAAAAAGAAAGTCGGAAAGAACGCTATACGAAAACGGAGGTACAGCGCGGGCGGGCGATGCGATTCGACGCGGCGGGTCGGGGAACAAGAAATTTGAAGCGGATGAAGTCGCGGGCAGAAAATAATTTCCCAAATAAAACTTCAAATTTCGGACGTCATTGAAGTGTGAATTCGCGATGACGAATTATTTTAAAATAAGTAAGTTCGAGAGTTTGTAAGCGCGTGCCGGTCATTATGGTGATAAATACAGATACACCTCTCGAATGTCTTATGTTACACAGTTCGACATAAGAAAAAATGCTCCAAGTGTCTTAAGTCGGACACTAAATTGGCAAGTGAAAATATTAAAATGACCTTTATGATAATGTAATCCTAATACAGCTTGACAATTTCAGTCAAGTCAATTTATTCTCCGACATTCGAGAGGTTAAGCAAAAAGTATTTATGAATTCACTTCACACCATTATTTTCCTTCGCAACCTTATTTAAAACCTTTAATACACAAAGTTTGTCAAACTTTAGTCTTTCTCTAAAACAAAACTTGGGGTCGCCAAATAAGATCATCTTTGTGAATATTCCTGAATTATTGATAAAATCTTTGCGACTTTGGGTTGACTGCGGTGTTATTAAAGATCTTTGTTTTAGGTATTATACTATGTAAAGTTTTCTTCTGTTTTGTTAGCGGCTCGAAGAATTTTCTAACAAATTATGAATACCAGTCTCTCTAGGGTGTTGTGAAAAGCGATTAACGAGTAATAATTGATGTGACCGCAAAAAGTCACTTCTTCATTATTTTTTTTTATGTTAGCCTACATCAAATCCTTCCAAGCATCGTTTTCCTGGGCTACCTTGATCCAACCCTTGTGGTACGCGTCTAGGTCATCTCGCCACCTCTACCTGGGCCGGCCTTGGCGGCGCCGTCTATCCTCAGGCACCCACCGTGTGGAGACGGTTGCCCAGCGGTCGCTACGCATGCGGCTGACATGACCCGTCCAATCTTATTTTAGTTTGGTAACGTTTTTGCCTACGTCTAGGATCCCTGTTTTGGAGCGCAGTGTGGTGTTTCTTATTCTGTCAGTTCGTATCCTGCCACTTCTTCATTTGGATCATATAAAATATAGGTTTCTACCTATTTTTAAACAAGTAGTTCTCGAACAGTAGACCTCATGAGCACAAATATATTTGCAACAATTAATACACATACCACTGAAGTTATTTTTAAGTACCATGTTTTATTTTTGTTTTTTTTTTCATCAGATACCCATCAAATTTTTATGAGACCAAGTTAAGGTTACTACCTTCCAAATAAATAAAAAACCATCTAAATCGGATCTCATTAGGCGGAGATATCCAGTAGCCCCTTTTTTGGAGGAAGTACCTCTCCAATCGAAAATCCCCGACGACTAAAAAATTCTCTATAGTCGTAACACATGTATGCCAAGTTTCGTCCAATCCAGATGTAAAATACGACGTGTAGAAGAATAGCAACAAACTGACAGACGAAAACAATTTTTTCCAGACTTGAAGCAGAGACGCTTCGCTCGCACGGTCAATTAAAAACCAAACCTGTACCTTAATTGCGTAGCACTCCATCAGTCGAAATCGGTTTCATTTGACAGTTCAACAGCATTCATTGCGCTATGTACGTTGTTGACCAGACAAAATTTTCAAACTTATGAAGCAATGGATTAGCAATTTGCTTCAGAATGATTCAAATTCAAAATAGTGTGTTGCAATTAGGGAGCTGTTTCGGGATTTTCCTATACGAAGCGGTATCATGGTCGTTTCTGATAGCTACGGTCTGATAGAGATCTCCGACCGTACCTATTCGTGTTTTTAATATTTATAATTAATTAACTACGTAGCTTCTATACGAGGCTTCGATTGCGTGGTTGTGGTAAAAAGTATCCTATGTGTTAATCCAGGCTATAAACTAAATTCGTTCTGTAGTTTTTGCGTTATTGTTATGTAACAAACATCCAAGCATAATTATATAATTTCACTATTATAATATTACTTGCAGTTGCCCGCAACTTCGTCTGCGTTCCAAGATGAAAAGTAGCCTATGTAGTCACGAACCAGGAATTTTGAGCAACTTGCTTATCATCTTAACTTGGTTGTGTTACACGAATGCCGCCCGTGAAAGACATGTGACATTTCAATAACGAAAAACTAACTACTAAGCTATAGTGACTGTACTTCTCCAGGTTCGTTCAGCCGTTTTAGCGTGAAAGAATAACACGCAAACAAACAAACTCACTTTCGCATTTATAATATTAGTTAGGATATAGTAGGGTAGTACTTTTTGTAGGCCTTATATTCTTCGGTAAAGGACACTAAGTATCGAATTTATGATTGAATTGAAAATACCAAAATCTCGTCATAAAAATTTCAACTAACTTACTTCCCCGTCAACTGTTTCTTTAGATACATAAAAAAACCGCTAAGTCATGTCAATGTATGCTCGAATGTCAATCGAACTCCATAGGTTCACAACTACTATAATTTATACAGGACATTTTTTTAAGCAGTGCGCAAATTTCCACAGGATGTTCTACTCATAAATGTGAACAACTTTCACTATGGGACAAACCCTGAAATCACGAAAAAATATCAGCTGTTTGAAAGAAAGAAAGAAAAATATTTTATTTGGGACACGCACAGGAAATACAAACAGTAAAAAAGAGCATAGGAAACTAACAAAATTAACATTAAAAAAATTAAACAAAATAAATACAAAATATAACAATAAAAAATCCCTGTGCGAGGCCAAAAAGGCTCCCATCTCAGCATAAAGCTGCAATATTTAAATAAATACCGCAGCGCTGGTATTCTGATAGGGCCCATGTGATGCCACGGACACACCTACGGACATCTACAAATCCAATAGGGGAATAAAAAGATAGTAAAATACACACAATAGAATACCTATAATTTAGAGAAAAAAATAAAATATAAACTAATAACCATAAATAGTGTATTCATTAGTCGAATAACTCCCGACGCCAGACGCTTCAACCTCGCTTGTCTATGCTATATGCTATATATTCATGGGTAGAATAACCTTTGAAAATTTGCGCATTGCTTAAAAAAATTGTCCTGTGTATGTATATATATGATATACGTTTATATACATATTATATAAAGTTTTTTTTTACGTACACCGTACGTACGTAAAACACTTGAGGGGTTAAATCCGAACGAATAATATAATCAACTGCCCCAGGAATAACTTCTCGCATATATTTCCAACTTACACCCCAACACACCTACACTTACATAGAAACTGCAACTAAATACTACCCTCGTAAAGTTATCGGTTAATATATACGGGAAGGATGTTCCCTTCGAGAGTTTCAGCCAAAATAAAATCACTCGTGCGAAACTGCTGTACTATTCTGTAAAAATTTCACCGTGATAACTTAGGTGAAATGAGCTTGAAGTGAGCAGCGAGCTGTCTTTTTTCACCTAATACTAGGGGTTGACACCACTGACAGCTCACTTCACCTAACTTAGCACTGTGAGATTTTTACAGAATAGACCGGCTGTAGTCTGGAGTGATCCTTCAGGCTTTAACTATACGCGTTGACTGAAAGATGGGAATTAAATAAAGTTTATATAAATATATGATTAATCATGTCAAGCAAAGTAAAATACACTTATTTGTAAAAAGAACGCCCCACAAACGTAATAAGAAAAAAAATGCAATTATTTCTTTCGAGACCAGCACCCCGATATTAAGAGCCGGTTTTTTGATCCATAGTCAACTCAAACATAGTAAATAATGGTTGAATTACGCCTAAATAGGTTTGCCAAAATGCCATTAGTTACTATTTTTTAACATAAATGAATTAACATGAATACATTCATGTTAAAGAATTCATGTTTAGCATTTCACGTTTAGCCAAAATTCAACCTTTAGTTACTATGTTTAACCATTGGTTGAGTAAACTACAGGTCAAAAAACCGGCCCTAAGGGCGCTATTCGACCGCATTTCGAATTTCGACCGTGATTTTTGCATTAAATGGCCAACTTTGGCGTTCTTATTCTGTGATACTGATAGGCTTAGACAACTTTGACTTATTGAGTGGTAGAGAATATTTTTAAGTATAGTCCACAATGGCCTCGCTTTTCGTATTTTTTTCTTATCTACGTATATAAATAAAGCCAAAATTCCGAAGAAAGTTTTCATAAAATGCACGACGGCATTTTTTGAGCTCGTGCATTGAACTACTTACATAAGAAAATGAAATGAAAAATATGTCTTAAATAGTGGTTTAGTCAATAGTGGCCTCAGAATTTTGAAATATGTATGGAATATTTATGAAAAAATCCCTTTTTAAACCATAACATTACTAAAAACGCTCAGAATTAACAGCAAATATCTCCTTACTACATTAATACTAATACGTAAAATTTATATCAGAAATAAACGTCAGTTCATAAGAAATTAAAATTTCATACTTCAAACAATATATATATATATATACACCTCAAAATAAACGTAATTACAACTACCACATAGTACGATGCGTTGCTGTACTTCAATACTCAATACTCAAATCTTTATTAGCATTCCATATGATACATAACAGGTGGTACAAATTACATAAAGTATAGACACAATATGGACCCGAAGCGCACAGCTTAAAGAGGTTCGGAGAGAAACTTAAGAACTATGTAGTCATTACAAAAATTTTAATAATTATATTTAACATTTGGCAACATTTTTGTGTGCGTGTGTGTACGTCTCAGTGTGTGTGTGGGTGAGTGCGCGCGTTTGGGTGTGTGTGTGTGTGTTTTTATGAGTGTATGTGCGTGCGTGTATGTATGTGTTGTATGTGTGTGCTTGTCATGCAATTTTTATTTCCTTAGCTATATTTGTATATTTTGTTTTATTTCTTAAACGATTTGTCTTCCATGTATTCTCTTACTGTGTAATAACATTTAGTAAGTATAGAGGAATTGTTTTAATTTTTTAATAAATATTGTAGTTTTAGGTTCATCTTTTATGTTCTTTGGAAGATTGTTATAAACTTTGATGGAGCTTACTAAAGGACCGGAAGAATGTAATTTAAGTGTTGATGTTGGTAAATTTAATCTATTTTTATGTCTTAAGTTATATTTATTTTGAATTTCTTCGCGGGTAATTTCTTCTATAATTATAACTAATCTGTAAAACGCAATTTTGTAAGTAGTACATTATAACACAGTTTCTACCATAGTCTGAAGGATTTTAAAGGAAATCCACAATCCATCGCGTCATTTGTTTAAAAAAATCGTCTATTCGACGAAGAAAATAACGCAATGAATATTGTTGAATTGTGAAAACGAATTTTATCGGGCTTGATGGGGTGAGTCTGTTACGCAATTACCCCGCAAAAAAACCAGAATTGGACAAGAAAGGTATTTAACGGGTGAATGCTATAAACCCAGCCTTTTCCAAATTTTTAAGTATTTTCCAGTGTAGGTAGTGTACATTGCTCGCAGAACAGATGGCTGATGAAGCGGAAAGGTTCTGGAGTGGCGACCGCGTACCGGAAGACGTAGCGTTCCACAAGGTGGACCGATAACCTTGTCAAGGCCGCAGGAAGGCGCTGGATGCGAGAACCACAGAACTGGTCAAAGTGCAATACAAATACGTTTATTGGCTCAAATAATAATAAGAATACAACAACAATACTCTGTCACTTAAAATAGGATTCCCTGTGCTATAAGTGACAGTAATTGGGATCGCGTTGGCCTAAATTACAATTATAGTTTATCAGTCCGTATTTACTTTATTTAAAGTGGCGATGCTTCGGGCCTTTGTCCAGTGGACGTCTTTTGGCTGAAATGATCTTGATGAGATAGTGGAAGCACGCACTATTCTCACGATATAACATTATAAAAGATATTTTATTACGCAAACATCAAATGTTAGTCGCGTTTAGATAAGCCCTGAATTCTCATGTGTTACACTAGATTATTTTTCCAAGAAAACACACTATCTAATTTCATTTAATTCTTTGGTTAGAAATGAATACAGTAATAAGGACTCCTAGTACATATCGCACACCTAGATCAAAAGTAGCACAACTCAAAATAGGTCCCACTTTTTCAGGCACAGTAAAAAACGTTTTACTCGTTTTCTATTTGATCAATTTAAAATAGTTTTGTATGATGTTGTAATTCATTAATGGAGATTGGTACCCATGTGTCTTTGAAGTCAATCAGTCAATGTAGTTTTCAACGCAGAGTCCGATAATCGCAATAACTCGATTTTGGATTATTTTGAGTTGTGCTACTCTTTATCTAGGTGTGCGATATGTGTGTGTGGGAGGCTCCATATATCGGCAGGTTGAGTTAAACCAGACAGTTTTATCGTAGGCACTTCGTCTAGGGACTTTGATATTTGCTATCCCTAATCTGGATCTAGTTTAAGGATCTGAACCCTATCGCAAATATCCACAGACTGAAAATTAGAGTTTAAGAAGTCCATATACCTACTGAAAATTAGACTTTAAGAAGAAGAAAAAAAATTCACAGATCTCGTGCTCTACACGATTTTCGGATACATTGAAAATGTACTCAGGCAGGCTTTTCCTTTGTACGATGCCTAATCTAATAGATTCTGTATCGTCTTTGAAGTAATAGAACTCAAATGCACGAAGTAAAAAATCCGTAAGGTAAAAATTACGCCATGCAAATTTGAAATTTAATGAAATATTCTTAAGAATATTTTAGAAAGAAAACCATTTTTAAAACAATTAAGCTATACAAAATAGTTATGAACATAATAATTTAAGTCTCAAATATAAAGTTATAATTAATGAATAATTATAACTTTATATTTGAGACTTAAATTAGTAGTTTAGAAGTATTTTCAAAGTATCGAAAAACAAAAATTAAATTAAAATACGTATTTACAAAATAAATTCAAATACATTTCACGATGAAACTCTTAAACACTCCCATAACAGCGACGCGACGCGATTCTAAGGAGTGCGCTCCCCGAAATTACGCCAACTCTATACCCCCGAGGCTTTTTTTTCATTTTTTCGATATCGCATTTAGTTTTTGAGATATAGTTGATTTTATGACAAAAGACCCTAAAAAAATGATCGAATTTTTCACATTTTTGCGATTTTTAAGAAAAGTTTAGACTTTCTCATTTTTTTTTAATTCTATTATAGTACTTGTTGATACGCGTCTTTCGAGACCTCAAACATTCATGTAGCCTTAAAACTTACGACACTAAGGCAATGTCACACTCTGAGCGAAAATGGGGGCTATACTGAAGCGATCGAAAAAACATTTTCAATGTTTAAGCTCGCTTACAAACAAGACGGAGAATATTAAACCAGTAAATCATCATCATCTCTTCAACCGAAAGACGTCCACTGCTGGACATAGGAGGTATCCCCGGCAGAAGTCCCGGTTAGGGAGGTAACTGGTCTACTTCAACCGGTTCTGTGCCTCTCGCATCCAGCCGATTCCTGCAGCCTTCACAAGGAAATGAGTGTGGTGACGGTGTGTTTAAATAGAGAGCAAGTTTTATTGGGGTAATCACGATAATGGGGTAATTTCGATTGATGATAATTTCTACCAAACGCAGGGGCATTTTTATAAAGTGACGGCAGCTGATAAAATGGCGTCTAATCATTGTGTTGACAATATAATTATGTAAAATAATAATAATAATTTAATTCAGAATCAATTCCATATTTGTTAGTTACAGTGTAAACTTATAAACTAGTGTTAGTCACATTATTCTCCGATCCTAGGAATGTCTACTTGACTGCATGCAGTCGTATCCACCGCCCCAAGATCGGTGAGTCCCACCTATCAGCCAATGGTCCGAGAATTGAGTTGGGGCTAGCGCGAACACGGCGCAGCAGAGATGCACATCTCTTGCGCATGTAAAATGCTGCGTTTAGTACAAATTATCATGAGTCGTTATTACCCCATTATCGTAATTACCCTAATAAATTCTAATAGAGTTTAGTAAATATTAGTAAGTAGGTATTATTAATACAATCTTTCATCGCAGTTCTTAGCTGTCTTGTAAAGTCAGAAAAAATGTTAGAATAATTGCTTGCTTAGAATTAGTATATACTATACGAGTTATATGGCCTGCATACTTAACTTGTCCTTAAAAATTCAAATCACAACTGTTATTCTTTGATAGTTGTATGAAATGGCAATGACACGACAAATTTTGTTGACGTAGGGTATCAATTTGTTTAACAATTAATATCCCAGAGTGTACAAGACTTTTCTCTTCTTTATTTATTTAACTCACGTAACCCTTACGCTATACCTATACATAATTACACCTGATAGCAGGCTAAAACCCTTAAGCTCATTTCAGACTACGCTATACTATTCTGCTATATAGTACAACATTAAAAGCTATAAAGCTACACTATATAACATTGCGTTCACATTATGCGATATAATCGCAAGTAATTTTCCTATATGGCAAGCTCAGTTGACCAATCGTGTCGTTTCGTTCGTCTCGCTTGCGGGGTGTGCGGGGAGGAGAGCGCCGCGCGATCTTAGCATAGTGTATCGCTCAATTTCATAGCGTATAGCAAGCCAATAATATATAGTATAGCAAAGTGTGAACGTGTTCTAAATAAATGTACGGCGAGCGCTATTGTTGTGCTGTGAACTGTATACTATATGCTATTATATTATAGCGTAGTCTGAAATGAGCTTAAAATACCCAGCAAAAATACAACACAAATAAAGCACGACGTTGGTGCCGCCCGATTCTCTTGTACAATAACTAAACTACAATTAGAGAATCGCTATATTTTACTAACAGGCAGCGCGAGAAAAGGACGCTATGTTAGAGATGTCAAACTAATTTACGCCTTGCGCTTCACCGTGTTTTTAGTCGACATTTTTTTACGTGTCGTCTAAATTTGTATAGAAATATTAGTTCAACTAAATTTGACAGCTCTAATTTACGTCCGTCTCTTTCTTGTGTTATTAGTAGTGATCGGAGTAGGTAGAGCTATTATTTGTACTTGGGATACGTTGTCTTAATATAGACACTACCGGAATCCCGGGATTTGAAATATATATTATTAAATAAGTTAGAATTTATGTTTTTAAAAGCTATTCACGTCTTAAGGAATTATGAGCGAACACATATTCTTCCACCCCTCCGTCGGGAACCGAAGTTATGGAGTGAGTCAACAAGTTAC
Source organism: Dicycla oo (assembly GCA_948252095.1). Lineage (NCBI taxonomy): Eukaryota > Metazoa > Arthropoda > Insecta > Lepidoptera > Noctuidae > Dicycla > Dicycla oo. The sequence goes on from OX411718.1 coordinate 27,251,023, forward strand.
TATCGAAAAACAAACTTAATGCTGTAGAAAGAGACAAAAACAGGTGCGTTCCTCTAGCGGCGTAGCCCGCTATTGTTTTGTTTTGTTTGAGCACTTGAGCGGCAACATCGCGCGTTACACCTGAGTGGCAACATCGCGCGTGTGTGCATTGGTAATTAGCAACCTGCGCTGATGTTAGCTTGACAACGTCGTGCGCTCATTGCCAATACATAAGACGAGCTTTCTTTTATCCTGGTTAATAAAAAAGCAATATAATTATGTTTTCGAATCCCAGACTTTCAGTTAGAATCCCGAGGAATGTCCATGTTAACATCAACGTTTTCGGTCATTGAACCAAAATAGCTCTACCTACTCCGATCACTGGTTATTAGAGAGAAAAAGTTAGCAATAGCCTAAACTAAGTTTGATTTGTCCACAACAGAATCGGCACCATTGTCAACTTACGCTCTCATAGTGCAATCACCGCAAAATATTTTAATGTAATCAGCACAAAAACTTTTTAGCAAAAAATTAAACCAAACTCCAAAACAAAACGTCTTTGGTTTGGTATTTTCGTTTTTTGCCACCGACTTCTGAAATTAAAGTTATTTTTCACTTTGTAGTGTTTTGTTTTGGAAGTCGGTTTTATTTTTTGCTAAAAAGTTTTTATTTTTCACTTACTTGTGGTACCTACCCCACACAAATTTGAATACCACTACCTGCTATGTAAATAACAGTGATAAGAAGTTATTAAAACACCATCCGCATAAACTGAGTGGGAAAAATACGCAATATTGAAGCTAACTCAAAAACTACCCACGCAAAATTAATGTGAGACCACCTAGGAAGTATATATACCCTTTCAAACAAAAGAATTTTCTAAATCGGTTCATCCGTCTTTGAGTAATCGCGTAACAAACATACAGACGAATTGAGAACCATCTCCTTTTTGAAGTCGGTTAAAAATTGATATCTGACATCAAATTCACCCAAAAAAAACTTCTCATAGAAATGACAAATACACGCATCCATTCCTCGTATTGCGTTATTTACATTTCGAGGTTTTTCACAATAAGTAAAAAGTTAAACTGAAAATGTATTTTCATTTTTTGTCTACCCTCTGTGGAATCGGTGTAAAAAAACCTGCATGCTATGTCGAAAGAAAAGCCCTTGGGAGGTGTGCATGTACGGGCCAAAAATTTAGCGTTCTATTTTTGAATATGAAGTTTTCCGATTGAATTGTTTCTTCTTTCGTAGTTATGCATATTGCTAAAGGAGCCATCTAGTGTAGGCACTCCTCGAACGTATACGCTGCGTAAATGCAACGATGACGCAGCGGCCACGCGGCGTCTACGCGACGACAAACAACGCTCAGTATGAAAGTGTCCTAATGGATTGCAGTAAGCAGTAAATTCTCATTTCCCGCAAATAATTGTCATTTTTAAATATTTGAACATAGAACTCATCATTCTTAAATACAAGCTAACATGGGATCAAAATATATTAAAGATAATGTAACTGGCACGGGAGAATATGTAAATATTTTACAAAGAAAATGCGTGATGCCTGACGGTAATTAAAACGTATTGGGTTACGAGCTAGATGGAAAATAAATAAATTCAGACTCATATTGTGCTCGAATAATTTTAGGCAACTGTGATTCTCACAAAGAATAAGTTCAATATTTTTCTCTATTACCTAGCCATTGAGTTGAAGTCTGAAAGATCCCGGGATTTTACAGATTCAGGGAAGAGATGCTGGTGAATTTTTGCGCCACTTCTTCTTTCCAACTAAAGTACTAGGAAGAAGTGGAGGGCGGACGTTTAGGGGGACTGTTTATGTAATTTTGACGTTCAAAAATGCTAATTCTCAGCCTAGTTTGTATAAATTAGTTTTTTTTTACAGTTAGTTGACCCAATGCTGCTTGGCGGCTGAAGAAAGTGGGCTGTAAAGCTACGTTTCCTAGAAGAGCGATGGCCACCACTAATGGCCGCAGTGACGGCTGTCATGAAAATGATGGCAGTAGCAAAGATTTAAATCGTTAGATTCGCCCTACCGCGTCAAAAGATTTCTGTTTCGTTTTGACACCTCTGACACACAATGACGCAGTGACTACCCTTGATTGTCGTGGAAACGCAATTTAATAATGTATGAGCTCACTATTCTCAGGTTGTCCACCGCCGAGAAAACAGATGACGGCGCCGAAGTAGCGACAGTACGTTTACTATGGCCACAGATTAATACAGATGGGACATTCCGCAGATTAGTATGAAGCTACAAGTACGTGGCGGACCTATCTCACTGGGCCAAATTAGTAGAACTGCCGCGGTCAGAAGGTAAAAGAGTTACAGACCACCACCTGCTACGATCCTCACCTTCCCTTGTCCCTTGCTCCCTTGTATCTTGCCTCCCTTCGTCTACCTTGCCTTCCCTTTGCTTCATTTACGTTCATACATCTTAGTTAGCAAAGAATCTTCAATAGCTTTCAAACAAAGAATCTCCTTTAGCTAGCCGCACATAATCTTTAACAGTGAAAAAACTGTGGATAAAGGCAACACAAGCCGTGGTCCCACACACTTTAATAAAAAAATATTTAAACAATTGCCTGAATTTCATCTGGCGACAAAAATACCTTGTGGCTTCGTTGAAAAATATTAAAAAAAATCGTATGCGAAGCTCGGAGATTGCTTACCATACATAACAAATGTAGAGTATATTTACGCTTACATTATGAAAAAATAGAGGTAACTTTAGATTATATTTTCTTGTAGGTTATGCATAATAATGCTTATGACCGATTTTTTTTTGCGGAATCATATTCGGAAAAAATTTAATTGGTTTTGTGCAGTGGTCTACTCTTTCGTGTAATAGTAATTCTCTCTAATAAACCTTTTTTATACAAAAAACAGGAGTGTTCTATAATTATTTGACTATTAAAATTATGCTTTACTCAAGTCCAGGTTTCCTCACGATGTTTTATTAAAAAGTACAAGCATAAGGTTTAATTGAAGCGATCTTTTACTCTAATATACTTAGAAGTATACTTCTATTGTTAGTGTAGATAAATTAAAATTGTTAGATTCAATTTCTCTCGTACATAACTACAAATTACTAAGTTACCCATCCCCTACACAAAACCTCTCTATAGACTATTTAGTCTTATTCATGGAACATTATTCATAGCAGTTATGTAAGACCCAAAGGCGCGAATTAGTTTTTTATTTCTATGTTCAAGAGCTAAACTTTATGAATAAAATTGAGATTTGTATTTAGAAGGAACACTTTAACGCGTCTTTTGAAACTGTTTAAAAGTCCATTAGGTACTAAGCATTGGAATGTACTAAGGAGATTTTACAGATTTTTTTCAGAAAACATTTTCTCCACAAAGAATTATAGGGCTGACGACATTTTTTTTATTTTTGTCCACGAGGTAGATTATTAAAAAATATTGGACACGCATTTTTTATTTTTTTACGCAATCAAAAGATTACAGCGATACATTGAGTTAAAATGTGGCATGACGTCACGCCTTCCTAGATTTTATACTGAATTGTGACGTACCGAGCCCCCACTCCCAACTTTAATGCGTTTTATCCAAGTCATTTTTTATTAATATGATAAAGCAAAAAATACGTGTCTAATGTTTTTTTTTTTTATTATTTGACTGACAGTTGAAACTGTCGAACACTTGAAACTGTCGAACACTTGAACTGTCAAAAACTTGGAACTGTCGAACACATGGAACTGTCGAATGGATGCATCTGTCTAATTTAAAAACTGACCAATCAGTAAAACTGAGTAATCAACGAAACTGGCGTATTAAATAAACTGACGACTGACGAGTGAGGGGAACTGACAAAACTAACGCGGAAAGTGAAATAAATAAACAGTTATTTACTAATAACAATAATATTATTTTATGTGATTCAAGTTCTTAAAATAATGTGGAGTGCACTCTACATTATTTTTAGAACTTTATTTTCCTGTACTTATTTTAAACGAATCAGTTTTATGACTTTATGATATATTTTGCTAGATATTCTAGTACTGAACCTGAGTACCAATGCGGCTACGAGAAATCTAAGTCACACAGAATTCCAAAGTGATTGAGGGTAGGTTTTCGGTTCAATAGTCTCTTTGGATCTACTGGTTCGCAGTCGAGTGGCTTGTGCAATCAGAGGAAGCATACAGAACCAAAGAGATATCATCGTAAGTACACAGAGGGAGTATATCCTTACCGCATGGAACGATAAAGTACGGGAATGCGATTTTGTCTGTAGGTAAAATGTTGTTATGTTTCCTTTATAAAAGAAACAGAACAACGAAGTCTCTACTACACGCGATTACCACTTTTTTTTTTTTTTTCGATTTGCCTACTTGTTGCATGGCTCCTAAGGATCGCAGCGTGATATTAAATAGCATATAATCATCCTCAAAAATTGGGCTACCAACAAAAAAAAATCGAATCCGACTGGTAGTTCCAGAGATTAGCACATACAAACAAAAAACAAACTTCAGCCTTCTAAGTATTATTAGTACCTATAGATATAAATAGTATATTATACTATATTTATGTGTACTAATATATAAAGATCAGTATGGATTTGTTAATTCCCTGTGCAAGTCCAGAATACATTATTTTTCTTATCTAGTGATAAGAAAGAATGGGATTTAACATTTTTTTTTTTTGTTTCTGACCATCTATTTAACTAAAACGTTAAACTACACTGGTCTTCAAACCTTTTGAAAAGGGCGGCTGGAACCAATTCTATTTTCTTGTAAAGGACTATATGCCGATTTTAGTATGGAAGGTGGGCTCTTTTTCTTTTTTCTCACGGGCATCAACCAAATCTTGTTTTTCTACTACAAAATAGTGTAACAAACGAATTTAATTTGACATGCATATCTCTAAACTCAGTCCAAAATTAGATATAAGAGTTAGAAGTTTCTATGTATTTATTAGGTTTGTAGGCAATTTTCGACTCCTAGGGGCAAGTTTACTGTTAAGTTGCCACAAAATAATAGGTTGGGGAAAAAGTTTCTTCGCATTTTTTAAGAAAATTCAAAACATTTTTTAATAAAGTTTATTTACATTTAACTAAAGTATGTAGGTACCATTTTGTTCGATAACTTTTTGCCATCTTGTAGGTAGGGACATGATCCCATTGCTATAGAAATTTTGGGACTTCTGGTCAAAATACCGCGACAAGTGGTTTTGGCAGTCCTCTCGTGATGTTAACCTGACACTGCCTAAAGAATTCTGAAGAGACCGAAACAGGTGGAAATCTGAAGGTGCAAGGTCAGGACTATACGGCGGATGCATTAACACCTCCCAGCCAAACTCTCTTAATTTTTGCTGAGTGGCTAAAGATGTGTGAGGTCTAGCGTTATCATGATGAAAAACCACACCCCTTCTGTTGATTAATTCCGGCCGCTTTCTCTCAACTTCTTGCTTTAATCTCATCAGTTGTTCGCACTAGAGTTCAGAATCGATGGTCCTGCCTGGTGGTAACAGCTCATAATGAATAATGCCCTTCCAATCCCACCACACACACAGCATCACCTTGTTGCGAGTTAACCCGGGTTTCGCCACAGTCTGTGAAGCCTGACCGGCCTTTGACCACGACCTTTTTCGCACGTTCTTGTCATACGTGATCCACTTTTCATCACTAGTTATCAGCTTCTTCAAAAATGGTTCGGTTTCATTACGTCGTAATAAAGAATCACAAATGAGTACACGGTTCATAAGGTTTCTTTCAGTGAGCTCGTGAGGTACCCAAATGTCGAGCTTTTTTGTGTACCCAGTTTTTTTCAAATGCGCCAAAACTGTTTTGTGGTCAATTTCCAGTTCTTCAGCTACGTCGTAACTACTGATATGCCGTTCTTGCTCCACTTTTTCAAAAATGGCATCCGTTTTATCCGTAATAGGGCGACCAGAGCGACGTGCATCTTTGACATCAAAATTTCCGGATGGAAAACGCTTAAACCAAATTTGTGCTACTCTCACAGACACTACACTAGGTCCATAAACATCGCAAATTTTTTTCGCGGCTTGCGTTGCATTTTTACCTTTTTTGTAGTAAAATTTTAAAATGTATTGAATTTCTTCATTAGATTCACTCATCTTGACGGTACGAAAAACAAATGAAAATCACACATTTTCCTAATTTGAATTTGGAATTATGTTCTTTAAAATTTAAACTTTCAATGATACCAAAACCAGCCAGATACAAATAGTATAGCCACAGAGATTTTATTACAAGATCATACATACTATAATGCGAAAAGACTTTTTCCCCAACCTAATAGATAGCCGTTAAAAGTTTTTGGACATTTGAATATTCAGTACACAATAGGTGTAGGAGTCGAAAATTGCATACAAATCTAATAAATACATACACATTTCTAACTCTTATATCTCATTTCGGACTGAGTTTAGTGATATGCATGTCAAATAAGTTTCGTTTGTTATGTATCGTAGACAGAAAAACACGATTTGGTTGATGGCTGCGAGCAAAAAAATAAGACGCCAATTTCACAGGCATTGGCTTTTTGACAAAGACCCTTACAATGGTCAACTTGAAATAAACACGGAATTAGTATGTACTAATAAATGATTTGAATTTGACTTTGGCATCACTATACCAGAACCACGACGTCCACAAACGTTTAATCAACTTACAACAAACAATAGTAACAGTTATCCTATTTTATTATGATCTAAAGTAGCCAAGCAATTAAATAAAATGACCTATTCCACCAAGCACTGGCACATCGCAGCCAATTTTGCATATTTGTCGCGTCATGTCCCTAGAGTAAAATAAAGTCATAAAAAAATTCGACAGGAACTGTCGACCCTCTACCGCCGGTAGACAAAACGACTAACAGCCTGTTCGCACTCTATTTCGTTTTTTGTGAGAAGTTTCCGAATTAGACAGCTGATGAAACGAATGAAACGCGCAATGTATGCCAAAAAAGTTTTGAAGACATTATCGTTGTTTGCTTACAAGCTTTTTTATGACAGAAAGTCAGTTTTAAGTGGGATATTACCTTTAAGCATCAAGATTCTCCATGTCGTTTAAGAGCTGGGAGTGAAATCCATAAGCCCTCGTAACCAAGGGCATTTTCAACGCTGTACTTAGTGTTGAAAGTTGAAAATTTAGCATAGTATTTTTTTGACGCGCTGGGATGCACTCTGTTAGATTCGCAATAGTCGGCTTAACACCAAGAGCTGAAAATTCAGTACGCGATAAAATATCATTGCGTAAAAAATCGCCCATGCGTACCTGGGCTAACAGGGACAATGGGTTGCTTCAGTATAGCTTGGTCAAGGACCAAACGGTAGGAATATGGCCAGATTTTATTAAGTTGACCATGTAGTACCGTTTCCTATTGACAAGAATTCATCATTCTCCTGCCCTTATCTCAATTTATATCGGATCTACACAGAATGTGTTATTTTTGTCAACTTCTCTTAATAGTCGTCATCTCGTCAGCGCCTAATGACTAGAATACATGATTCGTTATTAGTGGTAACTCGTGAGTCACATAGTCTAGGAATAAAATCTTATTTATTTATTTATTTAAGGACAACCAACAAAGCATACACTAAAAATACATGTTAAAATACCCATATTATTTTTACATTTTTTAGTGTAGCCTTAATTAAAGGCTGCCACGGCATGCATTAATCATAGGAGTAGGAAATGCAGTTACAAAACAGTTACAAAATATATTTTACTTGTTTAGATAGATGCTAGTACTTATGTAAATGAAAAGACAATAGAAACCACAATATTAGTTTTACACTTTTATGATAATGCCTTATGCAAGACAGACTTGAATTTATGTAAAGAGTACGATATGAATATCTACGCTGGGTGAGCATGACAGGCGACAAAATTTAATCTGCATTCTGTTATTGGTGGAAAAATGACCCAGATTGATTTTAAAGCCCTTAGCGCGAAGCAACTGATATGTAGACTTACGAGCAAGTTTGTAAGGCACGTTCCAATTTATTTGACTTAATAACCGCGGACAATCAATATGAGTGTTTATTGTTTTGTATAGGAACAGATGATCTAGGATCATACGGCGATTTTCCAGACTCATAAGTTTGAAATGTTTCAAGCGTGAGCTGTAGCTAGTTAGATTTCTGGTCGTATTGCAATGATATGACAAGTGCCAAAGAAATCTTTTCTGCACGGATTCTAAACGACGCTTATGTATTTCGTAGAATGGAGTCCACACTATGCTGCAATATTCTAAACCTGATCTGACTATTGAGTTAAACATTGCTATTTTAGTTGAGGCACGTTTAAAATCTTTGCAGTTACGCAGAATGAAACCCAACATCTTAAACCCTTTAGTAGCAATTTTATCAACGTGAATATTAAACCGAAGCTTATTGTCAATATAAACACCCAAATCACGAATAACTTCTTTCTCGTAAATAATTTGGTCATTAATTTTATAATTACGAAAATACGGTCCTTTTTTTCTAGAAAAATGTACGTGATTGCATTTGTCAGCATTAAGTAACATGTTATTGACCAAACACCACTAGGAAAAACGGTCTAAGTCTTCTTGGAGTTTGTATGGATCCTGATAGCACTCTATTCGTTTTATAATTTTTAGATCATTTGCTTATAAGTATATCTTTAAGTGTACAAAACAAGACACCACGTCATTTATAAATATATTGAAAAACAACGGGCCCAGATGGGAGCCTTGGGGTACGCCTGAGGGTGTCAGAAACAGGTTTGACGAATAACCGTTCACCACAACTTTAGCTGTGCGTTTAACAAGGTAAGACTCACACCACAGCAACAAGTTTCCTGCAATTCCAATTGTGTGTAATTTGTTTAATTATAGTAGTATAATATGAAACTGTTGCATAATGAGTGGTATTTAAACACGTGTGTGTTTAATAGTATCACACGAGTGTTTTAAATACCTAGTGAACATACTAATCCTAATTAATATTATAAATTAATTTTACTATAACGTAACTTATTGCATCAACTAGACTATATGTCACTCATGCAATAGGTAGTTACCTATTTAAATAAAAAACCAACGTTATCGAAAACTTAACAAACACAATAATGGCTCCGAAACCGTAGTTGCAAGTGCCCTAGCGTGGTACCCATATTCAATGACCAAAATTGTATTGAAAACTCCTTGGTCGATCCGAAGTGTACTTTAATAGAAAAAAGTTATTTTATAGAAATATGTTGTTAAAAAATTTGTAACATAATAAAACTTTTTAATTTTGTTTGAGTTGTATATTATGCATAAAGTCTGTGATTATGGTACTATTTTTGAATTCATAATCAGAACTTTACGATATGAGTGCAGATAAAATCTTTTACTAATAGCAAGCTTGTGAATATTACTGTTCCACTGACCGAGAAGACACAGTTTATACCACTTGCCACCAATCTGGCAAGATATTTAAATACTATAGAAATTAATAAAACCATTCTATCTAATGCCTGAACACGCACTTATCTGTATATCAGATATACCCATTACATCCAGTTTTTGTACCAATGCAGGAATAACTTACATCCTAAACTCATAAGGCGGACAGTCCTTTCACGATCATCATATTAAACTGCTCGTAACATTCCATTACCCCTTACAAAAAGGGCAAGACATGACCCGATGAGAAAAAAATAAATCTAGAACATTGGACCGATTTACCCACAGAGCACGGATACGCCGCGCCGGGACAACGTCTAGAGACGGCAATACTAGGACTGGAAACTAGGCTTTGTGGCGTCGAAAGTGCGCACAACTCCTGTCACGCACCGCTATTCAAAGCCGTTAGATTTTTTTTTGGAAAGAACTCCTTTAACATGACTTGTGGTAAGAGTAAACTGGCAGAAACTGTGACGTAACGAAAAAATTCTGCCATTTTCAAGTATTATCGTTTTTTTAATGGAGAGCCAAAAACAAAAACTTTTGACAATAGAAACTTGAGACCATACTAGTTTACAGAACGTTCACTATAACTTGTCCCTTGCCATCATGTTGGCACCATTGCTTAACCTGACAACAACAGGTTTACAAGCAATGGTGCTAACATGACGGCAAGGGACAAGTTATAGTAAAAGGTCTATAGGTAGATAGTTTTGTATTAATACATAAAAGCGAAAAGAAATTCATTCTGACCTGGTATCCCACGGCACCTCCTGACTTTTTATACGCCATTTGTGCCATAGTGCAAGTAAACGGTGACATGCTTGGTTTGTACGGAAAATGATAACAATGCCGCCTCTATCAGTGACGTCAGGGCGTGTCCGTGCTCTGTGGATTTGGCATTTGTATTCAAACCCACGTCTCCTCTAACAATTCATGAAAATCTGTAAAAAGCTGTTCAGTGTAACTCAGTAATAGTCCTGCGAACAGAAAATGTTATTTAAGTGGGGACTTGAAAATGATGGCCACTAAAATTCTGTAACAATATCTGTTTGAGATGTTCGCCGTAAAAAAGATATTTCGCCCGTTTTGTTTGGAAGCATTTTTTAAGGTTCCGTACCTGGAGGGTAGCAAACGGAACCCTATTACTAAGCCTCCGCTGTCTGTATGTCTATCAGCGGGCTGTAACTCATGAACCGTAATAGGTAGACAATTGAAAAGGGTTTGAAGATTTTTGTTAGCTGTCGAAAAATTGTGAAATGTCACAAGCCATTTGCAATAATGATCCCATTATTTTTTGATAGTTTATAATCTATTCATGGGAAACCGATAAATTGTAAACTGATATCAAACTTGCTTGCGACGTAACGCAACTTGCGCTAATACTAAATAGCCTGCCTAGCTGCGAGCAACTTGGAAGAAGCGCTCGCCGGCCGCTGCCGCGGAACCGCTCCCGCGCGGTTGGCCACAGTTATAATCTGACCTAACACATTTTGCAAAAATTGTGGTCTCATTTGACTTTCAACCCTTTTTCTTAATTTTTATCGAACCACCTTACCTTCAAAATTATTTGGTCTTGCATAGCCCACATTGTAGCGTCTATATATTATGTCTAATCTAATAGAAGGTTTGGGCCTATAGAGATAGGTACAGCTTGTAATCGGAGCGAATGCCATCTGACCTTTGTATTATAACCAAATTAATGGACTATATTCAAACAGTTTAGGAAAGTATAAGAACGGGAAAATACCGGCCAAGTGCATGTCGGACTACGCACAATGAAGGGTTCCGTAGTTGGGATGAATTTATCCCAAAAACAAACTTAACATTGTACTTGAATATCATGTTCTCCCATACATTCCAACTGCAAATGTAAGTTTGTACGCACAATATTTAAAGATTGACCATGTTATTTTAAGACCTCTACTTCTTATAAGTTTTCCTGTAATCTTTAGGTATAGAACTATTTTCTGTATATTTTTCAAAATTTTAGGCTCAGTAGTTTTGGAGATAAGGGGGAATGGTAAATTTTCGTTTATTGTCTTAAATAACTTAAAAATTATATATTTTAAAATTATAAAAATATATATTTCAGACCCTCACAGTTAGCCCTTTCATTTGATGTGTCACACGGTACAGTTTCCAAAACTTTATTTTTTTTATTTGCCGCCAAAATTTACCCCCATATTCAAAATTCTTTTTTTTTTCGTTATACGTCCGTATTTGGGTCACAAAAATTCATACGTGTACCAAATTTCAACTTAATCGGGCCATTCGATTTGGAGCAAATTGGTTATGACAGACACACGAGTGATCCTATAAGGGTTCCGTTTTTTCCTTTTGAGGTACGGAACCCTAAAAAAGTTGAATTGTAGACGTAGTATCACTTACGAAAGATCAAAGAAAATATGCTTTTAGGCTATTTATTGCGGAATATACTGACTGAAAAAATAATATCTTTTTATATAGGGTGACTTTTAGTTTGACAAAGTGACAGTGTGACCCTTTGCAACATTTAAGCACCCCATATAACCTGGGCGAAAATCCATGGGATTCGAGAACCTCCAAGATTTCTGTGTTTCTGAAAATTTCCCAAAGACATAAAAAATCGCTTTTCTCTAAACTCTCAAATTGAATGGCCATCAATGCCATTTTATTTGGTAGTTAAAAGATACAACAAGAAGTTAATTAACAGTTTCCAAAACATTTTTAGTGTTCTGTACCTCAAATAGAGCTTGTGGCTAAGTAATAACAGCCGCACGGGTCGATCCATAGGTTAAGCTACGCTTGCCGGGGTTGGTCCGTGGATGGGTGACCATCTTTACATACCGAGACTCCTCCGTGCCTCGGAAAGCACGTTAAGCCGTTGGTCCCGGCTGTCATTCGTGGATCTTTGACAGTCGTTACGGGTCGTCAGAAGCCCGAAAGTCTGACAACCAGTCTTACCAAGGGGTATCGTATTACACCCAGTAACTGGGTTGTGGAGGTCAGATAGGCAGTCGCTTCATGTAAAATAGTGGTATTCAGCTGCATCCGGTTAGACTGGAAGCCGACCCCAACATAGTTGGGAATGGCTAGGCAGATTGATTGACCTCAAAAACAAAAAAATGGAACCTTTATAGGATCACTCGTGTGTCTGTCTGTCTGTCTGTCCGTCACAGCCAATTTGTTCCGAATCTAATTGACCGGTTAAGTTGAAATTTGGTACACGTATAAATTTCTGTGTCCCAAACGCGGACGTGCAACGTAATTTTGGGGGCAAATAAGAAAATTAAAAAATTTTGCAAACTGCACCGTGTGACATATCAAATGAATGGGCTTACTGTGTGGGTCTCAAATAGATTTTTTTTTATAATTTCAAGAAAATAGACGAAAATTTACCATTTTCGCCTTATCTCCGAAACTACTAAGCACACACACACAGCTACAATTTTGAAAAAGAAAATATAGAAAATAGTTCAATACCTACAGATTACAGTGCTCCTATAAGAAGTCTATGGTCTTAAAAAAGATGGTAATACTTTCAATACTGTGTATACAAACTTATATTTGCAGTTCAAATGTATGGGAGAACATGTTTTTGAACAACAATGTTTAGTTTGTTCCTGAGATAAATTCATCCCAACTACGGAACCCTTCATACTTGAGATTATCTGAAAACAAACACGAACTTGGCCGATTTTTATTTATTGTACTCAGCGTTCAGTACTTAAAAATAAATAATGTGCTTAATTTAAAAAATCGAAACTTTAGCACTATCAAATTAACTCAGTTCTACGTATAGAATACCTACCGACATAGCTTGCAGAGTAAGCAAGCAAGAAGTGGCAGTGGGCTGTCTATGTTGATCGAAGGACCGATGGCCGGCGGAGCAGACGAGACTTGGAGAGAAGACCACATATCTGCAGGTGGCCACCTAGCTAGATGGACCGACGACCTTTATAAGGTGTCTAGTACAGACTGGATGCGGAAGGCAGAGGACAGGGTGTTGTAGCGCAGCCTTGTGGATGGGAAATCATCAAATAACTTCTCCCGCTCTGGGTGGAGCGGGAGGGCGTGTCAGACTTCTACTGACTAAAACCCATCCGTGTTCCTTCAATTGCCTGTGCCAGGGCCACGGTTTCGAATAACCCGCAACCCTGGCGGGCATCGGCCCTAGCGGACCCCTTCAGCTAGTGCTGACATCTCTTTGAGGCGCGCGTGGAACACAACGCGCCGTCGACCTGGGCCTGGTCCTTACCGGACGGCGAACTACCCATTGCTCGCCATTCGCAAGCTCGCGCCTACGGTGGTCGGGAATCGGCTATCGATTCCCGACGCCCAGGGCGTCTCCTGCGGCGACTAGGAGCGTGAGAGCGCAAAGATTGCCTCTCCCTCACGCGTTCAGACTCCTCCTTCGCGAGCATTACTGCTTCGCAGAAGGAGGAGATGGCTTCCCATGCACTCTCGCTCCGTACCATGGCCTGTACCAGGGCCGGACGCGGCGGTGCTCTGCCCAAGCCGGGCAGACCTCCACCGTATGTTCCACCGTGTCCTCCGGGCGATCGTTGTAGCGCAGCCTGAGAGAGGCCTATGTCCAGCAGTAGACTGCGATTGGCTGGGTTGATATAAAACCTATGTCAAAAACCGGTCAAGAGCGAGTCGGACTCACGCACCCAGGGTTCCGACCTATAAAAAAAAGGGTGCTATTTAGAGACATCGTTTTATTTTTCCTGTAATCTTTACATAAACATCTATCACACAGAATAATTTCATATTTTTCTCTATGCAAACTTCCAAAATTCAAGTTGATAGCATTAGTAGTTCTTGAGATATTCAGCTGTGACAAACAGACAGACTGAGTGGCACCATAAAAAGGAACCCTCCTTTTTACCATTTTGGTATGGAACACTAAAAATCAGGCATAAATGAAACAATATGTGCCCTTGCTTGCTAGTGCTGACTTTGACATACCGTATTTGCTTTCACTCGTTGATAAGCGAAGTAAGTACTATACTGTATATTTATGAAACGTTACTCTGAAAACCCGCACACATTGGCATTGTAAATAGCGAATAATAGTTGACATACTTGAGATTATCTGAAACAAGCCAATCATGGCCTAGACACGGTATTTGAAGGTACTTTAAACATACCTACTGTCTACGCAATGTATGATAAGTACGTAGAGTGTTCAATAAGTCTTGTCGTCTGATCACATATATTTATAACTATTTATTGGAAATAAACTCCGTTTTAAACTACACCCATCAAAAAGTCTAAGCAACATGTACGGTTTTGAACTTTTGAACGATTTTTACTATTGTAATATATTTATATTTCTTTTATAAATAATAACTAAGCATTTTTTGATGCATTAGTGACTAAAGCAACAAAATTTTTTATTCAATTGTTCATTTAATCACAATAATTAACAATATGTGTACCGTAAATGTTTTACAAAATTAAATAACGTGATTTTTTTTTTAATTACTTGGTAATTCAATACAAAGTGTGACCACCTGTGATGTTTAAAACTTGTCCGCAACGATTTTGTATTGAATTTATAAGATTGTTAATCTGATCCTGCGGCAATCGCTCCCAATGGAATTTTAACAAGTCTTTAAGTTGTTGGGTTGTCGACACTCCATCGAGGTTCTCTAGAACACGTCTCTGGAGCATGTCCCATGCGTGCTCGATGGGATTGAGGTCTGGCGATTGTCCAGGCCACGGCAATACCCGGATGTTTTCCATTGCCAAGTACTCTCAGGTTCTCCGAGCTGTTTGCGAACGCGCATTGTCATGCATCAGCGTAAAATCTGAACTATGACTTTGTTAAAATGGGTGAACAGAAGGCCCGAGGGCATCTTGAACGTAACTTTCAGCGTTAATATTGATATCTACAAAAACGAGCTCAGTTCGTCTGTTCTTCATAATACCCGCCCATACTAGGTATCACTGTGGAGCCACTGTAAGGGTACACTTCCTGGAAAGCATTTGAGCCGTTCAACATTTCCAGCAGGATGATACACTCTTACCCTTCTCATATCAGGCCTAAACCCAAACCGGGACTCACCGTAAAATAAAATTTTATGCCATTGCTTCTGGGTCCATGTCAAGTGTTCCCTACACCATTCGTTTCGATGGGCGCGATTCCAATGGTGTATAGATGGACACACAATTGGGCGTCGTTCTCGTAGGCCGTATTCATGCAGCCTTTTTCTCACGGTTTGATGGCTAACAACAACACTGCTTGAGAATTGTAGCTTTAAACCTATCTCCCGGGCGGTTAACATCGGCTGACGTCTTGCAGTCTGTTGTATATATCGGTCATGTCGAGCAGTTGTACTGCTTCCACGGCTTGGGTGCTGCTCAGCAGGATCCCCTGTATTAACGTAACGCTGCTAAAGACGACAAATCACGCTCCTACTGACACCAATATGCCGAGATTTCTGGGACTGATTTCTTCTCGCTTGTAGTATTCCTACAGCTCTCTGCATTTCATCAGCAGTCAAATGGCGTCGCTCCATGACATAAAAAATTACTCACCACTCAATTTTTTCAAAAACTGTATATCTCAATATGATAAAAATGAATTAAATACCAAATTTTTCAAGCAACTAAAACATGAAATCCGGAAAAAATAATTAGCTTATATTTTAATGAAAACAAAACACAATCGAAAAGTTGTTAAAATCAGCCAGTATATGTTTCCGAGAACACAAAGATTGTATACCAATCTACTTTGTTAAGAAAAAAAATAAAGTTTTTTTTTTTTTTATTTTTATTTGTGATGGGTTTGCTCTTGACTCTAGTCTAGGTCAGAGGTGACAGAGACAAAGTCGACGATGGAGTGAGCTTACCCAGAAGAAGCCTGTTCACTCTCACTTTGAAGAGATTAGGGTTGTATACGTTCGGAAACACAGACGCAGGTAGTGAGTTCCACTCTTTTGCTGTGCGCATTATAAAAGACATTTGGAAGCGCTTAGTGCGAATTGGTGGAATAGCAACCAGGTAGGGATGGTAACTGGCAGTGCGTCTAGATGTCCGGTGGTAGAAGGGGGCCGGTGGA
This sequence comes from Dicycla oo, assembly GCA_948252095.1. NCBI lineage: Eukaryota > Metazoa > Arthropoda > Insecta > Lepidoptera > Noctuidae > Dicycla > Dicycla oo. Next base: position 27,267,479 of record OX411718.1, read on the forward strand.
ATGAGGTCGTGGAGTTCTCGGGCACACTCTCCGAAGTACAATCTGTAGAAGACCGACAAGCAGGCAACCTTGCGGCGATGAGCCAAGCTATGAAGCTTGGCATCCACCAGTTTTACGTCGCCAATGAGCCTCTTAGCTCTGCGTTCCACCGAGTCAAGCGCGGCTAGTTGGTACTTAGCTGATCCATCCCAAAGGTGACTGCAATACTCCATGCAGGATCGGACTTGCGCTTTGTAAAGGGTTAAAAGCTGTCCAGGCGTAAAGTATCGCTTCACCCTATTTAGGATGCCCAGTTTCTTGGCCGCAGTTTGGGCCTTGTACTCGATGGTGGCGCCGAAGTTGAGACCAGATGTCAACTCCATGCCTAGGAGCTCAAGTCGATCAGTTACAGGAACAGATGTACCCCGAAAAGTAGGAGTTTGGGCGAAACGACTCTTTTTAGCGGTAAAAAGACACGCCTGCGTTTTGGTGGCGTTAAAAGAGACCAGATTATCATCACCCCATTGGGAGACAAAGCTTAAGGTCAAATCTGTCCGCTCTACCATGGCCTCTCTCAAAGAACGAACTTCGGCCCCGCTGGTTTTTGCGCTGGACAAGTATCTCTCTGAAACTGTACTGTCATCTGCGTACCCAACAATACCAGGCCGAAGCAGGTCATTGATGTGCAGCAGGAAAAGAGTCGCAGAGAGAACAGACCCCTGAGGAACTCCGGCATCAATAGCCATAAGGTCAGAAGAGCAGCCGTCAACAACTACTCTGATCGACCGTTCACTAAGGAAATCTGATATCCAGCTACAAAAATCAGCTGGGATGCCATAAGCAGGAAGCTTGCTGAGCAGAGCAGCGTGCCAGACCCTGTCAAAGGCCTTCGAGATGTCAAGCGATACAGCCAGTGCTTCGCCGTGTTTCTCGATGGCTTCGCCACAGCAGTGCGTGACATACACAAGAAGATCGCCAGTTGACCGTCCCCGGCGAAAGCCATATTGACGGTCACTGAGGAGATCATTGTCTTCAAGGTAGTTCAGCAACTTATTGTTCAGTACCCTTTCCAAAACTTATTAAAACTTGTTAAAAGTATCAATAATTAATAAAACATGTAGTTTCCGTAAATGATGCGTGTTGCTTAGACTTTTCTGATGTGTGTACATTTGTTCATACGCACAAACCACTCATTCATTCATGTGTCCCAATTTTCTTTAGGAATTATTTCAAGTACTTCCTCAAACACACCAACTAACTCCTCTTCTGTCAAAAACTTGTGGCCTTTTAAACGGTTCTTCACATACGGAAATAACCCGAAGTCACGGGGCCCAAGATCATGGACTGAAGGGAGGGTGTGCGAGTACTTTGATGCCGGAATCTCTTAGGAACTGCAAGGTTCTATGTGCTGGCGCATTGTCGTAGTGTAGGATTAGGAACCATGATCGGAGTCCCGAGTTCGGTCGTCGGTTTTTCAATTTTTCAAATAATTGAGGTAGGCAAATCTCTGCGTACAATTTACTAATAAGAGTCTTTTGTCCCCTAACCTAATCCGATTTTAATAATCCTTGTTTATTAAAGAAAAAAACAGCCATCATTCGTTTCTTGACGGATTTGGATTTTCGAACTTGTGTCGGTTGCTCTTCATTTTCGAAGACCCATATTTTACTTTGGGATTTAGTTGGAGCATCGTAATAATAAATCCAGGTTCCATATCACCTGTGATAATTGAAAAAACATTTTTTGACTGGCCATTATCAAATCTCTGCAGCATAGATTACGCCCATGCATTGCGTCCATTTTGATGCTCATTTAAAGAAGGGGGGGGGGGGGGTTACTAACTGACAATATGTGATTCGGCGAACTTCTCTAATAGCTTTTTCCAATATGTTTTCGGTACTTGAATTTCCGCAGCATATCTGGTCGTAGATCGTCATGTAGGTCATAATCACCACGCTTGAACTGTAAAAACCATCGTTCCACAGTTTTCCACAGTACACGCTTGCTCAACGACGTCATCTCGACAACTTTGAAAATTTGTCTCAACTAAATTATTAATTACGCACAGGTAAAATAAACGTGTTCAGGGGGCCTACTCCCTAAGCACGAAGTCCGTAGTTTCAGCCTTCGTAACGGGCGTTTCCTACTCCCTATCACCGACGGACGGATGATTCGTCCGGGGCCCGAACGAAGAATGAATGACGACACGATTTGACAGTTGTCCCTACTCCCGATGTGTTTTTGCCCGTCCGAAAAATTAAGTTTGATACTTGTTTGGACGGCTCGTTATGTCATTTGATACGACATCAAAATAGTTATCGTGCCGACGACGAAAGTAACAATTTTAAGAAGAATTCGAAACTATGGCTGCTTTTTAATGCTCGAAGAAGGTCTACAGGAAGAGCAAATGCGACGCCGACGACATTTACGCCAAAACTTTCGGTTGGCGAGTATTCCCAACGTTGAGTTCATTGGGAACTATAGACTCACACGGGAATTGTTCGAAGACTTGTGTAAGGATATAATACCTCTTTTGCACTCGGGCGGACTTAAACACCTTCCCTCAACGAGGAAGACCTACAACTAGAGCGCAGTAGACAAAGAAATGAGACTACATCCACTCATCAAGCCGCAAAAAACGAGAGACAAATTAGTGTAATTGCTAGAATAAATAGATATAGAAATAGAAATAGAGGCACAATAAAAGTATTGTTTTTATTAACAAAATGGTTGTTTTTTATTTAGCACCAATTAAAGCTGAATCATTTTAACAAACAACAACACACTATAACAATCAAAACATAGATTTAATTTTATTTATCTGTTGTAGTCTTAAATTATTGCAACTTCTTGCTGAGTCCGCAGTGCCGTGTCGCCGAACACGTGGACGTGCACGACGTGGGTTTAATGCTGTAAACAAAAGAAATAAATAATTTTAGTCAGTGTAACTTTGTGGAACATGATTTACGTAATCTCTTTTCTACTGAACAATAATACTTACTTCGCTTACTTTGATTCTGCGTTAGTAACTTCAGCTCCAGTGCTTCAGTGGATGTTGAGGGCTGTTCTTGAGTGGGTATGGGTGAGTAGGCTGCTGGGCCTTGTCTTACAGGTGGACCCTGTATAACAAAAATTGAATATCATTGACGTATACAACAAATATCATCGATATAAATGTTTGACAAATATAGAATTGTGTAGATATCTGTAATTTATTATTATTTAATAAAAAAAAGTCTCGGCAAAGGCTCCATGTAACATAATTATTATCAGTGTACTTGTAAGTCCACCTACAGGTAAGTATTTGGAGGATGACTGATTATTATCATTGTTTGCACTTTACTGATGACAAGACCTTAAAATCTTATTAATATTGACGAGTAATATTGTATTAAACTCACCCTTTGCCACTGCTCCACGCATTTTGTGCAACTTGCCATTGAATTGCACAGGCTTTCGAAACCACAGCCGTTTTGATCGTATTCGCCCTTAGAGCATTAAACCAACTATTCGCCCGTCGTCGGTACGCCTCAATAGTCTGCGAGCCAACTCTTGATCTCGCTCATAAAATTGCGGAGGGCCTCTATTTGCGCGTGAGATGCTGTTGGAGCGGATGGGGCCATTTAACAAAATTAATCTAATTCATTTTACTAAAATTTCCGGTTACTATGTAAACAAAAAGCAAGCTCTGTCATTTCCACAGAACATATATACCACAGAACACATATACTATTTCACTTGAAAATTGCCGTCAAAAAGAAAAAGGCAGAGGTATGAAATGGATAGGGCCAATATCCGCAAAAAAATGGCAAAATAATTCATTTCAATATTTAGAGACATGATAAAACTTATATTTTAAAAAATGTGCTCATTTTCTAACAACAAAAATATGAATGTTTGGTTATTATGCTTGAAAATCACAAAATAAGTAAACCGGTAACCGATCGGTAAAATAGCGCAACTCTATCGTCACAAGTCTGTCGTTCACGAAAATAGTCTATGATGAGTCTATGATTCCGTTCCGTTCTGATGAATCCGAAATCATTAGGGAGTAGGGTTCACTCCGACGTATCGGACTGCTATCGGACGGGCCCGTTGCTTCGTTGACGGTGTTAGGGAGTAGACCCCCAGTCTTGTAATCGAATACACTTAATAATAAAAACCGAAATTGTCGGTTTACGCTCAGCGTTTGCAAATACGTCCAGACATGTTGAACACTCTACCAAAATTAATTAATTTATCATTCAATATGCCTATTTATATTTATATTCAATATTTCCTCCGCGTGCTCTAAATACGGCTTCTACACAATTTAGCATGCTGAATACCAGATTCCTAACCATATGCTGAGGAATATTCTCCCATTCCTCAATAAGTGCATTTCGCAGGATATTTGGGGTGACTGGAGATGGATTTCGGCTTCTACCACATCTGCCAAGCTCATCCCAGGCATGTTCAGTAGGGTTCAGGTTGGGGCTTCTCGCTGGACACTCCATTTGATGGATTCCCACATCGTGAAGGTACTCGGATTGTTCACCACTTGAGCAGTGTGGCCGGGCATTATCGTGCATAAACAACGCATTATCGCCCCAAATACGGACCAACATGTTCATTGAGAATCACGTTTATGTATCTCACAGCGGTCAGATTTCCATTTTCTAACGGCTCTAGCGCCATGCGACTATCTGATGAAATACCGGCCCACTCGTGTACAGAACCTCCCCCGTATGAGACCCTTTCTTCGAAAGATGCGTGTGTATAACGTTCTCCTGGTCGTCTGTACACTCGACGTCGCCCGTCATGATTATACAGCTTGAATCTCGATTCATTATTCGATGTGCTCACGGGCATATCTTAATCGTGCAAGTTTATGATACCGTTCGAGTTTTGAGTCATTTGCTGGCTGGTAAGGCTTTAAATTGGCTTTTACAAGATGTCCCCTGACTGTCCACTCACTGATTGGGTCCTTTCAGGTCTGCAAAAGTTCTTGCTGGATTGCAATTCCTGCCTAATGGCTATTACTTAACATCGTTGACACAATGAATCGATCTTCTCCGGCCGTTGTCCACCTTGGCTTGCCATTGTTTGGTCTTTTTAGGTTAAGTCTAGTCCACCTAAACCTCAGAAGCACTTGTTGGACAGTAGAATGTCACACACGTATTGTTCTGGGATCTCCCCAATTCGAACATAGTGATGATCCTGGTACATTCGTCAGGTGTGAGAAGCACGATGATTCGTTTATTTACAAGTCAACGGCTGTGGTAAGCACTTTTAGTTAAAAAAATCGATTCTTTATTCAAAAGTAAAAACAATAATTCAATCAATGTGAAAACAAAAGTATTAAAATGTAGTATTTTTTTTTTACTTTTTTCTATCTATGACTTCAAACATGTTATGTAAAAAGGTTTTAATGTGCAAAATACGAGTAAAACTGTTTTCAAGATTTCTTTTACTTCAGAAGTTAACTTGTGTGGTTTACGAGATATATAGATTTTTTTAGGCACTTTTCAAGTGGCTTTTTTATATTGATGGTCAGGTGTACGTATAGCATAGATACCTAGAGACATAAAAATAACTTAAACCCCACCTTTACATACAGATTTATTTAAAACTTTCCACACCGTTAGTTATAGCATTAACAAACAATTCTAGGAATCCTATATAGTAATGTTATTTATACATACTTAAACAGCTGTTATCTTTTAAATATAAATGCTAAGTGCGGGCAGCAATCGATTAGTAACACGTAAACCAGCAGAATGAGATTATTTCACATTATTGTTAGTTTTTCTTTACTACAAACATGTTTGACGGAGGGTAATGATAATTTTAGTTTGTATACCAATCATAAAATGTATCATATACAGGGAAGTAAGGAAGGAATGGATAATCTGGTGGACTTTCTTTTGACGAATCATGTGAGTAATTTTTAGAGTCCGATAACTTTTATTAGATATTTTTTTGTCCATCTGTCACAGAGGATTTCCATAGTAAGTTAACACGTGTTTGAATGCTTGATAAAAACTCCATAAAGTTTCTACCTGCTTAGTAGCTTCTTTTTCTATGAAAGATAGCTCATGCCGTGATAAGAAAGGTAGATAATCAGCGAGGTGGCAGTTGAGCTAGAAAACTAGGGTGTACCAGACGTTCTTTTAAGTAGGTCCCACCACTCGTGGAGGTTGTTTTAATGCACTACCAAGTGTCAGCTGATCAGCATCTCAGCGTCTAACCCAGTAACTGGGTTGCAGACGTCAGACAGGCAGATAAGATCGATGCACTGGAAACCGACCGAAATATACACAGAAACATACTTGGGAAAAGCCTTGGTTACTTATGAGTACCGTCGTGGACGAAGAGTCTGTGGGCCTTTGATTCAATAAAATTTTGTGTTTAGGAGTTGCCATACCACTCAAACACAGCAAAAGGATGTCATATGCTGGTGGCGCCTTCTTTGGTGCCAATTGTGGAACATATTGCCAAAACCGAAGGCCTAACCACCAAAGTGATCGTCGATGATTATTCTGAGTAAGTTGAATATTATTTATTAGCACACAGCATTTACCGAGCGGTTCATATTTCAGAAGACCGCTTAACTTGGATTCGCGTCGTATGTGGTCGCAATCCTCAGCATTGAGGGAACGTTGAAGAGGAAGAATATGAATTGCTGATATTTTCATGCATTGAAAATAGGTGTAACCACTTGAAAACAAGTGAGCCATTTAGTTTACTGATTTCATAAGAAATTATATTTTTGTGAAAATGTTAGTTCACTTACCTCCTCATCTTCACCATCATCAACAGTCCAATTGTACATACTACTGGGCATAAGCCTTTCTTTCTTTGTGGCTCCTGTGCCAGCTAAAACTTCATACTTCGGTTTGGTGTATTTCAACCGATCACATAAGCATGGGATCTAGTCAGGCGCGTTAGTGGCTGCAAAATCCTATGCAACGTTACTCGCAATTACCAGCCCAAAATGTAAGAGATGTTAAATTGGATGGTTATTGGCTGCCAGCCCCTCAATAGATTGTATAGCAGGGTATCCACTATCTTCGTGAACCAACTGTATTCTACGTATCTCCTTTCTGTATGCATAAAAACAGCCACTGCAGAAAGAGAGGTCATAGGAGGCGCATAGAGGGTCCGGGGCAGCTCGAATAGTCTCCTGAGTGTCATTGCGGAGAAATTTGAATACGAGGGGCTCAAGGCAACTCGCAGAGGCTCGTTAGACGTTTTTAATTAAATATGGCACTATTATTATAAAGCAGATGCTGCCATCATAGTCAGAGCACGTTTTTTGTGGAAACCTAGGTTAAGATCATTGTCAATATCACGGGTCAACAGGAAGCCACATATTATTCATTCGATCTATGTTTAGGCCAACTTCTAATTAGCGAACATCTTGACGATATTGATTAATATCATCAAGGCTATAAAATACATTTTAATAATAAACGAAGCAATAACATCACTTTTGGTTCTCGGATGTCTATTAAAATTAATAAGTACTGTATAATTTTTTAAGATTAATTCGCAACGAAAAAATTAATCGAAGATACAATGATGGCTTCTCTTGGACTGCTTACTACGATGTTGATGATGTGAGTACCTCAAGTAATTCCTGTATTTTTTAAATCTATATTTTCTTATGAGTATCCCCTTTATTTACTTAAAAACGTTACTTAAACTTAAGAGACGTGTAAATGTTAAAAATGCCACTAACCATATATATATAACCATAGATTTTTGCTGCATTTCAGCGGCATGCAATTTCAAAATTTGTCCTCAAAAACTACCGTCATCATGATTACAAAAATTGCAGATTTTCTTTAGTAAATTATGATTGTCAAAAACGATTGACTGACACAATTTGGCTCGATACAAAAAAATCGCAGCTTTCTCCGAGAAAATCCTGTTTTTTATTCGATTGTAATTAAAGCAATTTCAATAAAATTTCGTCTAAACGGTCATCATTAAATAATTATGGGGAGCATGGGTTTATTTTAATGTAACAGAGCAGAATTTAAAAAGAAATATTTTTAAAATTCTATATTCACCGTTTGGCCAATGCTCCAAACTCCGTTACGATACCATTTCGCCTTAACTATAATTAACAGTCTAAGTAAAGAAAGTACCTAGTTTTCATAATATAGGTACGTGTGGGAACTGGAGTGCTAAAATATAAGATGCATTGTTTTTTACTTCCAAAGGATACTGTTTTAATTTGTATGGGAAGAGGTCTAAGAACTAATACCGATAATGTAGTGGTATTTATGTGGGGAAACCTATATCCTTGTGCAAAGGCAGTGCAAGGCACCTTAACCGTTGTAACTAGAGGAAAACGTTCTTAGAAGACTGTGCTCAACTTTTTGAGTAATTGCTAACTGCATTTACAGATTTTGTAAAAATGCTACAGTTAGCTTAAAAAATGACAATTCTTAATTTTTATTTTTGTGGTGCTAAGCGATACAGTTTCCTGAAAGGATTGTGGCGACATCTACAACGCTACATGCATACTACGTATTAAAGACGTCATGCAAATCCTGTATCGCGCAAGCAGAGTTTACCACACGAATGGTAGATACAAGGTGGCCTGTAATTAATGCATAACCTTGAAATAGCATACAATAGACCTGATGGGCATTCTAAACAAAATACAAAAAAAAAAAACTTATATCCCAAGTAGTACGATACGATTTAATATAATCCTAACTAATATTATAAATGGTACCCTTCATCCCGCAAAAAAAGTATCTACTGTTCCCGAGGAAAACAACAATAAAGTTATTATGATAATAGATGGCGCCACGTGTCTTTCAAATCACGATTGAATTATATTATTATAGAAACCTTAGTAGTGTAATAAGAGTTTTTTCTTATTTTTTATTTTAGTAATCAATACATTTTGTGAGTCTAGAGTGTCGATAGACCGGTTTTTCATCCCCTATCATAACATTAAAAAATAAAATAACTAAGATAATTTTATAAATGCGAAAGTGTGTTAGTTTGTTTGTTGATTACTCTTTCATGTTAAAACGGCTGAACGGATTTGGATGAAATTCGGCACATGAGTAGACAGTGACCTGGAGAAGGACATAGGTAGTAGCCTAAATAGTTCATTCTGGATCGCAGAGGCAGTCGCGGGCAACTGCTAGTAATAATATAATACCAGCCTGTTATTGTCCATGCAGAGGAAAAGCCTCTTCTTATATAGAGAAGGCACGAGCATTGATCACTACGCTTGCACCACCGCGTGTATGTCGGAAATTATCCCATGGGAACCTTCTACCGGGATGAAAAGTATCCTATGTCTTAATCCAGGTTATTAACTATCTGTATACCAAATTTCATCCAAATCCGTTCAGCCGTTTTTGCGTGATTGAGTAACAAACATCCAAACATATGAAGTTTCACATTTATAATATTAGTAGGATGGCTTGAGCTAGTTTCGTTGTAGTTGTGGTAGTAGTGTTGTTTAGGCGAAACTAACACGCACCAGTAAGATGGAAGATTGTAATTTACAGGCTTAAATTCTTACATGAATTCACACACTATGTTTTAGTTACGTCTAAATGTGACAAGGCCTTCACGAGTTCACAGGGATAAGAATATCGGGAAACACGTATGAGCTAATAGTTCGTCTCGCGACCAGTTGCAACCGTATGATTTACTTGCCAACAACGGAATGTCTCAATTCCAAGCCCTTCACCTTTTAGCCTAGGACCCTACTTCCCGCCCCTCGTCGTCACCACGTTCGGCACAAAAATGGGTGCCCGCCTCTACACGTTTGCCTAATTATTTTTAATAACTAAAGTTTACAAAAAATATCATGAGGTGAGCGAAATGAGAGGTGAGTGAGAGAAATGTTAGCTTTATGGCTAGTTTATCGTGTTGTGGGAACGGAATAAATTATCGTTTCACCATTTTAACTAATTGACAAACATTGATGATGACATGTTTACTATTACTTCAATACTATAAAATACTCGTATACTGCAGGCGTTGTTTAGGCGACAGTGATGCAAGCCCTGACCTGGCGCCGACATATATTTAACTATATAAGTCCAGGTTTCCTCACGATATTTTCCTTCATAGATATGTCAGTAATGTCTAAAATAAACTCTCTATTTAAAAAAGTTAAGGGCAGCCTCGTTATAATCTTTTTCCTGTAGCTGCAACGGTCAAGGTACCTACTCCTACGACCCGTCCGAATATCTATTCTATAAATTATAAAAGTGTACTTTTCTGAAAAGTATATTTTCCTCAAGATTTTGATGCCACTTTGCACAAGGGTAACGATGAGGTATCGTTTTATAAATATACCAGTACCCCTATCTATATACCACTTTCCCTCAGTCTCCTTTATATGTTTTATTGAAGTGTGTTTCTTTTTGTGTCTGAAGTTTGCTAAATGCTGTGTTGTTCGTCTTTGACAGTTGTTGGACTTGGGTCACCTTACCAAACAAGCGTAACATGGCCTGCGTAGATGCAACCACGTATCTTTGAACCAGGGTTTTATAACCTACAATCTACATATCCATAAGGGCGAAACATTAATAATATCCAATATCTAATTTCTGACTGCCTCATTGGTGTTGTGGTCGCAAGCGCTACTACTGAGCATGAGGTCTTGGGTTCTATTCCCAGGTCGGCCTAATTGTTATTAGGTTTTTCTCTCTGTAAATTCTTAGAAGGCAATAGGCTCGTCCTCTATTACATGGGACTTCAACATAACTAGCGAAATGTGGATGTACTATAGGTACACCTCTGCCTAACCCTTCGGGAAATACAGGCTTGATCTTCAATTAAAGTTTTTTTTTTAAATCTTCTGTTATCTAATTTCAGATTTACGACTACCTTCGGAATATGAGTAAACAACACTCGGAGTGGGCGCAGGTAGTAGTAGGTGGACAAAGTTACGAGGGTCGGCAGATCTTAGGGTTGCGGATAAACACCCCCACTGATGAGGACAAACCAGTGATGTTCATTGAATCAGGCAAGTATTGGTTTTTACAACGGAATAGAAATTTTCTATTCCGTGGTGACATTTTCTAGAAATTTTACTGATTTTGTCTCAAACTCGTTGCAGGATTATATAGAAATACGACTTGACAGAAGATTTTCATCATTTTTATTTTTTTTTAATTTATTTTATTAGGTTCACCAACAATTGTTTAGTTGTAACAAAAATTACATGCTTAAAACAGTCTTACAGTGCAACAATGACTTATAGGTAAACACTACATTCACAATTCAAAGAATCATAAGCTAACTTACATAGTAATAAGCACTAAAAACATAAAAATTGATAAAATAAAGATGATAAAATTGATACTAAAATTGATTGAATGTTAAAATTGATATAAACAGTAAGATTGATAGAATTAATAAGTTTAGTTAAAATGAATAAATTAATAATATTGACAAAATTTACAAAAAAAAAAATGATAATATAATATAATATACGTGCTTTTGATAAAAGTTGTAAACATTGATAAAAAAAATACAAATACAATACAAATTCAAATTCAAATTCAAATTCTTTATTGTGGTACATAGGTAAGCAATAAGTTGTTACATGTTTCCGAAATTGTACACAGCTATGACCCGCCATAATGGCATACAATAATTTTAAAGTAGGTAACATTTTAACAGCATAATTAAATAGAAAATTAAAATAATAACAATTTAAATATGCAGCACTTTAGAATTAACGAATATTTTTACATGTCAAGGCAACAATTAAAATAACGAGACATAAATTATAAATTCAGTTAGAATTAAATAATACAAATTAAGAAATATACACATTTTACTTGTCTTATCAGGGGAACAATTAAAATTAAATAACATCGTCGAGATAATCTTTTAAAGTATAGTAACATTTGTCTAACAGCAATTGAAATAATTTCTTTTTATAATTATGCAAATCTAAATCTCTAATTGTCTTTGGCAATTTATTATATATGTCAGGTATTAGATAAAAAACACTTTTGTGGAAAAGAGCAGTTTTGTGGGGTTCAGGTGTCATTTTGTCTTTATGTCTGGCTCTATTACTAAATTTGAAACGATGCATATTTAATTTTACGAAAATGGCACATTCGTAAAGAAACATACAGGGAAGTGGTAGTATTTTTAGTTTCTTAAAATGTGGAACACAGGAGTCCGTTGAATCAATGTTTATGATTGATCGGATACACCGCTTTTGCGCCTTAAAAGCTAGGTTTTTTTTGGTTGAATTGCCCCAGAACATAAGACCGTACCTTAAAATGGAAGAGACATAACCATGATACGTACTAAGAACAGCAGATTTGTCTGCTATTTTACTTAATTTCTAAAGGGCATATGACTGTTGATTCAAGCGTTTACAGACATAATCTATGTGATTTTTCCAGTTAAGTCTTCTGTCAATACGTAGCCCCAAAAACTTAATTTCATCTATTTCTTCAATATTTGTATCTTTGAATGTTATATTTAAATTTGGGGATGCTAGAAAATTTTGTCTAAATTTCATAATTTTTGTTTTTGACAGATTTAAGTTTAAATTATTAGATGATAGCCATTCAATTGCATTAGTTAAAAACATATCAATCTCCATATTAATGCTAGAATGCAAATTGTCACTACCAAACAAAACTGTGCTGTCGTCAGCAAAAAGCGTCATTTGATGGTGTGTTATGGATGGTAAATCATTAATATATACAATAAAGAGTAGTGGGCCTAATACGCTACCTTGTGGTACCCCAAAACGGACATTAGTGAACTGAGATTCATAAACTTTTTCTTCTTTCGATATTGGGCATACTCTATTTATTTGAGTCGCTTGGTGTCTATCGCTTAAATAGGATTTTATTAGATTATTAACATTACCCCTAATACCATAGTCATTTAATTTTTGGAGCAAAATGTCACGACGAACGTGGTCGAAAGCTTTTGACATGTCTAAGTACATGGCTACAGCTGGTTTTCTATTATCTAAATTGGTCATTACTGTATATATGAAATTATAAATCGCATTATTTATTGATTGACTTTTACGAAAGCCGTATTGTTCGCTGGCAAGAACGTTATTGGTTTCAAGAAAAGTGTACAACGATGTATATATAACTTTTTCATAAATTTTCGAGAAGATGGGTATTAACGCTATAGGTCTGTAACAATTGAGATCTTCAACATCACCCTTCTTAAATATTGGCTTTATAATGGTATACTTAATTTTATCTGGGAAAACTCCGTATTCTATACTCAGGTTAATAGTATAGCCTAAAACAGTAGAAATTATATGAGCTACATCTTTCACAACTCTAACTGTAACCTCATCGTAACCTGTGCTGCATACATTTTTTAAAGAATTAATTATTTTAAAGATATCATTAGGAGTTACAGGTTTCATAAAAATAGAGTTAGGTTGACTCTTAACCGTTAAATGTGGTATTGTGTTTGCTCGTTCACAGTTAGCTACGTTTAAAAAGAAATCATTAAATAATTGAGCTATCTCTTTCGGATTTGAAATAGTATTACCATTATCATTTTTCATTTTATTTATGTTCTTCTTGAGTACATTATTTTTGTTTTTGTTTATAACTTGCCATGTAGCTTTACTTTTGTTAATAGAAGTTTTAATATAATGGCTATTTTGTGATTTTTGGGTAAGATTGAGAACAGATTTATATCTTTTTGAGTAAGATTTAAAATTACTTTTGTTTTTGCTAGTTGGGGATTTTCTATACTTCCATAAGAGTTCTCGTCTACGTTTGCTGCACAAACTAATGCCTTTTGAGATCCATTTTGGCCTTTTGTCTACCATAACTTTAACTTTAATATAAGGAAAACACAAATTATAAAACAATGTGAACGTATTATGAAACTGATAGAAGGCATTATTAGGGTCATCTGTTTCATAAACTTCACTAAAACTTAGGCTACTAAGACATTCTATAAATTTATCTCTGTTTTCATTTGAATAGTCTCGTCGTTGGACGTACCAGTACTTAATGAATGGAGCAACTCTTTTTTACGGGGCATTTAAGAATTTGGGCCACATGATCTGATAAGGCCAACTCAACCAATTCGCCTTTGCAGCCTTTGACGTTGTAAGCTATGTTATCCAGGCACGTGCCACTAACCAATCGTGTTGGAGTGTCAAACTGAAGTCGCAAATTGTAGGATGCGAGTGAGTGAATGAGCTCGGCTGTTATTTTATTAGTCTTGAGAATATCAATGTTTAGGTCTCCTGCAATTATAATTTTCTTATCTTTAGATCTATATTTATTAAGAATTTGGTGTAAAATCCGAAAGAAAGTGTCAAAGTCTTTAGAAGTATTTTTTGGAATTCTGTATAGGCATATGATAATTATTTTATGATGTAATAATTCAATTCCTGAACATTCAACTACGTTAGGCACTGAAAGTGATACTACATCGTCAAGTACTTTATATGAATGAATATTTTTGACCAAAATGCAAGAACCTCCACTTCTGTTATTCCTACAAAATGTTGAAGCTAGTTTATATGATGGTATACAAAGTCGTGGGATGTCATCTTTAATCATATTGTGTTCAGTAATGCACAATACGTCTATAGTTTTAGAAGTAAAAACGTTCAAACAGACTGTTAACATATCTGATTTACCAATTAAACCTGCAATATTCTGATGTAACACAAAATAGGTAACACTTGATGGAAATGTGTAAAAACAAATCAAAATCGATAGAGATTAGGGGCTGCTCGATAAACATTTGAGGATTGATTTCAGTTTAGCAAAAGAGTCGAAGTGAAGGTCAGCAACATCATTTGACCTAAATTCAAAAACTATTCCCTTTTCTAATGACGAAATTTACTAAAAACGTGATTTTTTGAAACTAGCAAAAATGCTCGGTCCCTAGACACTTTTGATGTGAGTAAAACAAATTACGTATACAACTGGCAGTAGGGGTACCTTCATTTTATAAGATTGAAACAGCTTCTTCAAAAATAAATGATGATCAATAACACATCAAATTCAAATAATTATAATTTTCTTGACCATCGGCCAGCATTATCATAATGACATTCGCTATATTACGCAACAACATTTGGAACACTGCCAGCTATAACGCAAAAGGCGCGAAAAATGACACAGCATTTTTTTTTATTCGACAGGCATCCACGCTAGGGAATGGATCACTCCAGCCACAACGACCTACTTTATCAACGAGCTTCTGACCAGCAGTGACCCAGAGATCACATCAATGAGGGACCAGTTTGATTGGCATATCTTCCCTACTGTCAATCCTGATGGATACCACTACAGTTATACCAAAGTTAGTCGGTTATTAATGCTTATAAAATGGTTAATGAGAAGGAAAAATTTAATTATACCTACCTTTTTTAGGGTTAAGTACCTAAAAAGGAAAAACGGAAACCTTATAGGATCACTTCGTTGACCATCTGTCTGTCTGTCAGTCAGTCTGTCAAGACCCTTTTTCTCCGTAACGCGTAGAGGTATCTAGTTGAAATTAATATCAAAGACGTAGTAGTCTATGGTCCCTTGGACACATAATAAATAATAGTACTAACGTAGAGAAGTTACACTCCTTTGATATTGAAGAAAGCCGCTTTTAATAATAGCCTACAAAATCACGTACTCCCCACGCGCAAGCTAAATTGCACTTAATCGCCGCGCTTTAGAGTTGTTATTACTTTGTATCCTTTCTCGTCGTAAAATATCTACGCTGCTTGACTGAGTACTAGGGCTGTCCGGAAAGAAAATAAAATACGGTACATACCTTTTTATACGGCAGGCAACAGCTGACACGCGGCATTTATTCGCAAGGTTCGTAAGCTTATTATTTTAAAGCTTATTATAGAGTGGCTGTCGCCT
This sequence comes from Dicycla oo, assembly GCA_948252095.1. Classification (NCBI taxonomy): domain Eukaryota; kingdom Metazoa; phylum Arthropoda; class Insecta; order Lepidoptera; family Noctuidae; genus Dicycla; species Dicycla oo. Next base: position 27,283,321 of record OX411718.1, read on the forward strand.
GCCGCCGAGGATAAAAGTGTAGTTTTAAGATTCTCCACATTACTGCATTACACCAATGTACACAGAAAACTGGCAGAGTGACAAAAAATAACTTTAGCGGGTTAATGTAGGTTTGTGCGATTGTACGATCGCGGGTACGGTTGCCGGCTCTGATCCTTAATTACTTTAAGCGAGTTTGGACCTGACTATTGATATAATACGACGCGCAAACAAACCCCCAAACCTCCGCCGAGAGCTCAAGTTTGGACCTGACTATTGATATAATACGACGTGCAAACAAACCCCCAAACCTCCGCCGAGAGCTCAAGTTTGGACCTGACTATTGATATAATACGACGCGCCAACAAACCCCCAAACCTCCGCCGAGAGCTCAAGTTTGGACCTGACTATTGATATAATACGACGCGCAAACAAACCCCAAACCTCCGCCGAGAGCTCAAGTTTGGACCTGACTATTGATATAATACGACGCGCAAACAAACCCCCAAACCTCCGCCGAGAGCTCAAGTTTGGACCTGACTATTGATATAATACGACGCGCAAACAAACCCCCAAACCTCCGCCGAAAGCTCAAGTTTGGACCTGACTATTGATATAATACGACGCGCAAACAAACCCCCAAACCTCCGCCGAGAGCTCAAGTTTGGACCTGACTATTGATATAATACGACGCGCAAACAAACCCCCAAACCTCCGCCGAGAGCTCAAGTTTGGACCTGACTATTGATATAATACGACGCGCAAACAAACCCCCAAACCTCCGCCGAGAGCTCAAGTTTGGACCTGACTATTGATATAATACGACGCGCAAACAAACCCCCAAACCTCCGCCGAGAGCTCAAGTTTGGACCTGACTATTGATATAATATGACGCGCAAACAAACCCTCAAACCTCCGCCGAGAGCTCAAGTTTGGACCTGACTATTGATATAATACGACGCGCAAACAAACCCCCAAACCTCCGCCGAGAGCTCAAGTTTGGACCTGACTATTGATATAATACGACGCGCAAACAAACCCCCAAAACTCCGCCGAGAGCTCAAGTTAAATGCCGGAAACTATAGTAGGTATATCAGAACACGACTCGACATTTCGTCATTATAAAAGTAACTATATCAGTAATATATACTATAATAATAATAATAATAATAATTTATTCTTCAAAAAGTACAAAAACGTTACAAGAAACAATATTTTTCATCTTTTTTAGTGAGGTGAATGTACAGTCATTTTAATTTAAGACAGACTCCCAAACTGAGACTTGCTCGTATCTCGGGTAGTCGGTGGTCAGCCGTTTTAGATGTTGTATATCACCGCCTTATTTTGTGCTATTACTTTATACATAACAATTTTTACATAATTAATTAGCGTCTTTACAAAATAATGTGTATGTTTTGTGTTAAATTATTATAAAAAATTCCAAGACTAAGTTTTATTTTACTATTTCAATAAGTTTTTCAGACTCATCATAAGTTAGCAACTTTAACCAATTAGTTAATTTATCTTTGAAATTGTGCTTATTTAGTTTGTATAGTGAGATCCTTTTGTTAATATAGTTTTAAAACATTTAAAATCTAAGATTTAATTTTTTCATGATTGTCAATGTCACATAAATAACGTCTAGATTATTATACCTACGAATTTATTTTACTCATGTCCCACTCACAACCTCCCTGTGTTATATAATTTACTGTAGGTATGTACAGACGCCAGCACATCCAGCTACTTCAATCTGTAAAATGTCTTTAATAGATTTTCAACATTCAAGGTTGATTGGGAAATTTTGACAGTTTCGGGTAGCTTGATCTGCTGGCGTTTGTACATACAGCATAGTACACAATCGGTAATCAATACTGAATGGATTGAATTAACTTAGGTTTCACAATCGTTTGGTAACTTGAAAAAACGGTCAAGAGCGAGTCGGACTTGCGCACCGAGGGTTCCGTACTATCATATATTAAAAGTGTGCTATTTAGAGACACCGTTTTATTTTTCCTGTAATCTTTACATAAACTTCTAACACTCAGAAAAAAATCGGAATTTTCTCTATGCAAATTTCGGAGGTAAGGGAACGGTATTTTTTTCTTTTACATGTTTCATCAAAAAACGAAAACTGTGAGGCCTAAAAAAATATCAAGGATCACGGATAAAAGATATATCTTTTATCCGTGAATAATATTGACGACTGACAGTTTTTGTATGGAGAAACTGTATAAAATTCAAAATTTATTCGAAGAGGAACAGTTATACTAGGTATAAGAGTTTGGTCAAATTCACCCTTAACACGTTCGCGTGAGCAACGTCTTACAACGTCGTGTTGATATAATTATGAAATGGCGCAACGTCATATGACGGCCTCTAGATTGTCATATTTATTTTGACGCAATGTCTTTGGACGTCTATTTTATGGGCAAATTCCTATGGCGCATCTACTTAGCGCCGCAACACATTCGATTTTCATAGCCGCGGCTAGGCGGCGCTAAGTAGATGCGCCATAGGAATTTGCCCATAAAATAGACGTCCAAAGACGTTGCGTCAAAATAAATATGACAATCTAGAGGCCGTCATATGACGTTGCGCCATTTCATAATTATATCAACACGACGTTGTAAGACGTTGCTCACGCGAACGTGTTAATATATTTCAAAATATTTTAAATTCACCCTAAATAGGGATGAAAGTTTGTATGGAAGTTCGTATTTTTTTTTCAAATTTAAACTCGTATTCATTAATTAAACTGAACAGACGGCTGTGCTGCTGGGGAGTTTGTTGCGCCACTTCTTCTCCCCAGCCAAAGCACTAGGAAGTGGTGAAGAGCGGGCGTTTTGGGGGACTGTCTTATGTAATTTTGACGTTCAAAAAGTGCTGATTCTCAGCCTATTTGAATAAATGACTTGATTTTTGATTTTGATCTTTTTAAAGTTACACTTAATTCACAAAACCAAAACCAACACAAAACTTAGACATATTTAATAACGGGTCCTAAAATAGCCAGATAACCCAAAAAAAAAATATATATTTTGCAGCTGGGAAATCTCATACTCACGGCTTTTAAAGGCAGAATGTGCGAGTACTTAAAACCAAAACGAAAACTGTTCTTAGCTAGTATATGGAAATAATAAATCTAAATAATAATGACTAAACAGGAAAATGCCAATTTTAAGTCACATTGAACATTTTTGATATTACGAATTTCAGGACCGAATGTGGAGGAAAACCCGATCGCGCTCCGCTAACGGATGCTATGGGGCTGACCCTAATCGAAATTGGGACTATAACTGGATGAGTATGAAAAACATTTTATCTGAGTACTCCTAATATCTTCTTCTTTTGTTTTGACAGAACATACAACTCATTTTTTTAATTAGGTTTGCTTCACTATTACATTGGGATGTACCTGTAATAATAGTTGTAAGTGATAACATAAATAAATAAATAATAATAAATGTTTTTGCCCAGTAAATAACAGAGAGTGCACTTGTATCTGCGCACACCTTTGTGGCTCTATGAGATCTCCCGCGCCGAAGGCTTGGTCTCCATGTACGAAAATCGGTTTGGAGGACTATCTATTATTGATCTGAACAACGCCTCTGACGCCACAATATATTTTAATATGGCCCATAAAATATAAGATACTTTGATGTACCGTCGGAACGAAAAGACAAAGATTATATCATAAAAAAATATTTTGACTAGTATAATTAAGCAACCAGGAAGGTAACTGAGGAATATGCTATTATGGAATGAATGCCAACGACCACACATGACCTCATCATCTGCCTAGCCTTTTCCCAACTATGTCGAGTCATCAGAAGCCCGAAAGCCTGACAACCAGCTAAGACTGGTTGGTCAGACCTTCGTGCTTCGAACGCCCCTTGGTAAGCCAAGGGGTTTCGTATTACCCAGTTACTGGGATATGGAGTTCAGAAGGCAGTTGTTCCATGTAAAATACTGGTAATCAGCTGCATTCGGTTAGACTGGACGCTGACTTGGGGTCGGCTTCCAGTCTAACCGGATGCAGCTGATTACCAGTATTTTACATGGAGCGACTGCCTATCTGACCGCCACTACCTAGTAACTTGGTAATACGATACCCGTTGGTAAGACTGGCTGTTAGACTTTCGAGCTTTTAACGACCCGTAACGACTGTCAAAGTACCATGAATGACAGCCGGGATAAACTGCTTAACGTGGTTTCTAAAGCACGGAGTGGTCTAAACTCGTATGTAAAGATGGTTTCCCATCCACGGACCAACGGCGGCAAGCGCAGCTTTACCGATCGATTGACTCGTATGGCTGTTGATACTTAGCCACAATTTAAGCCCCTTCTGACCGCGTATTCTTTTAAGACCAAGTGTTTATGTTATTGGTTGGCAAATAAGCAGGTAGTCATAAAAAGTGGTCAATATTGTGACTATAAACATCTGTAACAGCCAGAGGCATTAGGGCTTCCGTAGACAGGCGCGGCGCGACGGCGCGACGACGCGACTCTGGTGGAACAATTTCTATGAAAACTTTATTGAAATTCTTCCGGTGTCGCTGTAGTGTATTATAAGTGTCATTAGTATTATTATACCACACCTTACCATACCTTATTAGGATTAGCCAAGTAAGTAATATATTAAAATCATGTACGCTCAATCTATGTGAAGACACAATAAATCGAGGCGTGGATATCGATTTATTGAGTAGATGTCTTTCATTTACCACGACACTTCAGTCACGTCGCGCCTGCTTTGGGAGCCTTTACAGATACGTTAAAATCCATAGAAAATCTAAAATGTAAATTATATCGGCACATGGGTGCCGATATAATTACAAGCACATAACAACTCAAAATAACACACATTACAACACAAAATAAAAATTGGTGAAAGTTACTATACGTAGATTTAAATGTAGGAATAAAAAATCTGACAATTTTTCTGTGAAAAAGATCTTTACCCTGCAGTGTAACAATAATAAGCTGTATATTCTGGCTCGTTCGTCTAGTGGTCGTACACCCTACTGCTGAGCATGAGGTCCTGGGTTCGATCACTAGGTCAGGCAAAGCGTTATTAAGTTTTTCTATTAGAAATCTCTCAGTAGCCCGGAGTCTGGATTTGTGGCCCGTTGTTGGCAATAGGCTCGCTCCCTATTACATGGGACTTAAACATAACTGGCGAAAAGTGGGTGTACTATGGTTGCCTCTGCCTAACTCCTCGGGGATTTCAGGCGCGATGTGATGTTTATGTTATTATTATTCTATTATCTATTCCAGATTACAGTTCATCAAACAACCCATGCAACTATCAGTTATACGCTGGATCGAAACCATTCTCAGAGATAGAGACCAGGACGCTGTCTGAGTACATATCGGGACTAGAAAACATGTTGGGTTATATCTCGTACCATTCTACAGCGCAGACATTGCTTCTGCCGTACTCTGACTCCAGCGAACATGTTGATAATTATGATGATTTGGTAAGAATTAAAAAAAAAAAGACCTGCAGGTGTATTCTGTAAACTCATCGCAAAAATTTTGGTGAAATGAGCTTGCAGTGAGCTGTCATTACATCTAATGCTAGGGATTGACACACAGTGCACTTCACTTTCAATTCACCTAAGTTTTTACGGTGAGATTTTTACAGAGATTTTTACTGTTTTGGTATCTTGGGTGGAGACCGCGATTTGGCAAACGCACTGATGGATGCTTATGGATATCCTCAGGCTGGGTGAACTGATGATATTCACGGTAAGGCTAGTAATAGATGGATGAAAGAGGGCGAGGATTGGGCTCACATAAAGATCATCATCAGCTTAAAGCAGTCAACGGACATCTAGAGGTCCAAGATCTGTTTCGCAAATACACCTACACCTATCTCACCGGTACAATATGGCGGCGCCGTCACAGGGCTAACAGAAGAGTGGAAATCACTCTCAAAGCGTTTTGTATACAGTTTACTGTAGCTATGTCAATCCAATAATTTTTTGACGTTTCCATCATACTTATCGCTGACAGAATGTCACTTTGTTTAGACCTTCAGGTCGTACTGCCATCACTGACGATGGCAATTTGTTTCTACTTCTGCCTAAAGACGCTCCCTCACCGGTAACATTTGCCTGTACTGTAACAATCCAAAATTAGATTTTGAGGTTTACTAAGAAATTAAATGTTTATTTATGTAAGTAGATCTTATACGACACTTTTACTACTTTTTTTTAACTAGATGGCGCCGGCATTTCCTAGCTGACTGATCCCTGAGAAGAAATGCCGAAACCAACTCAGAGATCATGGTCTCTTTTAAAGTCCAAAGATATTTTATGTGAGTCCAACAATGCAGGACTATATCTGAAAGGGCCTTTTGAAAAAATAGCCATAGTAGCTTTGAGTTGACCTGTCCCAATCCCAAGTATAGCTCAACCCCAAAATCAATATACATATTGAGCTCCCTAAATTGGGGTTGACCATTACCTTGATCTTCTCATTCACTTATGTAATGCTCGAGTCTGTACAATGAAAATGCGAATGCTTCCGGTGAGGGAACGCCTTTAGAATCACTCTCTCATTTTCATTACTTACTTCTCTTTGCAGAAGAAAATCGGTGAGACATCTCTTCGTTACGGCTATGCAGTGAATAAGGCTAAGTACGATGGGCCGGGAACAGCTGCCGAAATCTTGTGTAAATTATCTTCATTATATTTACAAATTAATACTTACCTACTTACTACGTACCCATATAGGTATAGGGTTGCAACTGAACCTCGCCTCCGCCCGAATAAATACGGCAACTTCCTCAAGAAATCATACATCCGCCTCCGCAAGTTCTAACTCCGCAAGTTATAAAGATATAACTCGAAGTTTCAAGAGTTTGCTCCCATGTCACGTGTCCATGTTAAGTCCAGTATCAAGTGAACAACTGTTTAGTGGAGCCGATTTAATTTATAAGCCACAAAAAATCGCCTAGAAAATGACAAAGCCACTAAGCTGTTACAGTTTATGTCGTTTACTTTTTATTAGATTTTATTCCTTACATAATTTTTTTTAAAATTTTTTTTTCAGCTTCGCTTCCTCGGTGTTATCCAAAATTAGTTCTAAAATACAATAGCAGATATATTATACAGTATGTTAACCAACAGAGGGCGTTCCCGTTAACCCGCAATAGTATAGCATCCATACATGCTAAAAAAAATATTACCATTCGAAAACAAAATGGTTTTTATTTTTTTTAATATTAAAATATTCACTAAAAATGTTAAATTGATACGTAAAAGAAACACTCTGTACACGCGTACTTGAAGGACGGAAACATCGCAATTTAGTTTTTATTTTTAGTGAATATTTCTATATTTTTTTGAATATTTTAGTGAATATTTTAATATTAAAAAAAAATAAAAACCATTTTGTTTTCGAATGGTAATATTTTTTTTAGCATGTATGGATGCTATACTATTGCGGGTTAACGGGAACGCCCTCTGTTGGTTAACATACTGTATAATTTAACATATTTCTTTTTCTTTCAGACAAGGCATCAGGAGGTAGTATAGACTGGGTGCGTCAAACCCAAGGTACTGCTCTCGTGTACGTGTACGAGCTTCGAGGATTCTACTTCTCATGGCCTCCCAGCAGGATCCATGAGCAAGGAGATGAGGTCACCCAAATGATGGTTGGGCTTGTTAAGGAGGCTCGCAATTTGGGATATTTGTAGGATAAATTACATTTTTCTGATCTATTGTGACTAAAGTATTTGATGGCAAAATTAACTGTTGATTTCTGAAGTTATAAGTAAATAAATTGTGACAAAAATTTGTTGTGTGATTTTACCTGACTACGGCACAGACGTTAGTTTAAAAAGTTGCATTCCTAAATGTGTACCTACATGGTTGTTCAAAAGCCTACACTCCTGAACAGTAGTTTTGTAGTAATTGTGTAACACATTATGAATCGGAATCTGAATCATTTGTCTGCTCTACAACGTAAATAACGCAATGAATGTTGTTGAACTGTTAAAATGAAAGTGTTTCCGATTGATGTTTCGCTACGGAGGTGTGCTAAGGCCCTTAACGTTTAATTATCTTGTAGGCACAAGATAAGAATAAAGTGTAAATATATTATAACTATTATAATAATGAATGAATGTAATATTGTCCGCCAGTTCCTTGGCATCCAACAATATATACCTACTTGTATAATGTAATTAAGTACGAGTCATTACTTCTATTATTCACTTATTCCCATAGTTCTTACAATGAAATTAATAACATTTTTGTTGTAAAGATTCTGTATTATTTTTCCACAACATGGAAAATTAATACAGAATCTTTTGTCTTCGAATATTTTAATATCATATTTCTTAGGTCTTGTAAAATATGTAAAAAGTTACTTTTCAGATGCTTTGAAGAACTAGAAAAAGCGACTAGATCCCCATTTTCACAACATTCTATAGGTACCTGATAAATTTTGTAATATCTAGTGACGTTTAATAAATAAGTTATGCTTGCTACATTATGGTGGGGATACAGGGAGTGCGGGACGACGCGCGTCGCGCCCAGTCTGCTACAAGCAGCCGTAGTGATAACACGCCTAACGTTCGTTTTAAACATCTAAAAAAACACAAAATTTATAAAACATTAGTATTTATTTATATCCTATTGTATTTATTTTTCTTTTCTCGAATTGTTGTCTTAAATTATTTAAGGCAGTTGCCTTAAATAATTAGGCGAATAGTTATGCGAGACATATCAAATTGTCAAGATATTTTTCATAGAAAAATTGCATAGATATTTGTGAACCTAACTTTGCGCTAAATAATATGAACAATTGATTGCGCACAATTTTTAGAGTATTTGTCTGTAGCAATATTATTGATATATTGTAGTCACATATTTATGATGTTACAGATTGTTTACAATTCATTGTAAGGCAAAGCTGTTTAGAGTTTTATGTAACTTACCTTTGCCTATATATTTTTGATTCATGACCATGCTCAGATCTTAAAGAACACGACTGTACAATTGTTGCACGATACGGGGGAGTTAGTTGCCGTTAAAAACTGGTATAGGTGTAACAGCATGTACAATTAAATCGCATTCAATTGTTAAATCAATTATAAAAGGACGTGCAGCTCTTTGTTTAGACGAGGCAAAACTTGCATGCAATAATTTATTTATTTAGGTTTACCAACGTTCGTATACACTACATAAATTAGAGGATGCAACAGAAACTAAAGAACTAAATGTAACAATAGTTATTTATGCAAATATATTTATTGAGGTATGAGGAACAGGGTGTAAAGTTCACTCATCCTTCATAGAAAAGAGAAAATCCTCCGACCAGACGTGTGTTGTGTCTGGTGGGTTACTACCCGACGATTGATGTCGGCACGTTGTTTATATGCAAGTCGCGCGGTAAACTCTGATTGTTCGATGCAGGATTTTGCGTGACGTCAGTGTGATGCGTAGTTCGCATGTGGCGTTGTAGATGCCGCCACATCATAATAAAGGGTATGTGTTCGATTGAGAACTGTCTTTGTAGCTTCGCAAGTCACATATCCACATACCTAGCTATATGTTTAACTCATGTCGCCTTTAAAGTAATTTAATATTGTAGCATTGACCAGTCGCCAATATACTTGCGTTCAAACAATACGTATTTCATTCATCCGAATCCCGAACAACCAATAGTGAAACTTAATACAAACACCAGTATGAAATCACGAATAGTATCAGATAAGTGTTTTAATAACTAATTAAGTACAGTTGCATTTGTGTGCAACTGTACATAATTAGGCATTAATATGTTATGAATCCTCTATAAAAGGTTCTGAAACCTTATGGTGTTGTACAGTGTTATAAGAACTGTATGTAAATTCATGGGAAGTTTAATTGCTGAGTATCTAATACAAACCAACTATGTACAGTCGCGACCAAAAGTCGATAAGCAAACTCACAAAGCAAAAGCTTGGCGTTTAGTTTCACTTAAGACCTTCTATTTCCAAGAATATAAACATGCATAATTATTGTCGTCAACAACTGATTGTAGTTCATAATTTCAAAGTTACAACATGTGTAAAGATGACCTAGCGGTTAAGCGCGTGCAGATAGATGCGTGGATCAGTGAGCCGTGAGTTCAAATCTCACGCAGTACTTGACTTTTTGTAAGTTTTTACTTGATTGGAAGTAATGGGACAGAAATATAATATTCTTTATCTTGTTCGCAGATATATATCTGGGTATTGACAATTATATATTTGTTATTAGAATATCCTTTCTTTCTTATGTTATTATGAATTGACTAAGTGGGTATACAACAAAAAATCCTATGAACGGTTACAAAAAAACTTCTTTTATCTAGTAGGAATGTAACGTCACAATTCTCTTAAGTTTGTTAATTTTATAAATAAGTAAATAAAACGAATAAACATTTTTGTTACCATTCAGCACGACTCTTTTATTTCAACCTTCCAACACCGAAAAGATAAATAAAAAACACAAAAATAGTTAAATAATAATACAATAACTAATATTTAACTTCTTATAAAAATAAATAATAAATGAACATAAACATCTAACAAGTTTTTGCTTAAAATAGTACAAATATATTGTTATGGTTCCAAAGAAACAAAAAACAGTCCCACATTGCTATTAGGATTCGAACTCAGACTTCATTGATCGTGAAACCATTGCTTAGCCCAAACAGCTACCAGCACATGTTATGTTTATGCGAATTTTAGCAATGCAATGGTAAGAACAGGTCGCCACTATGACGAGTATTCTAAATTCAACAGAAATATAATGTTATTTCGCGTAGTACGACGACATGCGACAATTCATTAGTGTGTGTTATCTGCGGAATGTTGAGTTAGACATCGCTCATACACGCACACGTACTGGTTCGTGCTCGCACAGTTCTATGTTCTATGTTATGTTATTGGGTTTAGTTTCCGCACTTAATCCTTCAAGTGGACCATTGCGTGCTCGCACAGTTCATAGCAATGTAATCCTTAGCACGCTTATGGACTTTTAAGCGTTTACTGTACGTTTTTTTTTTTAATTATGGCGCTGTGGTAGTGCACCGCGCAACGTGCACCTTTAATTTCGGAAGTCGGTGGCGAAAAACGAAAATACAAAACCAAAGACACCGACTTCCGAAATTTAAGCAATTTTTCACTTTGTGATGTTTTGTTTTGGAAGTCGGTTTTATTTTTTGCTAAAAAGTTTTTGAAATTCATAAAGATACCACGAATTGAGTTGTGAGAATGTAGCTGTTTGATGAGTACCTTACGAAGGGATCAAAAATCAAAGGAGTTGCATAATGAAATTTATTACAACACTAGCTGACCCAACAGACGTGCTCCTGTCTAAACTTGTATGAGAAAATTAATTTTCTTCATATTTTTTTTTCGTGTATTTTTCCGATGTTATATAATAGTTATTCTGCTATTCAGGACGGAGACAAATACAACAAATCAAAAACCATGAAAATCGGTCCAGCCATTCTCGAGTTATAAGTATTCGAACAAACCCGACTTTGTTTTTTAAATATAGATTATAACACTCGTTTGTTATATTTATTATGGTTACTATGAGACTGGTTGTTTTAATGTTGGCAATAAGCTAACTGTTTTAGAAACTTTTATAGAGGATTTATAGCATGGGTGTAGATAAACAATCAATCAATCTGCCTAGCCTTTTCCCAATTATGTTGGGGTCGGCTTCCAGTCTGACCGGATGCAGCTGAATACCATTATTTAACATGGAGCGACTGCCTATCCGACCTCAACAACCCAGTTACTGGGTCATACGATTCCCCTTGGTAAGACTGGTTGACAGACTTTCGGGCTATTATCACCTACTGGGTGAACAATGTTAAAGTAGAGCAGTTAAATTTTATTTCTATAAAACAAAACAAAGAGAGATACAGCCGTCTCATACCTTAATACGTAACAAAATGTAGAAAAAGAAATATATGAGCGGTCTAAAATAATTATAACCGGCAAAACAAATGATCAAGAAGTTTAGATCGGAACCGACCAAGCGAGTCCGTAAATCTATTAGATCACTGCACTCGTTCATGAGCCTACACATTCTTGGAAGTGAGGAATTTGCTCCGTACACGCTTCTTCAGCGCTGGGGATAGAAAGGTGTGATACGAATGCGTGGATATCTAGCAGGGACCCTGTAATTACTCAGGAACTTAGGACATCCTATCATATTATTCAAAATTATGTACATGGATATACAATCCGACATTTCTCTTCGAGTAGACAAGGAAGTCATGCCAAATTTCGTCAATTTATCCGTGTAAGATGCCTTTTTTTTACTCTGTTAGAACTATAGATCAAGTGCCACATTCTTGAACTGTTTCTGAATCATTCCCAGTCGAAGTGAATGTGTCGCATAATGTGCCCCGGTTTAAACAGAAGTCGAATGCAATTCTTGAATGCCAGTAATTGAACGTGCTCTATGACATTCGGTTATTGACTTTGAACTTTCCACAAACTTGTTCACACAAAACAACAACAAAGAACTTAGTTTTGAATTCAAATTATGTTATAAACGATAAATCTAACCCCATCAAAAATGCGAAGTCTCGCAACGCAGTTTTTCTGCCGTAAAAAGTTGTGAAATTGAACCGAGTCGGTTTATTCAGTACCTACCTATCTATGCAAGCAGCTATCCAACAGCTTTTTCTTAAATTAAGAACTTGTTAGTTTGCTAACAACATTTTATAGTAACCATATCAATATTATATTTCCTTATTTCTATAATAAGTAGAGTGACTTGGCAATTGCACACAGCAACATAATCTACCAGGTAATTTAAATAGGTAGTCCTCCATATAGCAACTTTCAAACAAATAAACGCACAAAGCGCTAATATTAGATAGATTTTGTTTTGTGTAGTAATTGCTGTGTGCAATTGCCAAGTCCCTCCACTTATTAAAGCATTTGTCATAATATCATTTATGCTTTGCACATGCAAAGCATAAATGATGTATGACAAATGCTTGACAATGACGGGCAGTGACACCATTGTAAAAGATAAAGAAGGTGCTGCCATTACATACTTTTAAGACTGGACTAATCTCACTTTGCCTAGCCATTTCCCAGCTATGTTGGAGTCGGCTTCCAGTCTAACTGGATGCAGCTGAATACCAATATTTTACATGGAGCGACTGCCTATCTGACCTCCACAACCCAGTTACTGGGTAATGCCTTGGTGAGACTGCTTGTCAGACTTTCGGGCTTCAGATGACCCGTAACGACTGTCAAAGATCCACGAATGATAACCGGGACCAACGGCTTAACGTGCTTTCTGAGGCACGAAGGAGTCTCGTTATGTAAAGATGGTCACCCATCCACGGACCAACCCCGGCAAGCGTAGCTTAACCTAATGGATCGACCCGTGCGGCTGTTATCATACACTGGATTAATCTATTGATTTAAAAATGAAATATTAATTAATTATTAAATATCATATTCATTACAGTGTAGTTATTATTCAATACGCTTTAAATACAGTTTTAATATTTTATATTCTAAAAATGCTTGTGACATCATATCAATTCTTACAATAAGCATGTCCCAATTACCGTCTTATTTTCAAAACTGGCAACAAAAAATATATCTCCGCGAATACTTGAATCAAAATAATAACCTTTTAAATTGAAATAAACGAGGCAAACGCAGTACTGCGTGACCAAAACAATTAGGCGCATGACAGCTATGAAGTTATTGGAACTAGGGAGGGAACACCGGAACGGTGATTGATATTGTACGTATTAACATCACTGCCGAAAGCAAGTATACGACTGCACGTCACTACGGGAAGCGCGGGGATAGGTGAGAGGTGCGGGTGCAAAAACCGAATTCCTGTCATGCGCCTAATTGTTTTGGTCAAGTAGTATGCATGGTTTGTAGCAGGTGACGTACTGTAGTTTATGCCTATCCCTATGGGAAGAAAACGTGAGTTTATGTATGCGTTATTGGTGTTTTGTAAATTTAATTACTTTCTGAAAAGTTTTGCCAAGTAATGAAACTTGCGGTGGGATTTCAAATGTTATCAGTTGATTTTTTTTTTAAATATAATTAACTCTGTCTGTGCTGGGCCAAAGTTTATCCATGTCCTTTTACATGTAATACTGACTTTTTTGTGTACTTCTTTTCAAGAGATTTAAGGGATTGGTATATCCGTTATCTAGATTTAGTTAATATTTCTATATTTCAAATCTCTATTCTCTATAACCTATTTTGAATCGGTCTACTCGTTCAAAACTTACTTAGAAATGAAATCAGTTAATGAATACGTGCCAAAATTCACTTTGTAATGAAACTCCTTCTTCCTTTATAAATATAATTTGTGAACAAATAAATTTATCTAGCACGCATAACAATTTTTAACTTTAGCTTTGAATTTTAATCTAACTCATATATACACGTTTCCGAATGGAACTTTTAATTATGAAACACCTCTCCGTCACGTATTCCGTTCGTTAACTTGTTTCTCTAAAATATATTGTGAGGTAAAATTAAATGAAGTCGCTATGTCTGTAAAGTTTTACCTTAATTCTGTGAGAGACAATTCGTTTAAACTCTCAAAACTGTTTAATTTGTACTAAAAAGTAAATTAAACTGAATAAATTAACTGAGTTAGTTTTAATTTTTAATTGGGACTACTATAATCTACCGTGACGTATTGTATACCCTAGGTAGGTAGGTATTCATAACCAAGTTAACTAAGAGTACCCTGATCTTTTGGTTCATGTGAATTGTCAAGCGATTTTGAACCAAGAGCAGTGCAATTACTGTATTTCTGTCACCTCGACCGGCCTTGCTACGATGGTTACTCGGCATTTGTGCTGATTGCCCAGGATGTGCCAAGTCATCCGTGAAAACTCATAAACAGCATCCATTGCTTTTTATCAGGCGAGATCGAGATCAAGAGCAGGTTCATTTATTAAAAAATAAAGGACATCGGGCAAAAATGTATGGGGCTTGGAGCAAATGTCCACCACGTATTTTACTAACGGCACCGCGTTAGATTAGTCCTGACCCCACTCGTGACCTTGGCTATAAGATTAAAAACTACTACTAAGATCAGATCGGCCTTATCCGATAAACTGACTGCTCATTTTTCTATTCTCAATACAAATCAATGTTTGTCTCGTGTTTATACCATCAACTTATTAGACTCGCGAAGGTTGCAAATTAAAACCATGTCAAATATACTTCTTAGAAACTGTTGTTTACGTAATAAATAAACTTAAACTTAAGTGGCCTTTGCCCTGCAGCGGGGCAATAATAAGCTGGTATACCATACAGATTTCCCACTAAGACATTATACGAGTTGTGACGGGTATTTACAGTAAGACAACTTTTTATTTTCCAGATTATTACTAAAAATCACGTATCTACCCCATATGATCCAGATAAACTTCTAGATAAGCGAACAACTCCAAACGTAATTGAATCTGTTATGTCGCACGGCTTTTGCAAGACGACAAAACGCTTATTTTTCTGTATATTTATACAACAAAATTAATAGAATTTTAAATGTTTATCCGCTAACACTACTCGAGTGTAAACTTAAAGTAAAAAACTGGCTCTTTACTCTTGATTATGAGGATATAGGAAAATAATAAATAATTAATTTATTCCTACAAAGGAACACATACATAGAACATACCTTTCTTTCATACACCCACTCATACACATACACATACGAGAACCCACCCACACGTACACGCACTCACCTCCCATACACACATAGCACGATATAATAATTTAAGAATAAATTATATTTTTGATATATTTTTCAAATTTTTTCATATTTTTCATTTCTGTTATTGTTTATTTTTTTTTTTTTTTGTTGGGTGTGGGGTGGTGTGGGTGTGATGGGTGTCTCACTAAAAATTACTCTTTATTTAATAGACTATTTCGTTACATACAATGATATTATACAATAGATAATTATAATGTTACGTTCACAGTACTGCCGTCGTAAGCAAAAAGGGCACAACTAACATTTAAAAAAAAATTGAGTTACATACATATTTAGAATCAGAAAAAAAAGGCTAATCTGCTCAATTTTTTTACATTTTTAAAAAAAATGTTAGTTGTGCCCTTTTTCTTAAGACGGCAGAGTACCCGACGTTTAAAATCTGGACTTGACACGTGAGACAAAACATCTCAATTAAGACATTTTCGAGTCCACACGACGCGCGCGTTGGAAACATATTATATGTCTCTTTTTTAGGGTTCCGTACCTCAAAACTACGTACCTCTTTTTGGGGTGGTTTTGGGATCTACCTCCTAGTGGTCCACCCCGGGCAACGGCACCACAGGCTTGCCTATGGTACGGCTGAACGATCCCACTTAGCGGTGGTAGGCTCCGCAAGGGGTCGCCTGGCTCGCGACCACCATCCCACCGGAGTCCGGCGCCAAGCAGCTTGCTGTGTTCCGTCGGTGTGTGGGAGTGCCAGTGCCTTTGGGGGAGAAGGAGATTGTCAGTTGCGCTGTTTGGCACCGGTTGTGGTCTCTGAGTCAGCTAGCCGAGTAACTCATTTTGGAGGGATCCGAAGCACGGTGCCAGCCGTTGGCCGACCGCAGTCAGTAGGGGGCCCAAGTAGCACGCCAGCCACGTGCCAAAGGCTGCCCCGCCAACTCGCGAAAAATCCCGGTATGCTCCACCGTGCCAGACGGCGACTGGATGGGAGGACCCGGTGGCCATATCCGAGGGGGTTCGGGCATCCCCGCAGTCTCCAGATGAGTTCCCCGTAGGTTTGGTTGGCTCTAGTGTTCCACTTGGATCACTGAGCGGCGCCTCGACAAGTCGACTTTTTCCCCAACAACTCCACTCAATATGACACACAAAGCGAAGAAAAAAAAAGGTAAAACAACGGCTGCACTTCCTCCCACTAAAAGTGCATCTCACTAATATCAGGGGGTTGCACTCCAATCTCGATTCGGTCCATCACCACCTTGAGACCGAGAAGCCGCACCTGTTTTTCCTAACGGAGACGAAGATAACAACCCCGTCGGACGTGGCGTACCTCAACTATCCGGGGTACTCTCTTGAACACAAGTTCAAGAAGCAAGCTGGGGTCTGTGTGTACGTCCGCGATGACATTTGTTGTCGTCGTCTCCGTTGCTTTGAGAAATCAGGTTTCTCTGCCATATGGCTACTTGTGGATACTGGCGTGGAGAAATCTCTCTACATCGGCATCTACCGATCGCATAGCGGTGACCAGGAGACAACAGCGCTCTTTAATTTCCTCGTGGAGTCGACTGACGTAGCCCAGCAACGGTACCCAACGGCGAAGCTCATTTTTCTGGGGGACTTCAACGCCCATCATAAAGAATGTTCCCATACCAGAAAACTGACCATGCTGGGTTGGAGGCGCGCAATTTTGCTTTAACGCTAGATCTGACCCAGATGGTGAATGTGGCAACGCGGGTACCGGATGTTGACGGCCATACACCCAATTGCTTGGACCTTCTGCTGGCATCTGATCCGGACAGTCATTCAGTATCGGTCTCAGCCCCGCTGGGAACGTCTGACCACTGTCTGGTGAAATCCATATCAACCTGCTCTCCTCCAGATGAGAGCCCTAGAGGCACGAGGCGAGTATGGCGATACGGGTCAGCAGACTGGGATGAGATGTGGCACTTTTTTGCGTCTTATCCATGGCGGCAAGTGTGCTTTTCCTCGAGTGAGCCCTCGTGCTGTGCTGACGCGGTTGTGGACGTGATTCGGCAGGGGATGGAATATTTTATTCCATTCTCCGACATCCCGCTCGGTCACAAATCCCGGCCTTGGTATAATGCAGAATGTGCCCACGCTGAGGCCCGTAAAGAGACTGCCTACCAAGCCTGGGTCAAGGCCCGCGACCGCAAAGTTAGAGCGCGCAGGGTTCGCGCGAAGAACAGAGCCTTTAATTCTGCCGCCAAGTTCTGCAAGCGGGTTTTGCGTAGGGCACGTTTTGACCATGTCGGACATATCGGGGCCAGGCTGGCTTCGCACCCTCCGGGTAGTAAACAGTTCTGGTCCCTGTCTAAAGCGGTTGAAACGAATTTCTGTCGTCCCACTTTACCTCCTATGATGAAACCTGATGAGTCGCTGGCTCACTCTGCAACTGAGAAGGCAAATTTATTTGCATCTCTCTTCGCAAGCAATTCACGTCTGGACGCTGGCTCAAAGCAACCACCTACTGTACCTCATTGTGACTCCTCGATGCCGGAGATCGCAGTACACATTAAAGAGGTCTGAAGAGTATTGTGCAGTCTAGACGTGAACAAGGCCAGCGGGCCTGACGGCATTCCAGCGAGAGTGTTGATGCAGTGTGCGCCTGAACTGTCTCCTGTATTGATACGTTTGTTCCGCCTCTCTCTTGAAAAAAGAACGGTGCCGAAATCCTGGAAGCATGCAAATGTACAACCAGTGCCCAAAAAAGGCGACCGTGCAGACCCTGCCCATTACCATCCGATCGCCATTACCTCCATTCTGTGCAAAGTTTTGGAAAGGGTACTGAACAATAAGTTGCTGAACTACCTTGAAGACAATGATCTCCTCAGTGACCGTCAATATGGCTGTCGCCGGGGACGGTCAACTGGCAATCTTCTTGTGTATGTCACGCACTGCTGTGGCGAAGCCATCGAGAAACACGGCGAAGCACTGGCTGTATCGCTTGACATCTCGAAGGCCTTTGACAGGGTCTGGCACGCTGCTCTGCTCAGCAAGCTTCCTGCTTATGGCATCCCAGCTGATTTTTGTAGCTGGATATCAGATTTTCTTAGTGAACGGTCGATTAGAGTAGTTGTTGATGGCTGCTCTTCTGACCTTATGGCTATTTATGCCGGAGTTCCTAAGGGGTCTGTTCTCTCTGCAACTCTTTTCCTGCTGCACATCAATGACCTGCTTCGGCCTGGTATTGTTGGGTACGCAGATGACAGTACAGTTTCAGAGAAATACTTGTCCAGAGCAAAAACCAGCGGGGCCGAAGTTCGTTCCTTGAGAGAGGCCATGGTAGAGCGGACAGATTTGACCTTAAGCTTTGTCTCCCAGTGGGGTGATGATAATCTGGTCTCTTTTAACGCCACCAAAACGCAGGCGTGTCTGTTTACCGCTAAAAAGAGTCGTTTCGCCCAAACTCCTACTTTTCGGGGTACATCTGTTCCTGTAACTGATCGACTTGAGCTCCTAGGCATGGAGTTGACATCTGGTCTCAACTTCGGCGCCACCATCGAGTACAAGGCCCAAACTGCGGCCAAGAAACTGGGCATCCTAAATAGGGTGAAGCGATACTTTACGCCTGGACAGCTTTTAACCCTTTACAAAACGCAAGTCCGATCCTGCATGGAGTATTGCAGTCACCTTTGGGATGGATCAGCTAAGTACCAACTAGCCGCGCTTGACTCGGTGGAACGCAGAGCTAAGAGGCTCATTGGCGACGTAAAACTGGTGGATGCCAAGCTTCATAGCTTGGCTCATCGCCGCAAGGTTGCCTGCTTGTCGGTCTTCTACAGATTGTACTTCGGAGAGTGTGCCCGAGAACTCCACGACCTCATTCCACCGGCCCCCTTCTACCACCGGACATCTAGACGCACTGCCAGTTACCATCCCTACCTGGTTGCTATTCCACCCATTCGCACTAAGCGCTTCCAAATGTCTTTTATAATGCGCACAGCAAAAGAGTGGAACTCACTACCTGCGTCTGTGTTTCCGAACGTATACAACCCTAATCTCTTTAAAGTGAGAGTGAACAGGCTTCTTCTGGGTAAGCTCACTCCATCGTTGACTTTGTCTCTGACCTAGACTAGAGTCAAGAGCAAACACATCACAAAAAAAAAAAAAAACAATAAAAAAAAGAAAAAAAAAAGGAAAAAAACGGAATCCTTATAAGATCCCTCGTGTCCGTATTTGGGTCCATTTTTGTGACCCAAATACGGACGTATAACGTAAAGAAAAGAGTTTTGAACATTGGGGTCAATTTTGGGGGGCAAATAAAAAAATAAAATTTTGGAAACTGTACCGTGTGACACATCAAATGTAAGGGCTCACTGTGAGGGTTTTAAATATATATTTTTTTTATTATTTTAAAATATATTTTTGTTAAGTTATTTAAGATAATAGACGAAAGTTGACCATTCCCCCTAATCTCTGAAACTACTGAGCCTAAAATTTTGGAAAAAATACAGAAAATAGTACTATACCTATAGATTACAGGAAAACTTATAAGAAATCCATGGTCTTAAAATAACATGGTAAATCTCTCAATAATATGCGTACAAACTTACATTTGTATGGGAGAACATGATTTTCAACTACAATGTTAAGTTTGTTCTTGGGATAAATTCATCCCAACTACGGAACCCTTGACTGTGAACCCTTCATTGTGCGTAGTCCGATACGCACTTGGCCGGTTTTTTTTATAATATATCATTGGTTTTATACGTATCGTTAGTGGTCGACATTTAGTCCACTTTTGCCCTTCGCCTTTTTAAATTCATACCTAAATAATATATTACATAATTTCTATTCATAACCTTTGAAGGGTTCCGTACCTCAAAAGGAAAAAACGGAACCCTCATAGGATCACTTGTGTGTCTGTCTGTCTGTCCGTCTGTGACAACCAACTTGCTCCGAATCTAATGGATCGATTAAGTTGCAATTTGTTACAAATATGAATTTCTGTGATCCAAACTCAGACTTGTTACCTAAATAAATGAATTTTAAATATGGGGTCACTTTTAAGGGGCAAAAAAGAAAAAAATAAGGTTTTGCAAACTGTACCGTGTGACATATCAAAGTAAAGGGTTACTGTGAGGGTCTCAAATATATATTTTTTTTTCATATTTTTTTTTAAATAAATTGTTTTAAAGTTATTTAACAAAAAAGACGAAAATTGACTAATCCACCCTTTACGTCCGAATCTACTAAGCCTTAAATTTAGAAAAAAAAAACAAAATAGATGTCAGAAAATTCATAAGTCTATGGTCGTAACATAACATTGTAAGTCTCTCAATATTGTGCGTACAAACTTACATTTGCAGTTGGAATGTATGGGAGAACATGTTTTTCAACTACAATCAAATGTTAAGTTGTTTTTTTGAATAAATTCTTCCCAACTACGGAACCCTTCATTGTGCGTGGTCCGACACGCACTTGCCTGGTTTTGTAGATATTGATTTTTGCCACAGTACGAAATTAGGTTTAAAAAAAATAGTATAAATCGACTTGCCTATTTAGGCAAGTTGAGCTATTTGCCTACTACAATATCACTCGCTCGTTGATAGGTATAATCAGAGATCGGAATATGTAGAGTGTAAATATCTAACTTCGAGGAAAGAAGTAACAAGAGTGGATAATACCTCCTATAAAAGCCCGTAATGATAAACATGATGATTTAAGAAATTGTGAATAATTTATTACGTTTTGAATATATTCGTAACAAATTAAATATTAATAATAAAATAATTAATATTTCGCAATTTCTAAATCCTGGGAATCTCCCGGGAAATAAGAAATTGCGAATGATTTATTTCACTTTGAATACATTCGTAACTAATGAAATATCTATAATAAAATAATAAATAATTCGTAATTTCTTAAATCCCAAGATTTAATCATCATGTTTATCATTCCGGGATTTTATAGGAAGTTTAGGTATTTAACCCACTTTCCACTATGGGATATAATGTAACTTACGTACAATGATGTTATAAGTAAAAAGTCGTAGATAGGTTACCTACCCAACATTCGATGTTCAAAAACGGCACAATGTCGAACTATTAGATGGAACTTGGAAAAAGGATGGCATGTCCTATTTATCGGGAGCGAAAAGAGACAAGACGATGAAAATGTGGCTAATTAGCTAGATTTTGACGTGCCAATTGCGGAGCGTGTATAACCTATCTACGTCTTTTTACTTATATCATTGCTTACGTACTTTTAAATGGAACCGTTTCGACTGAGATGTTATTACATCTCAAACTATAAATATTATTTCGACCGACCGAGCGATACTTTCATATTAGATATATTTCGCCTCCTATTCCGCGCCGCGAGCTGTCGCTACCCTCAGTTCGTGTCTATCATTACCTGAGGGACCTTGTCCGTATGCTCATTCGCAAACCTATTGTATTTGTTTGTACTGTCGAGGCTACCTAGCAAAACAATACTTATTCATTTTGTTTGAAGATCGATTTTGTTTGTGAACGACGCGTGCGGCGTGATCCAATGACGAACGCAAACTGGAGAAAGATATACAGGGTTATTGGTAAAACACCAACAACCTCTTAAGGGGTCATTGTACTCATCATTATGAACAACTTTTATTATGGGACCAAACCTGAAATCGCGAAAAAAATCAGCTGTTCAGTACATTTTAACGAATTATGCGAACATACCTAAATGTACTGACCAGCTGATTTTTTTTCGCGATTTCAGGTTTGGTCCCATAGTAAAAGTTGTTCATAATGATGAGTACAATGACCCCTTAAGAGGTTGTTGGTGTTTTACCAATAACCCTGTATATCTCATAGTGGAAAGGCGAATCGCGGGATATAATAATAGGTTGGGGAAAAAGTTTCTTTGCATTTTTTAAGAAAATTCAAAACATTTTTTAATATAGTTTATTTACATTTAACTAAAGTATGTAGGTACCATTTTGTTCGATAACTTTTTGCCATCTTGTAGGTAGGGACATGATCCCATTGCTATAGAAATTTTGGGACTTCTGGTCAACATACCGCGACAAGTGGTTTTGGCAGTCCTCTCGTGATGTTAACCTGACACTGCCTAAAGAATTCTGAAGAGACCGAAACAGGTGGAAATCTGAAGGTGCAAGGTCAGGACTAAACGGCGGATGCATTAACACCTCCCAGCCAAACTCTCTTAATTTTTTCTGAGTGGCTAAAGATGTGTGAGGTCTAGCGTTATCATGATGAAAAACCACACCCCTTCTGTTGATTAATTCCGGCCGCTTTTTCTCAACTTCTTGCTTCTCATCAGTTGTTCGCAGTAGAGTTCAGAATCGATGGTCCTGCCTGGTGGTAACAGCTCATAATGAATAATGCCTTTCCGATCCCACCACACACACAGCATCACCTTGTTGCGAGTTAACCCAGGTTTCGCCACAGTCTGTGAAGCTTGACCGGCCTTTGACCACGACCTTTTTCGCACGTTCTTATCATACGTGATCCACTTTTCATCACCAGTTATCAGCTTCTTCAAAAATGGTTCGGTTTCATTACGTCGTAATAAAGAATCACAAATGAGTACACGGTTCATTAGGTTTCTTTCAGTGTGCTCGTGAGGTACCCAAATGTCGAGCTTTTTTGTGTACCCAGTTTTTTACAAATGCGCCAAAACTGTTTTGTGGTCAATTTCCAGTTCTTCAGCTACGTCGTAACTACTGATATGCCGATCTTGCTCCACTTTTTCAAAAATGGCATCCATTTTATCCGTAATAGGGCGACCAGAGCGACGTGCATCTTTGACATCAAAATTTCCGGATTGAAAACGCTTAAACCTTTGTGCTACTCTCACAGACACTACACTAGGTCCATAAACATCGCAAATTTTTTTCGCGGCTTGCGTTGCATTTTTATTTTTATTATTTATTTTTTTTATTATTATTTTTGCTTTTTTTGTAGTAAAATTTTAAAATGTATCAAATTTCTTCATTAGATTCACTCATCTTGACGGTACGAAAAACAAATGAAAATCACACATTTTCCTAATTTGAATTTGGAATTATGTTCTTTAAAATTTAAACTTTTAATGACACCAAAACCAGCCAGATACAAATAGTATAGCCAAAGAGATTTTATTACAAGTTCATACATGCTATAATGCGAAAAGACTTTTTCCCCAACCTAATATATATTATATCCCATAGTGGAAAGTGGGCTTTTATTCTGTACCTATTCCGATCTCTTGTTATAATAAATGGTAAGTACACAATATCGCAACCTTACAGTAACCGCAGTAAGTTGTAACCAGTAACAAATCTGCCATCTCCAGTTTTCTCGGGGTTTACAATTCAAATTATTTTGGGCTTACCACCAGATATTCTTTGTTAATTTGTTTTTCTTTACGTCATGTTCACCGCAAATAAACGTATTTTGTTTCCTTCTTAGTTAAACTAATTCTTCCTCGTTCTAAATTAATAATTCAATCAACTTAAAAATGTAGGAGTATTGGTGGCCCAGTGGTAACCGCCCTGACTTACGAGTTGTAGGTCGTGGGTTCGAACCCAGCCAGGTGCTTTACTTTGTGTAAATAATTTAATCACCGCCTTTTTTTTCGGAGCCTTCTAATACAGGCATTGTTTGCTTAAAGGGAGGCTCCAAACACGTTTGAATGTAATTTGTTCCTATTTGTCACAATAAACTATTTTGTATTTTTTTGTATTTGTATTGTATTTTTCAAAGCGGTGAAGGAATGTCCAAGAACCAACATTTTTAAAACATCTGACATCTACCAACCCGCACTGGGCCCCCGTGGTGGATTATAGCCCACTCCCTCTCGAAGAGAGGATACCTGTGTCTCAGCAGTGGGAATGGTGTATGCAAATAAGTAATTCTTTCCTTAATTTGCGATTTTAAATTAAGGAAAAAAGTACGTATCCGTGCACACACTCAAAACCGCGATTTATCTACTCAACCACTAAAGAACCAAACTCGATAAATCTTTTATAGGTACCTACTCGTAGTATATGTTTTATTTATGTATCAGTTATCCTGTGAATTTTTGACAGTTTTTCCCTAGTTTACGTACGTCAAAAATTTATTCGCAGGATAAGACTTATACTATGCATAGAAGTTTGGTCGAAAGCGTCAGGGTAGCCCGAGAAATTTAAATTTTCTTACGTTTTTTGCAATTTGCAAGTCAGTAATAAGTTGTATGTTAAATAAGGTAAAACCCGACTACATAAAAATTTATTCTATATGAGATCTTTCTGTCTCCAAACAGTCTCATACAGTAGAAGACATCTTCTTAAATTTAACTTTAAACCTCTTGCCTCTGAATGCATGAGATTGTTTCTAAACATAACTAGGTCATCTAGTTCCCATCTTTTTTAAAGTTCACTTTTTACGCAGTCGCGTTTTTTCATTTTTTAAATTTACTTCTAGTTAGGATTATTTCCGCTAGTCTGTCCAGTAACGTCTTTGAGCAGTTTGGAGTTGAGCTACACGATTACTGACAAATGCGTGCACTGGCTGAACAGGTCCACTCAAACGTGTGTGGTTATTTCCTTAAGTGTGGGCAACACTTGTCGCTACGTCACTATGTGCTAGCGACCATTTCCGGGAGCCCATTATTGAGTGTGCAAGTCGCTCCGTGCCATTTTATCCGTGTATTATATAACACTGGTCAGGCATGGAACATAGTTCTTCCATAGTTCAAGTTACCCAATCCACTTTAGCCACCCAAGCCCATAGCCCAATATGTTTTGTTTCCACGTTCTGCCATAGTCCTGCACCAACCGGGGGTTGTCCTTGGGTGCACTTGCATAGTGCATATAGGAATAATCGTCGGTTGGTGCCTTTGCGAGTTGGCTTCGTCCCCTCCAAAGGTCCGGGACCCCAGCGCCCCGAGATATGTCAAAAAAACAAAATAATAATAATAAACCATTTATTTTCAGGTTACAAAGACCCATAGATAAATGCCTTAACCTAAGTATACATATAATATTAATGGTGTTAGTAAATAAAACTTAAAGCTATGTTATTATCACTTTGTTGCACTAAGTCTTTGTGCGTTCCGGTGGCACTTTTTTTTTTAATATTTTTATTTCATGAAATTGTAATACCCTCTTTATTACTTAATTCTAAACTCGCCAAACTTTTACGTTTGATGGCAAGAGGCGCTCTTTTACAACAATAAACCAACTTACGTACATACCTACTACTTTTACATAAATTACACTGTTAGATACGGTTTAATCTTATACAATATATTTATTTCTGCTAACTGTCCTGTATAATACTTTTCAATTTGGTCTTAAGTAATTTTTACTTGTCCGCGAAAGTGGCGGATATATCACATCCTGTGGCCAAAAGCTTTCTTCGTTACCTGATGTAGGTAGCATGTTGGTATGCGCACCGCAAACGCTTTAAACGCATTAAATAATTACGTTTAATGAAATTGAAATACTTATCTTCATAAAACGAAAACATGAAACCGTATACGTGTGATGTCACCATTAAAGCGGCACGCTGTATAAAGCCCGGGAAATTATCTGTTAAGCAAATTGAGACCCTATGTCAATTGCCGTGTGTAACGTAAGTAATAGCCGAGGCTATTAGCTAGTCACATGATGAGTAGAAAATACAGAGGATCAGTGAGAAACAAGGTAGAGGTAATGGCTTCAGCCTTGGAGGGCCGGAACCCTGCAGCGGGAAATAGCAGGCCGCAGGGCAGGAGAATCCACAGGCACCAGAGAAGGAACGAGGACGAGGCTGCAGCGCCTTACTCCAAGGAGGAGTATAGTGACGGCAGCATCCCTGACGTAGAAGGAGGTAGAATTAAAGGACAGGGAGTTAGTATTTAACCGAGGTACTTTACAGCACCCCACGCTGGCGGTGGCTTACGTCACGCCGCTAGAGGGACAAGAGAGGCTTTTCTGTCCAAGAATAGACAGCAGACGACGGTGGCATTTTATGCCACGCCGTTAGAGAGCCGCTCAACGTCAAAGATCTCTCGAATGTACTTCATAAGACCAGGGAGTAGATTTTGTCTCTATATGGGCCACTCGCGAACTTGGACTGATGACTGGAGTCCTCCAGGAAGATATACTGCTTGCTGTTACATCATGGTATTTATTGTACACTGCTTCGTAGTTAATAATACACTGCTACGTAGGTAAAAATAAACTGATGCTTACAAGCTTTTTTTTTGTGAATCATCTCGTAGTTGACCTAGAGAGGCCGTGACTACTTAACCGGTCAATCCTGTGGCTGCCTTAAGCGAACTCAAAGCCTCCAGCCAGGGCTTAAAGGACATTGAAAAAAATGGCCTATGAACCAACACGCATGAAACATTTTCTATAATTACTAGTTCTTTTAATAATATACATTACAAATATATCAATAGAACGGACACTTTTTAATTTCGAAAACATTTTAAAAAGTATTCACTTCCGTCATAATCCTCAGTGTTATTATTTTTTGGTTCAATTTGAGGTTTTTAATAGGCATAGGTATTATAGATCATACAGCCAAGTCTTTGTAACAGCACTCGTAATAAGAGTTTGACACAGACAAGCGTCAGTATTCTCAACAATCGATACACGATAATGATTTTTAGTTACAAACAGTCCGCTATGATGTCGCGGAACCATAATACGGCTTATCAAAAACTCGATTGAAAGCGCTGTTTAAAACGAGCAATGATTGATATCATTGCTCGTTTCAAACAGCGCTTTCAACCACTGACAGTTGATGAATTGACAGATGACAACATTTGACATTTGACATCTGTGCTCGATCTGCGTTTGTGTTGGTTGCGTACTGAATTCGTTTGCATTTTGTTACTTTTCCGACTTTATCTAACAACTTGGCGTGAACAAAGGACTGTGATTTTCTCTTGAAATATCGACCTCTGGCTCAGTTTTACTGATACGGACCTACTTAGAACAACGACCTGGCTTATAATTGGCTTTTTATTGACGTAATTATAACCTCAAAATCCGAAAGTGATTTGATTTTTTCCGAATTCTCAAAAGTGTCCGTTGTTTTAATTTAGGTTCAATCGAATATATACATTATCTAAAACCCAAAAAGTAAATACACCTCCCTGTTGGACCTTTGGCGAGCTATGTATGGACGACGAGCAATGTCCTTTACAGACTAAGCGACTACACGCTAAGGGCTCCCCTGTGGGGAACAAACGTCGGCTTAGGGCGTTCCTGGGGGAGGACAGCAAGATGGGACAGGCTGGATTAGATCAGAGTGATTATTATTATCATGGGAGTTTAAAGCAACTGGCTCAGCTACGCCATCAGCTGGCACTTCATTCCCGAGCAAGGGACGGGGGGACGCTTACAAACAATGACGGTCCCTTTATAGGCCCCCGTATCTATCTCTGTCTCTGTCTGTTTCTGTTTTAGAAATACAAATACTAAAAATTTTAAAGATACGTCAGATTAGATGAGTAACAAACACAGCCAGTGACAACTAACATGAGAACTCGGCCTTAACACATATCTTAATCATCATTAATGGAGACTTAGCCTTATAAAATAATAAAATCTGACAATTTACATTTTTGTTTGAGTTTTGAAAATTAAAATCCAAAAAATGAGAAAATGAATGTAAAAGGCATGAATTATTAATGAAATGGTGTGTTTTCCATTGGAATAGAGTAAAGTGTAAGTATGAACTTCAACTCGTTCAATGTAAAACTAAATACAAGTGGTTTAAAAAGCAAAATATCACAGGTGGTATAGCCATTTAATATAAATGTCAAAGAGTGACAGTTGTGATTTGATTGTAGGGACAATAAAATGACTGACTAATTATAGTATAAACAAATAAATACAAAAACAAAAGGACAATTAGGCATCGAAGTACTCGTCCGCATCGCTGTCATCTAGAAACATGCCCAGAAGACTGGCAGTATGCCACGTTAAATAGCAATGCTAATTCTTTGGCCATATAACTCTGGTCAACTCTGGTCACGTAAAGTGTCGACTAGCCAGCGAGATAATTCCTTAAAGAGGAGACGCACATTCGTATCTTGCAGAAGCCTAGCGATAGCAAAATTTGCTCAATTATTGCTTTTCAATCGCAAATCGGTATTATGTATCAGCGATACGTCATACTGGTTTGCGATTGAAAAGCAATTACTGGGCAAATTTTGTTATCCTGCCGAGCGTTTCGACCCCAAACGGCTCAAAACTGTAGTTACCCATAAAGTTACAGTATTTGCGCCGCTTGAGGGTCTCAGCAGCCGCAGCAGCGGCGCCAGCACAGCCCGCTGTGCTTAGAAAATGAGTTGGCGCACACATATTGCGTCCCACACTAGAGGCCTACCCACCTTCCAAGGCAACAACGTCATGCCGTCTGATTTCTTCCCATCGTGACGTCGCTTGGTTCTAATACCGCTGGTACGCCGCGATGACAAGAGTTCGACGAATAATATCGTTGATGGTGGCGTGCCGTCCTATGCGTCCTGCGCTCCTGCAGCAGGACAGGCCATGGTGCCTGAGGCTATCGATAGCTTCACCGCAGTGACACCGATGCGGAGCAATACAAAGTGCGCCCAAGCGGAGACACGAGAGATGACTCATCTATCATAGAGCCTATGATGAATGACGGGAGCGCCTAAAGCCAGAAGCCTGACGACCACTCTCCCACAACCAGCAGACTGGGTACGCTCAACAGCATGCTACTATTTGACAATTTAGCTTGGTAGTTAATTTGCTAATTAATTTAGGGTGGTAATTAAACAGACTTCTTTTTAATAGCATTATATGCCTCTTAAAATCTACATCGCCTTCTAAATTACTAAGTCAGCCACAATCAACACATGTCTAAATAATACTATCTTAGCCACTAGTTATCTTCTATGTAAGACACTCTAAATACAACTCAGCATGGTGGTTATTTTTTAGCATCTACATTTGTAATATGCATTCAAGCAGTAAACTTCTAAAATATCAATAAATGACACCAAAAAAGTAGTTCAATTAGCTTCTAATTTTATAACTCAGTACGTTTAAAATTTAACTCCTCCTATATTAATTAATCTTCAAAATTTATCTAAAATTGTCATCAAATAGTAAAATATGGAAACTGAAATACCCAGGAACTATTGAAGGAAAACAAAAGAAAAGGCTTTATTTTTTAAATCAATTCGTGTACTTTGAAATACTATCATTTTACATATAGCCCTTTGCCTCTAATGGTGGCGTCACGTATTTCAGTCTGATTGCCAGGCCTACCATATGCTATATGCGATAAAAGTCTGGACAATCACAGCAACCAGTAATCCACTCAGTCTGATTGTTCGATAGTGTTACATTCCAACATGAAAAAAACACTTTTTTGTATTCGTCAAAATGCTGGAATTTTTTCTCAACTTGACTATTTTTGAGTGATCCGTTGCCTGGAATAAAATATGTGGTGCTGGCTGGTGTTGATTCTACAACTCTAATATTGGTATCAGCTTTGGCCCATTGATATCCTGTTGTCCAATCAGATAACTGCAATTCCGGTTGTGTCGCGAAGTTTTCTTCTGTTGCCTGTTGGGACCACCTGAAAAGTATACCCTTTTAAACATTAATCATTTCCGCTGCCACCACTAAAAAAAACGGCAAATATCCACTTCTTAGATTCACCGCGCTTTTTTTTTAAGGCTGAACTTCACCTTCCGATTCCTCGTCAGAACAGTATAAATGCACGTCACTTTTAGATGCCATAATTAATTTAAACTCTTTTATTTTTAACCGACTTCAAAAAGGCGGAAGTTCTCAATTCGTCGGAACCTTTTTTTTTAATTTTTTTTAATGTATGTTCCCCGATTACTCAAAGATGGCTGGACCGATTTGAATTTTTTTTGTTTTGTTTAAAAGGGTATACTTTTCAGGTGGTCCCATGATCATCAAGTCAGGATCTGATGATGGGATCCTGGAGAAATAGAGGAAACTCTTCAAATTTTATAGGCACACTTGAAGCGATTTGGGTAGTTTTTGGAAGAGGACGTTCTCGAAGTGGTCCCATTTCAATTTGGTGAAGATCTGATGAAGAACTTCGGAGATAGGTAACGGAACTCCTCAATAAATGATAGCAAATGGCCCGGGATTGCTGAAATCTCATGTCTGTCTATTGTTTCCAAAAGTTCGTAATATAACATCACGCCGGTACGCTATGAAGGGATAAGCACATGTGAACCACTAAAAAATGAAAAATAAAAACTTTTTAACAAAAAATAAAACCGACTTCCAAATCAAAACACTACAAAGTGAAAAATAACTTTAATTTCGGAAGTCGGTGGCAAAAAACGAAAATACAAAACCAAAGACACCGACTACCGATATTAAAGTTATTTTTCACTTTATAGTGTTTTGTTTTGGAAGTCGGTTTTATTTTTTGTTAAAAAGTTTTTATTGCCAATGAAACAATTGCAACACGAACGCACAAACGACAATAAACAAAATACATGTGACAACTCCTCTAATATGTGAATCGAATGGCGCTCTCTGATTGGTGCAAATGGCCGGTCGCTGTCGTCTCGCGCGCTCGCCCCAAATCGTACAGTGGCTTTTTTAATGATAAAAGAATATGATGTATTAATTTACATGCTAAGTTATAATATATGATGTTGTCTATTGAAGCTTGAATTACTTTTTTTTTTGAGGAGCTTATGTTGAAGCTATAAAACGTAAACTGGTGATGAGTTGTAAAATCCGTGGCTGAGTTAGTAAATTAGGTGACAATAGATAAATCAGTAGGACAAGTTAAAATAATTGTTGAACTTTACTTAACCCTTTCTTTGGAATATATATAGCTGGCGATGTAAAGAATACGAATTAGTTTATTAGAAGCTATCTTATTTTCCCGTTGCTTAGTTATAAAATGAGAAGTTACATCACGTGGCCAAAAAAAATCTTTGTGGCTTGACTTATAATTTCTCATTAATTTACCTGAATTTATTTTGTTCAGTATACCTATTACAGGAGTTACTTGGATGACCGTTATATGGCTGCACAATAGTCCTTTGTGTATGTGTGTGATGTGGTGGCAGCTAGTCACAATACCTTTTAATGTTTTTCCTTAATGCTATTAATGTTTATAACATCATCGATTTTACTAATACATTCCAAAAGAACTTTATTCATTGAGATTTCCTATTATTTTGATCATTGGGTATTATTTTTTCACATTTACCTTATATTTTGTTCTAATTTTTATCAGGGTTCCGTAACTCAAAAGGAAAAGGAACCCTTATAGGATCACTTTGCTGTCCATCTGTCGGTCTGTCAAGACCGTTTTTCTCAGAAACGCGTAAAAGTATCAATTTTAAATTTATGTCAAATACTCGGGTTTATGGTCTCTTTCAGCTGTGTCAAAATCAAACTTGTAAGTTAACGCAATCAAAAGATATCACAGTTTATGTCGCATATTTTCACATAGTTTGCGATTTTACAAGGGAATCAAAACCTATAGGGTACTTACCGTTGACCTAGAATCATGAAAATTGGCAAGAAGCAAGGTCTCATAGCACAAGTAAAGGAAAAGTCCGAAATTTGTTAATTTGTAGTTTTATCGTTTTTGACATTCGAAAAGTGCTGATTCTCAGCCTAGTTTGAATAAATGACTTTTGATTTTGATTTTATCACATAAAAAATGTTTTTTTGTGATTACAAACTTAATTTTGCAGTTGGAGAATTGACCGTGACGTATGGGCGTGTGTGTGATGTATGGGAGAACATGTTTTTCAACTACAATGTTAAATTTGCTCTTTGGATAAATTCATCCCAAGTACGGTACCCTTCATTTTGCGCGTTCCGACACGCACTTGGCCGGTTATTATTTTTTTTCTTTTTATTTTCCGGAGACTATTCTACTATAATATTATTTAGAGTGCCAATTTAAGCCTAGGGGAGCGAAGCCCTTTGTACACGGCACGGTTTCTTTACGTTACGGCATATAAACCGCGCCGCTAAAATAAACGTGTCTATCAATCAACAAGCTTCCATAGCGATCCATACAACACTGACGACCGTGCCTAAGTATAAGCCGTAGCTTTTCACGGCAAGAAAAACGTATGTGTACAAAGG
This sequence comes from Dicycla oo, assembly GCA_948252095.1. Lineage (NCBI taxonomy): Eukaryota > Metazoa > Arthropoda > Insecta > Lepidoptera > Noctuidae > Dicycla > Dicycla oo. The sequence goes on from OX411718.1 coordinate 27,316,090, forward strand.
GCTTAACGGAAAACCCCTTGGCTACAACAGCGTCTCGGAGTATAGATGCAACGTATCTATACTCACGACACTACGCGCACGCTCTCTAATCGGTGCGGTTGAAAACGGTGTTTTTCGAAAACATCCGCTGTATTCCATTTTCGACGGCTTGAAATGGATAAAATGAAATGGCATTGGAAGCACGATGCACGACACAGAAACGTCACTCACGATCACGCGACGACCCACGCGCATGGCTGTACCTAATTATTTACGAGTTACGTATTACGTAGGAAAATTGGTACCTACCTGGTGAAACGGGATAAATAGAGGCCCACGGGTGAATAGATACAAAAAAATTAAACGGGTTTACAAGGCTGAATGAATGTAGTTTATTACTAACAGGGTACTTAAATATCAAAATTCTTCATTTTAATTCAGTAAAAAAATTCGAGTCCGTGTAGGCAACAGACATTTACATTATCGTGAAAAACCATTTTAAGGTTACAAATAAAGTGTACAATCGATATTAGTTTGAAAATTGCATAACCACGACCGCACGTGACATCGTACCGCGCCCGGCGGTCAATCTTGCGTGTACCGAGTCCGACTTGCCGAGCGACTTGTAAACATGGAAAAATAACTATTGTCTATATCGAGGGTTCACGGGCTATTTGTATTAAGCGACATATTTGGAACTTCACAGGAGAGCATTTCAAAGTTTCATTATTCGGAAAAAAGAACATTGTAAAAAGTATCAATATTTTTTTTACGAAAAAGTGGCCTATAAACGTTTAAGAATCAATAGTGTCTATCTCCGATTTTTAGGTTTTCACTTTTTTATGCAGGTAAATATGATTATAACTCAATATCGGCCAGGATGTCGCTTAATACAAGTAGCCCGTGAACCCTCGATATGATCTTATACGAGTAGTTCAATTTTGCTCGTCACACATGCTAAACATAGTAATAATATTTATTTTTCGTGTCTATACTTGTTTATTTTCATCATTCGTCATTTGATTCGGAACTCGGACGGAACTACTCAAGCTACTACTAGCTCAAGTTTATTAGGTAATCCAGGGTAACACGAACAAAAGCTTTTCGAGAAGGGAACCTCTTCAAAGGCTTAAGTCATTGAAGGGGTTAACCCCTTCACGTGGTTACCTTAATAAAGGTGTTAACCATTTCGCTGGGTTTCGAGGATGTAACTCGAACAAAAGGTAACACTGCGATATGATTTACCCCATGTACGGGTTACCCTGTCCAAAGGCTTAACTCTTAAGCGGGGTTGTTTGGTCCCTGTTTACAACTATAGTCACGAGTTACTTTGATGCGAGTTGGGGAGCAATGGTCGACGAGCGCGGTCTGACAAGCAGGGACCGGCCGGATACTCGTTGAAAGGGCTTTTGAAGGGGTTTTTTAAGCGCTTCAAAAAAAATCCTATGATACATGTTACACCTTCGAACGGGTGTAGTTAACCCGTTACTAACGGGTTACCCTTTCAGCACCCTGTAACACTGTAACAGGGTAAGCCATTCCAACTCAAGACATTGTAATATGCACTGTTTACAATCGATATTAGTTTGAAAATTGCATAACCACGACCGCACGTGACATCGTACCGCGCCCGGCGGTCCGCCAATCTTGCGTGTACCGACTTCCCGAGCGACTTCTAAACATGGAATAATAACTATTGTCTATATGATCTTATAATTCAATTTTGCTCGTCACACATGCTAAACATTGTAATAATATTTATTTTTTCGTGTCTATACTTGTTTATTTTCATCATGCGTCATTTGATTCGGAACTCGGACGGAACTACTCAAGCTACTACTAGCAACTACTAGCTTATTAGGGAATCCAGGGTAACACGAAAAAAGCTTTTCGAGAAGGGAACCTCTTCAAAGGCTTAAGTCATTGAAGGGGTTAACCCCTTCACGTGGTTACCTTAATAAATGTGTTAACCATTTCGCTGGGTTTCGAGGATGTAACTCGAACAAAAGGTAACACTGCGATATGAGTTACCGCATGTACGGGTTACCCTGTCCAAAGGCTTAACTCTTAAGCGGGATTGTCCGGTCCGTGCTGACAAGTTGCCGGCTCCATTCACAGGTTACGGCATGGCATAAAATCACGTCGCCAGTCGCATCATCGAAGATCGTGAACGGGGTTTGATCAATTAAACAAAAATCGATCTGCCTAGCCTTTTCCCAACTATTTTGGGGTCGGCTTCCAGTCTAACCAGATGCAGCTGAATACCAACCAGTATTTTACATGGAGCGACTGCCTTTCTGACCTCCACAACCCAGTGACTGGGTAATACGATACCCCTTGGTAAGACTGGTTGTCAGACTTTCGGGCTTCTGACGACCCGTAACGACTGTCAAAGATCCTCGAATGACAGCCGGGTACAACGGCTTAACGTCTTTCCGAGGCACGGAGGAGTCACGGTATGAAAAGATGGTCACCCATCCACAGAACAACCCCGGCAAGCCTGATGGATCGACCCGTGTGGCTGTTATTACTTAGCCACGAGTTCCTCCGAGGTTTGATCAATTAAACGAATGTACAAAAAAAAAAACTTATTTACCACCGACTTCAGAAGTTAAAATTAATTTTCATTTTTAGTTATGGTACCCCACACAAATTCGTATACCGCTACTTCTTATGTAAATAATAGTGACAGGATTATATTATAATTATAACATCATCAACATTCACAAAGTTGAAAAACACGTATTATTGAAGCTTATTCAAAAATACCCAAGCAAAGTTAATAAAATTTATATCAAATGAAAAAGAAATCACGGAGAAATCTAAGAACATACATTTAAAAAATACATAGGTACAGACGAACATAGAACCCTATCCTTGTTTGAAGTCGGTTAAAATTAATTAATGGATAGATAGGTATCATATAACAGGAAATTTTTCAATTTACGCCGTAAAACTACACCGCACCGGTAACAGAACGAATCATAGTAGGATTTGCCTGTTTACTCGAAGCAGTTGCAATCTTCATGTTTTCCTGATCAGTCGTTTTGAATAAGGCATAGCAAAATATCATCGTCTCATGTTTATGTCTAAACATAGTTAATTGAGTAACTGGTTAATTGAATTAATCAAACATTACGAGGATCATATGGAAGGTGAGTAATTTTAAACCTTAGTTCACAGGTGACGTTAGTTTTTTTTTTGTTATTTGTATATTAGACAACATCATTCTCCTAACCTTATTCCAATTTGTTTGGGGGCCGTCTTTTATATATAAGTGAATTAATTATCTAAATGATGGTGAAAATACATCAAAGTACGTTGCGTAGATTAGAAGAACAACGCAGAGCTAAGAGGCTCATTGGCGATGTAAAACGGGTGGATGCCAAGCTTCATAGCTTGGCTCATCGCCGCAAGGTTGCCTGCTTGTCTGTCTTCTACAGATAGTACTTCGGCGAGTGTGCCCAAGAACTCCACGACCACATTCCACCGGCCCCCTTCTACCATCGGACGTCTAGACGCACTGTCAGTTACCATCCCTACCTAGTTGTTATTTCACAAATTCACACTAAGCACTTCCAAATGTCTTTTATAATGCGTTCAGCAAAAGAGTGGAACTCACTATTATGCGTCTGTGTTTCCGAGCGCATACAACCCTAATCTCTTCAAAGTGAGAGTGAACAGGCTTCTTCATGGTAAGCTCACTCCATCGTCGACTTTGTCTCTGTCACGTCTGACCTAGACTATACGTAGAGTCAAGAGCAAACCCATCTCAAATAAAAAAAAAACAAAAAAAAAAACGCGGTCAGACAGACATGAAAAGCGACTTTAATTTATAATAATAGGTTGGGGAAAAAGTTTCTTCGCATTTTTTAAGAAAATTCAAAACATTTTTTAATATACTTTATTTACATTTAACTAAAGTATGTAGGTACCATTTTGTTCGATAACTTTTTGCCATCTTGTAGGTAGGGACATGATCCCATTGCTATAGAAATTTTGGGACTGCTGGTCAAAATACCGCGACAAGTGGTTTTGGCAGTCCTCTCGTGATGTTAACCTGACACTGCCTAAAGAATTCTGAAGAGACCGAAACAGGTGGAAATCTGAAGGTGCAAGGTCAGGACTATACGGCGGATGCATTAACACCTCCCAGCCAAACTCTCTTAATTTTTGCTGAGTGGCTAAAGATGTGTGAGGTCTAGCGTTATCATGATGAAAAACCACACCCCTTCTGTTGATTAATTCCGGCCGCTTTCTCTCAACTTCTTGCTTTAATATCATCAGTTGTTCGCAGTAGAGTTTAGAATCGATGGTCCTGCCTGGTGGTAACAGCTCATAATGAATAATGCCCTTCCAATCCCACCACACACACAGCATCACCTTGTTGCGAGTTAACCCGGGTTTCGCCAGTCTGTGAAGCCTGACCGGCCTTTGACCACGACCTTTTTCGCACGTTCTTGTCATACGTGATCCACTTTTCATCATCAGTTATCAGCTTCTTCAAAAATTGTTCGGTTTCACTACGTCGTAATAAAGAATCACAAATGAGTACACGGTTCATTAGGTTTCTTTCAGTGAGCTGGTGAGGTACCCAAATTTCGAGCTTTTTTGTGTACCCAGTTTTTTTCAAATGCGCCAAAACTCTTTTGTGGTCAATTTCCAGTTCTTCAGCTACGTCGTAACTACTAATATGCCGATCTTGCTCTACTTTTTCAAAAATGGCATCCATTTTATCCGTAATAGGGCGACCAGGGCGACGTGCGTCTTTGACATCAAAATTTCCGGATTGAAAACGCTTAAACCAAATTTGTGCTACTCTCACAGACACTACACTAGGTCCATAAACATCGCAAATTTTTTTCGCGGCTTACGTTGCACTTTTAACTTTTTTGTAGTAAAATTTTAAAATGTATCGAATTTCTTCATTAGATTCACTCATCTTGACGGTACGAAAAACAAATGAAAATCACACATTTTCCTAATTTTAATTTGGAATTATGTTCTTTAAAATTTAAGCTTTCAATGATACCAAAACCAGCCAGATACAAATAGTATAGCCAAAGAGATTTTATTACAAGTTCATACATACTATAATGCGAAAAGACTTTTTCCCCAACCTAATATTTCTAGATAATAGATAGCTTGGAAATTATGGGTAAACAAACATTCACACTGGCCTGGTTTAAAACAAGGAGTTAACTTCTTATCTGCCTGTGTGCTTTAAATTTTTCTTTAAACATTAAACAACATATCCAGGTATTAAAGCACTCCTCCAAACATCCCAATTAGAATATCATGTTAGGTATAATCGTAATACATACACTGAATATTAATTTGTATTATGTATAAAACATTGTTTATTTCTTATATTAGACCCGGTGAACTTCGTACCGCCTTAGCAGCGCCACCTACCGGGTCCAATTGTGTTATCAAACCATCCAGGAACCCATTAAAATATACACACAAAGGTTCATCCAACTCGGTCCAGCCGTTTAGGAGTTAGGTGACGCACGCACTCAGACGCACAAGTTTATGGATCCAAAGTAATGATAGTTTAAGTAGTTACGAACATAGTATTTTCGAAACTACGATTAATATAATATATACGGCTTTTCTGGAATTAATTCTGGAATTAAAGGTGGAATCGTTTTTCTGGAATTAAAGTTTGAATAGAAAAGAACAATGGCGAATTCTTATTTGAAATAAATTTGAACGTCTAAAAGTGACACTTATACAAAAGAAATTCAATTAATTATCTATGTTCTTTTATGCTATCACATTATCTAATTAAGGCCAAATAAAAAATTATCTTTAGTGAAAAGTTTTTTGAATACTTCGTTCTAAAAGGTTAGGAAATTGTTGGTTGGATTGGCAATACTAAAATTGTAATTTTATGTTTATTTTCCTAAATAGTAGGTATAGCATAATTGTCGTGTTGTTGTTATGATTTTTAGTTTGTTATTTTTTTTACATGGAGTAAATAATATGTCGGCGCCTCCGCTTTTCTAGACGGTCAATTGACATGTTGTACAAATGTCAACGTCATAAACGAACACCGAGAACTCTGGTGAGACGGCCATCTTGTAAAACGAGCAGCGAACTCGTGGTCGGTGGACGTTATATTTTAATCGCATCCCTCTTAATCTAAGTGATCTATAATTATTTTGCGAAGTGTTTGATTGAATTATGGACAATTAGAAGTGGAGTGATTGTGACAGGTGTTATTTTATTGACATACTACCTTCCTACCCGATAATTCACGCCTACCTAAACACGGAGAACACATTAGATGAAAGTCGAAAGACTTCAACTAAATAATACATTTATTTTGTTGTATATTTGAGTTTATCGTGTTCTTCCTTAGATAAAAGTATTGCTGCAAAGTAGGAAATATATCAAATGTTATGGCAATTCTGAACTAAAAGGACTAGTATTCAAAGTCTTAAAAAATATTTATTGGTGGTTGACATTGACAACCGTTGACAGTTTACAACTCTTAACCAGAAGCCCAGATGCTTGTGCTCTCTATCTCTATGTAGTCTGTGGCTCTGTCCTATGTTGTTCAAAAGTTCAACACTGATTAACTATTAATCTGACCCTTCTCTAAGAAAAAATGTTGCACAAACTATCTCAGAAAATGACGCTGAGTTAAATAAGGTATTTTTCATTTCAAGACGTAGTGATTTAATTTCAAATAAAACAATGTATGGGAAGCTGCCATTGTTCTTTCTGGAATTACAGTTGGGATCGTTTTTCACGGCAAAATCGCTTTTTAGCTGTGCGTAAATGTAGGTATTAATGCTCGTGATAGTACATTAGAATTATAATATGTTGGAGACGCTATTGGCTTTAAGATCAGTGGTCATTTTAAAATCCTCTATCGAGATATTTGAATGTAATTCATCATCTCCCTGCCCTTATGCCCATGTTACTTGAGTCGGGCCAACACGTTATCTCTTTCAATTCTCCTCTGTCAACCGTTACGCTATCATTCACTCCCTTCTCTTTCATATCATTCTTCACATAATCCATCCATCTTTTCTTTGGCCTTCTTCTCCCTCTCCATTTATCAACTTGTATATAGGGTGACTGGTAATTAGTGACTTATACCTAATTAAACACATGATAAGGAACAACTTTTGAACGATCAAACCTGAATTCGCGAAAAAAATAAAATCAGCTATCCCTTACATTCATGTTTGGATAACTCGTCAAAATGTAGGGAGCAGCTGATTTTGTTTTCACGATTTCAGGTTTGATCCCATTGTAAAAGTTTGATATCTTGAGTACAATCAAGTGTATCGGTCACTAATTACCACTCACCCTATATTCATCACTCTTTTAGTCACATGCGTTTCCTCCCTCTTCATTACATTCCTACCAATCCAAACGATTTCCTTTCAACTTTTCAGTCACTGGCGCCACTTTCAAACTTCGCTTTATAAAATATGTAACAAAAACCGTATTGTTCCTTCTACCTATGTTTTAAGAATCGGTATACTTACATAATAAAGCAAGTCATTTATAAAAGACTGTTCAACAAAAATAATTAAAATAAATATTTAATTATTAATATTTGTAATGTTTAACTGATTTCTTACCTCTGCAATTTTGCATGAAGCGATGACGCGACATCCGTTCAAAAGTAAGCTGCGTGGGAGAGTAAGTAAGTGATTTGCAGGGCGGCGGGTGGCGAAGTAAAGGGGTAGCTAGGCACGTGGTACCGACCCGGGGCCCATGCGCTCCGATGTTCTTGTAAAATCATTTTTTTGAACGTGTTGATTTTAATGGTTTGACCTCTCGACTAGCTAATGCTTAGTTTTTTTAAACTATAATTTCATTAATATTGTGCTTGTAGGTAAATGTATACGTCCCTAAAAGGAACAACAGGGTTTTTGTTACATATTGTATACTCATTTCTTTCATAATGTACATAATTATTTTCGGCTGTTGAGTTTGGTGTTCTGGGTTCGTAACCCTGGTCAAATAAATTTATATTGGGTTTTGCCATCAGGAATTTCTCAGTAGCAGCTCGAAATCTGGATTTAGGCATGGTTAATTTAAATATCACATAAGGCTTAAACATAACTGCAAAATGTGGGTGAAGACTGTGGATTCACCTCTGCCCACCCCCACATACTGCACTTAAGGTTGGTACAGTACGACAATGTTCAAAGGTTCAATCGTTTATCTTCGGAAAAACCGAACTTTGCCGAATTAAAATGTGACTGGAGTTAGGGTCGGTTTTTTGATCCGTAGTTAACTCAACCAATGGCTAAGCATAGTAAATAATGGTTGAATTTTGACTAATATGTTTGCCAAATCCCATTACTACTATTTTTAACATGACTGAGTTAATATGAATACATACATGTTAACTCCAACTAATGGTTAAATATAGTAACTAATGGTTGAATTTTGGCTATATGTGAAAGGCTAAACATGAATAAGTTAGCATGAATGTATTCATGATAACTCATTCATGTTAAAATATAGTTACTAATGGCAATTTGGCAAACACATTTAGCCAAAATTCAACCATTAGTTAAGTACTATGTTTAACCATTGGTTCAGTTAACTACGGACAAAAAAACCGGCCCTTAGTGCGTCAAACTATAATAATTGTGGCCAATTTCTGTTGGTCGATACTCACATTTTATTCGCTATACATATCTTGGTTATTCTGAAGACAAACAATGGAACCTTTGAAAGATGTGGTACTGTCCCTGGGATACTTAACCTCTCAATTGTCGATGATACACCATTGGATCTTAAGAAAAAGCTTTATATAGTATGTAAACATAAAAAATATAAACGTAAAATAGCATCATCCAATGGCGACTGCGGGTGTACAGAAGTTTCTTTGAGGAGTGGTTTTGGAGAAGTGCCACGGCGTCCTCACCTTCCGCCTGACGCAGGTCCTCACTGGACACGGTTGCTTCGGGAGGTTCCTGTTCCGGATAAGGGGGAGGAAACGCCCGGGTGTTGCCATTGTTTGGATCGCTCGGGGGACATGGTGGAGCATACCGTGGAGGTTTGCCCGGCTTGAGTGGAGCACCGCCACGTCCTCGCGGAGGCGATTGGCGGCGGCGATCTCTCGCGTCCGGCACTAGTCCAGGACATGGAACGGAGCGAGAGTGCATGGGAAGTCATCACCTCCTTCTGCGAAGCAGTAATGCTCGCGAAGGAGGAGGTGCAACGCGTGAGGGAGATGCAATCTTTGCCACCTCACGCTCCTAGTCGCCGCAGGAGACGACCTGGGCGTCGGGAATTGATAGCCGATTCCCAGCCACCATAGGCGCGGGCTTGCGGATAGTTCGCCATCCGGTAAGGACCAGGCCTGGGTCGACGGTGCGTTGTGTTCCACGCGCGCCTCAAGGAGATGTCAGCATTAGCTGAAGGGGTCCGCTAGTGCCGATGCCTGCCAGGGTTACGGGTTGTTTGAAAGAGTTATCGTGGCTCTGGTACGGGCAACTGAAGGAAAACGGGTGGGTTTTAGTCAGTAAAAGTCTGTCGCGCCCTCAGGCTCCGCCCAGAGCGGGAAAAGTTATTTGATTTCCCATCAAAAAGAAAAAAGAAAGGGTTGTACAGTAGTTGTGAACCTATGGGGTTCGGTTGACATTCGAACACGTATTGATATGAACCAATGGGGCTACTTAAGTACATATATAGCGGACACTTGTCTATCGTCTCCAGTTACGGGCACGTTACTGGAACTGATGGAAGCCACGCTGATAGTTTATAAAAAATCTGTTATTTTTTGTGTATACTTCACAGACGTGATGGATATCGATATCTTTACACAATAAAATATGAGAAAACAGTTTTTCTCAACTTAGTACTTCAAGTAGGTAACAATATTAATAGGGTCATTGATCTCTAAAAAAAACATCAAATATTTTTATTTTTTATTTTATCGTGCTTATATATCGATACTTTGATACCCATCGCATCTGCGGAGTTTAGCTAGCCAATTTAAAATAACCCTGTATTGACATTGCCATCGACGCGGTAAAAAGAAGGATGCTGCTCGATGTTAAATTGTTATTTTTTTATTATTATTATTTTATAATTCTCGGAACTCTTGGGTCCCGCACCTTTGGAAGGCGTACGAGGAGCCGAAGCCAACTCGCAGAGGCCCCTTTAATAATTTTAAATGATAAGGAGGAACCAACCGACGATTATCCCTGTATGCACTATGCAAGTGCGCCCAAGAACGACCCCCGGTTGGTGCAGGACTATGGTTGCAAGTGGAAACAAAACATATTTCGCTATGGGTTTGGGTGGCTAAAGTGGATTGGGTAACTTGAACTATGGAAGAACTATGTCCCCTGCCTGACCAATGTTATATATTATACACGAATAAAATGGCAGGGGGTGACTTGCATACTCAATAATGGGCCCCCGGAATCGGCCTCTAGCACATAGTGACGTAGCGACAAGGGGGGCAACACTTCCTGAAGTGCTTGAGGAGTGGAGAGGTATTCCACGGCTATCAGGACAATCCCGAAAGTACGGTCAAGATCCCTACCAGCACCTTACTGGAATACTTCGTTCCTCCGAGCACGTTCGCTCTTGCGAATCTCCACTCAAGCCGGCCAATAAAGGCAAGCCAGAGATGAGGACAAGATTTCTCCCGGGAGATAGGGTCCGTGGGGTCACTACTGCCCAAACAGCTCGCCACATGCTGCCCTACGGGTTTCTGTATCTCTCTTGGTCTGGCTCCTCATCCTAGAACCGTTCCGGCAAAGTAAACTCTACCGGCAAAACCAAACTCCTAACTGTTGGTTGACACTTCCCGAGACCCAAAGGCAAGCTTTTACCTTGGCCAGAGGCTAAGCGTGGCAATGCCGCCAGTCTCTTGGGTACATTACCAGTCGACAGCGATGCGGATGATTTTTTCGACATAAGTATTTTAGTTTTTTAATAGTTTTAGTTAGGTTAGGATATTATTTTTGTAACTTAATTTTAATAATTAAACAATTTAATAATTAATTACTAATCAATAAATTTTATTATTTATGTACACACAGTAAATACATACCTAGTAAAAATACATAATTATAATTTTATTATGTTACATTACAGAAAGAAAAATGTTAGCTGTGCTAGCGCTAGTCCAAACAGTACAATACGCTACTGCGATGTTCTTCCATGAACCATCAAATGTGGTCATCCAGTTAGACGAAGCGAAAAATGGCTCAGATTTCGGTTTTTCTATGACCTATCGGCAGGACCTTAAAACTCTAGGTAAGAAAAATTTATTTTTTTCATAAATCTTGTTAAACCTTGGACTCAAGGTCAGCCTACTATGTTCCCACAGCTGTGACACCAGCCTTGTCCTTGGGAGAGGGAGTGGGCTGTACACCAGCACGCGGGCCCAAAGCGGTTTGGTGGATGTCACATGTCTTCGAATTTTTGGTTCTAAGACATGTCGGTTTCCTCACGATGTTTTCCTACACCGTTTTGAGCACAGTTGAATGAAATAGTTTTCACAAAATAAAGTGCCCGGCTGATTTTGTATCCAAGACCTACGAGTTGTCGCGGCCGTTTCCAATGGGCCACCACTGCTCCCTCAAGATCAGGAAGCATTATTAGGTATTCCGAATATACAGCATGTACAGACGCCAGCACATCAAGCTACTACAATCTGTCAGATTTCTTTAATAGATTTTCGACTTTATTGCTAAAGCATTAGGTTCAATGTTGATTGGGAAAATCTGACAGTTTCGGGTAGGTTGACCTGCTGGCGTCTGTACCTAATCGAAAGGTGCGGTCAAATTTAAGGGTGTGGTACATACCATTAAACTGAACAACTTTATCCATGGGATCGTGATCGAGAAAAATAGATCAGCAGTCCCATACATTTGAAGGGTTTGAAACTTTGTACGGTCAGCTGATATTTTTTTCTTGATTACGATATTGGTCCCATGGAGAAAGCTGTTCAGTTTGATGGTCTTTATGACACCTTTAAATTTGACCACACCTATCTCATTCACCCAGTATAGTACGCTTACGACCACTAAAGTAACTAAGCAAGCACGGCTACTCGACCAACCACTACTACTGTTTGACCTAGGAATCGAACGCATGTGGTCCTTTCGATTCCAAGGTGAATTTCCGACTGACAGCTGTTAACTTAGTTTTCTCAGTTACCAAGTAACTGAAAATTTTAAGCGCATTTTCATTTAAAAAAAAATCCAATACTCTGCATTCTCGGAGTACAGCTGGTCTTTAATTAAGGCGAAAGCGTCAGAATTTCAAATCAAATCAAATCATTTATTTGCTTGAATATGGGTAGGTACATGAGGTGATACATAATAATAAAGTTCTTTATACCATATTCTACCGTAATAGGTGTGCAAATATCTATATCTATATAATATATTGTAATATATAAAACGAATATTAACAGTACAATATTAATTCAAATTTATTAATTATATCATTTGAATTACATTGGTTAATTTAAAATTTAATCAGATACATTTATCATTTAAATAATTATGCACTTTATAATATGCTTTATTGATCAAAAACATCTTAAAATCTATTTTTAAATTATATAAAATTCGGTGCTTCCTTATATATATATTTATTTATATTATTCCTTATGTCTAATGCTAGTTCATAAATATACAGTGATGGGAATGTCAATATTTTTAAATTTATAAAATGTGGTTTACAAGTATCAAAATCAAAATCAAAAGTCTTTTATTCAAACTAGGCTGAGAATCGGCACTTTTTGAACGTCAAAATTACATAAGACAGTCCCCCAAAACGCCCGCCCTTCTCTGTAGGTTTTAATGCTCATATTGCCCGGATACATTTCTTTTGGGCTTTGAAGACTGTTTCTCTCCCAGTGGCATTCCCCCAAAACATTATACCATATCTTAGTGTCGAGCCAACGTAAGCATGGTAAGCAGATAAAAGTGCACTTTGATTTGCCACTTTACGTAGCATATAGATGGCATATGAATACCGACTTAATTTTGTACATACTTGTTCAATATGTGTCCTCCATGTCATGTCTGAGTCTATGTGTAGTCCAAGAAATTTTGTAGTGTTTATTTTTTCTAGGTTTATTTGTTCATAATTTATACTGAATGTTCTCAATTTTGAATTTTATTTTTGAAAGTAGTATATATTATATATGTTTTAGTTAAGTTTATTTTAAGTTCATTTAAATTTAGCCAGTTAATTATAGATGATAGAGTACAGTTAATTTCATGTTCATGTGTCGTAGGGTCTTCAGATACAACTATCGCAGTACTATCGTCAGCATACAGCACCATGGACGATTTGATGGATTTGAAAATTTCGTGGACTACCCACAAAATTCAAATTTTCTTACGTTTTTTGTAGTATTATAATTTGTATTTATAGTATTATAATCATTTAAATCATCTTCTTCAATCTTGACATTTGAGGTCTTTTCTAACTTATAATATAAAGTTGTATTACTAATTGTAATGATTAAAATTCTGTAAATATATGTTTATTACAGTCGCGAAATATATTTAAATCAACATAAAACCTAATACTTACCTGCAAATTTCAAAAAACGTAACAATATTTGAATTTCGCGGGCTACCTTAGATCTCACCGTGAAAATTTAGGTGAAGTTAATCTGTGTAAGTGTCAATCCCTGGCATCAAGTGGAATGGCAGTTTACTTCAAACTCACTTCACGTAAGGGCGGGATTACCTTGTAGCTTGTACAAAACTATGCAAGTAGCTAGCATGCCAATTTGATTGGAGACTGTCACAATGGCATGCAAGTTACCTGCATAGTTTTGTACAAGCTACAGGCATAGGTAAGTATTCACGGTGAAATTTTTACAGACTAGATCGGCAGTTCTTAAGGCTCCCGCATACAGGCGCGACGCGACACCGGTAGTAACAATTTTAATGTACTTAGTTTTCATAGAAATTGTTCCGCCAAAGTTGTGTAGCGCCGTCGCGTCGCTCCTGTCTGCACGAACTTTTAACCTGATGTTCTAGATCGTTTGTAGTACTTTAACTTTATTTTGACAGTTGTCAGTGCACCGAAAGCAGACCTCATAGGAAAAGTATTCAATTGTGACATGGACAACGCTGATGTCATTCAAAATATTTATTGTAGAGAGCAACACATTGATATCAGCTCATCCTTATGTGACAATGGTAAGAAATAAATATGTTCAGACGTCAGCACATCAAGCTACCCGAAACTGTCAAATTTTCCCAATCAACCTTGAACTTAATGCTTTAGCGAAAGTTGAAATTTGACAGATTGTGGTAGCATGATGTGATGGCGTCTGTACTTACCCGTTACCACCCAACCAGCAAAATATCAATTAAATCGTGGGTTATATGACATTATGTTGAGTAGCGGTCTTATAATGGTGATAAGTCAACGACTACATCCTATAGGCGTTAACAATTTCACGTTTTAGTCGTGTGACGATTAATTTATATTTGTCTAGAAAACGACTACAACACCAAGTTATATGACGTTATTAAATAGTTTTTCCTAAGACGTTTATTCGACAACGCTATAGTCATATAAACGTTATTGTTGTATAAACGTTTTCCACTGACAATAATGGACATTTGGAAACATTTATGCAACATTTACATAACGTGATAGTTATGTACACGCTGGTTCACAGAACTTTATAAAACTATCATTAGGTACTTTGTTTTATAGTATTTCATTTTAGACTTTTATGACATAATTATGTCCAATAAAAATCAAGTCCTAACTTTAACAAATCATAATGTTGGACTTGAGTCAAGCTTCGACTTTAAACAATGTATCCTCCATATTTACTGAAAATTCAATTGGAAAAATGGAAGCAAGAAAATCGTGGAAATAAATACAACATAACTTGTGGGGCTTGCAAAATGAATATAAATAAAAACTTATTATTCATTGAAAAGTACACCACCAACAACTTCATCATTTACATTACCCAGTAATGGAGAAGAGTATCTCACTCATGGAAAGAATAGGATTCCGTATTTTACTATGTATTAATATTACCTTTTATAAAAAATATCTTTCGATTTTCATTGTTTGTTAGGTACAGTCAGCATCAGAAATATCAAGACATAAAAATGTTAATTTTCAGTTATGATATCACTTGTCATTTCAATCCAAACCTTTTATTGAAAATAACGTTGTTCCTTTGAGTAAAACTTTAAATTTCTCAATCGTGCTTTTATTTTTTAATATTCTGTTCGCTAAGGTATTTCTGATGCTGACCGTACCGCGACATTTACTGTATATATATGTACAGTAAATGTCGCGTTTCAAATACCATTTCGGTAATTAATTTTGTTTTATTTACAGATAGTAAAAAACCTGCTAAATGTATTTCAAATGAGCCCAGCGAGGCAAGTGGTAAGCAAATTTTTCATAATATTTGTCTATCTGTACCTACTATAAACTTTTAATATTATAAAGCTGAAAAGTTTGTTTGTTTGGTTGAACGCGCTAATCTCAGGAACTACTAGTTTGAATTAAAAAAATCCTTTAGTGTTAGATATCCCATTTATCGAGGAAGGCTATAGGCTATAAAACATTACGCTACGCCTAATAGGAGCGGAGCATCAATGAAAAATGTTGCAAAAACGGGGAAAATTTATTCCTTTTGAGAGCTTCCGTTGCGTGCGCTGTGTAAACGGTTGTAGTTACGCAACAAGCATGCCATAACAGAATTGTTTCTCTTAAAAAGTTCTAATAAAAAGTTTGCGATAGCATGTGTCTATCTTTTAAGGTTAGCTCACTATAACTTTTGTAATAGTAATCAAATTAAAAAAGCTGAAGAGATTCTTTTTTTGAACGAGCTAATCTCTGGAACAACAAGTCGGATTTAAAAATTCTCTTTTTCATTTGAATAAAGTTTGAAGAACTCTAAGCGAAAACGAAGTAATCGCGTGGGCGGGCTACGCTATGCGATGCAACGGGATAGGTCAGGGGAACAAGAAACTTCACGCGGACGAATTCGCGGGCAGAAGCTAGCAAATAATGTAATGATAACAATATTGAGATGATTTTAATAGCACAAGAGTATCTATGATTGAAACTTCTGTTACAGGTGACGACGTAATAATAGGTCTTTACCTATGAAATTGCCGATTTACATAGACAAAAAAATCTAACATTTTTTTAAAAAGAAATTCTGTCATTTTAATGAAACTTCGTTGATGCCTCTGCTATAGATACCGTATGAACGGGAATAGATAAATTCTTTAAAGCCGTTTTTTCACCGCCTCGTTGGATTTGAAATTTTTAATCGTTGAGATCAAAATTTCCAGAACGGAAGCGATCAAACTAAAAACGCACCGTGCGGTCACTTGCGGTACCTTGTCCATACACGTTATTATCGGGTTGGCTTATAAGTAATGAGCGTTTTAGTTTATAATTTCTAGAATTTTCGGAAAGGTTCGAGAACGTTCTGTAGCAGAGGGTATATAAAGAGCGAGTCGCGCTCATGCGCGTTGTTGATAGTTTGGCTGTTAGTGCTTTAAAGTTCACAAATAAATGAGTGATATTAAAACCCACGTACGACATTGTTTATTATATGAGTTTCAATCTGGGCATTCTGCTGCAGAAGCTACACGTAATATATGTCAAAGGATAGCTCACGATGCAATCTCCGAAGCAACAGCAAAGCGCTGGTTCCAACGGTTCCGCAATAACGATTATTCTTTAACCGATCAACCAAGGTCTGGGCGCCCCGTGGAAATAGATACCGATAAATTAAAACTATTAATCGAAAAAGATCCTCGAAGAACTACTCGTACACGTGATTTGGCTATTCAGCTCCAGTGCTCTCATGGCACCATAGAAAATCATTTACATGGTTTGGGAAAGACTTACAAATATAGTGTTTGGGTACCCCATCATTAAGTAAAGATCAGCTGACCTACCGAGCTGAGATTTGTGTACAACTTTTATCTTTCCGCCGCACATTTAATTGGTTAGATCATCTTGTCACTGGAGATGAAAAATGGGTTCTCTATGTTAATCACATACGCAAGCGCCAGTGGCTGGGATGTAAAGAACAGGGAAAACCAACGTCAAAAGGTGATCTTCATCCTCGCAAGGTAATGCTTTCTGTCTGGTGGGATATACATGGAGTAATAAGCTGGGAATTCTTTCCTACTAATACTACGATTACAGCAACAGTATATTGTGATCAACTCGAAAAACTGAAGCTTGACATCCATCGCAAACGTCCACAACACGACAAAATATTTTTCCTGCCGACAATGCCCGGCCGCATATTGCTAAGAGTACCAGGCTAAAACTATTGGAGCTTAATTGGGAAATAATACCCCACCCTCCATATTCGCCGGACTTAGCACCAACTGATTTCAGCTTGTTCCAATCACTTAGTAATAATTTACGGGAAAAAAGCTTTGACGATGAACCACACTTGAAACAATACATAGATGACTTCTTCAATTCAAAACCAACGAAGTTCTATGCGGACGCCATTCCAGATCGATGGCGAATGGTAGTAGAAAACGACGGTGAATACACATATATTATTGATGATTAACAATTATTCATTTAATAAATAAATACAAATAAAATAGTTGTATGTCGCTCATTACTTATTAGCCAACCCAATAATATTGCGTGCTGTCTGTGTTGCGTTGGTGCCACGACGGAACTCGTACCTATTCAAAAATAGCGCGCAATTTCGATTTGCCATGGTTACAGAAACATCGATATCAAAGAAAAATCGAAAGGCAGGAAAACAAATGAACAACAGATTTTTTTTTAATGATATGCTATATTATAAAATGAACTGGTATTTGGAATTCTAAATAGAATGAAAGATATTGATATTCAGACTAGCTAGTATCAAAAATCAACAATTTCATAGGTAAAGACAGATTTCTCATCGAGCCCTCAATCATTCGAATTTTCCATTTTTTTCTTTATTATCTAAGCCTTTTTCTATTTTTTCATCAGCCTTTGCATTCTGCGCTGCAAAAGCTGCAGTTTCCATCATCACTAAGAGAATTTATTCTGGAAGGTTTATGTGTATAATACATTAAGGAGGAAGCGCTAAGGTAGCCCGCGAAATTCAAAATTTCTTAAGTTTTTTTCAATTTGCAAGTCATTATAAGGTTATATGTTGATAAAAGCATGATTCGCGCCCGTAACATATATGTATTTACAAAACTATCGTCATTAGAATCAGTAATACAACTCCTTAAGTTAGTATAATCCTAAATATCTAGATTTCATGAAATAGTCATTCATTAGGATTATATGAACTTAGAGAGTTGTATTGATGATTTTAATGATTATAATTCTATAAATACAGATTTGTTACGGTCGCAAATTATATTCAGATCAACATACGACCTGATACTGACCTTCAAATTGCGCGGGCTACCTGGAGCTTTCGCCTTAATATTTAACATAGATATAATAAATCTTCATGTTTTGTCAAGTTGTAAATACCGTGCGAAGTAGGAGCGGATCGTTATATCTAGATAGAATATGTCGGATTCTAAGCAACTAGCAGGGCCTTATCTTGTTGATGATAGCAATGTATAGGACTGTCTCTCCGAATTACTTAAACGGATTATTTAAATATTGTAAAATTGTGTCAGTCTATGATAAATTCAGGTCGGCAATTATCTTGGATAAATTTAATAATATTAGCTCCTTAACTTTAAACAGTAGACCAAAACAGTTACGTGATCTTGATTACTTGCCAACATATAAACTACCTACAACAGGACAGGCAGGACAACGTGGGAATATATATTACCTGATGCTCTAAATAAAATTCCCGACTCTGTGCAGTCAAATATTGCCTCTAGTACATATAAAAAATGTAAATCTACCTTAAAAAAATATTATATTACTGGTGACATCCCATCTCAATTCTTTAAGTAGCCAACATAATTTTTTAGTATTTGTTGTGAGCGTGTTTGCTTCCTCCACTTTGTCACATAAACCTTTAAAGGTCTCTAGACAAGGTGTTAAGATTGTATATTATGTAACTAAAATGTATTGAAAAATAAACGAAAAAAAAAAAAAAAAACATCGCAAAAAATTATGATGATGGCAATTAATATATTTTCGAATAGGTACCTACTTGTACAATACTTTCGCTATAATAACATACTGAGTTTAATACTTATTCAACGAAAAACCTAAGTACTAATTATGCGACAGGGTTTATTTTAACATAGGCTGACGAGGCTATTCATTTTTTTTTTTTTCAGAAAAATTTCCTGAACAACACTTTCATTTGGGTTCTACGATAGTAGCTACAAATAAATACTTATTTGTAAGTAAAATTTTTGCTTTTCTTTTTTATTCAGTTCTTATAATATGTATTTATTATAAAGATTATTTACGAACTTACGTGAAATCGGTAATTATTATTATTTGTTTACTTTTTGATGTTCGTTGGAGCCCTGAGAGTCGCGCTACAAAAGATGATTCCTTGTATCATTCGTTAGTCAGTGCTTGATAGGCTAAGTCTTAAATAGTGTCAGAAAATGGTCCATGTTTGAGCGGAATTAATCAACATACCTACAGCAATGTATCAGAAAGGTGTAGTTAAATGATAAATGATTTTTATTTCTGTAAGTAGGTTTGTACAAACACTTTTACAAGTCAATCATGTTTTTTTTTTTTAACTAGTTGAGGTCGGCGTTTCCTATCTGACTACTCTGAGAAGAAAGGCCGAAACAAACTCAGAGGTCACAGTCTCTTATAAAGTCCAGACATAATCTTGGTAATTTTTTTCGGGATAAAAGGTACCCTATTTCCGTTTTTGTACACGTGACAACGTATATGCAAAATTTCAGGATGATCGGTTCAGTGGTTTAGGCGTGAAAAGGTAACAAACAAACAAATAAACAAATAAACAAACTTACTTTGCATTTATGATATTAGTTTGGATTATTATGGAAAAACAAATTTGTTTTTTCGTTTGTTAATTTACAGTTGGATACTTCGGAGTTGACCACGCAATAAAGCATGTACCTATCAGAAAAGTATATCATATTTAATGGTGCGGTACAGACCATCAAACTGAACAACTTTCTCCATGGAACCAGCATCGAAATCCCGAAAAAGTAATCAGCCATTCCATACATTTGGGTCGAATAGGTATTGAAGTTGTTTATGGGACAGTTGCGCGATTACGATGTGGTTCCCATGGAGAAAGTTGTTCAGTTTGATGGTCTGTACCGCACCATTAAATATGATATACTTTTCTGATACATGCTTTATTGCGTGGTCAACTCCGAAGTATCCAACTGTAAATTAACAAACTTACTTACTTCCTGCCCTTATCCCATGTTACTTGGGGTCGGCGCAACACGTTTTCTTCTTCCATTCTCCCCTGTCAACCGTCACACTATCATTCACTCCCTTCTCTTTCATATCATTCTTTACACATTCCATCCATCTTTTCTTCGGCCTTCCTCTCCCTCTCCATCCATCAACATGTACATTCATCACTCTTTGAGTCACATGCGTTTCGTCCCTTCTCATCATCTGTAAATTAACAAAACGAAAAAACAAATTTGTTTTTCCATAATAATCCAAACTAATATCATAAATGCGAAAGTAAGTTTGTTTATTTGTTTGTTTGTTACCTTTTCACGCCTAAACCACTGAACCGATCATCCTGAAATTTTGCATATACGCTGTCACGTGTACAAAAACGGAAATAGGGTACCTTTTATCCCGAAAAAAAGTACTGTTCCCGAGGAAAACAACAATAACTTTCTTATGATAATAGATGGCGCCCTCTAAAACCGCTGAACGGAATGGGATGAAATTTGATACAGACGCCAGCACATCAAGCTACTACAATCTGTCAGATTTCTTTAACGTCCTCATTACCTACAGTACGGAGCAACTCGAAATAATAATTCTTTTCGTCACCCTTCCGATGTCGAACTGCTCTGCAATCCTTACTTATTATCAACCATCTCATCGCGTGTGCGCTACCTACAGCAATCAAATCTTCTAACTACCTACTACAAAATCTTACACAAGGAGGCGACACTCGAAAAATTGTCCCCTATACGGGACTTCAGTTCTGAGGAGGTTAATAGATTTTCGACTTTATTGCTAAAGCTTTAGGTTCAAGGTTGATTGGGAAAATCTGACAGTTTCGGGTAGGTTGACCTGCTGGCGTCTGTACATGGGTAGATTATGACCTGAATCTGGACATAGAATACTTTTGATCCCGGTAGTACTTATAATTTCCGACAACCACGCGGGCGAAGCCGCGGAAAAAAGCTAGTATACAATAATTTAGGCTTGGCAATTTTTATGGATAATAACATCTGCCAATTCTGCAACTTTTTACTACTTAGGGTTGGATTTTTGATCCGTAGTTAACTCAACCGATGGTTAAACATAGTAAATAATGGTTGAATTTTAGCTAAATATGAAAGGCTAAACATGAGTTAACATTAATGTATTCATATTAACTCATTCATGTTAAAAAATAGTAACTAATGGTATTTTGGCAAACGCATTTAGCCAAAATTCAACCTACGGATCAAAAATTCGGTCCTTCAACATGCGATCGCTTTTCATTGTGTATTTTATAAATTTTTCGCATACTTTATTGGTTAACCCACCAAAAAAGTCACAAATATTTTGCTTTTAGTGTCCACGATACGTCTTTTTAAACAATCCTACAGAAAAAGTGTGAACCTGTCGTGGAATCGTCTGTTATCAAAATTATATTCATTACTTGTAATGGTTAAGATAAATTGGTTTGTTCCGCAGTCCGTTGTAGCTAACAAATTTCCCGTATTATAACAAAATAATGGGTATTAAATAACTGCAAAAAATTACGCCAAATCAGAATGGTGGCAAAAAAAAGTTGTATAGATTCGAGCTGGCCACCCATTTATTTTGTTTTGTTGGTCCGTTTTTGACACAATTAAAATACTTGCATATACCAATGTATCTAAAGAAATCCTGTATAGTAAATTCACGGAAAAGCTAAAACTGCCCTGTCCTATTAACAAGGCAAGGAAAGGATTGAAAGAAATTGTGAATAAGACTTAGAAATTCAGACTAATGAAAGTACAGTAACTTGAAAAAACTATAATAGGGATGATGACTAAAAAATGATTTTTTGTCCGTCATGTAGATTATTAAAATATATTGGACACGTATTTTTTGTTTTTCTACGTAATCAAAAGATTACGGCGATACATTGAGTTAAAATGTGGCATGACGTCACGCCTTTGTAGATTTTATACGTAGAAGTGACGTAGCAAGCCGCCACTCCCGAACTTTAATGCGAGTTATCTAAGTAATTTTTTATTAATATGATAAAGCAAAAAATACGTATCTAATATTTTTTTATTATCTGACTGACGGACTAAATAGAATTTCTTTTTTTTACCCAGGCATCATCCCTATTACTTATGTATTTTACTGTGGACATAAATAATTGACAGCAACTGTGACAGGCCAGTTGGCGTGGTTGGTTAAGATACCACCTATCATGCCGCAGGTCGTGGGTTCGATTCCCATCCAGGACAAACATTTGTGTGCATGAACATGTCTGTTTGTTCTGAGTCTGGGTGTAATTATCTATATAAGTATGTATTTACAAAAAAAAAAAGTAGTATATGTAGTATATCAGTTATCTGGTTTCCATAGTACAAGCTCTGCTTAGTTTGGGATCAGATGACCGTGTGTGAATAATGTCCCAGGTTATTATTATTAAATGAAATAAATACATACATTGGATGTGGTTTTTAAAAAGCAAGGTTATTTTTTAATCAGAATTAAAATAATATTTACGTAAATGATAACTCATACCTAATGAATTAATAAAAATAACAAAATTATATCTGCGGCGAAATAATTATCCGCATCGCTGTCGACTGGCAATGTACCCAGGAGACTGGCGGCATTGCCACGTTGTATGGCAATGCTTAGCCTCTGGCCAAGGTAAAAGCCTGCCCTTGGGTCACAGGAAGTATCAACAAGCCGTTGCGAGATTTCCTTAAATAATGAAACCATTATCTCTCGTACCCCACTTCGTTTCCCATTAATTACGTAGATCATTTTATATGTCTCCAAGCGACTCAAAACATGTGCAGATTTTAAAATTAATATAATATTTTGTTATTAAATAGTCGTAAGTGACAGACTAGCATTAGGGCGAATGACAGCTAACTTTAACGGGGAAGCGCTAAGGTAGCCCGCAAAATTCAAATATTCTTAAGTTTTTTTGCGATTTGCAGGTCAGTATTTATGTTAATTCAAATATGATTCGCGACCGTAACAAACTTATATTTGCAGAATTATAATCATTAGAATCAGTAGTACAATTCATAAGTTAGATAATACCTCAAATGTCAAGATTCCATGAAATAGTCGTTACGGTCGCGAATCACATTTCGGTCAACGCACAACCTAATACCGACTTGTAAATTCCAAAAAAACGTAAGAAAATTTGAATTTCGCGGGCTACTCTGACGCTTTGGCCTTAAGCACCGTTTTCACGGTGCGATTTTTACAGATCGGCTGTTAGTCACCTCCGCACCCTAATTGCGTAACACACTATCAGAAGGAATCGGTTTCATTTGACAGTTCTACAACATTCATTGCTTTATTTACGTGGTCGAGCAGACAAATTTTTCGAACATATGAAGCAATGGATTTGCAATTTGTTTCGAAATGATTCAGATTCCGATTGATAGTATGTTACGTAATTAGAGTGCCGATCTTTGTACGTAACCAATCGAGTTGCCAATTTTGGGAGGGCAAATCACAAGCATCCTTAGAAAACCGCGGATATAAAAGTGGCCTAGCTCCTCAGATGCTGCGCTGATGAGCTGAGGACTACAGAAATTTATGTCCGACTTCTAGAACTCCATGCACTTGAACCAACAGCTAACGATTAATAATTAATTGCCCAAATGTTTTGTACTTCTAGTTAGAACTAAATTTTTATTTCACAGACGTGTGCCCCTCTATGGACGACGGATATAAATGCAACTAATATAAATAACACAAAACATGAAAGAGCAGATACTTTTGGTACATGTTTCATACATAATGAGAGGGAGGACACATGTCGCTATCAAGGCCTTTTAGAGTATTATGAGAAATCTGAAAGAAAGAAATGTTTCAAATCAATACGAAGGCCAGTAGTTCTTGGTAAGTACACACTTTTTTTTCACCCCTAAGCGTAACTTGAAATTGAAATTATAATCTGACGGATTTTGAAGGACATTACTAATCCATTGTTTCATATATATGTTTCAATTTGTCTGGATAACGTAAATTACGCAATTAATGTTTTTGTATTGTGAAAGTGACTGCCATTATTAATGTGCTACGCAATAGGGATGATGACTAAAAAATGTTTTTTTTCGCCGTCATGTAGATTATTAAAATATATTGGACACGTATTTTTTCTTTTTCTACGTAATCAAAAGATTACGGCGATACATTGAGTTAAAATGTGGCATGACGTCACGTCTTTGTAGATTTTATACGTAGAAGTGACGTAGCAAGCCCCCACTCCCGAACTTTAATGCGAGTTATCTAAGTCATTTTTTATTAATATGATAAAGCAAAAAATACGTATCTAATAATTTTTGTTATCTGACTGACGGACTAAATAGAATTTCTTTTTTTTTTTTACCCAGGCATCAGCCCTATTATCCCGCCGTTTTCTGTTGTTTTTAATTAGTGAGCATTCTCTAATCATCATCTTTAGGATTCCGTACCTCGAAAGGAAAAACGGAACCCTTATAGGATCACTAGTGTGTCTGTCTGTCTGTCCATCTGTCACAGCCATTTGCTCCGAATACAAAGTTTTGCAAACTGTACCGTGAGATATATCAAATAAAAGGGCGTACTTTGACAAGTCGCGGGCAGACGCTAGTAAAATATTTGGCCTGAAAGAGTATCACTAAACTTGGTAACGAGGGTGACAAATATTTGTGAAGGCTCTTTCTACCAATAGCTGATAATCCAATGAATACATGTTTGCCGCCTATCATGTTATGTACCTAATATTGATAATAAATTATTAAAATCTTAAGAAGGAGCTCGTGGCTAAGTAATAACAGCCGCACGGGTCTATCCATCAGGTTAAGCTACGCTTGCCGGGGTTGGTCTATGAATGAGTGACCATCTTTTCGTACCGAGACTCCTCCGTGCCTCGGAAAGTTAAGCCGTTGGTCCCGGCTGTCATTCGTGGATCTTTGACAGTCGTTACGGGTCGTCAGAAGCCCGCAAGTCTGACAACCAGTCTTAGCAAAAGGATCAGGGGAGGTCAGATAGGCAATCGCTCCATGTAAAATACTGGTATTCAGCTGCATCCTGTTAGATTGGAAGCCGACCCCAAGGTAGTTAGGAAAAGGCTAGGCAGATTGTAAAAATGATTCAAATCTTAAATATTGACTTCCTCGTTGATCTAGTGGTCGTCGCAAGCGCTACTGCTGAGGTCGAGGTCTTGGGATCGATTCCTAGGTCGAGCAGAGTGTTTTTGGATTATTCCATCTGGAACTACTGACTAGCAGCCCGGAGTCTGGATTTGTGTTGATGGGTGCTCGCCTCCTATTACATGGAACTTAAACATAACTGGCGAAATGTGGGTGTACTATAAGTACACGTCTGCGTAACCCTTCGGGTATTACAGGCGTGATGTTATGTGTAAGATTATCTAAAATCTTAAACAAAAATCTTATTTCTAGAGAGATTTTCTGGTGGAACCGGTTGGTCTACGTTAATTGACGAGGATAATGACCTGCTGCTGATAGCGAAAACGTCATTGGCAGGAGACTTCTTTTACTTACCAGCGTCAGATCCTTATGGCGATGTCCAGTCATTAGTAGACCAGCGAACGTATTTTTTACATTTGTCGGGTTACAGGAACATAGGTAAAGTTAATCCGAATTTTATTATTATCAGCGCTAAGGCTGGGTTATCACCAGAGCTGCGGGCAGAGAGCCATTGCCTTCACGTATAATATTAATTTTTACAAAATATTGTAAAACATTTTAAGAAAGTAACTATGGAGTTTCTTGCCCATTCCTCTCCATACAAAACTGCCATTTGGAAGGGTTATTTAAATTGATTCAAAATAGCCTAATTTGAGATTTAATCTTAGCGAGGGAGCAGAACGGTGAGCGAGGACAAAACCATGAACAGAAATGCTTTCTTTTTAAATATGAAGCTCTGGTGGAAAGCCAGCCTAAATGCGAAAAAGAATATTTACTGTACATGTCCCTGACAACGCTCTTCAAGTACTTGCATTTTTTTTATTTGAGATGGGTTTGCTCTTGACTATAGTCTAGGTCAGAGGTGACAGAGACAAAGTCTACAAAGGAGTGAGCTTACCCAGAAGACGCATGTTCACTCTAACATTGTATGCATTCGGGAACACAGACGCAGGTAGTGAGTTCCACTCTTTTGCCGTGCGCATTATGAACACTGATCGGAATAGGTAGATTGATATAAATACCCACAGAAAGGATAACATGGATAAGCCATTTTCCCGGAAAGTAATTCCGGTATTTCCGGATCCAATTAAATATTGTTAATGTTGGTAGTGATATTATTACTACTCAATACAAAATTTAAAGGAAGGTACCAAAACTAAATTATTTTATTATTTATTTGTTGAATAATAAAAACATTCCAATTCCGATCGAAGCATTAATACATTTTTAATATTATATTTTTAGCCTTTAATTATGGCCACAACTTTTTATAAATTGTTGCACTTAAAGGAGATCTTTTTTGGGCCTTTTCTGAACGGCCAACGAAATAGCTACAAGTAGCCATTTGGAGCAGTAGTTGTAGAACTTGTATAACTTGGCTGAGAGTAATCCTACAACTTTCGTACCATATTAACTATTGCGTCAAATGACTAGTACTAACCACACGTACCATTTTTGTTTTTTGGCTTGGTACTTTCAGGAAAGGCCCAAAAATGTACGGAGCCTGAATGATCTCCTTTCAGTATTTTCAAAGTGGTCATGGTAATTGAAATTAAGGGTAAAATAAATAACAATAAGGATAAAAATCAACAGTGTTTATTGTTAAATATGTAGATACATTTTACATCAAATTTTTATCAAAAATAAAATTCATGTTTTTAATCTTCATCGATTACAATGTTAGCATCCTGGTAAACTTATAATAATCAACCAATTCCAAAATTCCGGAGGAATGTGCATATAATATATACGTTCCGGATCAATGACCAGATTTATCAATGACCAAAACTGACTTGTAAAAGTGTTTGTACAAACCTACTTACAGAAATAAAAATCATTTATCAATGACCCGAATTCAATCTACCTACTCCGATCTCTGATTATGAAGGATGTTTGGAAGCGCTTAGTGCGAATTGGTGGAATTGCAACTAGGTATGGATGGTAACTTGCAGTACGTCTAGACGTTCGATGGTACAAGTGAGTCGGTTTAAAAGTGATCACAGTTATGAAATACCCTATATTTCATAACTGTGATCACTTTTAAATCATAGACGCCATTCGTAAAAAGGGAATCATAAAAATTGTCTGCGACATCTACATCTCTTTTTAGAGTGTAAATGCCTAAACTTCGAGGAAAGAGTTACTTCTCTTCAAGAGTGGATAATAAATACCTCCTATAAAATCCCGGTATGAGAAACATGACGATTAAATCTCAGGATTTAAGAAATTGTGAATAATTTATTGTACTTTGAAATTCATAACAAATTAAATATTTATAATAAAATATTAAATAATTTTCAATTTCTAAATCCCGAGAATTTCCCGGCAAATAAGATTTGGCGAATTATTTATTTAACTATGAATACATTCGTTACAAAATATATATTTATAGTAAATAATAAATAGTGCACAATTTCTTAAATCCCGAGATTTAATCGCCATGTTTATCATTCCGGGATTTTATTGGAGGTATTATCCACTCTTATTACTTCGTTCCTTGAAGTTTAGGTATTTATACTCTACCTATTCCGATCTCTCGTAATTATGCTGATCAGAAAAGGATATGGAGATAAATAAAGATTTATAACTATGATTTATTCGATTTTATTGCAGGTTTTGGCCTCACTGCTGGAAAATTCTTTCATACAAACAAAACAGTCTACGCGTTCAGTATGCTACACATAACTAATATGGAAGAAGTTGTAAGTCATCAATTAATTAGATCTAATAGTAATAAAACCGGCTCCGAGACTCCTTTCAGTGTTTTTTTTTTTTTGCTATGCATGGCCTAATCCGAATCTATAAGAAATTTCTTATAGTTTCGGATTAGGCCATTCTGCACGCACAAAAAAATTATCCTGTATAAGTACCACTCACAACTTTAAACGATGTCACTTTTCGAATGATAGCAGCTACAGGGTGTTTGACTGCCCCCAAGATGGGCATCGCATTGTCGAGGCGGGGGGGGGGGGGGGGGGGGGGGGGGCTCAGTAGCCATGGCTTGGTCACCCACGGTGAAGTGAAGAGGAACCCGAGGAGGGGCCGCTCGTCAGGGCTTCTCCCAGGAAGTCGACGACGTAGCAGCCAACAGGTAGGTTGCGGTGCCGCTTGGGCGACATCGCAACTGAGGCGGGCCGCAATGTCTTATGGGAGGCATCGCGGCTGAGGGTTGGAAGCCGCGGCGGGAGAGGAGTGCCGGTATTACTGTGCGCCACTCTACCTAACTTCCGTGGCCTTGACGGGGTCGCCACCGTCTAATGGCGGACGTGGTGGGGCGGCAGGGGAGGAGGAGTGTCGGTTTTTCGTTGGCTGCTCTCCCTATCCTCTGCGGCTGAAAATTGTTAGGCGGCCGGGCCACTGACCTGACCGGTCGCAGGGGACCAAGGGTGCCTAGACACGGGGTCGTCTAGCTTGGTCCGTGGGGTGGTCACGGCGCGCAATGTTTTCTTGTGCGCCGGTGACGGGGGTCCTCCCCAGTGGAGGGTCCGGTGATGGACAGCCGCGGTGGGTTCGCGGTGAGTGCTAACGCGTGCCTGTGTTCCCGCCACAAGCGGCAGAGGAGGACGCCGTGGAGTTTTAGTGGGTTGGAGTCCCACATAACTGCACTATCTCCCCGTGTTAGTGCAGTATGCATGAGCATTTCTCTACGGAAAGTAAAAAATAAAAGGGTGTTTGACTGGATTTTAATAAAATTTGATTTAACGAAACGAAACGTAGAAAAAAATAAGTCACTGTAAAAAAGTTGTTTAAAAATTTCTAAAAATGGCAAAGTTCTAGTCAAATCAAAAGTCAAATCTAGACAGGGTATACGGACCGTGTTATGCAGAAGGCAGCCAAGTCGGGAAAAGTACAAACAGAGTTATAAGCATTTTTCTGTCGATGATTGCATCATGGATGTATGGACAAGGCTGCATTTGACGGCTCATTTCTCCGTGATAAATAGAGATATCGACATGGCTGTTTTTGCACAAAATCTTGCATGTCGAAATTAGTATGGCTGTGTTTATAAATATTTTTTGGAAAATGTGCCATATGGCTGCTTTCTGGATAACTAGGACCATAATTATGATACCTGACATCAGAAGACAGAAACACAATAGTAACTTTGCGCCGTTCAGTACAATGATACTCGTAGTGTAGTATAAAGCATGCAACTTCTTCATATTTCCACAGATATTATTATTGTCACAAAGCGTCTTTTTTTGGACCATCTTTAAACAAGGTATAAAAAAAAAATGTGGGCGCAGTTCGAGTCCGGTTCGGAAACCGTAGTAAAATTTCAATCTGTTTTCATGGGAACAAACGGCAGTATCGGAATACTGCCGAAGCCATTGTATTTGCTCGACATTATACATAGTAGGACCATTGCATTTCTTATAAAGTAAGCTGTCACCAATTATGATATTTTTCAGTCCTGAGCAGATTTACGGCCGATATGAGACAACCTCTTAAAACTTTTTTGCTATTTGCAACAGATTTTCTTACGGTTACGTATTATAATATCTAATCCTATTCGAACTATTTTCGAGATCTACTATTTAAATACTTAAAGGTCGTTTCACAGATTTTTGTAATAACTAATGAACGAAATACATAAAGGAGAATTCACCTACGGCTTATTCAGCTATACTTAATAAACCTAAGGTTGTTAGAATTAACAGCTTATTTACATATGTCGCAGGTTTTTGAACAAAAAGCTAGGTTTTTGATAAAAAAACCTAGGCTTTTGATCAAGAACCAGAACAAGACGGTCGTCGTCAGATCGACGGAGCCCCGCTGTTCGGGGCTCCTATTTCTGTTTGCAGGGTTTAAAGGAACCTAACCAAACCGAACCTCGGGGTGCCACTGCCCCTGACGTCGATCATCTTCTCCTGGTTCTTGATCAAAAACATAGGCTTTTTATCTAAAACCTGATCTTGTCTGTTTTTTGCTTTTTGTCTATTATTACAATATTAATAACAATTTGCATTCAGCTTAACACAAAATGTGTATACGTAACGTGTAAAACAATGACATTGTAACTACCTACCCATCACTTAAGAAAACAATCGAGCGCGCAGTATTAATAAACTGTAGGCGAGTCGTCCATTAGGTATTTCATACATAGTTGAAATATCTAATATCTTAAAAAAATCAATAGATTAATCGTTCGTTAGTGCAATTAATTTTAGTTTAATCAAAATGAAGTAAGTAAAACAGTACGTCAGTCTACCAACATGAGTTATGGACAAGTGTGAATCCTTCCTACTAATATAATAAATGTGAAAGTTTTTTTAAAGATGGATGGATGTTTGTTACTCTTTCACGCAAAATCTTCTAAACGGATTTTGATCAAAGGACATTGAAAAAAATGGCCTATGAACCAACACGCATGAAACATTTACTATAATTACTAGTTCTTTTAATAATATACATTACAAATATATCAATAGAACGGACACTTTTTAATTTCGAAAACATTTTAAAAAGTATTCACTTCCGTCATAATCCTCGGTGTTATTATTTTTTGGTTCAATTTGAGGTTTTTAATAGGCAAAGGTATACATGCCTGTATACAGTATACAGGTATACAGCCAAGTCTTTGTAACAGCACTCGTAATAAGAGTTTGACACAGACAAGCGTCAGTATTCTCAACACTTCTTATACGATAATGATTTTTAGTTACAAACAGTCCGCTATGATGTCGCGGAACCATAATACGGCTTATCAAAAAACTCGATTGAAAGCGCTGTTTGAAATGAGCAATAATATCGACACTGACAGTTGATGAATTGACAGATTCGACATTTGGTAGTAATGTCACTTGGCGTACGTACTCGTACGTACGTACTTACATTCAGTAATAAATGCTAAGTTATTGCTACATACCGAATGTTTTTATTGACGTAATTATAACCTCAAAATCCGAAAGTGATTTTATTTTTTTCCGAATTCTCAAAAGTGTCCATTGTTTTAATTTATGTTCAATCGAATATATACATTATCTAAAACCCAAAAAGTAAATACACCTCCGTGTTGGATCTTAGGCGAGCTATGTATGGACGACGAGCAATGTCCTTTGGCACACATATAGTTTATGGCCTGGATTAACACATAGAATACATTTTAACCCCTTATTCTCACGGGTTCTAGACTTACGCGGGTGAAACCGCGGGGCGCTGCTAGTCAACCATAGTTATATCGAAAATAGTAAGAATAACTAGATATTATAGATAATATAACCTTTCTTACGGTTTCTGACACTAACCCGACCGACTATTGTATTTGCTCGACACTTTTAAGACTCATTGCATTTTTTATGCGTTTAAGAAAACGAAAGAAATGAAAAAAAAAAAACAATTGCAGACAATTGTTTTTTTTTTTCATTTCTGAGCAGATTTATGGCTGATATGAGACGATATCTGACATTATTTTACTATTGTCAAGTTCATATTAATTTTAACCCTATTTGGGCTACCATTACTTACTTACTACTTACCACTTTTGTTAGGGTTCCGTACCAAAATGGTAAAAAGGAACCCTTATGGTGCGACTCAGTCTGTCTGTCTGTCACAGCTGGATATCTCAAGAACCACTAATGCTATCAACTTGAAATTTGGAATAGTTTTAGGTGAGGTTTGCCAAACTATTTTGCAAATAAGAAAGAAATAAATATATATAAATATTTTTAGCAACAGGGACTGAAAGGGCATCTTAAAAATTCGAAGTGGGGTTACTAGGGCATGTGGGGGTGCATATTCTCAAATATTTTTTGACTTTTGATGAAAAAAAATGTAAAATAAATACCGCTACCCCCCCCCCCCCCCCTTTTCTACGAAATTTCCGAAAAATCTAATATTATTCGGTGTGATGGAAGTTTATGTAAAGATTATAGGAAAAACAAAACGATGTCTCTAAATAGCACAGTTTTTTTTTAATATATATTAGGTTGGGGAAAAAGTCTTTTCGCATTATAGTATGTATGAACTTGTAATAAAATCTCTTTGGCTATACTATTTGTATCTGGCTGGTTTTGGTATCATTGAAAGTTTAAATTTTAAAGAACATAATTCCAAATTCAAATTAGGAAAATGTGTGATTTTCATTTGTTTTTCGTACTGTCAAGATGAGTGAATCTAATGAAGAAATTCGATACATTTTAAAATTTTACTACAAAAAAGGTAAAAATGCAACGCAAGCCGCGAAAAAAATTTGCGATGTTTATGGACCTAGTGTTGTGTCTGTGAGAGTAGCACAAATTTGGTTTAAGCGTTTTCAATCCGGAAATTTTGATGTCAAAGATGCACGTCGCTCTGGTCGCCCTATTACGGATAAAATGGATGCCATTTTTGAAAAAGTGGAGCAAGATCGGCATATCAGTAGTTACGACGTAGCTGAAGAACTGGAAATTGACCACAAAACAGTTTTGGCGCATTTGAAAAAAACTGGGTACACAAAAAAGCTCGACATTTGGGTACCTCACGAGCTCACTGAAAGAAACCTAATGAACCGTGTACTCATTTGTGATTCTTTATTACGACGTAATAAAACCGAACCATTTTTGAAAAAGCTAATAACTGGTGATGAAAAGTGGATCACGTATGACAAGAACGTGCGAAAAAGGTCGTGGTCAAAGGCTGGTCAGGCTTCACAGACTGTGGCGAAACCCGGGTTAACTCGCAACAAGGTGATGTTGTGTATGTGGTGGGATTGGAAGGGCATTATTCATTATGAGCTGTTACCACCAGGCAGGACCATCGATTCTGAACTCTACTGCGAACAACTGATGAGATTAAAGCAAGAAGTTGAGAGAAAGCGGCCGGAGTTAATCAACAGAAGGGGTGTGGTTTTTCATCATGATAACGCTAGACCTCACACATCTTTAGCCACTCAGCAAAAATTGAGAGAGTTTGGCTGGGAGGTGTTAATGCATCCGCCGTATAGTCCTGACCTTGCACCTTCAGATTTCCACCTGTTTCGGTCTCTTCAGAATTCTTTAGGCAGTGTCAGGTTAACATCACGAGAGGACTGCCAAAACCACTTGTAGCGGTATTTTGACCAGAAGTCCCAAAATTTCTATAGCAATGGGATCATGTCCCTACCTACAAGATGGCAAAAAGTTATCGAACAAAATGGTATCTACATACTTTAGTTAAATGTAAATAAACTATATTAAAAAATGTTTTGAATTTTCTTAAAAAATGCGAAGAAACTTTTTCCCCAACCTATTATGATGGTACAGAACTCTCGGTACGTTAGTTCGACTCGCTCTTGATCGGTTTTATTTTTCTTTAGGTCCTGGTAGTGCTTTGTTAACTCTTGACAAATACACTAGAATATAACTCGCAGTGTGACGTCATAGGCAAATTATACCCTGCCTTAAAATTGTTATAATATATATAGATTACTATAACATTAGAGTCTTGTAGTTAGTTGAAATCTTACATGGTTTTGTCGGTCAGAAATATTAAACTTACCACCAATACACCGAGCGAAATGACGTTTTCTAGTAAAAAAAAAAAATCTAATATATTTATTTGCCTGATTATGGTAGGAGCAATAGATTTTACATCATGTATAAAGATGTATCAGAAAGGTGTCGTCAAAATTAAGGGTTTTGTATGGAAAGACTGGTATTTTTTTCACTATTACAATGTTCGTCCCATAGACGAAGTGGTTTAGTTTGATGGTCTGTATCACACCCTGAGTGCGGGTTTCACCTATTGAAAATGCGATCTACACCTTACACATTAAAGAGCTGTCACTGTCATTATTTTCTTTGGAATATTGACACTGACAGCTCTTGAACTCGGCTTAGATGTGCTGATCGCGTTCAGTTTCATTGGTGAAATCCGCACATAATTTTAACACACCTTTCTGATACACACTGTATTTATGATAAGAGTATTATTTAATACTGATATTCATTTAGCGATTCAAAAACGTAAAAATATCGTTTTTCAGATATCGTTCCTCTCATATCCAATGACAAAAGGGTGGACGCGTCGGTTATCAATGTTGACCCACAATCGCAAGGAGGAAACGGAAATGAACTTCATCTATTTGAGAAGCAAAGCTGTTGGGACAATGTTCGGGCAGGCAATGAGCGCTGCAGACCTCAATTTAGACGGACTAGACGAACTATTAGTGGGTGCGCCTGCGCAGTCTGAAGACGAATGCTTCGAGTGCGGAGCCTTACATATTTACATAGGTGGTAAAGGAAATATGGTAAGATACACAAAAAAGGTATATTGCGTTACTAGTTGGTACAGTCAGTCAACAGTGCGGCTCGTGGCTAAGTAATAACAGCCGCACGGGTCGATCGGTCAGGTTAAGCTACGCTTGCCGCGGTTGGTCCATGGATAGAGACCATCTTTACATACCAAGACCCTCCGTGCCTCGAAAAGCGCGTTAAGCGGTTGGGTCCTTGCTGTCATTCGTGGATCTTTGACAGTCGTTACGTGTTAGACAGACACTGACGTTGATACAGCTCGGTTAGTCTATTTTAGTTATTTTCATAGCGTTATGTCATACGGTATTCTGCTCTGGGGCAAAGCCGCTGACATTCAAAATATATTTGTTCTTCAGAAACGAGCTGTTCGAGCAATTTACCAGCTCGGTGCCAGAGTTTCTTTGAGAGATTTTTTTAAACAGATTGGTATTCTC
Organism: Dicycla oo; assembly: GCA_948252095.1. Classification (NCBI taxonomy): domain Eukaryota; kingdom Metazoa; phylum Arthropoda; class Insecta; order Lepidoptera; family Noctuidae; genus Dicycla; species Dicycla oo. The sequence goes on from OX411718.1 coordinate 27,351,190, forward strand.
ACGGTGGCATCACAATTCATCTTCGCCAACATCTTATATATTAGACAAAATATACATTTATACACTAAAAGCAGTGATATTCACAATGTTAACACCAGAA